>JBAIAA010000483.1:0-600000 GCA_037893245.1 Crossaster papposus
TCAAAATCTAAAGACTGGTGCTTGACAACTAACCTGACGATGCCTTAGCTCTGTGAATGCTGTATATTACAAGGAAAAAATATTTTAAGGTTTCGATTTTTGAATCAAGTACTACAAAACAAATTTCCTAATATGCGTCTCTGAGACGTATTTTCGGGGGACTTTTCTATAAAACAGCATGTCAGTATTGGAGGATTTTCACATAGGAGCTTTTAGTCTTTTGAACAATAATTTGGTTGATTACTTTTTGGATGGTTGCAAAAAGTGTAATTTCTCTTTAAATTAATGTAATTGTTTCTTTTCGAAAAGGAGAGGTTTTCCTTTGGAGAAGGGGAATGAGATTTGTTATGTTACAGGAATAGTTTATTGGGGGTTTATATGCTTTTTTAGTATTTCCTGTAAGTTATAAAATCAAAAAAACTGTGGTTTTCTGTTGTTTTCTTAGTATTACGAGGAAGGGGTCCGGTGGAATGATCCGACACCCCCCTCTTCGAATCCAGGAAACACACGAGAAGCTAAGGACGGTTTGGTTTACGGTAACGTAATTAATCCACGTATACGAAGCCTGAAAATAGAAGGACCATGGTCCGACCGCGCCTATACCGCGGGTGGTGTTATTTTTCAAAATAAAACACCGAGCTCGGGCCTTTCTGCCTATTAAGTTATTTAGCCAAGTATGACGGCAGGGCACCGCGCCAATTTGTAACTGTGCACGCTGTGAATTTGGTCAGGAAACGCCTGTAAGGATATCGCTTAAACGGGTCCGATTCCTATAGCTTCTCCACAACTACACGATTCAAGCGAAGTATAAGACGTATACATGAAGTTGCATCTCGCTAAACTTTAGCTTATTGTATAGCTCACTCTTATAGAATGAGTCTCTTATAAAACCACTCAAAATAGAGTGAAATGAACTTTTTCTTAGCGAATACAACAGCTCCAAAAAGAGTGAAAACCACTCCAAAAGAGTAAATGTTCACCCTTTCGAGGAGCCATGATGGACAGCTCTCTAGTTATCCATCATTATGGCTCCTTTAAAGAGTGAAACTTCACTTTTTTGGAGTGTTTTTCACTCTTTCTGCTGTTAATTTCACTCTGAAAAACTCAATTTCACTCAATTTTGTCAAAAAAATGTTTTGTTGGCATAACTTCCCACCGCTGCAAATTGTCGAAGTCACATTAAGTTCTATAATACGCATACAAGAATGAAAGCAAACAGCCTCAGTTGTCCAAATGAACACGATAACAATGAAGGGAAAAAAGGATTCGAGCCAACGATCTTCGTAAAATGCCATTTTCAACATTTCTATAATATTGTTGCGCTCACAAAAAGCCCATCTCAAAAAATAGAATCGGCAAAACATTGTTTTGTTGGAAATCCATTATGAAGAGGGCCATTTTTCGTTATATCAAAAACTAAAATTTCAAAAAATGAAATAAAAGGGTAAAGACAATTAAGAACATGTTTTTATAACCATAAATATTTTGTTTTTACTTACAGCTTCCGGTTGTAATCGTCGTCTTGAAGTCGCCGATACGGCTACACTTAGGTTCTTGAAGTTAGATGCACTTTGAGTCTTGATGATTGTCCAAGTGTAGGAAATCTTTTGCGAGGAGAACAAATTTTAACATCTTTCCAATGCCGTAATTTTTGTTTACCGCCAAACTGCTGGTGTTTCTCATCGGCTCGGTTTAATTGGTAACGTTGAGGTCTGGACTTTTAACCTTAGACTCCTTGCCGAACAACTTGTTGTCTGATAACAACCGTATTACCAAGAATAATCTCGGCACTTAGGCCCTAATGTTTTGTGCCATCTTTTTTGTTTGTTGAAGCAGTTATTATTATCATTTCTTGTTGTTGAAAATTGGTCACAAAGTCTGTCACTGATGAAATGGAGGCATACAGTACATCAGTATAGCGCGGCGGAGGTCACGTCCTGCGCATGCCTGGGTGACGTTGAGTATGGTTGCTAAGCACATGCGTCAGTTTCCATAGTCATAAAGGTATGCGAATATGCCCTCTGCCAGAGGCGAATCCCCCTGGCACAGTCAAGGCGCTGCGTAGCAATTTGCAGCAATTTGACGCCGAGTCTCGCAGCAACGAGATTGTACGAGGTTTTGCGAGTGTCCCGCGGGAATGGGCCATAAGTCCGTTTTCACAGCAGTGTTGGGCCAAAATGAGATGGTATAGGCCTAGTCCACATGTTTTTTTCTGCATCGAATAATACTATTTTCAGTTATTATTTCGCTGTGAAGGCTATAGAGGCTTGTAAATTGAGGAGTGAAAATATTGTTTTTTTAGAATACCTAAAAGTTTTTGGTGACCACACTCTACAGTCCTAGCCTGTTCAGCGGACATAATGTAGTTTTATAATTTACTTGATAGACCACTGTTCTCTTGTTCACTGCCCTTATCTTAGTTTCAATCCCTGTTAGGTCTATCGACGGGGGTAGGCCCGTTTATTATGTCCATCCCGTTATTAATCTCTTCTAAACAAATACACAAACCCAAATACAACGAAGTGAGTTTTATGTACAAACTGTACACTTGTACATTGTTCAGTACATACGTACGTACGTATATACTCGATCCAATGAATGTGATATGGCCGAAATATAGAGCGACCGAAATGATTTGCGTGTTTTATTTTTTTTCTGTTTAGAGTATTTTTTGAAAAGATTTTAAGAGATTAATCCATATTCATTGTGATCAGCACTCAAGGGATGGAACAGGCGCCCTTTCCGCAAGAAGAATGAGATAACTCTCAACGTTGGTGGCGCTAACTCCTTTGCTAGTTTTCTAACCGCCAGCGTATTTGTTTTGTTCCCCAGGCCCAGGACGAATGAGGCCATACTTAGCATAAATGGGCGTATCTACACCGCACTCAGTGGAATCCTAGTTAAATGAACAATAGCAATATATTAGCGTCATTGTAAAAACTACTAAATATTCCTGACGCGGAGGTCTAGAGCCGCCCATTTATGGTAATTACCCCCTAACCATCCAAGAAAAAATATATACGCTAACCGTCATGGGTGCAGGGAGCTTCTGGATGCATCCCAAAGAAATTGGCCTTTCCTAGAGCCAAGGATCTATAGTGCGTTTTAGCGATGTTAACAGTCATAATTCATATAACCAAGAAATGTTATG
Organism: Crossaster papposus; assembly: GCA_037893245.1. NCBI lineage: Eukaryota > Metazoa > Echinodermata > Asteroidea > Velatida > Solasteridae > Crossaster > Crossaster papposus. Next base: position 3,152 of record JBAIAA010000483.1, read on the forward strand.
TCACGGTAAATGTATTTGAGAATTTTCAACGGGCGAGCAAAATAAACCATAATTAAACCATGCCAAAGAGAATCAACAGAACCACTTTTGGGTTATGACCGCCAAAATGAAGCCCATCCCATGATTTGGGCGGTTCGTGGGCATGGGGTGGTTCGTGGGCGGGTCCGACCTGTTCCTGATCCTGGCGTCGTTTCCTTTAGTTCAGCTTATAATGAAAGGATCACGAACAAGTCTAAACTGCTTTGGCCTTTAAGCCTGGCATCCTAAAACGGGTTTATATGTGTTTGAGTAGTCTAGCCCTAGGGAACCAGACTTTTGTTGATACAACGGTCAGTGGTTGCAACGGTATCCAGTCACTTCGATATTCACCAACTCGACACCTTGCCAACTCGACACCCACCAACTCAAAACCTGCGCAAAAAACAAGTCGACATCAAACCATCTCGACACCCCCGATAAAGTGATTATGGTGACTTTATTTGCCGAATTGTTTCCATTCATTAGGCCAAAATGATTCTCATCTGAACGTTTTAATAAAGAATGATGAGGGCATTTCTTTTTCTATTTTTGCTTGATGCATTTCTATAGATTTTATGGATAAATATAGCGTATTCTTACATTAGGTAAAAAATTAATTCAAATTCCGACCTGCGCAGTAGACCTGCGCAGTAGACCTGCGCAGTAGACCTGCGCAGTAGACCTGCGCAGTAGACCTGCGCAGTAGACCTGCGCAGTAGACCTGCGCAGTAGACCTGCGCAGTAGACCTGCGCAGTAGACCTGCGCAGTAGACCTGCGCAGTAGACCTGCGCAGTAGACCTGCGCAGTAGACCTGCGCAGTAGACCTGCGCAGTAGACCTGCGCAGTAGACCTGCGCAGTAGACCTGCGCAGTAGACCTGCGCAGTAGACCTGCGCAGTAGACCTGCGCAGTAGACCTGCGCAGTAGACCTGCGCAGTAAACCTGCGCAGTAAACCTGCGCAGTAAACCTGCGCAGTAAACCTGCGCAGTAAACCTGCGCAGTAAACCTGCGCAGTAAACCTGCGCAGTAAACCTGCGCAGTAAACCTGCGCAGTAAACCTGCGCAGTAAACCTGCGCAGTAAACCTGCGCAGTAAACCTGCGCAGTACCGCCAAACAGCGCACAGGCTCTCGAGTCATCACGGGCTTGTGCGAATGTGAAAATATATTAACTTTAGGCCTATTAGCCTATATACATGTATACAAACATTTTTGAGCGCCAGCCAAAAAGGATGCACACAAAGAGAAAATACTATTAGTACCGAATTATTATAAAATATCTTACTTATTTGAAAGTAAATGATTGTAGGCATCCAACAAAAAGATTGTGCTAGATATCCTGTAAGCCAGTAATTGTTAAACAAAAAAAATAAAAATTAAAAAAAATCGGCGATCGCGAAAAAAACCTGCCTGAAGTCGGTTGAAAAGCCGGTGGCGCCAGCGAATAAAAAAGGTGAAACTTTTAGTGAATACATTGCATAAATATAATAATCCTGTCATGTCTTTGATTAAAACACGCACCGTGCGTCATGAAATTCTCCGCCGCCGCCGAGCCCGGCTGCGCCGCTTGACCGGCCGCCGGGCCGGGGTACGTCGGGCCAACATGCTGTACTGTGCTCGCCTGCCGAAAGCCTTGTGCCGCACAGGCTCGCGCGTCACCGGCTGGCAGAGGAAGCCGGCTATACAGTCTCTCCGATACCGGGTACCAAGCGGCATATGAATCGGTATACTGAAGGCCCTATGTCATAAAAACCAATTTGGTTTCTAGTTCTGCTGGTGGCTTGGGCATGCACAACCCAAGGTTTTTGGGGGAAGTCGGGTGTCGATTTGGCGAGGTGTTGGTAGTTGTGGGAGGAGAATTACCTGGGATATTTTGCAGCCATGCCCTGTGGTCTAGGAGTCGAGTTGGCTAGGTGCCGACTAGGCATCGAGTTGGTCAGGTGTCGACTTGGCGAGGTGTCGAGTTATGGGTGTCGAGTTGGCTAGGTGTCGAAATGACCGACTAGATATTCGTTGCAACCGTACGCAATGTTGGTCGTTGGTGGTGCAATCAATGGGATCTTATACATAAGTCATAGTCAGCAAGAAAGAAATTCAGGAAAAAACAGAAGATTCTAAAACTGTTTAGACTAGGATGATGACACTGACAGTGTTTGCAATTTATCGGGTACTTGTAGAAGGTGTCTTGGCCAGATAGTAGTCAGATCATAGTGACAGTGTGCGGCTGCACCGTGCACGTGTTTATCGCAGCACTTCGGATTCTGGGTTCGGATTTGTAGGTAGGAAATAATTTTTTGCTAGGCTACAGTTTAGGCCATTTGAAACTTTTACACTTTAGAAAAAAGTAAAGATTAGACATATTTGTTGGATTAATATTAAAATGTTACCTGATTATTTTTATTATCACTTATTATAATCTTGTTGTATCTTTTTTATTTATTAATTATATTTTTTAACATTTCTGTTCAAAAACTATTTTTTAAAGGTAGGATACACCATTTGCAGATATCGAAACAAAATTACTACCAAAATATTAAGAAATATCTTACTTATTTAAAAGTAAACAATGATTGTATTTGTAGACATCCAGCAAAAGGATTGCGCTAGATAAATTGTTCCGAAATATTAAATTGTATAAAAACAAATTTACAATCGCTGGACAGCATTCGCGAAAAAAACAAAGAACTACATAAGAACAACTGCCCTACGCCGGTTAAAAACGAACGGTTTTTTTCTGGCTTTTCTCAGCATCCATGATTGTAAAACTTTTTTTACTATGAGTATAAAATTAAAATGCGTCAAAATAAAAAAAAATTACATAAAAATTGTCCCATCTCAGCCCTGAGTGAGATGCACTGAACATATTTTGTTCCAAATACAGGTTTAGTGTGCTCCTGAGGTAGGTGGAAGGTAGACATTTTCAGGTTCCACCATGAAGACAGAACTCCGTCAGCACTTGGACAATGCCCTCCTTGCGTCAAGTCTCGCAGGAACTGGAGGTTCTGGCACAGGCATCGGGAAAAACTCTTCTCTTTCTCTGAGCAACCCCCTTCTGCAGACAAGCAAGATCAAAGATGCGGCGGCCACCGGAACCAGGGACAAGAATACCCTGGGCTTCCATGCAGCCTCCAAGCTGGTGTCCGTCAGTATGAAGCAGGAGAACCTAAGCCTTCGGCACAACAGCCTTCTGCTTGGCTCCAAGCTTACCTCCTTGACGTCGTCACCTTTGCTCAGTAGTGCAACGTCAAAGCCAGGAGGCCTGCTGATGAGTAAACCACTGGCATCAGCAGTTTTCAGCAGGTCGGCTCTTGTTCTCTCAGCTAAGACTCCACGACTGCCCACAAGCAGTTCCCTGATATCTACCAGATCTTCGGCCAGGCCAGCGAAACATTCCTCGGCTTACCATGCACCTACACAGCATCCACGTCCATCTCAGCAGAAGAAAGTCGCATGGGAGAGCAGCAGCGTACAGAGTGCAGAGCTGGTGACAGACTTTGAGATTCCGGATTACAACTTTCGCAGCGATACTGGAGATGCGGAGGACCAATTCTGGGACCTGGATGACGAGACGTGCTTTGAGGCTGTTGATCCTGAGGTCTTGTCGCTTATGATCTCTACTGAAGACGCCAGGTCTAAAAAGGTAAGTCTTTGTACAGACCAATCCGGACACGCTGTCACCTCAATCACTCGGGTTCCTGTCACTGGTCAAAGCAGTGGTTGCTAATAAATTTCGATGGTGCAGTGCTCGCGACAACAATTTAGCAAGTGGGGGGTTTTGAGGGATTTTGAGGAAAATACAGTGAGTAAGAAGCTGAAATATTGTTTTTTTAACACAGCACAAACCTTTGCACAGTATACATGCTTCAAGTTTTGGGACTCTCAAACAGAGTATTGAGAGTTCCAAACGGCCATAAATATGGATGATAAATTCTAAATTAATTGTACAATATACATAGATAAAAATATACAATGTACATGTACATGGCTGTCGAAATTATTAAAGAAAAAAAAGGAAACAATTTTGACCTGGGCGGACAGGTTGCAACGTGATTTGTTGCTTATTGTTGGGAAGAGAAAGCCTGTCCCCCAAAAATCCCCGTACTGCATGCTCTGGTGCCGTTTACATGCCAAAAACCGTCTTGTAAACTGCATGTGGTCTACACTTTGAAAAGGCTAGCGTGTGAAGGAGAGAACAATGGAATTGCGTACGTACATGTATGACATAACTAGACTTTTTCGTTTCCCGTTTAACTAATTTATTATCGTCACATTTTGTAAATTGAATTGAAAAATAATATTTTTCTAAAAGTTTATATCCACCTTTTAGTAAAAACGTCAAAACAAATTATTTAAAGAAAACTATTTGCTTTACACGTTGAAGCTCCTATTGAGCCCGAACGTTCGGCTTCTCGTAAAGTCTTGTACACATACGTTCTCGAGGTCAACTTGCACGCTTTTTTGGCGGGCTTTTAACATGTTTGTGCCCCCAAAGTATGTGATTTAATGTAAACAAAAATGTTTTCAAGAAAACTACTAGCGATTTTCAGAAAATAGTAGTCAGAATTGGGTTACGAGTGGGGGTTAGGGTAGAGGTGGATGGGGAGATGGGGGAGGGTACAATGTAGGTTGGCTGGCTAGCTAGCTAGCCAACCTAGCTAGCCAGCTAACCCAACCAAGCAAGCAAGCCTTAGATCTACTCTTAATACAGCAAGGCTATGTATTTCAAGACACATTTACGTGGTTTTTTTTCTTTCGGTGTGAGTCATAATTATAACCTTGTATTTCACAGTCTTGCATCATGTATAATTTTTCTGATGATGCAGCATTCATCTGTTTATCTGCACAATGAGTCACTGTCTAATCCTACAAGCACAAGCCTACATGTAGTTCGATGGTTGCGTGAATTGCCCCTAACCCCCCTGTGTGACAGAAAAGCCTCAGGAAACGAAGCATAACTAATGCAATGTTCAAAACGTTACGAATAAAAGTAACAATACAATGTACATACATACGTGTACACGTAACTGTTTACCTAAAAGATTTTTTTTTAATGGCATTTTAGCATGCAGTATTAAGGATTGTGACTTTTTAACTTGGTAAAACACTATGAAATCTTGCAAAGCTTAGAATTTCTTTTGTTTTATGGTAACTGAATTATAGGGCATTCATAAATACCTAAGACAGTTCCCATTCTATTGGTCGAGAGCCCGTCACATGGCCGGTTTTAACGTTTTTAAGTCTGACTGGGCTGGTTTTAAACACTTTTCCGGCGTCAAATAAATTTTGGATGCCGGTGAATTCTGGTCGCCTTATCGTTTTATTGGCAAACCTCGCATGCAATTAAGACATGTGCAATACTACAAACGAGTCCTGATTTCATAGTTCTTAATTCACGCTGTATTGGCAGCTTGCATTCTGCATAACATCACGTGGGACGCGTGCGCTAATGTCCATATTAGGAGTTGGCTTACCTCCCAGACTGATCATGCGAGCGAGGATATTCGAGGAACATACAAAGTACATGTACCATTGACGTATATTTTACCCGAAAGATATTTATGAATGGTAATAAATATGTGTTTGGCCAGTATTACACGTACCTGTCTGTTTCAAACCGGCTCTTGGACCTACACAATGCACTCGCCTTCGGCTCGGGAATTAACTCGTTCAGGCCATTAAGTCGGTTTTAAATGTACGTTTAGAACAGGCCAACCACATATTTCTTCCCTGATTCAATAGCTTTACCATGAAATTCATACTAATTTTGTTTGTGTATGATTCATTTCTCGACAGACATCTCTGATCAATCTCGTCAGTTCTTCCTTGGTCAACAGCCCCAGCTTGAAAACGCCAAAGGATGAAACTAGATTAGCGCTGGTGAAGAACGCAGACTCAGTCATCCAGATAGACCCAGAGTTTTTGCTGAAGGTTTGTGATTTTGGGATGCTTTCTGTTTGTTTCTTTGTCGGGAATTGCCCATCTTAGAAAGACGAAAGCTATTTAAGGAAAACACTACAGAACATACATGTATTAACAAAGATGCCTGGAGACAAATTAATTGTGCCCAGGCACATTTTGGAACCATCTCAAATCCTGCAAAATCTGCCACCTTGGATTCAAAATGGATGCAAAACTTGGATTCATCCTCAATCCTTCAAAATCAAATTTCTTGAATTTGTTCAGTAGAGGGCGACTGCCTCAATCCTGCAAAATCCTCCGCCTAGCTATCAATGTAATGGGTTGATGAGTCAGTGCCGATGCCATTCAGAAGCAGTGCAGATGATATCAAGAATAATACAGAGTTCAATTTCCATGCATGACTGAACGTAAACAATGCAGGGTACAGCCTAAAGAACTTGACACAACTCCTCAAATAATCTGACACTTTTTGCCATTCATCCTCAATTCTTCAAAATCCTCCTAAACCGTAAGGAGGATTTATGAGGATTGAGGAGGGTTAGAGTTAAAATATTGATAAACCTTGTGCGTTAGGGCAATGTGAGAGGGCAATGCTTTTGTATTGCCAGAATTGTCATGAGTAAACCCTATTAGTATCGCATTTTAATTGTTACTAAATAACCTTCTGATGGGACACACGCAACGCATCACAAGGTACAGTAAGTTATTTGCGTTTCCCTTGTACACAGGTTGCACTGTACACCAGGAAGGATCTCAACATTCGGACTACGGCCAATTTTCTGCTGGCGTTGGCTTCCAACCGTCGGGAATGCCGACCCTACATCAAGAAGTACTACAAGCTGTCTGTAGCCCTGCCGTCGGACTGGACCAATATCGCCGAAATCTACCTTGTAAGCAATATCTCTCAGACTTGTAATGACTCGAGTCTGACTCGTTTTGACTCGACTTGATTCCACACTGACTCAACTCGACTCGAATCGACCTTCTGGACCTTATGACTCGACTCGACCCGCTTCTTTAAAATGACTTGACTCGACCCAAGTCACAAAAATCAGTGACTCGTTACTACTCATGATTTAGCTATAATTTGCTTCACCCCTAAAAAGTTCAAAAAACAACAACAACAACAAGTAAACAGAAAAATTGGACATTCGTTATTTATATACTATTGTTTTTCTCCCTAGTCCTTTGCCTAAAGTAGCATTATTAATTTGCTTGGGGCAAATTTAAGAAGAAAAAAAAACAATTGATTTTTTTTTTATATTCTCGTATTTCTTTTATTGTCTCCAGTCATTTCACGATAAGGAACTAAGCTATAGATCCCTGCCGTCTGCCCTAAGGAAGGTCATGGTGGCAAAGTTTCTGGACTTCGATACCTATCAGCTGGGTGAGTATAGACCATGTGCCCTCTGTTTATATTTGAATGTGCCCGTCAATATGCGCACGCATCGTGTTTTACATAAATGTGACCCACCACGCCAAAACCAGGCGGAAGTCGGCAAATGCCATTTCGAGATACGGCATTGTACACCATTTTTATTTATTTTTTATTTTTTTATAAATCGTTAGTTAAAACTTTAATTTATAGGCTGTTCATGTATAACCTTTTTTTAAAATCCCTGAATGTGATAATATCGGCCTTCTCCTTATTTTTGCTCAATAATGTATGATACTGATGAACGACTTTAGTGCTCGTTTTCTCAAAAGCATCCCTTGACACTTCCTAACTTCAAAAAGATGTAACTTCAAAAGTATACCACCTATTTGAGTCCACTATAGCTTATTTTAAAGCTTAAAACGCTAGCAATCCAATGGTATAAAAATCTCTCATATGAAAATTTCGACTTCAGCCTGGTTTTGGGGTGGTGGGTCACAAATTTGGTTAAGAGGCGACATCAGAGGTCACATAATTCAAAGGTGGTTTGACCTTTGGCGTTACTCCTCAACCAAATTTTATGCAAAACACGATGTGTGCGCATATTGACGGGCACATTTGAATACAGATAAACACGTGACGTCAGAGAGCACATCGTCTACCTAACCCTGCGAAATGAATCACAAGAATGCATCTGAAAGAACATAGTTTCTCTTCATTTTGTTGTACGACTCAGGTTGACACCTTATAATGCACAGTTGTTATTCGGATGAAAGTTGACGGTTTCCATTGATTTCTGTTGTGCAGGACACTAGGGTGTCGTGGCCGAGTGGATAAGAACACCGAACACAAGCTCTGGTGTTTCTGTTCAGCAGAGTGTGGGTTCGAGTCCCGGTCGTGACACTTGTGTCCCTGGGCAAGGCACTTAACTATAATTGCTTCTCTTCACCCAGGGGTAAAATGGGTACCTGCGAGGGCAGAGATGGTTATTGTGATTGATTTAGCCGAGTAGCGCATATATTGCAGCACAGGCTGTATACTCCCCAGGGAGCTGAGATGGTTAAAGGATTGAAAATGGCCCAGTGACCAGGGGTAATAATGTTGGAAGCGCTTTGAGATGCCCTTCGGGTGTGAAAAGCGCTATATAAATCCAAGATATTATTATTATTATTAAATGTATATTACTCAAAAGTAGTTCTGGCGACTTCCGACTCATTTCGCTGGGTTGGGTCGCATATATAAGCCGGTTCATAACAAAAAAGTGACTCATCAGGCCTGGGTTTAACTCCGGTTTCTCTAGCATGAAACCACTGAGAATATTTATATTCTCCCTGGATGGAATGGTAGTCTATTGCAGGTTACCCCACACTCTTCCATGTACAAGTACCAAGCGACACAGTGCTTTACGAGCTTGCTCCCATTTAGGAATTGTTTTTGGTCATACATGTAGGAGCAGTTACGTGCCCCATCTCCTGTTAAGCTTCTTGCGAGTGTCGCGTATATGTAGCAGCAACGCGGCTAAGCAAATGTTTTCCTCCCTCATCTTTAAGGCAAATACAACAAGGCCAAGAAGCCAAAAAAAATTAAGAGAAAGAGAAAGGTAAACCTGAGCCAAAACAAGGAGGAGGGGAAGGACACGGATGAATCGGGCGAAGAAGAGAATCACCATGATGACAAAGAGGAAGATGATGCAGAGAAGATAGAACCGGAGCCAGGGGAGGAGGGGGACCAGGACATGTATGGAAGCTGTGACTATTACACCCTCAAACAGCTTATCAGGAAACTCCACATCATGGAGCCCGTGGAGAACGTCATGTCTCTTGTTGGCAAGAAGTAAGTGGCCTGTCGTTGTGCGGTGGTTCTGCTTTTATATTACGGACCACTATGGCCTGGGTTGATTTTACAAACTTGATTGTAACTTTGAACTTCCAAGAGCATAGGTGTAGATGAATCACAAGTGCCATATAAAACACACTAAATGAGGCTTAGAAATAACCAAAACTACTCCTGAAAGCCCACAAAAGTCCTACTCTTATCCTGATTTTTGTCTTCCCAATCTGTTTTTTAAATTTGTTATCCTCCTTTTGGGGCTGGTGGTAAAAAATAACCAAAAATTTGTACAATCGACCCAGCCTGTCTATCTTCCTGAATCTTGCAAATGCCACCACTACCATTTGTTAGATTTGGATGGATGTAATGACATGGCTATTATTTTTATTAAAACCTATCATGAAATTGTATGTAGACTGACTGTGGCCATCTTGTTCTTCAGGTACCCTGAGAGCCTAGATGCTTTCTACAAGACTCGCCTACCGGGGACCTGGGACCCAGACCGTGCAGGCAAGCGCATGGCACTCCCCACTCCAGAGACTTGGGAGACCCAGGTGTCACTGAAGGGAAACAAGGCCGCTACGTGGGAGGCACTAATAGGTAGGTCAAAGGTCAAATCACATGGAAAGATATCCCTGATTCGTGGTTATATGGGCCATTAGATGATCAATAAGTTAAGGAGTGCTTTCAGAATTACAGAATCATAGATGTCGGACATAACAGAGACAGGACAAATTTACATGTAGTTGTCGTGGGAAATTCAGCTGTCGTATTTAGTTATCAGGTGGGAAATACATGAAAACTGTATTGAGATTTAAATTGGATGCGTGCACTGGCTTAGATGTCATAAATTAGTTTTCACCAATTTTGTGTGACCTAAACAAAGTTTTTGGAGTAACCAGTCCTAAAGGTCCCTAAAGTCCGTAGTCCCGTATGTATGTTAAAGTTTCACGACAAGTTTTTTTGAAAAAAAAATACAACTTCTACATGCTTTGATGGATTTTGATGAAACTTTGATGTTTCTTTGTCTACAGAATTTTGCTGGATTTTAACATAACTTGGATGGAGTTCATCACAAGTAATTTGAAATAGGTCAAAGGTCATTTAAGGGTTATTTGAGGTCAACATTTACACACAAAAAACCCGGGAATTACTGCGGGGAAAGGCGACACTCGTGATCCTCGGATCACTTGTTCACAGACGTGTTTCTCCATCTAGCGGACGTTTCTAGCCAGAATACTGATGAAGGGTTAGGGTTAAAGATTTGATGCTGTACGTTATTTGTGTTACAGACCACAAGAAACTGCCATTCATGGCAATGCTGAGAAACCTGCGTAATATGCTGCAGGCCGGGGTTGGGCCAAAATATCACGCCTGGGTCATCCGCAAGCTCACCGATGAAAAGTCTGTCATCTACAGCAGGCAGTTCCCGGTCCGATTTTTCTCCGCTTATGATGTGCTGAAGTCTATGCAGGAAACTCTGGAAATGAAGGAAAACGAAGGTTATTTGTTTTCCAAACTTAATTGTCATGCCATGATGAAGCATTTCTATAGACTAATCTAAATTAGAAGCCATTATTGGGTACCGCCAGCGGTCGGGTACACGCTGTTCGGGCACTCGCTCTAAGCGTTCTTAACCAGTTCGCGCCGGATGACGTATATAAACGCAAATATTTCCCCAAATTCAAAACGGATGACGAAAAAATACGCCAAGTTCAAGTTCGGAAATGTATGTCAGCAGCGCGCAAGGCCGGAAATGCGTGGGTGTGCTACCCAGCACTATCGGCCTGAACACGCTTCGGATCGAGTTTCGTTAAAAATAATCCCGCCCGTCGGCTCGGCGATGTAAAAATAATCCCGGCGCGAACTGGTTAAAGACGACACACGTGCACATTTTGGCGACCCTATTTGCCGAAGGAGCCTGATGTGTGTGAGTTTGTTTTTGATTGAAATAGGGGACGTAGGACAAAGGGAACAATGGGGTCCCCTATTCCGCAAAGGTCCCCGATTCAGACTCGTGTGCAAATCCTATGGCGATCATCCGAAAACGTTAGAGTACAAACAAAAGAGGGAAGACGGTCGGACAATGCCCCGTCCCCTATTGACGGCATTTACCCACTTGTGTGTGTGTGTGTGTGTGTACTACCGGAGTATGATCCGTGAGAGCCTGGTGTTAGCAAAGAAAATGGCTGCCCTCGGATTAGTCTATTGGGGTTATTGGATTTTTTTACCTGGAGGACATTTCAATTTAAAGTCAAAGTAATTATTTTGTGCCTGGCTTCAGCTAGAAAGTTTATTGTGGAATACAAATAGTTGGATGGATGTGAAGCTGTATTTTGGGCTGTTTTGAAAAAAGTTTAACGGATTGCTGAATCTTTGGTAAACAAGAGTCGACTGTATGTTGGTTAAACTTTTCTCACATTTTTTTTCAACAGCTTCAGACGAGAGCCAACCTAAAAATTACAGCTATGGACGAGGTCGCGAGCGAGGTCGTGGGCGAGGTCGCGGACGTGGTGGACGTGGTGGCAGAGGCCGGGGTCAAAGTGGAAGCCGAAATGTCGAAAAACCAACGTGAGAAACCCGTCTACGTTAAAATCTAAGTATTAATTTACCAAATCTCTACGTCATTGAATTTGGTCTAAATTGCCATTTGAAAAAAATCACTGGATCTATTGATGTACAGAAGCTCCATCAAACAACCATTTGATGAATTCTTTTATTAATTTTAGAGAGGTCAAGTATACCAAGGAGTTACTGGTTCGTTACCGCAAGGCCCTGGACACTGCTGTCAAGATAGCCACGCGCCACAACATCAAACCGATCCGTGGAAAAACCTACTTATTCTGTGACATCGGGCCCAAGATGGATACGTATTCGGGCGGATCTGGAATGGACAAGGTAGAGACTAGCTTGCCTGTGAATAATCCATGTAACAGCCAAAATATAAAATAGAAAAATTAATTAGGACTTGCAGTGATTTCAGTTTTAACAAATCGATTTTGCAGTCAATTCTTTCCAAGTTGAGATGTATCACTTCATCTGCTTCTGTCACGTGTGTCCTAGTTAAGAGAGAATGGCCTCCTGCTGGGTCTGATGTGTAAGCACTCCTGTGAAGAGTGCATCCTGGTTGGCTACGGGGTCGATGACCAGAAGGTAATTGAACTGGAGAAGGGAACGCTTCTGGACAACATCAAAAGCATCGTTGAATACGCAAAGGTAATTCAGTCTTTGGTAGCATTATTTAAAGGTAGGATACACCATTGGTAATTGCTGGAATTATCATGAATGGGTGGATTTGGGGAATTGTATTTTACAGTGAAATTTTTTCTCAATTATTTGGAACAACTATAGAATATCTAGCGCAATCCTTTTGCTGGATTTGTACAATTATTGTTTACTCTCAAATAAGTAAGATATTTCCTAATAATTCGGTAGTAAAAATTGTTCGTTATCTGCAAATGGTGTATTCTACCTATACGTTGTTCCAATTATGTGCCTGTGACAAAAAATTGTAAACATTTTACATTTAATTTTTTTTTTTTGGGGGGGAGAGGTTTGTTAATATAAAATATACCGGTACCAGTTTGTAGGTATTAGTGGGTAGGTAAATAATTACATTTTGCTTCTTTTTATGTTTGTCTGTTGGTCTTTTACTTTTTTTGTTAACATTAGGTAAATGTACCTTTTATTTATTTATTATTTACCCTGGGGTAACCTTCTCAGTGAAACACTGTTTTCCAGAGGGACCCAGCATGTATACAATTTTTTTTTTTTTTTTTTCAACGTAGTCGAGCCGATGGCACGTAAAGGCGCCTCTGGCTGCCGGCCACGACTCGTTAATGACTACGGTTGTTGTTTTTTTTTTTTTTTTTTTGTAAGGATGAACGAAATGTCCAGAAACACCGGGGCGAACCCCTTCTCTTAGCGATAAGTGTGACTGGGTTCTTTTACGTGCGTGTCCAGGTTCAATATATACACAATACACACACGGGACCAACAGCTTAACGTCCCATCCGAAGGACGAAGCAATGGTGGTTTAATTGCCTTGCTTAAGGGACACACGTGTCCCGACCGGGATTCGAACTCACGCTCTGTGGAACAGAAAACACACGCTCTTAACCACTCGGCCACGACACTCCACAATGTTTCATCAACCTTTTTAAAACTAGCACAAGGAAGAATTTTGTTTACATTTTTTCAAATATAATTTATTGAAAATTGTTAGCAATAAAAGGTTTGAGGCCGCCAACAAGTAAAGTCAAGGTAGGTTGAGTTTATACTGTGGCCGAGTCGCAATTCTCACGGAATTTGTGCTTTACTTGTAAATGAACTCGAGATCTACTAGTCTTGGCCCAAGACGTTAATGATCGACAGTGGTCGCTGTGGAGCATCGATAGTGATTGTTGTAGCGCGCCATTGCCATCACCGGGATCCCGGCAGGATGGGGTTAGTGATTGTTCAGCAAATCGTGATTGGCTCCCTTTAAAAGCCTGTGGAGAAATTAAAGCCTGTGGACAAAGTTAAACCGCTGGCGCAGGTTTGCAAAGACAATAGTATGAGTGGGGGAGCTGGTCTTATCCTGTTGTTAGCAGGTGCACTGCGTAAAAAGAATTGTGGGCGTGCACAATCAAATCTCGAATACTGTCGTCTTGACCAAAGACTAGTAACTATTAGTAACGCACCACGCAACGTAAATTGAATATTGTTTTCTTTTTCAGGCGGTTGATGGTGAGATGGACCACTGGGAAGCCCTACCCAGCAACTTGAACATAGCGGCCCTGTACGAGGCACTGCGCGACCGTGTCCACATCGACAACCTGATCATAGTTGGTCAGGATTACACCACGGACAGGACTGGGTGGGTGGAGCTGGAGGAGTTTGTAGCCAAGTATCGGCAGGTTGTCAACCCCAACCTGATGTACGTCCAGATCGATCTGCCGTACTTCGGAAGCTCTTTCCCGGATGAGGAGTAAGGCTCTCTCGTTGATTCCTCTATTATATCTTTGCCTAAGACTGCAATTGTTTTTATTTGTTCTATTAACCCTAATTCTCTATTGCCTTTCACTTTTCACTAAGTAGTGGACCAAATTCGCCAAAATCCATCACTCGCTCTAGTATCTGCTTCTTATTATATGGGTCATTTCCTCATGCAACCTTGTGACATTTGTTACGCCGGTACATATTTTTCAACATATCCCATGTAATTATGTGGTTCCATTTGTGGTTCCATTTGTGGTTCCATTTGTGGTTCCATTTGTGGTTCCATTTGTGGTTTCGGTTAGTAAGTTTAGTAAATGTTTTGGAACCCGCGGGTACCGGTATACTATCCAAGTGCTTTGGTCACCGACATAATAAATCACATGCAGTTCAGGCAGGTCATTTGACATAATAAATCACAACCGCTTTGGCCATTATGCAATCATCATGCGGTCACTGACAGGTGCAAGTTACAGTAGGGACGGAGAGAAGGACCCACAGAGAGACATACAGAAATCTCAGCCGCTTTTAAAGTATAGATGCACATTTATATTTGGAATCTACACCCTTGAAACCTTCTATATCGCCTACATTCATGTGCTGCATTAGTGGGCATCACGGAATTCTAGAAATAGCAACATTTGTAGCGATCATTCATGGTCTATTATTTTTTTGTTCATTTCTGAAGTAAAGAAAAGCAAGAGAAAAAGCCCAAACACCCAAACGACATCTGTGTGAGTGGTTACAGCGACAACATTCTGCGATTCATAGCCGAGCGAGGCGACAGTGGGCAACTGAATCATGTGGAGAACATCGACAAAGCTTATGGTCTTCGGGAACTTCAGGTATGGATGTTCTTTACTTTACATTTTTGTTACGGGGAGTAAAGTCTGTCCCGAGGCAATATGGCTCACCAGGCCGGTGTTTAACTTTGATTTCAGTAGCATGAAATGACTGGGAATATTTCTATTTCTCCTGGATGGGATGCTAGTCCATCGCAGGTGACTCAACCAGCTAATGCCGGTACCTATTTATAATTCTGGGTGGAGAGAGGTAAGTGGGTGTGAAGTGGCCTGCCCAGGGACACATAATATGACTAGCAGCTGGATTCAAAACCCTGACCCTCTCTGATCATGAGTCACGGACCCGAACCACTAAGCTACACTCCCCTATGTCTTACTTTACATAAACATATCCAATTGGTTTATCAAAAATACCCTCTTGGATTATAGGTTAAAGGCTAAAGGCTGACTTCTGGAACCTGTTCTTCAAGCATGTTGTTTCTCTGTGCTGTGTTCTTATTCAACACAGGTTGCAGCAGTTAGCCGTGCTGATCCCAACCAAGCATCTGCTGCCACCAGCCCTGAGATACCACTGCCTATTGCTGGCCCTGTACACAGGTCAGTCAATTAGTAAGCCTTAAAAAACGTCATACGTGGAAATACATGATTGGTATTTCTTTTATAAACGAGGACGGTATTTTCTGTAGTAGGTTAACCCTAACCCCCTAGGCTCTTGCACTAGAAAGCACACCACAACTAACAAACTTCAACAACTGCACAGCCTTGCTTGCTGCTGAAAGACATTTAGGCCTTGCTTGTGACGTGTTTATGCGTCTTCCGTTTTGAATCTGGGGAATACTTCGCGTGTGAGTGTGAGTGGTTACAGCGACATACTTCAACTTCGCGTGTATATACGTCCTCCGGCGCGAACTGGTTAACTTATCCAGGCCCATACCGGCCAACCACATATTTATTCCCTCATGAATAATTACTCCTGGGTATCTAAAATAACAGTTCGATATAAATAAATTTACTTTTGTGTTTATTTTCTAGGGCTGGTTGTGGTTGGTTCATAACCAACGAGTCCTAGCACTGCCCCAAACTGCCCTAGCACTTCCCCAAACTGCCCTAGCACTTCCCCAAACTGCCCTAGCACTGCCCCAAACTGCCCTAGCACTGCCCCAAACCGCCCTAGCCACAGCATGGTTTCATGGATTTTTCAGATTTTTTAGATTTTCATCTAATACAGACATTGGTTAGATCCTGCCTGACTATGATTCGTTGTTTCCTTTGTTTAGGTGGAGAACAGCTCGCGTGTTCATCTCCTCCACGTTTCGTGACATGCACGGAGAGCGCGACCTGCTGACCCGCTTCGTCTTCCCCGAGCTACGGGCTCGGGCCAAGAAGCTGTTCCTCAACGTCTATGAGGTGGATCTGAGATGGGGTGTGACTGAAGAGGAAACGAGGCAAAACAGGTAAGCCGGCCAGTCAGGAAGCAATTTTATTTCCCCCAAACGACATACGAATGGGGCGTACGTAATGACATTTTGATTGATTTTTCTCCAATACTTTAACAGATCTGTGGAGATTTGCCTGACAGAGGTGTCTCGATGTAACTACTTCGTCGGAATCCTCGGGCAGCGTTACGGCTTCTGCCCGGAGGCCTACGCCGCGCCGTCTGCAGAGGAATTTGATTGGTTGCAGGAGTACCCTGCAGGGCGTTCCATCACGGAGTTGGAGATGCATCACGCGGCGCTGTGCGATCCGCAGGAGGCCGTGGGCAAGGCGTTCTTCTACTTCAGGGACAGTGGTTTTATGGCGTAAGTCAGTAACTGCGAAAAACTGCCTCGTACCCCCCTCCCCCTCCCCCCCCCCCCCCCCCCCTCCCAGAATACATACAGTGTATCAAATTGTAGTAAAGGTGCTTATATGTTAAGTTAACAATATAAATACATGTGGACTATAGACAATTTTGATGATTTAGCATAAAGTGTGCATTTGCCTCAAAGATGACATTTTTCAGTCAACATTCTGCCTACATATATGGGTCAGTACCATTAAGTGTCCAAATTGTGTGTGTCCTAGTTACATCTGAAATAATTGTTTTAAATAATGTAGTATCCTGCCGCCACAAAGTCTGTGAAGAGTTCATTTTCTTACGAAAATACAAAAATGTTGTTCAGTCCCAGATTTGCAATGGAAAAATTGGTGTCGGGATGCGACATTATATCTAATTGTTTTCAAGTCGAGTGTAACTTGGACACCCAAAATTTGCCCACTTTTGAACCTCCAATTTATGAACTAACCCATCTGGACTTGGGTCATACATGTATTACTAAATATTCAACACTTTCTCAGAACTCTCAGAATTCTTTGATTTTAAAGCTTAACAAAATTAAACAAATTTTTAGATTTTGAAAGCTCTTCTAAATGTAACTGGCATCATTTCAATGAAAAAGTCAAGTTTAATAAATTATTAAGCTCGTGCAGTATCTGGTTAGATAGTTTTGTCCGTTTTGTGATCAGTTTGGTGTTTATCTTGTTGTTCTTCAGTGATGTTTCCCCTTCCTGTCAGTCTGCATTCCAAGCCGAGTCGGACTCCGCATCAGAGAAGATTGAGAAACTCAAGCAGCAGGTGCGATGCAGTGGGCTAGAAGTCTTTGATGGGTACGATGTCTCAATTTTTCATTTTTTGTGTAATTTTTTACTTAAACAACCGACAATTTTGTTTTCACTGTTTCTCCAGTTTCTTTTCTTTTTACTTTGCCCCTCTCTGAGCTGCCAACCCTCCCTGATTTTGTGGATAACTTCCCTAGAATCGGTCCATCTCTCAACTCCCATCACATCTAAATATCTTGCAGATTGTCAACTGATAATCCCAAAGATTCAGATGTGTTGGGAGTTGAAAGATGGACCAATTCTAGGGAAATCGTCCACAAAATCAGGGAGGGTTGGCGGCTCTGTCCTCCGTAGTCTGGCACTGCCACTGTACATGTGACAGTTTAACCATTTATATTGTTCAAGACATTAGTGTTTTTTTAGTTTACTAGCCATACACTGCTGAGAAGTATTTACAACTTTCCAGTATTCATTGGCCCCATGGATCAGAACTACAAATCGTTCCTTTCATTTGCTTGTGTCGCATAAACAAAGTTTTGGGAGACACTTGCTTACAATTACCAGTCCCAAATTCTGTATGATTGTAGCTGAATATGTAGGTTAAAGTTTCAGGTTAAGTTTTTGACAAAAATGTTTTACTTCTACATGCTTTGATGAATTTTGATGAAACTTGGATGCAATGACCCTTAGGTGGGAAGACACAATTCATTATTGGAATACTGAGGTCAAAGGTCATGTAAGGTTCATTAGAGGTCATTGTTCAAACAAGCTTTCAATAGTTTGTTGTCTACAGACTTTGCTGGATTTTAATAAAACTTGGGCAGACTGATCCTTGGGTGGGGGTTCATCTAAATCTTACGATTCTAAGCAGTTCTTTGAAAATTCTCTCCCAATTTGATTGTCTCCAGATATCCGTGCCGGTTCGGTGGCGTGGTGGACCACAAACCAGTCACCACCAACTTGGAGGAGTTGGGTATGCGCGTCATCAACAACCTGTGGAACTCGTTCGTCAAGCATTATCCTGAAGAGGTAAATAAGCCCAGAGATTCATTGAAAGATGTCCGGTCAAAATGCCAGGCTAAGAAACACTGTAGGGGGGTGTTACAAATCATAGTCAGTCACAGTGAGAGGCGATAACGGTTCACACTGCTTTTGAATTGTTAAAGATTGTTGGTAGAATGGGGACAATATTTACCTACGGAGTTGCAGAGAGAGGCAATACAATGTCAAAAACTTGAGGAATATCTTGGAAGTCTTTACAACTCAAGGATATTTCCGAACAATTAGCGGCCGTGCGCCTTACTCGTTGGAACGCAATACACGAACACACGTCAAATTTAATACATATCAAGTTTTGATATGCTACTCTGCGTATTGCGCATTGCACCCACGTGCTGCACATGTACAAAATTGTCTAAGGGGTGTGGCTGAGGAGGGTGTGGCTAAGGGATGTGGCTAATTCAATACATGTAGGATAATTCTGAAACTTTTTTTTTGCCACAATGCTCTGTCAATCAGGGCCTATGTATTATATGACGCTTCCTCAAGCTTTCTCCAAAGTTGAACTCGTCACGTCCTTTTGTCTCGTAACTATCCAGGAAGCCTTCTTGGACGAGCTGTCGCATGAGGGTGCCCTCCACCAGGCCTTCCTGGAGGCTCACGTCGCCATCTTTAGTGGCCGTAAGACCCAGCTGAGGCAGTGCCTGGACCTGATGGATGCCTGCCACAAGGGCCTGATGGCCATCTGTGGAAAGAGTGGCTGTGGAAAGACCGCTCTTATGGTAAGCAGAAAGAAAGAATTAAATGTAGACAAACATTTAATGTAGACTTACCAAAATGTGGTAGAACCATAGCTATATTAAATTACTAGAGCGCTGGCTCGATGTACAATGTCAGGCGCGGATCCAGGGGTGGGCCGCGCGGGCACGTGCACCCCGGGTAAAATGAGTACAAAAACAAAAAAAACGGGGGGTGGGGGGAAAAGAGGGGAGGTGTCTAATTTTTGGCATATTAATATAATACTGACAAAAAAGGGTTATCAATCCATGGAACCCCAGTTTGCAACCCAAACCCGTTCAAATTTTCCATGCACATGAAGCCCTCTCATCAGGGTCTCTACTCGCGCGCAGCGGAAGAGCGAGACCGGACGGACATTGGTGTTATCCGCAGAAGACAACCTGAACCCGCCTGAGCGCATCTAGCCGCTCGTTGGTATCAGACGTGGCTCCGTTAACCTTGGATACTCGGACTACCCCGCGCCTGGTGGACATGTGGTCATTGATTTGGCAGTATATGTCCCCTCCTTTGCCAATTACCCTTTTATTGCAGTATATATGGATGAATGTTTATGTTGTTAATGACCTTGTGTAAGAATGTTAGTTGGTTGGTTTGTCCATAGAGCTATGGTTTGTCCAACCCAAAGGAAAAAGGGCCAGTAATCGCCTCAGATTGCACCACAAAGCATATAGAATCTAAAACATTTCGGGGCCCTTAAGCGGGCCCCGGACCCCACACCGTTAGGGCTTCGCGCTCGCATTTTCCAGTTTTCGTTGTGCCCCCCGTCTAAAATAAATCCTAGATCCGCGCCTGAACCTATGGAAACCTCAATATTTTGTACAGCTTTTGTACAGCTATTTGCATATCTGCGTTTGTATTCTATACAGTTGCGTTACCAAAGCCGATACGCCCAAAACTAAAACGCACAATCTGCAAATAAGCGTTTTCTTCTTTTTGTACGTTATTTGTTTAAAGGTAGGATACACCATTTGCAGATATCGAAAATATTTACTACCGAATTATTAAGAAATATCTTACTCATCTGAAAGTAAATGTTGATTCTGGGCATCCAGCAAAATGATTGCGCTAGATATCCTGTAATTCTTCCGAAAAATATAATTTTATAATGAAAAATTCGCGATCGCCGGACGGCGAGCGCGAATAAACAAAGATAACATAAGAATAACTGCTCGATGCCGGTTGAAAAAAACCGCTGTTTTTCGTGCTTTTCTCGGCATCCATGATTCTAAAACTTCGGACAGCTCAGTTAACCATATTTACTATAAATACAACCCCCCCAAATCTACTCATTCATGATAATTCAAGCAATGACCAATGGTGTATACTACCTTTAAGGGATCGTTACACTTGTTTTTGTATTTTCATTATTGCTCCCAGTCCTGCCTGGCCCAGCGCTACAAGAACAAGATATCAGCGTCGGACAGCAACCACGTCTTGGTTCACTTTGTGGGTGCAGCGGTGGGATCCAGCAATGTCCTGGCCATGCTGCGACGCCTGTGCCTGGAGCTCAAGAAGCGATTTGCTCTGACTCTCACCATACCGGAAGACTTCAAGTGAGTGCTGTACTCTGCTTGGCATTCTGCGTCATATTTCAGATAATTCAAATTTGTTAAAAAATAGGCAGTTTAACACCTTATTTATATATGCAGTAATTCTTTAGGTTTGAATTCACTACATGTTCACCTCATTTTATTTTGACCGGGTGTACCACAAAATCAGCCCGTGCAACTTGCTTTGGGTTTTGTTGGAGCAGGTCACAAATTTGCTTAACAACAACAGGTTATTTGCTAAAAAGTCAGGCTTTTTATGTATTGCTTATTGCTGGTTCTCAGCTGAATTTTGCTTAGCAAAACAAAATTGAAAACACGGTTGCACTTTGAACAGCAGTAAGATTGTGCCCAGAGTTTTAATAGAGTACTTTCCGAGGACAAGCTTAACTACAACATATTAAGATAGTTTGCTATATAAAACTGCAAAATACAGACATTGGACATTAAATGCTTACCAACATAAATTAAAGACTTTGAATAATCAGAATTTTGAGTGAACTAGCTTTTAAAAGCATTCTGAAAGTGCTCACTTGGTACTTTTTGAGTACTGTGGGAGTAATCTTTGAGAACTTCTGTCATAAAAGTCCCAGTTTTTTTAGTTTTTTTTAAGTAGTTTGTGCCGGAGGATGTACGGTATATACACGCAAAATTGTCCCCAGATTTAAAAAAAAATGATGCATAAACACGTCACAAGCAAGGCCGAAAATGTCTGTTGGCAGCGAGCAAGGCAGGAAATGCATGGGTGTGCTTCCCAGTACCATCGATCTGAACCCGCCTCGGATTGAGTTTCGATAAAAATAATCTTGCGCCTCGGCTCGGTGATGTTAAAATAATCCTGGCGCCAACTGGTTAACCCTAACAGTCCTCAATCCTTCACCTGTTGGAGGATTGAGGACTTTTAGGGTTAATACTGACTTTATTTGCTCTCTACTGTTTATTCTATCACACCTTTCACAACTATAAACACCCCTTATTTTTGGTAATAAACAAAGTACTCAATAACTACTCGACTACAACTCTGATGTGCCCCCCTGTTTACTAGGAGGTCGGGCTATCATCCTGTTTTCCTCGACAAATGTTACTATACTATGATAGGTTTATTCCACTTCCTGCATATTGTTCTTCACACAATACAAGTCTTGGGTGTCATACATTTGTTTGAATGGCAGCAAACTGGTGACCAAGTTGCCCGAGTTCCTGAAGGGTGCTGCTGTGCATTGTGGGAGTTCCCCGTTGGTGATCTTTCTGGACGGGTTGGATCAGATGGATGAGATGCATCAGGCCAAGAACATGGAATGGCTGCCCAAGGACATCCCCAAGGTACACTTCTTATTCCTCAACTCTAACTAACTACTCTTTTCCTAAAGGTAGTATATACACCATTTGTAAACCTCAACAAAACAAAATACTGAATTATCATGAAACACCTAATACTTGACTGTAAGTGAACAGTAGTCTTAAGCATCTTGTGAAATCACGGCACCTGGTGTGTTGTGGTTTTCAAGATTTCAAAATTTTTGTAACAATTTCCAATGATTGTCGACCGGCAATCATTGGACAATAAACCTGACTATTTATAAACACTGCTGCCCCCAATTTGTGAAATTTAGTTAGTCCACATTTTATTTGCAATATTGTTACACATCCATGAATGGCTACAAGCCAACTAGTCTGGTTTCCTATTTACCTGATAATTTCTTAACGTCTGTTAATTACTTTGTTTTATCTGAAAGAAGTCAAATAGAAACCAGACTACAACAACTGCATTAAATATATTTTTTTTTTAACATCTATGAACACCAAACTATAAAACGTGTCAGCCTGAAAAATTACAGTAAAAGCAAATGATACGACCTTTGTAAAGTTTTTGACATTTCCAGTTGAGCTGACAGGTCAGTTTTTCGAAGCGTACGTTTCAGTTTGGGTTTTACGAAATGTCTGAAAGGAAAACTGGTTTTACTGTATCTCATACATATTCTTGAATGAGAGCCAAATTCTCATAAACGTGACGTCAAATTTGTATCGCATTCGCTTCCACGTGAAGTATGAACAAGCCTTTACCAAGCGCGCACGCGAGTATTCACGTACAAGTACGCATACGTAGTAGACTGTCGCATGGGTTACCCGTTGGTAGGCTACTATGTATTCGCTTTGCAAAGCCATCGTGGAACTGTCGCATGGGTGTAGTACACACGCGCAAACATCGCCCTGGCTACACATACAAAGATGGTGGCACTTGCATTCTAAATTTTTTGAACTGGAGAAGTTCAGTGAATATTTAAACTAAATATGTATAACAAATATACATGTATATAACAAATATAACATGGTTTTATTTTGGGTGGATATTCGATATTGGCTCCTTCAGTATTGGAAGTTGACAAACTACCGGTAGTTTCCGAGGTGAAGGGATTAAAATTGGATTAATTTCCTCCAACAGGATGTGATGTTTGTGGTCAGCACCGTCGTGGACAGTCAATCCCACAAGGCGCTACTTCGTCGTAACCCTTCAACTTTGACCCTTGGACCCCTTGACCTTCTGGACAAGGCCACCGTGGTGCGACGCATGCTGGCCGTCCATCGTAAGACCCTGGATGAGTCTCCATTCAACAACCAGGCAAGAAGATGATTTGTAGCCGTGTGGCACCCGGGGCTCTATAAGAGCACGGTGTTGTTTCTTCATGTTGTTGTTGTACCAAATTTGACACCCTGGAAATGGCCCATTTGATCTGTACACAGTCACTGCATATTGAAAAGCTATTAACTCGATTTATAGGTAGGATACACCATTTGCAGAAATCGAAAAAATTTACTACCGAATTATTAAGAAATATCTTACTTATTTGAAAGTAAATATTGATTGTAGGCATCCAGCAAAATGATTGCGCTAGATATCCTGTAATTGTAATTGAATTTTATAAAAAAAAAAAAAATCTAACAAATAAAACAAAACAAGAACAACATAAGAACCACTGCGCGATGCCGGTTGAAAACAAAAGCTGTTTTTCTTGCTTTTTTTAGCATTAATGATTGTAAACCTTCTGACAGGTCAGTTAAACGATATTAACTTTAAAATACAACCCCCTAAATCCACCCATTCATGATAATTCCAGCAATTGCCAATGGTGTATCCTACCTTTAACTGCCAGGCCCGCTGCGCTGTAGCAAAGGTCTTTAAAATTGAATTCCCAATGTTTCTGGCTGTGGTCCGAGGCAGATGTGAATTAAGAAGTAAGCCTACTGGCCCAGATTTGCATACAAAAAAAATGTGTAAAACGGATGTCGTATCAGCTTGCAAGGCAAATGAACTTATACCAATACACAATGATGCTGCTTCTACACGAATTTGAGCTTCTGACAATGCAACTAAATTAAGTATGAGGTAGAAGAAACAAATATAACATGGATTATTTCGTGTAGGTTGTCGATAATAGCTTCTCTCGGTGTTGAAAGTTGACAAACTAGTTCCCTTGGCTTGCCTCGGGAACTAGTTTGCCAACTTCTAATACCTCAGGGAGCTAATATCGACTATCCACCCACCCACCCTCAAACTATATTTGTATATTATCTGACAACATATTTCTTACTGTAAATTCAATCTATCAGACGTAACAGCAAACAATTAGTTGTGCTTGCTCATTTTAGTTTAGTCAGTTTTGTTCATGCTCCTAAAATACGGTAGGAACAGTGCGTGTATTTTCCATGCAAAACTGAATAAATAATCGTATTTTCATTGTTTTAAGCAGTGAGGGGAATTTGGATTATTACAGTGATGTCTGAATTTTCTATTAAGCAAAACCTACAGATAAGATTCAAGGACAAGACTAAGAATGCGTAGAGAATTTCATCATGTGACTTTTGCAGTCCGTTTGTTTTGATGCAGATGAAGTTGCTGGTTGCCAAGAGAGAAGCTAACTTGCCATTGTTCCTCAGTCTTGCCTGTGAAGAACTGCGCGTCTTTGGAGTCTTTGAACAGGTAATAAAGGGGTTGCATTGACGTCACGCGCACTACGCGTACGCGCTAATCGCACTAGCAACCGGGCCGAGCGGCCATTATTGAGGTCAAACAAAGTGCAGACGGTACATAAACCGTGATTACGCAACGACCTCATTGGGGGCGCGGTCGTGAAGTGCGACGTGTGTGTGACGTCATATTCATGAACTTTATTGGAGAAACAAAATCACTTAATTTTTATATTTTGGTATTGAGTTCCGAATTGCACTTAATCCCAATGCGATTACACATGTCCAAGTCATTGGGCTCATTTCATGGAGCTGCTAAGCAGCAAAAAATTGCTTAGCACACAAAAGTCTTGCTCAGTAAAAACAGGTTACCCGCCAAAACTTCACTTTTGTGCTTTTTATGCTAAGTAAAAACCAGATGAACACCAGTCACTATCAATATACATCACCAAATGTTTGGTGCTTAGCAGCTCCATGAAATTGTCCTCCAGGGTCAGCTCACCTGACAAGCTGTTAAATCGTCGTCGACATTGCTCCTACTCTGTTAATTTTGACCTTGCTTGAGATGTGACTCCGTTATTGTTATTGTGACCATACTGTACCCGGTTTCGATGCACAGCCCTATTAAATACACCAACATTCGTTAGATAATGATAATTGGGGCGAGGGGTCAGAAAAGTTGACAAAATTGTGTCCCAAAGTCTATAGGAAAGTGTCTCTATGGTACTATTATCGGTAATTACTACTACTATTGATACTATGTGATTTGACGTACAATTAACCAGGTGTCCGAGAGGCTGAAACGTATGTCTCACACCATCAGCGCTCTGCTTCAGGAAGTCATGCAGAGACTAGAGTTGGACCACGGCAAGGATTTACTGGCTACAGCCCTGGCGCTGCTTGTCTGCGCAAGAGACGGTAAGTAGTCATTGGTCTCAGGGTACGGTTCATTTGAAGGTAGTATACATCATTTGCTTTTGCTGTAATTTTCGAAAATGAATGAGTTAGGGGGTTTCATATTTCTAGTAAGTATTGTTATTAAAGGGATCGTATACGTTTGGTAATTACTCAAAAAATTAATGGCAATAAAAACTTACTTGGTAAGAAGTACAGCAGCTTTGGATAGTATAATGCATTTTTAGAAACTTTTCACTTCGAAGTACTGCGGTTATGAAAAAAGATATCACTTTATATCCCCACAAATTTGAATCTGAGAAACGTTACTGCAGTGACGTTTCTCAGATTGTGTATTCCAATGCAAATTATTCTTCCTGTGTGGACATAAACGCTCCAGATTTTTGGCAATATCTCAAAATCGCTACCACCTTTTGAAATGAAATTTGTACAGGTTAGTTTTATGGTATATATCTATAACTATATAGGATTGAAACAAACAATGGGTTCTGACGAAACAATTCCCAACTTCCGACTCGTTTTGCTTGATCGCATCACAATTATAATGTTGCTTTATCCCTTATCTATGGCAGGTCTCCTTGAAGATGAGCTCCACAGTCTCCTGAGTCTCCACACCCTCCTCGGAGGCAGCAAGTATCGTCTTGAAGATGTCAAGAATGTCTGCCTGACCGCCGAGCACATGCTGCCCCAAGCCGTCTTTGCTCAGCTGCTGAGGAGTCTGCAGGGGTTCCTATGCCCCGTGGGAGAACAGAGGTAATTGTGACCTGGCACCACGAAATGAGCCGAATGTCGCACATGGTCAAAACGAGTTATTGGCCGAAACGTCTAGTGGGAGGTCGGTTTAAAGTTGTTAACATTTGTTACATACAAAAAAACAACTTCTTAATCATATCACAAAATTGTGTAGCTCAATTGAAACTCTAAAGTGTGTTATTTGGTGGCTGAATTGCACTGAGTGATAGTATAGTTGGCACGGTTCACGGACTTTGAACTCCGTTTTCTCAAAACAAAGGGGCATGACTTCAGCTATTTCTCAAGAGTATAGTGGCGGCTACGAATAAGCTACAGCAACACATAATACATCATTTGAAAGCTTAGGACTTCTTCTTTCTAGAAATGTAATGATGTCAATTTTTTTATTTTGTAACTTTCCACCCATTTTGTGGTGCCAGGTCACAATTAGGCGGCATTAGATTATTCACCCAACGTGAACTTGCGGTTTTACTAAGGAATTAAATGTGGTTGGCCAGTTCAAAAATTTAACATCACAACGCTATCTGTGACTTACTCTCTAATTTGCAGAAGTTTAATTTTTTTGTTCAGGTAATAAAAAATAGAAGTTGAAAGTAAATATATTAATGTTACCAAATCCATCAAAAACTCAACAACAAAAATACTGTTTTCACTCCCATTTTATTTTGACCCGTCGTAGCACAAAATTAGCATATGCAACATATTGCAGGTTTTGTTGGAATGGGTCAGAATTACAAAACACTTAAAAACAGTACAGTCTTTAGTTCTCATGTATTCACCATTAGTCAGTCTAATTTGTGTAGATTCTGTTTCCATTCCAATTGTTCATGTACACAGCCATTTTGTCTCTGAAGAAGATCTTGTTAAGATCGAAATATTAGGCACTCTTGACTTATTTGATTTGTATATTTCAGGTCATTCCAGCCAGTAAGCAGTTTGCAGCGGTTTTAATCTTATTCCAAGCACAATGGCTTTATTGATTCGCAGTGACTGAACACAATGTAATACAATGTAGTACAGTTCCTTATCAGTAAAAAAACTAAAACATCTCATTTTGTGTTTAATACACAGTGTGAACCATATCAGCCTGGCCCACGGTGA
Organism: Crossaster papposus; assembly: GCA_037893245.1. NCBI lineage: Eukaryota > Metazoa > Echinodermata > Asteroidea > Velatida > Solasteridae > Crossaster > Crossaster papposus. Next base: position 30,750 of record JBAIAA010000483.1, read on the forward strand.
CATCAGTAAGGCTGTCAGACAGCGTTACATGAAAGGATCTGGGGCAGAGTTCGAATCCAGACTACATTCACTTCTTGCAGGTTAGTGGCGACTGCATTTAGCAAGTGATGAATATAAAATTAATGTGATGTACTTTTTGTTTTACCTAAACAAAGTTTTGGTAGAAACTTACAAGTTCTAATTTTTTAAAAGTTTTTGGTTAAGTTTAAGGTTTAGTTTAAGGGTAAGTTTTTGGAAGAAAGCTTATAACTTCTACTTGCTTTCATGGATTTGGACGAAACTTGGATGCAGTGACCCTTGGGTTTGAAGACACAATTCCTCATCGGATTACTGAGGTCAAATGTCATGTAGGGGTCATTGGAGGTCTTTGTTAAAATATGCTTCAAATGTTTCTTTGTCTACAGAATTTAATGGATTTTAATGTAACTTGACTAGAGTCATCTTTGGGTGGGGGTTCATCACAACTCTTTCGAAATAGGAGGTCGAAGGTTCATCTAGGGGTTATCTAGTTTATTAAAAATGCACAAAACATATAGGGATCAAATGCTGCAAAAGGCGACACTCGCTATCGGATCCTCGAATCACTTGTCTTTTAGTCCTGGAAGACTGGTCATGGAGGATTGACCAGACACTCGGTGCCATTGTCCCCTCATCACCCGGAGGTATGTGGACCTGTGAAAATACCGCCGGGGCCCGGACCCTCAAACTGCAATGGAAACGGCCGGCCTTGCGGGACCCATTTAGACAGGGTGCCGTGTGTCTGGGGGATCCTCCGTGGCCCGCCTCCCACGAGATTCTCCTTGAAAACTGCCTAGAATCAGTCTATCGTTATACTGCTATACAATGGTTCTTTCATTCTTTTAAAGCGTTTTCATTTTTTTCCTGTGTGATAATTGTTCATTCTGACTCCAAGTTTTTATATTCTCCACAGTTCACTTGATTTTTTGTTATTACTAACTATTGTCTTATATTTGTACACATTCCCGCCAGGAATATGGCCACTGATGTTGGCACGGCGTTAAACCCAAAACTCACTCACTTGTCTTTTTGACGCAGGTTACTTCTTGCATGAGGCAGACCCTCTGCGCAACGGCTCCTGGGCCGGTCGCAAACCACGGGCCTTCAGAGAGGTCTCCTACCACCTCTCGCGCACCGCGGCCTACGCGGATCTCCAGTCGGCGCTGTGCAGCCTGCCGTTCATCTATGCCAAGTGCCGGATGGGACTGGCTGCCACGTTGCTGGATGATTTCGTCGGGGATGGTGGTGGGTCTGTGCCAGCCGCTACCAGCAGGGCCTTGGTGAGGGACAGGGAGAGGTTTCTGGCCAAGCCCCAGGTGCAGGTATGCCGATGCGTTTGTTGTTACGGTGGGGCAAGTTCATTCAAGTATCAAGGTTAAAAAATTAAGGTTAAAGGCACGGAAAGGGACCTACCAATTTAAAGATGAGAGGTAAATTTCATTTCATTATTTTCAGATTAAGAACCAATTTTTGAAAGGAAGTTTTTTTGGGGGACCTCAAAAGCGAATTAGATTAGGCCACAAAATTAATTAGTTCTGCTTCCGGTTACTCGACATACCCTATTTTAACGGTCCTGACTTTAATTTTGTTATTAAAAAAAAAAGGAGAAACAAAAGACGGCCTTTAAACTTTGACTACACATGTGCACACAAAAGTGCCCCTTGAAAAAAATTAAAAATTGAGGTTGGGTTGGAAAAACTTCCGGGGTGACATGATACCTTTTGCTGGCTACCCAGCCCTGTAGAAGGAGCACCACAATCTGAACTATTTTCAGATAAACATGATTATTTTTGTGACTTGTTTGCAGGAATTCCGTTCCTTTGTGTCCCGCAACCTTCACATCATCTCCAACCTGCCAGCCCTGACCTGGCAGCAAGCAGCCAATGAGCCGTCGGAATCGGCCGTCTGTCAGTCCATGACCGGCGTGATTGACAGCGGGGGCGGTGCTTCCCGTCAGAGCCTGGTGGTCTGGAAGAACAAGAGGGAGGAGCAAGAAGATTGTGCCATGACCATCACGGGATTCCCTCAGGTGAGTAAGGACTAAGGGTGTAACGATTCACCAATGCAGCGATAGTCGCGATAACTAAAATGCCATGATATGGCATCGTGATACGAAATTGTGTATTGTGACACACAATAGGCTAAATTTAGCTATTTGGCAGGGTTTTTAGCCAAAACAAACCTGGAGGGTTAGGGTTAAATTTAGCACACAGTCAGAGTTTGTCATGAGAAAGATATTTGGCTATATTGGACCATCGCAGATTTTTCCTAATAACATGAATAACAAGCAATTTTCAAAATGGCTGCCATATTGCTCGTTATTCCACCTATATTTTTTCAAAGAACAAATCTGTGATGGTCCTGTAACCAAATATCTTTCTCATGACATACTCTGACTGTGTGCCAAATTCCATGCTTTTATCGTCAATTGAAAAATGTTTACACCAATCTGTCGGACTATAAGCTAGATGAACGATACTGGGATAATTTCAACACAAATACAAGTTTGGAGTCAGATGATGATGATGATGATGATGATCATGCATTTTCAAAGCGCCATCTATCTAGTTGCCTATTCCGAGGCGCTGCCAGGAACACCGGGGCGAACCCCTTCTTTTAGCGAAGAGTGTTACTGGGTTATTTTACGTGCATTACACAACGCACGGGACCTCACTGTCAGTCAGTCAGTCGTGTTGGTTTTTTTTGTTTTGCAGGCTGTAACCTGTTTGGCCATTTCAACGGACGGTGCATTTGTGGCATGTGGCAATGAAGACTGCACAGTTAAACTGTTTGAACGCGAGACAGCCAAGGTAAGATAAGAGGATTATCTCTGTTGTTGATTTAACCCATTAGTCCCCGTACCATCCCAAACGGCCGCACCTGTTAATCCTTGTACTGCCCCAAACCACCCAAGCACTCTTATGATTTAACCGAGTCAGTAGACACATGTGTTACTTAATCAGAAATCAGAAATTAAAAAAATCCAGTTGTGTTGATTGGTTGTGTTGATTTGTTGTGTTGTATTTTGTTTGTTTTTTTACCAGGAGGTCAAGAGTTTTGTGGGTCACTTTGACGCAATCACCGACTGCTGCTTTGTAGGTCGACAGCGTCTGGTCACGGCCTCTGTAGATGAGACACTCAGTCTATGGGATGTCAATCAGGGCCATAGGTAAGATCAAGTATACGGCAATTTCAACCAGACTTAAAATTAATGACTGTATATATTTGGTGCATAACTTAAAGGTAGGATACACCATTTGCAGATATCCAAATTTTTACTACCAACTTATTTGAAAGTAAAAAATGATTCTAGGCATCCAGCAAAATGATTGCACTAGAGTCCTCTAGTTCCGAAAACAGCGCCCCACAGAATTAACCAACTTATCCAAGGGATAATCTTTGAGATAAGTATTCAAGATCTAAAAAGGATCTGATTCCGTCTGATGTTTTAGGATTGCGGTAATGAAGGGCCACCGACGACGTGTCAGCTCCTGTTGCCATAGCAGCCGTAGCTCCATGATCGTCTCGGCGTCGTGGGACTCCAGCCTGATGCTGTGGGATGACAGCGATGGCAGACTGATAGGCACACTGAGTGACACAACCCCCGTCAACTGCGTGGCCTTTCACCCTGATGGCAGGATGGTGGTGACTGGGGGCTGGGATGCTGCCATGAAGATCTGGCATGTGGAAGACAAGAAGAGACTTGGGGTGAGTGCGCAGATGGGTTGATCTGTCTATAAATTAGGGGTCCAATTTTTCATGTCCGTGTTACATCTGATCTCCGGATGACGGCAGAGCATACTGTTCGAAACGTTGAGTTTCCTCTGGTTCTTTTCAGAAACACACAACTCGCAACAGAGAATTACCACATGGTGCTACCCACTACAGCTTATCTCATTGTTTTTGTTAACGCAGTGTCTTGCTCCTAGACCTTAATGGGGGCCTATGCTCTCCATAATGGTACTTTATGGACCCTTCTATACGTTTACGTCAGTGACTTGGCAGAATCCATCAATCTGGATGTAATATGTGATCCGCTCCTACGAAACCCGACATAAGTCGCATAGGTTATTTCGAGATACAGCTCGTCAAAGTTGAAATGAAGTGAAATATCTGGCGGACATTGATTTTAGTTTTTCATTATTTTGTTATTCTTTAATATGTATAGACCTACTTTAACCCTCAGTTAAACAAAATCAACTTTATTGATGGGAAAGTACAAAAAACATGCATTTATTGAGGCAAACTGTGTCCTAAAAGTGGTAATTTATCTCCCAAATACATCAAAATTAAATCTTCATAAAATTGGCAGTATGTACGGTATAAAGGTGATTTTGGTACCAAATGAAAGCTGAAGATGTGTAAAATCTCACTTTAAAAAAACCCCACTTATGTCTGTTTTTTGGGGAGCAGCGGCCGGTTTCACCAATGCTAAGATCAATCTTAGGAAGAGTAACTCCTAACTTGCAATAAATCCAATGCAAGTTAGGATGAGTTAGTCTTCCTAAGATTGATCTTAGTCTTTCGTGAAATCGTCCCCAGGTCACATATCCCAATTGTTTTTCAAGTGTTGCTAATATTCCAGACGATTTTTATCTAAAATAAGTTCCCTGTTCTTCTTCTCTGTTTGGTAGATACTGCGAGGTCACAAGGCATCGGTGCGTGCAGTAGCCTACTCTCCCAGCGGAGCACACATTGCTTCAGCATCACTGGATGGAACGGTCAAGATATGGTCGTCAAAGACTGGTACCCAGGTAGGCCAAGTGTGTAGTTTTGTTACGAACCACATGTATGTGGTCCGGTGCCTTTAAAGGGAGGATACACCATTTGCAGATATCGATGTTTTTTATTACCAAATTATTTAGAAATATTTTACTTATTTTTACTTATTTGAAAGTAAATAGTGATTCTAGGCATCCAGCAAAATGATTGCGCTAGATATCCTGTAATTGTTCCATACAATTAAATTTTATAAACAAATAAAAAATTATCTGCTTCAGGAAATTCAGGCGGATTTAGGAAACTTTCTAGTAAAAGCACTCGAAGGGTTAGGGTTAACCCTCATTTTGTTGGTGCCCTTAAACGTCCAATATGTTTTCTTGAGGGTATATTGGCGCTTTCTTTGTGACAAAATGGGTTTTAAGGTTTTCTTGAGTTTTACTTTTTGAGGTTTCGTTCTACTCTCAAACTAAAATGCCTAAAGAAAAATTTATTTAATAAACCTTAGTTTTCAATTACAAAAAAAACCTAAAAAACAAAAAAAGTGTTTTTTTATCACTCTGCCAAGTATGGCTGTTGATGTGCCTGTACGTATCTGTTTTTTTATTGAACAATCAGGTTGGAGGATTGGATGGTCATGTGATGCCCATCAATCGTTTGGCTTTCTCACCTAATGGGCGTCAGCTTGTAACTGTCAGTGATGATCAGAGAGTTAAGGTAAGGAATAAATTAAGACTTCAGGCGCAAAAGGAATCACTGCCTCTGAATGCTAAATAAAAAACACTATTTCATTCTCTGAAAAATAATTGTATTAATATTATTTTATTCTTAATTCGTTATGGTAATGAAACAGGTCTTTTCTCTTTGATGAAACCAAGGATTTCTCAAAATTCCTAGACTCTCACAAGCCTTAAGAAACATGTAGAGAAAGAACAATAAGAAGAAGGTACAGTTTTAGAGATGGGAGGAAAAACCAAGAAGAATATTCTGGGGAAAACACACGTAATCAGGCAGGAATTTAAAACCCCAATACACACATTGGCCCCAGGGGGAATTGGAACGAACCCGGGTCACAGCGGTGGAAGGCGAAGAAAGAACCACTACGCCAACCTGACTCCCAAAAAAATAAAACAAAAATCACTGGTATACTGCTAAACCTTTTATGATAATGGTAATGATCAAGACTTCTTGAGGAAATTTAGATCATCTACCCAAAATTTGTCAGGTGTGGTCTGGCAACCTAGGCCACAAGCTGTCCACGTTTGGCCTGGATCGCTACGGCCACGTCACGGCGACGGTCATCAGTCCCGACGGCATGCAGGTGGCTTCAGGTTACCATGGCGGCAGCGTCAGGCTGTATGAGACCAACAGCGGGGCTGAGATCTGGGAGGTGCAGCATCGGCAGGCCAGGGTCATGGGGTTAAGCTGGGTCGTGACCCATGCAGGGCAGCAGGAGCTGCTGGCTGGGTGGGACTCTGGAGATGTCATGGTGAGTGCAATAATTAAGGCAATCATCCAAGTTTCTGCATACAAATCCTATGGGCCACGGCAGACAAATTACTGTTGAAAAAAAAGTGTTTGTGTTGCCTATAAACAAAGTTTTGGGGTCAATAACCAATCGAATGTATAACTTCTACATGCTTTCATGGATTTTGATGAAACTTGGATGCAGTGACCCTTGGGTGGGAAGACACAAATCCTTTGGATTACCGAGGTCAAAGGTCATGTAGAGGTCATTGTTTAAATATGCTTAAAATGTTTTTAAAGTTTTTGTTGGGTTTTAATGTAGCTTGGATGGAGTGATCCTTGGGGGAGTTCATCACAACTCTTTCGAAATAGGTCAAAGGTCATCTAAGGGCCATTTGATGTTGCCTTTTTTCAAAATGCACAAAATTTGAGAACGCAAAACTTATAGGGATCGACACGATCTACGGATCACTTATCTGTAAGAATCGGCTGCAGCTCTCTGTCAGCCATGTGGAACACTAACAAGTTGATTTAATCTCTGTTTTACAAACCTAAGCTTCTGTCTGGAACCAAAGGGTCCATCAACACTGTCCTGGCATCCCATCTGCAGCCAGTCACCAGTATGGCTTACAGCACTCCTAACCGTCTGGCTGCTGTTACCTATCCGGACAACACCATCCACATATGGCGTGTGCCGTATGAACGCAAGACCAGCCAGAAAACGTATGCATGGAAAACAGACAATACAGATTGTCGGTTTTGTTATAATGCTTTCCCAATGCCCCTGAAGGTTTTTAAGTTTCGACATTTAAAACAAAAAATAATTATATTTTTCTTTGAGAAAGTTATTACCAATAAAATTTAAAGGGAATATACAACATTTGTTGACATCAAAAAAACAAAACTACAAAATTATTATGAAATAGAGATTGTCGGTGAATGACAGTCTAAATCATTCTGTAAAAATATGGCACTTGGTGTGCGGTCATTTTTAAGAAAAGTGGTATTTATATCAATTTCCAACACTGCCGATCAGTGTTGAAAAATCTGGCTTCATTAAAATACTATCCAAAATTTAAGTTTTAAAAACATTAAGGAAAGTGTTTTATTACTTATTAATTATCCAAGTTGTCACAAGATTTTTGCAATTGCCGTTTATAAAATTCTATTTTTTGTAACAACTACAGGAAGTCTAGCACAATAATTTTGCTGAATACCTACAAACATTATTTACTTTTCAAATAAGCAAGATATTTTTTTTAAATTCGGTAGTAAAACTTTTCAATATCTGCAAATGGTGTATCCTACTTTTAAACGTGAAACCAATTATTGACATTTTAATTCTTTTGATTATGAAAGTGATTGCATATAATTACAGTAAATTTAAACAATGCCTAATTAAAAACCCAGCTGACACCATGAAATGTCTCTTGTAGTTGCAAGTGTGCAAGTCAACATTTGCTGTTTAATTTGTTGTTATTTTTTGTAGTTTGGAATGCCTTGCTGTGATCCATGCTACGTGTAATGGTACAGTGACTTGCTGTGGCTTCAGCATGGACGGCACTAGACTGGCAACGGGAAGCAAAGATGCGGTAAGATCAAATATGTCTGGGCTTTTTTCCACTTAAAAATCTCCTAACGACTAGCCCATTCTTTGTTGACGTCCGCACGACCTGTATAAAACCGGCTTCAATCTCATGAATTTGAGAGGTGTACATTTGCTATTTTAGGTAGGGGGTTGGAGGCTGCTACAAAGGACATATCATTCAGGTAGAGTCGGCAGGTTTGGAGTATATAGAGTGATTTTGGGGTTTTTTTTTGTTTTTTTGGGGGGTGTTGAGAGGTGGTTTGGAGAGGGTTTAGAGGGGGTTAGCAGCTGCTACACAAGTTTTATCATTCACATAGACTTTATTTTGTCTCAAATGTTCTTGTTCGGGGGTACAGAGTCTGCAGGTTTGGAGTATGGAGATTGACTATTTGAGTGGTTACCGAGGCAAGACGCTGAGACCGCTGGCTGAGATACATGCCTGCCATAAAGACTGGGTCACTGCACTCTGCTGGTCTGATACCAATGATTGCCTGGTAAGACAAAGCTTACGCCATTCCAGACTTGTTTCTATAGAATGGACCCAATAAGCCAGCTCGGTATCGCTATGAAATAGTCAAGGTCAGAGGTTATTCGGAATATAATTAATGTCATGTCACACGAGGAGATGTAAAGGTTTGCATAGTGAAAAGGCAATAAGAAGAGTTCTTTGCGGTAGAACCCTATAATTCTCATTTGTGAGTTGTGTCGTTCTGAACTATACCACATGGTGCTACCCAGTACCGCAAATAGCTCGTATCTTATGTCACGTGATGTTACGCGAACGCGCCTTTTGATTGTAATTAGCTTGTGTGTGTTGTGTGACCACTTGGTGCGTCCAAATGCACCCGTTGGTTACCCCGAATGCCCCATGACCCATATTGTTGTGCACATGCATGTCGGAACTAGATGGTTCGGGTTCAAACGAATGCTGTATATTCCGAGATAATAATGATCTTTTATTTCTTTAAAACGACAGCATGCCAGCAGAAATAATTTTGCAGGGAGTCATTCATATATTCACATCAAGTAATAAGCTTTTGAACAATAATTTGCTTGGCTACCTTTTAGATAGTCGCAAAAACTATAATATCCCTTTAAACTCATCAAAGGACAAGTGCCCACTGACAAAGAATCTTTATTTTGTTCTGCAGGTGACTGCCTCCAATGACTTCACCCTCAAACTCTGGGACATGACAACCATGAAGGAACGATACCAGTTCTTGGGGCACACCAGCGCCATCAATGCCGTGGCATACAGTGTAAGGGATTAGATATCTATCTAACTGCTTGGTAACTGCTTGGTAACTGCTTGGTAACTGCTTGGTTACTGCTTGGTTACTGCTTGGTAACTGCTTGGTAACTGCTTGGTAACTGCCGGGTAACTGCCTGGTAACTGCCTTGTAACTGCTTGGTAACTGCTTGGTAACTGCTTGGTAACTGCCGGGTAACTGCCGGGTAACTGCCGGGTAACTGCCGGGTAACTGCCGGGTAACTGCTTGGTAATGCCGTAGCATACAGTGTAAGGGATCAGCTATCTATCCAACCTTGTTGGTTCTTGTTGCATTTGTCAAGGCACTAGGGTAACCTGAACCGGTTTCCCTCAGCCTTGCTCTATGCTTGAAATAATCCACAAGAACATCTGTGATTCCCTTTGTGATTCAAATAATTTGTTGACCCATTTCAGCAAGGCTGTGTCATCTCTGCCTGTTTTGATGGTACCGTTCGCGTCTGGTCTCACAAGGGCATTGAGATCACCACGCTGTATGGACACACTAGCCGGGTCAACTGCTGCGATATCTTCGTATCTGCCAAACAGCTGGAGAGTAAGTACAGATAAAAGAGCTTTATGGATAATAGTAGCGTAACACACAAAAACTAGCCTTCTTTTAATTTCCTGTACCGCTGCAAGATATGTAACGAGTCACACATTTTTGTGAGTCGATTCGACTCATTAAAAAAAACAAGTCAAGTTAACTCATTTTGAAGAAGTGAGCTGAGCTGAGCTGAGCTGAGCTGAGCTGAGCTGAGCTGAGCTGAGCTGAGCTGAGCTGAGCTGAGCTGAGCTGAGCTGAGCTGGGCCCAATTTCACGGCGCTGCTTAACAGTTAGCGGAAAAGTTGTGCTTACTTTAGCAGAAAAAATTGCTAACCTTAAGCGCTATTTCACGGCTTTTTTGTGCTAACGTTTGCGCGCGCATGGAGATTCTATTGTTACGTCACTGATTTAAGCAAATTTTCCCGCTAAGTTAAGCGTGCCTTTTGCTGTGCTTACTGCTTACGGTCTCCGTGAAATAGACGGAGGCTCGGTTAGCAGAAAATCGTGTGCTTAGCAGCGCCGTGAAATTGGGCCCTGAGCTGAGCTGAGCTGAGCTGAGCTACAGAAATGCAAGGTGGAAGTTCTTGACACGGTGTATGTTTGTTGTATCATGAAGGAAGGAAAAATAGACGGCCGCTGTATATCAACTTGTAGTAGAACAAACTACAAGTAAACGTGATGTGAACATAAACCGGCACTGGCGTAAGTCAAAATGGTTGCACATGTGAATATCTGCTACTCGGACTGTTTAAAGTCTTCTTGTTTATGTCGTTGTACAACAGACATCTTTGAAGACGTGGACGTGAAGGACTCGGGAGCACCCAGCCAGCCGTGGTCCAGCCTGGTTGCCAAGGAAGAGTGGAAGGATAAACACGAGAAGAGGAAATTGGACAAGGTGGAGATGGTGCGACTGGAGAATGTCGTCCTGGCAACCGGCAGCGACGATGCCATGACGCATCTCTGGAAACCCCTACAGGTCAGTAATCGTTGGGTAATTCACTCTTTGTGTATGAACACAAGTTCCAGTTCCAGTTCTAGATGTGTTTTTTTTCACAAAAACATTATAGCCAGAGTTCATTTTTGTGTTGCTTCAAACGAAGGTTTTTGGGCACTTACCAGTTCTAAATTCATATGTATGTTGAAGTTTTGGATTACTGAGGTAAAAGGTCAAGTACAGGTCATTATAGAGGTCATTGTTCAATTATAAGATCAAAGGTCACATATGATAAAAATACTACTCGATAACGATCACATAATGTGGCAAGATAATGTGGCAAGGGTCCACTTATATATTTTTTCAAGGGCAATGAGTTGGCATCACTGAGTGGTCACTCGGACAGCGTTGTGGCCGTAGCCGTGTCCAGCAAGGGGGACATTATCACCGGATCGCTGGACAAAACAGTCAAGATCTGGACACCCAAGGTATAACAGCCACGACTCATTAGTGCTTGGAGTATAGATTATTACCCCTGTTAGTCATGCCTATAAATGAACTACAGTTTAACGCTGCTATAACGTCACGGGATCCACAGATTTTGTTCAGTATGTCGATCATTAGGTATGGCGATTTTCGGCCGCCGGTTCGTCGGGTACAATCTTCAAGATAAAGTGGCGGTAGTTTGACGTTCGGGAATTGAAAACGGCCTTTAATAGCGTTCGATATATCCAGTGGATTTCAAAAAAATATGTTTACGAATTTTTCAACAACAATGTTTGGTATGTTTAGACACACAAAATCTGGAGCAAAGAACGGTGGAATTGATTAATTCCATTTACTTTTTTCAACAACAATGTTCGCTATTTTTGTAGACAAAAATTGAGAGCCGAAGATGGTGTTCGGTATAGCTGAATGTTTGGTATAATGGTGTTCAGTATAACGGCGTTTTGTATAGCAGCGTTGCATTGTACTACACGGATGACACCTTTCTTCCGTGTTGATTTTGTTCCCAACAGTTGGAGGCTCAGATCCTGTCTGTCAGCCATAACGGAGAAGTGACATGTACGGCGATCTCTGCCAAAGGAACCTACGCAGTTTCCACAAGCCGGTAGGTAATACCTTGTGCACAATTAAGACCGGTTCATGCTCGGCGCGAATAACAATGCGAAGGGAACCTATGCAGTCTCCACAAGCCGGTAGGTAATACCTTGCGCACAATTAAGACCGGTTCATGCTCGGCGCGAATAACAATGCAAAGGGAACATACGCAGTCTCCACATGCCGGTAGGTAATGCCTCGCGCACAATTAAGACCGGTTCATGCTCGGCGGGAATAACAATGCGAAGGGCCCCTACGCAGTCTCCACAAGACGGTAGATATGCCTCGCGCACAATTAAGACTGGTTCAGTCTTAGATTGCTTGGCGCTAATAACCATGCGAATGCGGATTTATGACTGAAGGGTTAGGTTTTCATATTGCAAGTTTGCAAAAAAATTTACTCATTTCGACTCTGCTTTGTGTCATTGGATGAAGAATAAACATGTCCCGAGCAAGGCCCAAAAGAATAAATTACTATCCACGGATGACGTGTTAATTCGTCGGGCACAGCAGTTAAATTTTGCGGAGGACGTATATATACGCTGCAAATTTTTTCTAAGCATTCAACTTTTTTTAATAGCAAAAACAATTTTTGTTACCATAAATGTACAGTTTCTAACCAGTTCGCGCCGGATGACTTTTTTACACGCAAAGTTTTCCCCAAATTCAAAATGGATGACGCATAAACACGTCACAGGCAAGGCCGGAAATGTCTGTCGGCAGCGAGCAAGGCCGGAAATGCGTGGGTGTGATTCCCTGTACCAATTGCCTAAACCTGCCTCAGATCGAGTTTCGTTAAAAATAATCTCGCGCCTCAGCTCGGTAATGTTAAAATATTCCCGGCGCGAACTGGTTAAAGTGTTTTACTAAATGTCAACAAAAAACGAGTCACACCCTCAGGTTCAACGTTTGTCTTTTCTGTTTCTTATTATCTGATTTTGTGTATAGGAACGGTGAAGTGATGGTTTGGAAAATGCCCGATAGACATTCTTCCTCCGATACACTACCCAAGGTAGTCTTCTCAAGCAAGGTAAATGTTGTGCTTTGCCAACGCTCGTTTGGAGACTTGTATGCCAGAGACACAGCAAACTAAATGAGTTTGTTGTTTGAATGACTATGATGGATGCGATCTGTGGATCTGTGCGATCTGTAAACTGTCACTCGATCGCTCAGAAATGCATCTGAGCGATTGGTTGATCCAGTAGGAAATCTCTGATTTTACTTCCCGTGGATCTGCACTATTGGTCGATCATGGAGGAGTGTTTTGTAAAAGGGAAGTAAAGTCAGAGATTTTCCATCGGATTGACTGATCCTGCGGGTGCATTTCTGCGCAGATCCACCGATCACAGCCAAAAACCACATGCACTAGATGAACCTTTGCATTCATTTTGATAAGAGTCCAATGAAGAAAAGTCTTTAGTTAGCCTGTCTGAAAAGAAATTATAATAATAATAGTAATGTGTATTTATAAATACACAAATAAACGACAAGGAAAACTGACTAGGTAAATTTGCATACATTTCAAAGTGAACAAAGAAATTGGCAAGGCGGGACTTGAACCAGCGACCTCCAGGACAGTTGGCAGAGCGCCGGTCCGGTATTCCAGAGGTCACAGGTTCAAGTCCCGCCTTGCCAATTTCTTTGTTCACTTTGAAATTTATTTTTAAATACCTGAGACAGTTTAGCCATTCCTATTTGTTAAAGGTAGGATACACCATTTGCAGATATCAAAAATATTTACTACCAAATTATTAAGAAATATCTTAATCATTTGAAAGTAAATAATGATTCTAGGCTTATAATTGCGCTAGATATCCTCTAATTATTCCGAAAATGTAATTTTATAAAGAAAAATTTGCGATCGCGATAACATAATAATAACTGCTCGTGTCGGTTGAAAACAATCACTGTTTTTCGTGCTTTTCTCGGCATCCATGGTTGTAAAACTTCGGACAGGTCAGTTAAACGATATTTACTATAAGATACAACCCCCCAAATCTACCCATTCCTGATAATTCAAGCAATTACCAATGGTGTATCCTACCTTTAAGAGCCTGACACATGGGCACGTTTAAACGGTTGATAAAACCTGCCCCAGCCGGTTTTAAATGCTTTTTCGGTGTAACCATATCCGATGCGACATGGCGTTTTATATTTAGTCCAACTGAGTTGCTCCACCTTCCTTTTTGTAAAATCACTTTTTTTTCTTGAATTTAATAGGTGTCAGATAAATCCATCAACGCAGTCTGCTTCCTGGGTAATACCAGGTTTGCTCTGGGTTCTGACGAGGGTATCGTCACAGTCTGGGAGATTGAAGCCCCCACCCCACCTGCAACAGCATGGAGAGTACAGTGAGTGTTTCTGCTGTGCTTTTTCAATTTAAGAAAGCATCGATGATTCTGCTGGTAGGAATCCTTTTTGCATTTTTGTGTCGTCTAAACAAAGTTTTTGGGAGATTCTAACCCATCCCCAATTCTGGATGACCGTACGTATGACCATATGCAAGGTATGTAGAGGTCCTATAAGGTCATCTTTAAAAAATAAATGCACACATAACAACATTTTATAGGGATCGACAGGCCAAAAAAATGGCACTCGTGATCCGAGGGTCACTTGTTACAAGACTAATAAATTGGTACTTGCATGCATATTAAAAAAAAAATATTGTTATTTTATTATTTATTTTTTGCAGGCATCAGAAGAGTGGAAAGACTATGTTTGCCAGCACCCACGACAAGAGCCCGGTGACCTGCCTGACCTATGACCCCTTGAGGGATAACCTCTACACGGGACACTGGTCGTCCATGATTTGCACGTTCCGCAGTGACTCTGGCAAACTGCGCCGGGTTTACCAAAGGTAATCTGCGTTTTCATTGGACAGGATCAAATATTAAAATGTGTATTAATGATCAAATTCCTCTTGCTACGGCCTAAACTAGCCGCCGATCAGAGTGTACATGTTGAAAATGGTAGGCGAAAATGAAGGCAATCTACAATGACGTGCATAAGCCCTTACCTGTAAAAAAAATCCCATTGCCTTTGTATGTGCAACAGATGGCCTCCTATTCCGTTTGACAGAGTATATGTAAACAACATAAAGAATAGGTAGTGGAAAGGCATATATTGGACTGAGCCAATAGTCTTAATATTCTCAATTGGAATCTCTCAAATCATAGATTTCGTCAAAAGTGTGGTATTTGGCAAACCATGCAACTGAAACCATTAAAATGAGGGCAGTTTGAATTGCCAAAAATTTAAAATGTCTTATGTTTAACACTACTAGAGTTTTTCCAAGCTCCCTCCCCTCTCCCCCAATAAAAGTGAATAATATTCCTGCTTAACCACCACAGTAAAATAAGTTTTGTTTCTTGCAACTATATGATTGTTAGTTGTTTAGTTTAGTTGTCAAATTCCCACTAACAACTTGACTCATAATTTGAAACCACTAATGATGTAGATAATGCATTTTCATCCTAAAAATACAGTTAGCCAATAAAGTTACCCCCCCCCCCCCCCCAAAAAAAAAATCATGTCACTTAAAAGTTAAACTTCGTGGTCAAAAAGAGAAGTCCTACAAATTTGGGCCATGTCATTATAACATCTTGTTTCTACACCAGGGGGCCAGAGGAACCATCAGACTGGATTCTGGATCTCAATATTCTCAGCGATAACACCCTAGTTGCTAGCTACGCCAATGGCGAGATACAGCACTTCAAGAACCTGGTACGTAGTCAGTACAAACTCTCCAATTCATTCAATTTGTGTTTTTGAACATTTGTCATTTTGGTTTGCAGTCACTCAAAAATGAAACTCTGTTTCAAAATCCACATTGTTGCAAAGAAAAAAATGTAAAGAGCATTTCTGTATCCCCCACCTTTCGAGTCGGCTTTTAGAAAAGTATGAAATGAAGATTTTGCTGTATTAATTACAATTTCGCTGTAATTGCACCTGTTATCTATTCAGCCCTGTCTGTCTGTCGGGCTTGTCTTGGTGTCTTGCGGTCTGTCTGTCTTGGTGTCTTGGTGTCTTAGTGTCTGTTTGTCTGTTTGTCTGTTAGCAGGATTACAGAAAAAAACTACTGGGTGGATTTTTATGGAACTTGGTTGGTAGATAGCTCATGGGTCAAGAAAAATTCAAATTTTCTAGATTGATCTTGATTCAGATCAGGAATCTGGATTACTTGGAATGATTTGCTAACATTATGAGATTGTTGCGGTTGGAGCAGAGACCAGTGCTCTATCTTCCAAGTGCCTTATTTTTAGTTTATTCTATCTTTACTCTTCATCAGGAATTGGACAGAAGCAAGAGTTTCAGCGTGACCGACTCCTCCACCACCACCACGGAGCAATCTGTGGGCTACCAGGCACCCTGCTGGGTGCAGGCCTGTGTGGGGGTCCAGCTGAGAAGCGGCAAGACCCTGGGCCTAGGAGACAAGGCGTCCGGCAAGAACAGGGTGGTGCTGGCCGGGGATTCTAAGGGGTATCTGTCGGTGTGCGACATGGGGACGGAAGAAGTCATCGCCAAGAAAAAGGTATGAATCAAAGGGGGAATTATATGGAGGGATATTAATTAGATATTGACCAGCAATCGGTGCCATCTGACATCACATAGACAAGTGCCCTTAGGTGTGCGCACATTGTGTTTTGCATGAAATTTGGCTGAGGAGTGACCTTGTAGGTCAGATGACCTTTTTGATATTGGCGAGTCTAGCAGTTTCTGATGAAAATGTCACCAGAACATGTTCGGGACAGTTGCAGACAAAAGTAAACGATTCTACTTGCAAGTTGTCCAGAACTTGTCCCGGAGGATGAACTGAAGCGGATCTTAAAGTGATTAAGATATTGTCAATTCTTATTTTTTTGAATAGGTTCATACGAGTGCCGTCTACGATATTGCTGTCTGTGACGATGTCATCTGCACAGCTTCAGAAGACAGCGCCCTCAAGCTGTGGTCCAGAAAGAATCTCAAACAGGTAGGGTGTGCTTAAACTTTGTTTGATTACAAATCCACTTGACTCTCGTTGATACAAACTCAGCTGAACCCAGCCCCTCTTTAGATTCCATCAAATTACAGTATTTTTATTAATTTTTTCATGACATAATTTTTTTTTGCAATTTTGAACAGTTTTCCATACTAAGAAGACCATTGTCCCATTCATAATGTGCACATAAATGCACAGCACAGAATTCTGTACTAAGAGGACCATTCATAATGTGCACATAAATGCACCAAACTCTGTACTATTAAGATGGTCATTGGTCTTATTCATAATGTTTACATAAATGCACAGAATTCTGTACTAAGAGGACCATTGTCCCATTTCTATTGTGCACATAATAAATGCACAGTTGGGAACAACGACTAATATTTTGTATCAGTATCAGAAGGACCCACCTCTTTCAAATTGCATTACATTAGCTCATTCATTCATTTGATTGCCAGGTTGTGTTGTGTTACCACGTTTTAGATTGTGTATCTCTTTGTTTTCTGCGCCTTGAGCATCTCATTAAGGTGGATAATGGCGCATTATAAATTGCCTATATTATTATTATTAACCAAAGTTTGTATTAACGATGACTGGTTTCAGGTGGGACAGTTTTACTGCCAGGCCCCGGTTACCACGGTCACCGCTTCTCCGGCCCCAGACAGCACGGAGCTCATGTGTGGAGACAAACTGGGCAACGTCTACTTCCTGGAGTGGCGTAGCAAGTCTTCGGGGAAATTCTGAATTAAAAAGGAATAAAGTGACGCTTGCTTAAAAACCCGCATCCTTCGATATCTTTGAGATTTATATTTAGGAATATTGGAAATGGAAATATATCTTGTACCAGATCTTATAATTATCAAGAAAACTAAAATATTAAAGTCAGTTTTATTCAACCACTTTGCGTCAGAGGACATGTATACACACACATTTTATTCCAGAATTCAAAACGGATGACGGATAAACACGTTACGAGCAAGGCCGGAAATATCTGTCAGCGACAGAAAAATCTGTCCACCCATTTCTGATAATTCAAGCAATTACCAATGGTGTATCCTACCTTTAAATTTGAGTATAGTATCCTAAACTTTTTGGTGAACCACTGAGTAGTTGCAATTTTGTGGCCCAAATAATAAATTATTGCTAATTGGGTATAAGAATTTAAGGAATTTCTTTACTTTACTTTACTTTACTATATATAATACACATTGTTTCCATATATCATGGAAACAATGTTAGTTGGTTTTTAAATCTAATTTAAGGTTTTCTGCAATAAAATGTTACATTTTTGTTGGTATTGTTGAGTAAAATACAAATAGAAATGTAGAAGTGGAAAAAGTATTTCAAAAAAATATTATTAAAGGGCAAGTGTTTTATACTGAGCTTCAAGGTTAGGAAATATACAAAATTCTAGGAAGATACATATACAATGTCTCCTAAAAAAAATACAAACAAAATATAAAAGAATGCCCCACATAGAATGTGTAATCAACATAGATATGGTTTAAAAGATTTACTTTTCCACTTTAAAATGAGACGTCAAAATCTTATAATTTGTATTGAAAAGAATTTGAATGATGCTTTACCTTTTTGTTCGAATCAAGAGAAAAGGAGTTGAATTTTGGCAGTGGAAGATGTGTACGATTAGGAGGAATTGAATAAAGTTTAACGTCAGACTCCGATGCAATGCAAAGAGAATTTGTCTGAACAGTGTGTCATTCTAGTCTTCGTGACGTTCCCCTCCATCGCACAAAATACTAGAGCTGATTTCTCTACAATGTTCAGCACGAGGAATTTAACATCGATGTTAAATTTGACACCTGCGTTTAATTAGCTGCTAATCACCAACTACATTTAAACACTTGCACATCCAAACAAAATTAAAAAACTTGGTCCCATTGAAAAAATTTCGGAACTCTGTCTAAAATTATCATATTTGGACGTTTGATGTTTATTTTTAATGTGGAAAAGTGTATCTTAACCATACCTATATTATTTATGTTACTAGTTTTCTTTTGAAACAAAGAATCATGTTGAATGTAATTTGAGATTGTATTAAGAAAGCATTAGAGACAGTGCTTTTACCCTTGATATAAACAATTGAGCACCATAATATACTACTAGCTCCATGATGAATCTATAATTCTCAGTGTATTTTCTAAGAGTAGTTTGGTCATTTTACAAAACAAGAAATCACCAAAATGTTTGAAATAATTCGTAGTGGGCATATTTTCTTTTTCGCTTTCCTCCCGAGTTTCTTATTTTTTTGGGGTGTTTGCATATAATATATTAAGCCAGTTATTACCATTTTTTATAAGTTCATGTTCGGATGGCACTGTTCGACTACAACCAAAAGGACACAATTCTGCGGCTTTGAATGTCATTTTGGCTGCTCTCTATAAGTGCTTACTGAGAAGTTATAGGATGTCAAATTTAGCTCAAGAAGGGACGCCGTTTGCGACGCGAAACCAATTTTGTCAAGGCGATTCATTTAGATATCCTGTCTTGAGTTTGGCCTGCAGTGGCGGATCTAGGGGGGGGGGGGGGGGGGGTAATTATTATAGTAATTGCCATATTAAATAATAAGGTGTTTCACGGTATTATGCGCAATCTTGTTCACGGGGCAAATTTACACGCGTTGCTAGTGTATGCATCGTCGATCTAAACTGTTGCGCTTCTAAGTTACCATGCGTTCATTCTAAAATGTGCCGGCGTTTAGCAACGCGTGTTCATTTTGCCCCGTGCCACAAGATGGCAACTGTCCCATAATATGGGCAGTTGCCTATGAAAATTAGTATTACAAACAAAATTCCCGATAAACCTGAAGCAGAAATAAATGTTTAACTTATTAGAAACAATTTATGTAAATTGAACTCTCAATTTATTGACCCTAGGATTCTCAACTTATTGACCCTAGGACTCTGGGTTTTATTGACCCTAACCCTTTTTGACCCTATGACTCTGGGCTTTTTTTACCCTAGTAGTACACGTCATGCAATACGACACATCGATGAATGGATGACGTAGATGTTAAACAACCAACCAGATGCGCTAAAAACCATATGGCGATGTAGTTTGGGGGAAAAAATCGCCCCCGTCCCCACCCATTCTGTTGGCCCGATGTGGGCAAGCTGTCCATCAAGCTGGGCAAGCTGCCCATTATGGGCAAGCTTCCCATATATGGACAATATAGGCAATCTGCCCATAATTATAGGCAACCGATAGAGCTATGATCAAATTAATGTACTAGCACTCTGTGAACCGGATGCACAGAAAACGGAGCTACAAAATCCCTTCAGAAAGTCATTTTCGTGATCCCCAACTTGGTAGTTGATAAAACTTCCACAGATTGATCTTTAGGGCATGCCTAACAACATTTGTGATGTTCATTTTTGCAAAAGTCGCACTTTGGACGTAACCAATTTGATAGGGCAAACTAGAATAGGGCGCCGAGTTGGTTTTTCTCGCCTTGTTTTCATAAAAATTTGCCCCAAAGCCACTTTGCCCCATACCTTTTTTTCACCTAATATTGTATTGACTCGAGCCAACTCGCCAATAGAGTATGTACATCACAGGGGAAATGTGCTGGGAAAAAAATGAACTGTTTACCACTATTTACCCCTGTTTACATATAAATCACTCTCTTTGACTTGATGGGTGCCCAGATTGATATTTGATTGATAAATAAAATGGCTTATTCAATTTCCAACTGCAATATTTTGTATTTTTGTTGTTGTATTTATAATTTTTTTGGAAGGGGGTTTAATCAGCTGTTACAATATTTTCTCAAAAGAGAGATATTCGAACTCCATAATGGATGTTTCAGTATGTAGTTCTACTTCTAATAAGTTTCCACTAGGTTTATACACCATGGAGGTAGGGCTACACCTTTCAATTAGAAAGAGCCTTGATGATAGTTGCCCTGTGGAACAGGGATGGAAGTTAACTATATGAAAACGGCCAAAGCAGCTAGCTGCATGCTCAACAGACGATTTTGTGCTTTACACAGCCTATGCTTACTGCAACAGCACGTTTTTTCGCTACAGTTTGGTGGGTCACAACCAATGTTCATGCACGTACGTGCTCAAATAACTGTTGCAGCGAAGATCAGACCACCACGTTCCGAACCAGTCGAATCACATCCAATTCTTTTTATTAATGTTTCTAAGGTAGCGTGTGTTCAAGGCGTGTTAGGCAAATGGTAATTATTCCACTATTGTGTGTGGCTACAAATCTCATTTTTTTCTTCATGTGAATCTTTCCGTGGAGATAAAATAACCACGCAAAAAGCTCCTGGGTATTTTAAAAAGCAAACCCCCCCCCCCCCCCCCCCCCCCCCCACCACCCCCCCCCCCCCACCCCCCCCCCCCCCCCCATATGGAGATGGCCGCATATGGTCGCATATGGAGATGGCGGTGGTCGCATATGGAGATGCGCGGTGGTCGCATATGGAGATGCGCGGTGGTCGCATATGGAGATGGGCGGTGGTCGCATATGGAGATGCGCGGTGGTCGCATATGGAGATGGGCGGTGGTCGCATATGGAGATGCGCGGTGGTCGCATATGGAGATGCGCGGTGGTCGCATATGGAGATGCGCGGTGGTCGCATATGGAGATGCGCGGTGGTCGCATATGGAGATGCGCGGTGGTCGCATATGGAGATGCGCGGTGGTCGCATATGGAGATGCGCGGTGGTCGCATATGGAGATGCGCGGTGGTCGCATATGGAGATGCGCGGTGGTCGCATATGGAGATGCGCGGTGGTCGCATATGGAGATGCGCGGTGGTCGCATATGGAGATGCGCGGTGGTCGCATATGGAGATGCGCGGTGGTCGCATATGGAGATGGGCGGTGGTCGCATATGGAGATGCGCGGTGGTCGCATATGGAGATGCGCGGTGGTCGCATATGGAGATGCGCAGTGGTCGCATATGGAGATGCGCGGTGGTCGCATATGGAGATGCGCGGTGGTCGCATATGGAGATGCGCGGTGGTCGCATATGGGGATGCGCGGTGGACGCATATGGAGATGCGCGGTGGTCGCATATGGAGATGCGCGGTGGTCGCATATGGAGATGCGCGGTGGTCGCATATGGAGATGGGCGGTGGTCGCATATGGAGATGCGCGGTGGTCGCATATGGAGATGCGCGGTGGTCGCATATGGAGATGGGCGGTGGTCGCATATGGAGATGCGCGGTGGTCGCATATGGAGATGCGCGGTGGTCGCATATGGAGATGCGCGGTGGTCGCATATGGAGATGCGCGGTGGTCGCATATGGAGATGCGCGGTGGTCGCATATGGAGATGCGCGGTGGTCGCATATGGAGATGCGCGGTGGTCGCATATGGAGATGCGCGGTGGTCGCATATGGAGATGGGCGGTGGTCGCATATGGAGATGCGCGGTGGTCGCATATGGAGATGGGCGGTGGTCGCATATGGAGATGCGCGGTGGTCGCATATGGAGATGCGCGGTGGTCGCATATGGAGATGCGCGGTGGTCGCATATGGAGATGCGCGGTGGTCGCATATGGAGATGCGCGGTGGTCGCATATGGAGATGCGCGGTGGTCGCATATGGAGATGCGCGGTGGTCGCATATGGAGATGCGCGGTGGTCGCATATGGAGATGCGCGGTGGTCGCATATGGAGATGGGCGGTGGCCGCATAATGGAGATGCGCGGTGGTCGCATATGGAGATGGACGGTGGTCGCATATGGAGATGCGCGGTGGTCGCATATGGAGATGCGGGGTGGTCGCATAATGGAGATGCGCGGTGGTCGCATATGGAGATGGGCGGTGGTCGCATATGGAGATGCGCGGTGGTCGCATATGGAGATGGGCGGTGGTCGCATATGGAGATGCGCGGTGGTCGCATATGGAGATGCGCGGTGGTCGCATATGGAGATGCGCGGTGGTCGCATATGGAGATGCGCGGTGGTCGCATATGGAGATGCGCGGTGGTCGCATATGGAGATGCGCGGTGGTCGCATATGGAGATGCGCGGTGGTCGCATATGGAGATGCGCGGTGGTCGCATATGGAGATGCGCGGTGGTCGCATATGGAGATGGGCGGTGGTCGCATATGGAGATGCGCGGTGGTCGCATATGGAGATGGGCGGTGGTCGCATATGGAGATGCGGGGTGGTCGCATATGGAGATGCGCGGTGGTCGCATATGCAGATGCGCGGTGGTCGCATATGGAGATGCGCGGTGGTCGCATATGGAGATGCGCGGTGGTCGCATATGGAGATGGGCGGTGGTCGCATATGGAGATGGGCGGTGGTCGCATATGGAGATGCGCGGTGGTCGCATATGGAGATGCGCGGTGGTCGCATATGGAGATGCGCGGTGGTCGCATATGGAGATGCGCGGTGGTCGCATATGGAGATGCGCGGTGGTCGCATATGGAGATGCGCGGTGGTCGCATATGGAGATGCGCGGTGGTCGCATATGGAGATGGGCGGTGGTCGCATATGGAGATGCGCGGTGGTCGCATATGGAGATGCGCGGTGGTCGCATATGGAGATGCGCGGTGGTCGCATATGGAGATGGGCGGTGGTCGCATATGGAGATGGGCGGTGGTCGCATATGGAGATGCGCGGTGGTCGCATATGGAGATGCGCGGTGGTCGCATATGGAGATGCGCGGTGGTCGCATATGGAGATGCGCGGTGGTCGCATATGGAGATGCGCGGTGGTCGCATATGGAGATGCGCGGTGGTCGCATTATGGAGATGGCGGTGGTCGCATAATGGAGATGCGCGGTGGTCGCATATGGAGATGCGCGGTGGTCGCATATGGAGATGGGCGGTGGTCGCATATGGAGATGCGCGGTGGTCGCATATGGAGATGCGCGGTGGTCGCATATGGAGATGCGCGGTGCTCGCATATGGAGATGCGCGGTGGTCGCATATGGAGATGGGCGGTGGTCGCATATGGAGATGGGCGGTGGTCGTGGAGATGCGCGGTGGTCGCATATGGAGATGCGCGGTGGTCGCATATGGAGATGCGCGGTGGTCGCATATGGAGATGCGCGGTGGTCGCATATGGAGATGCGCGGTGGTCGCATATGGAGATGCGCGGTGGTCGCATATGGAGATGCGCGGTGGTCGCATATGGAGATGCGCGGTGGTCGCATATGGAGATGCGCGGTGGTCGCATATGGAGATGCGCGGTGGTCGCATATGGAGATGCGCGGTGGTCGCATATGGAGATGCGCGGTGGTCGCATATGGAGATGCGCGGTGGTCGCATATGGAGATGCGCGGTGGTCGCATATGGAGATGCGCGGTGGTCGCATATGGAGATGCGCGGTGGTCGCATATGGAGATGCGCGGTGGTCGCATATGGAGATGCGCGGTGGTCGCATATGGAGATGCGCGGTGGTCGCATATGAGATGCGCGGTGGTCGCATATGGAGATGCGCGGTGGTCGCATATGGAGATGCGCGGTGGTCGCATATGGAGATGCGCGGTGGTCGCATATGGAGATGCGCGGTGGTCGCATATGGAGATGCGCGGTGGTCGCATATGGAGATGGGCGGTGGTCGCATATGGAGATGCGCGGTGGTCGCATATGGAGATGGGCGGTGGTCGCATATGGAGATGCGCGGTGGTCGCATATGGAGATGCGCGGTGGTCGCATATGGAGATGCGCGGTGGTCGCATATGGAGATGCGCGGTGGTCGCATATGGAGATGCGCGGTGGTCGCATATGGAGATGGGCGGTGGTCGCATATGGAGATGCGCGGTGGTCGCATATGGAGATGGGCGGTGGTCGCATATGGAGATGCGCGGTGGTCGCATATGGAGATGCGCGGTGGTCGCATATGGAGATGCGCGGTGGTCGCATATGGAGATGCGCGGTGGTCGCATATGGAGATGCGCGGTGGTCGCATATGGAGATGCGCGGTGGTCGCATATGGAGATGGGCGGTGGTCGCATATGGAGATGGGCGGTGGTCGCATATGGAGATGCGCGGTGGTCGCATATGGAGATGCGCGGTGGTCGCATATGGAGATGCGCGGTGGTCGCATATGGAGATGCGCGGTGGTCGCATATGGAGATGCGCGGTGGTCGCATATGGAGATGCGCGGTGGTCGCTATATGGAGATGGCGGTGGTCGCATAATGGAGATGCGCGGTGGTCGCATATGGAGATGCGCGGTGGTCGCATATGGAGATGGGCGGTGGTCGCATATGGAGATGCGCGGTGGTCGCATATGGAGATGCGCGGTGGTCGCATATGGAGATGCGCGGTGGTCGCATATGGAGATGCGCGGTGGTCGCATATGGAGATGGGCGGTGGTCGCATATGGAGATGGGCGGTGGTCGCATATGGAGATGCGCGGTGGTCGCATATGGAGATGCGCGGTGGTCGCATATGGAGATGCGCGGTGGTCGCATATGGAGATGCGCGGTGGTCGCATATGGAGATGCGCGGTGGTCGCATATGGAGATGCGCGGTGGTCGCATATGGAGATGCGCGGTGGTCGCATATGGAGATGCGCGGTGGTCGCATATGGAGATGGGCGGTGGTCGCATATGGAGATGCGCGGTGGTCGCATATGGAGATGGGCGGTGGTCGCATATGGAGATGCGCGGTGGTCGCATATGGAGATGCGCGGTGGTCGCATATGGAGATGGGCGGTGGTCGCATATCGACGATGATCTCACGAAGTGACAAATATCTCTAAATCTGGAAAATATTCATCTCGAGATAATCGCATTTGAAGTTGGTCCTTTTTTCACAAGGCATTTTCGATTATTTTGCAGTAACAGAATTCAAAATTGTTTGCATTGATCAAAACTAAATACTTTGCTCTATGATAACTCATACTCGTTTGCTAAAAACGTCTGTTAATTAAACAAAAAATGTTAATACAACTGTTTTTGCACTTCGTGAGAACATGAAACGCGGAGCCTTCACTCATTACTCGTGCGTTTGTATACTGTTGTATGCACTTCGTGAGATTGTTCTACAACTGTTTTTGCACTTCGTGAGAACATAAAACGCGGAGCCTTCACTCTTTATTCGTACGTTTGTATACACTTCGTGAGATTGCCGTTCTGTGTAAAATTGTTACATTTTACTTGTGAGCGCGCGCGCGTATGTTCTATTTCAACATCGTACACGTGGTTGTGCACGTGTATGCTCCCATTGTAGACGCGAGCAAAACAAGAAATGATCGCCAGTCCCTGCTAACGAGGTAACTGTTTGTTCACTTCGTGAGATCATTTTGAAGTCTTCTGCACTTCGTGAGAACAAAAAACATGTAGTTCGGCATTTTTGTCAAATTTGTGTTTACGCTAATTAAAAAAGTAAACAAGATTTTGCTTTGAAACATGGTCAAGTTGTTCCTTGAAACAAATGTGACAAAAAGGCTAGTAAAACTCAACATCGACAAATATTTGATTTTGGAGGTTTTCTGCACTTCGTGAGATCATCGTCGATATGGAGATGCGCGGTGGTCGCATATGGAGATGCGCGGTGGTCGCATATGGAGATGCGCGGTGGTCGCATATGGAGATGCGCGGTGGTCGCATAATGGAGATGCGCGGTGGTCGCATATGGAGATGCGCGGTGGTCGCATAATGCGCGGTGGTCGCATATGGAGATGCGCGGTGGTCGCATATGGAGATGCGCGGTGGTCGCATATGGAGATGCGCGGTGGTCGCATATGGGGATGCGCGGTGGTCGCATATGGAGATGCGCGGTGGTCGCATATGGAGATGGACGGTGGTCGCATATGGAGATGCGCGGTGGTCGCATATGGAGATGCGGGGTGGTCGCATAATGGAGATGCGCGGTGGTCGCATATGGAGATGGGCGGTGGTCGCATATGGAGATGCGCGGTGGTCGCATATGGAGATGCGCGGTGGTCGCATATGGAGATGCGCGGTGGTCGCATATGGAGATGCGCGGTGGTCGCATATGGAGATGCGCGGTGGTCGCATATGGAGATGCGCGGTGGTCGCATATGGAGATGGGCGGTGGTCGCATATGGAGATGCGCGGTGGTCGCATATGGAGATGGGCGGTGGTCGCATATGGAGATGCGCGGTGGTCGCATATGGAGATGCGCGGTGGTCGCATATGGAGATGGGCGGTGGTCGCATATCGACGATGATCTCACGAAGTGACAAATATCTCTAAATCTGGAAAATATTCATCTCGAGATAATCGCATTTGAAGTTGGTCCTTTTTTCACAAGGCATTTTCGATTATTTTGCAGTAACAGAATTCAAAATTGTTTGCATTGATCAAAACTAAATACTTTGCTCTATGATAACTCATACTCGTTTGCTAAAAACGTCTGTTAATTAAACAAAAAATGTTAATACAACTGTTTTTGCACTTCGTGAGAACATGAAACGCGGAGCCTTCACTCATTACTCGTGCGTTTGTATACTGTTGTATGCACTTCGTGAGATTGTTCTACAACTGTTTTTGCACTTCGTGAGAACATAAAACGCGGAGCCTTCACTCTTTATTCGTACGTTTGTATACACTTCGTGAGATTGCCGTTCTGTGTAAAATTGTTACATTTTACTTGTGAGCGCGCGCGCGTATGTTCTATTTCAACATCGTACACGTGGTTGTGCACGTGTATGCTCCCATTGTAGACGCGAGCAAAACAAGAAATGATCGCCAGTCCCTGCTAACGAGGTAACTGTTTGTTCACTTCGTGAGATCATTTTGAAGTCTTCTGCACTTCGTGAGAACAAAAAACATGTAGTTCGGCATTTTTGTCAAATTTGTGTTTACGCTAATTAAAAAAGTAAACAAGATTTTGCTTTGAAACATGGTCAAGTTGTTCCTTGAAACAAATGTGACAAAAAGGCTAGTAAAACTCAACATCGACAAATATTTGATTTTGGAGGTTTTCTGCACTTCGTGAGATCATCGTCGATATGGAGATGCGCGGTGGTCGCATATGGAGATGCGCGGTGGTCGCATATGGAGATGCGCGGTGGTCGCATATGGAGATGCGCGGTGGTCGCATAATGGAGATGCGCGGTGGTCGCATATGGAGATGCGCGGTGGTCGCATAATGCGCGGTGGTCGCATATGGAGATGCGCGGTGGTCGCATATGGAGATGCGCGGTGGTCGCATATGGAGATGCGCGGTGGTCGCATATGGGGATGCGCGGTGGTCGCATATGGAGATGCGCGGTGGTCGCACATGGAGATGCGCGGTGGTCGCATATGGAGATGGGCGGTGGTCGCATATGGAGATGGGCGGTGCATGGTCGCATATGGAGATGGGCGGTGGTCGCATATGGAGATGCGCGGTGGTCGCATATGGAGATGCGCGGTGGTCGCATATGGAGATGCGCGGTGGTCGCATATGGAGATGCGCGGTGGTCGCATATGGAGATGCGCGGTGGTCGCATATGGAGATGCGCGGTGGTCGCATATGGAGATGGGCGGTGGTCGCATATGGAGATGCGCGGTGGTCGCATATGGAGATGGGCGGTGGTCGCATATGGAGATGCGCGGTGGTCGCATATGGAGATGCGCGGTGGTCGCATAATGGAGATGCGCGGTGGTCGCATATGGAGATGCGCGGTGGTCGCATATGGAGATGCGCCGGCGGTGGTCGCATATGGAGATGCGCGGTGGTCGCATATGGAGATGGGCGGTGGTCGCATATGGAGATGCGCGGTGGTCGCATATGGAGATGGGCGGTGGTCGCATATGGAGATGCGCGGTGGTCGCATATGGAGATGCGCGGTGGTCGCATATGGAGATGCGCGGTGGTCGCATATGGAGATGCGCGGTGGTCGCATATGGAGATGCGCGGTGGTCGCATATGGAGATGCGCGGTGGTCGCATATGGAGATGCGCGGTGGTCGCATATGGAGATGCGCGGTGGTCGCATATGGGGATGCGCGGTGGTCGCATATGGAGATGCGCGGTGGTCGCATATGGAGATGCGCGGTGGTCGCATATGGAGATGGGCGGTGGTCGCATATGGAGATGGGCGGTGGTCGCATATGGAGATGCGCGGTGGTCGCATATGGAGATGGCGGTGGTCGCATATGGAGATGCGCGGTGGTCGCATATGGAGATGCGCGGTGGTCGCATAATGGAGATGCGCGGTGGTCGCATATGGAGATGGGCGGTGGTCGCATATGGAGATGCGCGGTGGTCGCATATGGAGATGGGCGGTGGTCGCATATGGAGATGCGCGGTGGTCGCATATGGAGATGCGCGGTGGTCGCATATGGAGATGCGCGGTGGTCGCATATGGAGATGCGCGGTGGTCGCATATGGAGATGCGCGGTGGTCGCATATGGAGATGCGCGGTGGTCGCATATGGAGATGCGCGGTGGTCGCATATGGAGATGCGCGGTGGTCGCATATGGAGATGCGCGGTGGTCGCATATGGAGATGGGCGGTGGTCGCATATGGAGATGCGCGGTGGTCGCATATGGAGATGGGCGGTGGTCGCATATGGAGATGCGGGGTGGTCGCATATGGAGATGCGCGGTGGTCGCATATGCAGATGCGCGGTGGTCGCATATGGAGATGCGCGGTGGTCGCATATGGAGATGCGCGGTGGTCGCATATGGAGATGGGCGGTGGTCGCATATGGAGATGGGCGGTGGTCGCATATGGAGATGCGCGGTGGTCGCATATGGAGATGCGCGGTGGTCGCATATGGAGATGCGCGGTGGTCGCATATGGAGATGCGCGGTGGTCGCATATGGAGATGCGCGGTGGTCGCATATGGAGATGCGCGGTGGTCGCATATGGAGATGCGCGGTGGTCGCATATGGAGATGGGCGGTGGTCGCATATGGAGATGCGCGGTGGTCGCATATGGAGATGCGCGGTGGTCGCATATGGAGATGCGCGGTGGTCGCATATGGAGATGGGCGGTGGTCGCATATGGAGATGGGCGGTGGTCGCATATGGAGATGCGCGGTGGTCGCATATGGAGATGCGCGGTGGTCGCATATGGAGATGCGCGGTGGTCGCATATGGAGATGCGCGGTGGTCGCATATGGAGATGCGCGGTGGTCGCATATGGAGATGCGCGGTGGTCGCATTATGGAGATGGCGGTGGTCGCATAATGGAGATGCGCGGTGGTCGCATATGGAGATGCGCGGTGGTCGCATATGGAGATGGGCGGTGGTCGCATATGGAGATGCGCGGTGGTCGCATATGGAGATGCGCGGTGGTCGCATATGGAGATGCGCGGTGGTCGCATATGGAGATGCGCGGTGGTCGCATATGGAGATGGGCGGTGGTCGCATATGGAGATGGGCGGTGGTCGCATATGGAGATGCGCGGTGGTCGCATATGGAGATGCGCGGTGGTCGCATATGGAGATGCGCGGTGGTCGCATATGGAGATGCGCGGTGGTCGCATATGGAGATGCGCGGTGGTCGCATATGGAGATGCGCGGTGGTCGCATATGGAGATGCGCGGTGGTCGCATATGGAGATGCGCGGTGGTCGCATATGGAGATGGGCGGTGGTCGCATATGGAGATGCGCGGTGGTCGCATATGGAGATGGGCGGTGGTCGCATATGGAGATGCGCGGTGGTCGCATATGGAGATGCGCGGTGGTCGCATATGGAGATGGGCGGTGGTCGCATATGGAGATGCGCGGTGGTCGCATATGGAGATGCGCGGTGGTCGCATATGGAGATGCGCGGTGGTCGCATATGGAGATGCGCGGTGGTCGCATATGGAGATGCGCGGTGGTCGCATATGGAGATGCGCGGTGGTCGCATAATGCGCGGTGGTCGCATATGGAGATGCGCGGTGGTCGCATATGGAGATGCGCGGTGGTCGCATATGGAGATGCGCGGTGGTCGCATATGGAGATGCGCGGTGGTCGCATATGGAGATGCGCGGTGGTCGCATATGGAGATGGGCGGTGGTCGCATATGGAGATGCGCGGTGGTCGCATATGGAGATGGGCGGTGGTCGCATATGGAGATGCGCGGTGGTCGCATATGGAGATGCGCGGTGGTCGCATATGGAGATGCGCGGTGGTCGCATATGGAGATGCGCGGTGGTCGCATATGGAGATGCGCGGTGGTCGCATATGGAGATGGGCGGTGGTCGCATATGGAGATGCGCGGTGGTCGCATATGGAGATGGGCGGTGGTCGCATATGGAGATGCGCGGTGGTCGCATATGGAGATGCGCGGTGGTCGCATATGGAGATGCGCGGTGGTCGCATATGGAGATGCGCGGTGGTCGCATATGGAGATGCGCGGTGGTCGCATATGGAGATGCGCGGTGGTCGCATATGGAGATGGGCGGTGGTCGCATATGGAGATGGGCGGTGGTCGCATATGGAGATGCGCGGTGGTCGCATATGGAGATGCGCGGTGGTCGCATATGGAGATGCGCGGTGGTCGCATATGGAGATGCGCGGTGGTCGCATATGGAGATGCGCGGTGGTCGCATATGGAGATGCGCGGTGGTCGCTATATGGAGATGGCGGTGGTCGCATAATGGAGATGCGCGGTGGTCGCATATGGAGATGCGCGGTGGTCGCATATGGAGATGGGCGGTGGTCGCATATGGAGATGCGCGGTGGTCGCATATGGAGATGCGCGGTGGTCGCATATGGAGATGCGCGGTGGTCGCATATGGAGATGCGCGGTGGTCGCATATGGAGATGGGCGGTGGTCGCATATGGAGATGGGCGGTGGTCGCATATGGAGATGCGCGGTGGTCGCATATGGAGATGCGCGGTGGTCGCATATGGAGATGCGCGGTGGTCGCATATGGAGATGCGCGGTGGTCGCATATGGAGATGCGCGGTGGTCGCATATGGAGATGCGCGGTGGTCGCATATGGAGATGCGCGGTGGTCGCATATGGAGATGCGCGGTGGTCGCATATGGAGATGGGCGGTGGTCGCATATGGAGATGCGCGGTGGTCGCATATGGAGATGGGCGGTGGTCGCATATGGAGATGCGCGGTGGTCGCATATGGAGATGCGCGGTGGTCGCATATGGAGATGGGCGGTGGTCGCATATGGAGATGCGCGGTGGTCGCATATGGAGATGCGCGGTGGTCGCATATGGAGATGCGCGGTGGTCGCATATGGAGATGCGCGGTGGTCGCATAATGGAGATGCGCGGTGGTCGCATATGGAGATGCGCGGTGGTCGCATAATGCGCGGTGGTCGCATATGGAGATGCGCGGTGGTCGCATATGGAGATGCGCGGTGGTCGCATATGGAGATGCGCGGTGGTCGCATATGGGGATGCGCGGTGGTCGCATATGGAGATGCGCGGTGGTCGCACATGGAGATGCGCGGTGGTCGCATATGGAGATGGGCGGTGGTCGCATATGGAGATGGGCGGTGCATGGTCGCATATGGAGATGGGCGGTGGTCGCATATGGAGATGCGCGGTGGTCGCATATGGAGATGCGCGGTGGTCGCACATGGAGATGCGCGGTGGTCGCATATGGAGATGCGCGGTGGTCGCATATGGAGATGCGCGGTGGTCGCATATGGAGATGCGCGGTGGTCGCATATGGAGATGGGCGGTGGTCGCATATGGAGATGCGCGGTGGTCGCATATGGAGATGGGCGGTGGTCGCATATGGAGATGCGCGGTGGTCGCATATGGAGATGCGCGGTGGTCGCATAATGGAGATGCGCGGTGGTCGCATATGGAGATGCGCGGTGGTCGCATATGGAGATGCGCCGGCGGTGGTCGCATATGGAGATGCGCGGTGGTCGCATATGGAGATGGGCGGTGGTCGCATATGGAGATGCGCGGTGGTCGCATATGGAGATGGGCGGTGGTCGCATATGGAGATGCGCGGTGGTCGCATATGGAGATGCGCGGTGGTCGCATATGGAGATGCGCGGTGGTCGCATATGGAGATGCGCGGTGGTCGCATATGGAGATGCGCGGTGGTCGCATATGGAGATGCGCGGTGGTCGCATATGGAGATGCGCGGTGGTCGCATATGGAGATGCGCGGTGGTCGCATATGGGGATGCGCGGTGGTCGCATATGGAGATGCGCGGTGGTCGCATATGGAGATGCGCGGTGGTCGCATATGGAGATGGGCGGTGGTCGCATATGGAGATGGGCGGTGGTCGCATATGGAGATGCGCGGTGGTCGCATATGGAGATGGCGGTGGTCGCATATGGAGATGCGCGGTGGTCGCATATGGAGATGCGCGGTGGTCGCATATGGAGATGCGCGGTGGTCGCATATGGAGATGCGCGGTGGTCGCATATGGAGATGCGCGGTGGTCGCATATGGAGATGCGCGGTGGTCGCATATGGAGATGCGCGGTGGTCGCATATGGAGATGCGCGGTGGTCGCATATGGAGATGCGCGGTGGTCGCATATGCAGATGCGCGGTGGTCGCATATGCAGATGCGCGGTGGTCGCGGTTGGATTCCTCCGTTGTATACAACAACGTGACGGATCGAGTCTAGGGTTTCAATTTCTCTTGACAGCCGGCAGCCGGCGCGGCGCGGCCTACAGCTGATGAGCCGGCCTCGGCCTCACGCATGAACGCCTGTAGGAAGTTCGTACATGATGTTCACGTCAAAAAGCGTGAATTTGTAATTTATTTTCTGTAAATAAGTAGCCCAAAGACACAGTCGCTTTTTGTAAGCCATGACGATCTTTAATTCCAGACACAAGAAAGATGTAAACGAAATTTCAGGTTTTTTTATCAGGTACAAATATGAAGAAAAAAATGGTTGTAAAAAAATGGTTGTAAAATTGTTCGCTATGGCAGGATAAATTACTCCCAAACTGCTTCACGGTCTACTTCCAAACAAAAGTTTTTTTGAGTATTTTATCAACTCGCCCAGCCGCTGGGCCAATAAAACTGGTCGAATCTTGCCCAATTTCTGTTAAAAAGGGGAAACTATACCCGTTCCACAAACGCTACTTTTACAAGATGGTGGATAACCCTACCGTTAACCCCAGCCGCTTGCCGGGGTCAGTGCGGACCAATCACATGACTTCTATCAACGATGACCGGGCTGTTTTCCAAACCCTGGCTTCGGTTCTGTGTGGCTCTGGCGCATTGCTAAACCGTATGAATGAGGCCTCGCAAGATGATGCATGTGTTTGGAAATGGCCAATGGGAAAAACCTCTCTATTTATGGGGCTCTGCTCTGCGGGCATCGGGAGCCCCATAGGGTAATCACGGTTATGACTAGCCCAGGTTAGACTCTTTCGTTGTGTACGTAATACAATGAAGAATGTCGTCCAACCTGGGCTAGTTATGACGGTATACTATTCACCGACAACACACCGACAACACGCACAGCACCGACAACACACCGACAACACATCCAAAACGTATTCTATATTGACAAAAAAGTTATAGCACTGTGATATACACGATACAAAAGAGTGTCAGTGTGCTTGAGGTTACATTTCTTTTGTAAAAATGATGTTTTTATCACGCAAAAAAAAATATCTTTAACCAGCACGGTCGTTGGCCGCCATCTTGCGTTTGCGCGGAGTTGGCCTATACCATTTTATGTACGGGTGTGCAGGAAATTAAATTATCATATCAAAAACAAGAGAGGGCGCCCTGTACTGTTTTGTGCTGACTTAAAGTTAGTTGGAATGGAAGGTGCTTTGTTTTATATGGGGAGACAACATTTAACATTCGAGTACTTTAGTAGGATAATGTTCATAGTGATTCGATTTCTCTTTTTGATTAATAATTCCAGTTAATTTACCGGTTGTTTTAAAAAAGGTATGTATTTTGATCGACACCAGCCCCCAAATTTAATGTTTAATATATTGTATACCATGACTGAAACGAAAACATAAAAGTTTGTTAAAATACTTGCCATTTCCTACATTGGTTTTATAAGAACATTATATTTCTATCTTAATTTATTACTTAGTTGTATTAGAAGAAAACAAAAACCAATAAGTAAAATAAAACACAGGAAATACCAAAGTTAAAAATGTTTGATTTAATTTGATTAATGTTTGCAACCGGACACTACTGTTTTTTTATTATCTTAATTTAAATGAAGGTCAATCAGTGCAAAAATGTTTGAAAGCCAGTCATTTATTTATAGGCCTATTCCTAAAATTTAAAATTTAAAAAAATTACGAGCACACATTAGTAATAGTAGGCTATACTAGGCCTAGGGGCCGGGGGCCTACTACTAATACTATTAAAACAATTTAAATAGAGAACGGGAACAATTTATTTAGGTAATTAATACATTTGATTTTGATTAAAATTAAAAAATAAATAAAACAAATTGCTAATTGTCCTACCGTTACTCGAATGCTAAATGTCAAACAAAGCATAGTAGGCCATGTCATATCAAAACCCACCTTCCATTTCAACTAACTTTAAGTCAGCATAAAACCGTACAGGGCGCCCTCTGTTGTGTATGACATGATAATTTAATTTCTTTCACACCCGTACATAAAATGGTATAGGCCAACTCCGCGCAAACGCAAGATGGCGGCCAACGACCGTGGCTGGTTAAAGATATTTTTTCGCATGATAAAAACATCATTTTTACAAAAGAAATGTAACCTCAAGCACATTGAAACTCTTTTGTATCGTGTATATCACAGTGCTATAACTTTTTTGTCAATATAGAATACGTTTTGGATGTGTTGTCGGTGTGTTGTCGGTGCTGTGCGTGTTGTCGGTGTGTTGTCGGTGAATAGTAGGACCGGCTAGCACAGAGTCTACTCTAGTGCAGGGCCAGCTAGGGTTAAAGTAGAGACAAGTCATTAAATATGTGTACAGTTTTCCCTCATGTCAAACTTTCCTGTCCATGCTGTCAGACTTTGGACATTCACTGATTGTAATACCATGTTTAATCGTGTCTGTCCTGTTGTGACCCTCTTTGCTTGCAGTGCATGGAAGCAACATATTCCACGCATATTGATCGAAAGACGGGTGTGGGTGAAAGTCGGATCCTCCGGACCTCTTCGGACCTTCCCTAACCCTAAAGGCTAACCCTAATGCTAACTATTCCGAGTTACTGAACTCTAGTTATCGCTTTTTTAACATTTGGACATTATCTGGCGCTACTAGCGCCAGATAATGTCCAAATGTAAAAAAAAACGATAACTAGAGTCCAGTAACTCTGACTAAATGCTACATGTAACCCTAACCCATTCAAAGAATACTGGGCCTAACTCTAATCCCCCCAAAATAAGGCTACTTTATGCAATTTTGTTTTATTTCATTGAAGGTGAAATTTTGTTATTTAGGATCCGGGAAGATCTGACTTTTTGACTAGCGACGAGTTAACATTAGATCCGGGAGATCCAGGAGATCCGGGCTTTATTAATCGCCTCGAAAGACCACTGCACTGGTCGAGACCGTAGTCCGAATTAACACATCACCCTATACCACCACCATGGCAGAAACTGACCCCCTGTTGTCATATGATGAGGCACCCAAGGATTCGTACTTGAGCAAGAACAAACTCGATATCCACCACGGGGACACCCCAAGCTCCGAAAACCCCTCTCTCCTGACTAAGGTCTTGAGCAATGACCGAGGAAAGCCTGTGGTTGGAGAACACGTGGTGTACAAAGAAAGGTGGTTCATTTTGGCTGTCTTCTCGCTTCTTTATTGTCTGCAGTCAGCAGCGTGGAACACGTGGGGTCCCATTGCCGACACAGGTTTGTTACTTGCGTTATATAATGCAATGCCCTGGGTCTAATTTCATCACTCTAATGCTCTGTTTGATAATAATGCATACCAATGCATATAAATAAAACAATGTTTGAATAGGTGCAATTTTTTAAAGTCATAGTATGGTCAGCACAACCGTGTAAAGTAATAAGAACCTCTTTAGATTTAACCAGTTCGCCCCAGGGGACGTGTATACAAAGTTTTCCTCGGATTCGAGCAAGGCTGGAAATGCCTGTCAGCAGCGAGCAAGGACTGGTTAAAGAGCACACAACGGGAAGAGATATTGAATTGATGATAAAAGCCAGGTCACACTTAATTCAAGCAGATTTGGAGGCCGACCTCTCCCGACCTTGATGGTCTGGAAAGGTCAGGAGCAGGTCTGGTAAGGTCTTGTGATGTCAGTGAACTTGGTCGAGGTGTTGCCGACTATTTCAAACTGTTCAAAACAATTGGGAGTGATCAAAATTATTTTAGACTTTTTGTTCTAAATTGACAATCTTTTCTCTGGTTAGTAGGTTTGTTGCTGGTTGGAGAGTAGTCGGGAAAGGTCGTTAGCAATGTGGCGTATAGGTCGCATATCTAGACGGTTTTAACCCTAACGCTCCTCAATCCTCCAGAATCCTCATTGCAGTTTTTGAGGATTTTTGAGAATTGAAGATGAATGATATTTTAAACAAATGAGGAGTTTGGAGGATTGAGGCACAATGTTGTTTAAAGTGTGGAGGATTTTTGAGGCTGAATGGGGTTTTCAAAAAATGAGGATTTTGGAGGATTGAAGCTGAATGGGGTTTTCAAAAAATGAGGATTTTGGAGAATTGACTTTTTTCAATCTTCCAGATTCCTCATTGCAGTTTTAAAGGATTTTTGAGGATTGAGGATGAATGGTATTTTAAAAAAATGAGGATTTTTGAGAATTGAGGCACAGTGTTGTTTTAAGTGTGGAGGATTTTTAAGGATTGAGGCTAGTAATAGGGTTATTAAAAAATGAGATTTTTAAGGATTGAGGACGGTTGCTAGCAAAAAGGGCCTATAGGGGTTAGGGTTAAGACTGCATTGGAGCGTGAATAAGATGGGAATGGTCGGGAGTGTTCCTGTCCTCTCTAGACTCAAATCAGGTCGGCAGTGGTCGGTAACTTTCAGGTCGTGGGAGGACGGGACCTCAAGACAGCCAAGTGTAACCTAACCTTTGAACAAGAGTTTTCTTATTATTTTGTGTACTCCGTAGAAAATGTTCAGTTGATAATTAGAGCAGTAATTCTTTGGTTATTTGATTTTCAGCCAAGGTTGTACTAAACTGGACGGATGGTGACATAGCCCTCCTATCCAACTTGGGTGCCATCGCATTTTTAATTACCGGCTTTTTCTTTTCCTATCTGTTTCTTGTTAAAGGTAAGAACTTACCTTATCAAACATCATGTTTTTGTGTTTGTTTTGTTTTATGAATTTTTTGGGGGGATTTGTAGGGTAGCCTTGTGGGGAAGAAAAGACAATATAGGCTTTATCTTATTTCTCACAATGAGAATCTTTAGAAATCTATCTATAACTGTACGGCTTAGAATCCAAAACATCACAGCTAGACTACACAAAGGCGGTTCCAGGCGCTACACATGCAGAATTATATTAAGGACAGTTTGGGGCGGTATAATGTATTAACGCCTTTCTTTTGTAAAATAAATTAAAAGTAATTAAATAGTGCCAAAACAATGTATATTAAATTATTTGTTTATTTTCTTATTTTTGCAGGTTTGAGGTATTGCGTATTGTGCAGTTCTTTGGCCATGCTTTTGGGGTTTGCTGTACGATGTCTTCCTGTTGGTATAGAAAATGTGAAGTGGTAAGAAATATTGGGCAATTTTGGGGTTATATTTGCACGAGGAAGATGTAATTTGTTTAGTTTTTGCACTTCGCAAACGTTATCATGGTAAACTGAGTGTAAACAGACGAACACTTTCAGGTTATGTTTAGCAAGTTTGCCTTAGATCATGTAACTATGTTTTAACTGCACTCTTCAGCAGGCACACGATGATCTAGGGTTCATAATCAGGGCTAGCGATTTTGGCATCTCGATGATGCAAAGAATTTTTTTTTGTTTTATACCCAAACATTCATCTTTGTAGATAACGATAAAA
The DNA here is from genome assembly GCA_037893245.1 of Crossaster papposus. NCBI lineage: Eukaryota > Metazoa > Echinodermata > Asteroidea > Velatida > Solasteridae > Crossaster > Crossaster papposus. The sequence continues at coordinate 69,151 of JBAIAA010000483.1, forward strand.
GCGAGTATCAAGTATCTAGATTCGTGAACAGATGTTAGGTAAATTTGTTTAAACTTTTAAACAAGTCGTACGCCATTTGCTCAATTTTGTTCGTCGGATTCAAACTCCTTCCATATGTTTGTCACATGAATTGCTAAAGTAGAATGAGCGAAAATGAAAACGAAAAATATGAATCTCATGCAAATAAGCTCTTTATAAAACCGACTGCTATTAAAATTAAATGACCACTTTAAAACGAATGACAAAACTTCGACGTATCTAAAACGAACCGCGGAAACGACATCAGTGAGCTAATTCACTTCAAATTGATCATCACTATTAAGATAAATTTGAACGTTATTTTTGCAAGAAAACCACCATCAACCCATGTATCTTTGTTATGATATTCATCATTCCATCTTGTCGTCCTGTTTCTTGCTAGGACAATGAATGTAGGCCAGGCTTTGAACGGCATAGCCGGTCCCGTCCTGATGGCAGCGCCCACTGAATTATCAGCGGTCTGGTTCCCACCTCATCAACGGACTACCTCCACAGCTGTTGCAACTACCTCTGCATTTTTAGGCATCTCTCTGTCGTATCTGGTCGGGCCGCTAGTGGTCAGAAGTCTTCCCCAAAATTCAAGGTATCATGAACTTGGACCATTTTCCAAACCCTAGCTTCGGCTCCGTCTTTGGCTTCATTCATGCAGTTTGGCAATGGTAATGGAGCCAGAGATGGAGCTTGAGCTGTGGTTTGGAAAACGGCCTAGGTTTCATTGTCATCGATGATTGAAAGAATCATGAAAAAAAAAGAAACCAATCGAAAATAATTTGAAAAAGAAGATATATTTTTGATGATATCCTTCAGTTCTAGTTTATTTTTAAATATTTAATTACCTCTACTTGACTATCAGTTTTACATCTTGTTTCTTTAATTCTATAATTTTCGTTTTTAAAGGAATAAAAACGTGGTTTGTCGGTTTTAAACATTAGCGTTGTTTAATTCAGACAGTATTTTTCAGGCAGTATTTTTTTGTTATTTTGCCACAGAGAGAAGGCATTAACTTACTTTGATTTTGTTTCAGTTCAAGTTCAGACCACCTAGACCCAAACGAGAGAACACTGTACTTCAACGAAATAATGAACCTCATGTATATAGGTACGTTTTGTTTGGTTTCTTGCTACATGTTTAAAACTATAAGTGTGTGGTCATCAGTGACTACTCTTTATAAGTTGGGATTTCAACTATTAAAGGGGCACTATCTCCTGGAATCGCCCAATTGGGCTACAAAATGCGTTTTGAACGAAATTATGTTAATCAGAAAGATCATTTATTAAAGGTAGGAATTTGTGTGTTATTCTGTGTAGAGGATTCAAGGATAAGAGGATTAAACAAGTATTAGAGGATTAAACAAGTTTGTAACAAATTCAACACCTTGAGTGTTGAATTGATCAGTCTTATGGAATACCAACTTTTAAATAATAGTCACTGACCACACTTAATATTGATAAGTTTTAAATACACCATTCATTCACCCCTAGACTATAAATGTAATAAATTAGGGGTAGTGTTTTAAACTAATCTGGTATTTTTAACGATTACCGGCCGTCAATCAGTAGAAATTGATACAAAATTTCACTTTTCTTGAAAATCACAGCACACCAGGTGCCGTGATTTAACAGGATGCTTGAGACTGTTATTAACTTACAGTCAAGTAAGGTATTTCATAATAATTAAGAATAATCAAGATCTTTTGATGTTTGCAAATTGTGTAGGCCTATACTGCCTTTAAAATTTGTTATGACTTATCCCTGTGTTTTTTGTTTAAAGGTAGTATACACCATTTGCAGATATCGAAAAAATTTACTACCGAATTATTAGGAAATATCTTACTTATTTAAAAGTAAATAATGATTGTAGGCATCCAGCAAAATGAGGGCCCTAGATATCCTGTAATTGTTCCAAAAAATTGAATTGTATAAACCAAAATTCATTCTCGCCGTCCGGCGAGCGAGAAAAAACAAAGATAACATAAGAATAACTGCTCGACGCCGGTGGAAAACAAACGCTGTTTTTCATGCTTTTCTCGGCATCTATGAATGTAAAAATTCGGACAGGTCAGTTAAACGATATTTACTATAAAATACAACCCTCCAAATCCACCCATTCTTGATAATTCAACAAATTACCAATAGTGTATACTACCTTTAAGTAGTTGTACTTTTAATATTGATTTCGTAATGCGCTTTTGATTATTAATGTATGGAGCAGGGGCATTTTATTTTTTTATTTTTTCAGAATGTGGAGCCGCGGCCGTCGTAGTTATCGCAGCTCTCTTGTACTTCCCTGAGAAGCCACCAACGTCACCCAGTTTATCGGCCACCAAACCTCGGGATGGCTTCAAAGATGGAGTCCTAAAGATGATCAAGTTAGTCTTGTGAAAGTCCAAAATTGGATGAACTTGCACTGTCTTTTACCAAGTACAGGACCAAATCGATTGAGAATGAGATGGAGTTTGAGCAAAATTGTTCATGTACTGCAGAACCCCTCGAGGACAGAAGCACAATAGGCGAACAATAGATCGGTTCAATCCTCCGGCGTTCGTCTTTTGTTGAATATTATCCTCGGGCGTTAAAGTGTACGTTAGGTCTATGGGGTTAGGTTATAGTACAGGAACAAAGGGAAACACAATATGGTATCCTCTGTCATTATGGTAAGGCATGACTGGTCCAAAAGTAACAAAAATAACCAAATTAAAAAAATAATATTTTATTTTTATGTTATCAATCTCAACTGTTACACATAATTCTGTATCAGCTACAAATACCAACAAAAAATCATGTTTTTGTGTGAATATTTAATAGTTTTTATTACATTTAATTAAACTTCAGGAGCATCCATTTTTGGATACCTGCGGCAGCTTACAGCATCTCAACCGGGGTTTATTACGGCTGGATCACGCAACTAGACACGATTTTCAAGACCACTCTGAATATAGGACAGGTAATAAACAGTCCCAGTATTGACTTTAACCAAACTCAACCCATCCACATCCATTACAACTGCATGTTTTGTTGGAATCTATATGGGATGGGTACTTAACCCTTAATCAATTGTCCCTAAAAATTAATGGGTTATCACCAGTTCAACATTTTAAAGCCATTTGTCAGTTGTGCACCATTTGTGGTGACAAACCAACTACTAGTATTAATAGTCTTTTAATAATAAATGCATCGCATGATTAATTTCACAGAGAGTTTAGTGTCAATAGTATAATTGGCTGGCTGTGTTTTTGTTCTTTTAGGCTAGCCGTGTTAGTCGCTTTATTTGTAATATTTTTTTCTTCAGGATACTGTTGGTTGGATCGGGGTATGTTCCAACATTGCCGGGATGGTTGGGGGCTTGATAGCTGCCAGGTGAGTGGTAGAACAACGTCACATAAACTTCACTTTGATAGAAACATTACCCCCTTGCTTGAGTACTCTGAGTGATCATTTGTTGTTAACAGAACAAGACTTGGAGTTGGCCATTTCTGCACTAGTAATGACTGGTCAATGCATCAAAGTGAAGCAGACTTTTCCATCTGTAGACCATCTGACCATGGGATGGTCGCTAAAAGTGTTACAAATTGTATCGCCCACACAATGTTAACTAAAGTTCAGTAAAAAGATATAAAAAGCGCCAATAAACAATGTTGCTTGTATAAAGTAAAGCATTTTTACTTGTTTACTTACAAAAGAAAACTAGAAATGTGGACGAACACAATTTGCTTCGTGTGAGTGAGTAGGCCTGTGGTTTGGTAGTAAAAATGAACTGCTCTTTTCTCTCTCCCTCTTATTTCTTATCATTTTGAGTCTATCTTTCTGTATATCTTGTTTTTTGAGCGGAGAGTGTGTGCCACTAATGCCCTCTCCCCTCGCTATATGCCAATATTCATGTGCTGCATTAGTGGGCATCACAGAATTTTAGAAATAGCAACATTTGTAGCGATCATCCCATGGTCTACTGAGGATGCACTGCACTGTGTCTGGTAGGGTTAGGGTTAAGAGAGTCCTCATTTTGTTGACATTCACTCTTGTTGGTTTTCATCTGTTCTTGTTTTGTGTCTTGTGGACCAGATTTGTAGACATTCTTGGAGGCAGAATGAAGGCTGTACTGATTTCCCTCACCCTCGCTGCCTTCATCAGCTGTATGTGGTGTGTCCTGCTCTCAATGAAGTACATCGCATACAGTTTAGGTGAGTAACACGTACCGGACAGTCATAATAGAATGCAATGCAGAGTTTGATTTCCTTGGAGCCATAGTTGTACAATGAGTCATGTGAACTTGATCTCCACAATTAACATGAGGTCCAAACTTATCTATATCGAAAAGATTTCAAAATCTAAGCAGATTTAGGTCCATATCATTGAAATGTTCAGGTCTGTTTAGTCACCTTAAAACCCCTTCACAAAAAAATGTGAATACCCTTTAAAAAAAGTCACCAAATGTATGTTTTGTCTGTTGCTTAACCAGTTCGCGCCGGGATTATTTTAACATCGCCGAACCCACGGGCGGGATTATTTTTAACGAAACTCAATCCGAAGCGTGTTGAGGCTGATAGTGCCGGGAAGCACACCCATGCATTTCCGGCCTTGCCCGCTGCTGACATACATTTCCGAACTTGAACTTGGCGTGTTTATGCGTCATCCGTTTTGAATCTGGGGAAATATTTGCGTTTATATACGTCATCCGACGCGAACTGGTTAAAGGTAGGATACATCATTGGTAATTGCTTAAATTATCAAAAATGGGTGGATTTTTGGGGGTTGTATTTTAAAATAAATATTGTTGACGTTTAACTGACCTGTTCAAAGTTTTACAATCATGGATGCCGAGGAAAGCAAGAAAAACGGCATTCATTTTCAACCAGCGTCAGGAAGTGGTTCTTATGTTGTTCTTTTTTTTTTTCGATCGCCATCTGGCGATCGTGAATTTTTCAAAATCGAAGCAGATTGAGGGTAAAAAAAAAATCTGTGAAATTTATAGTCATTTAGAATTTCTAGTAGAGGTACAAATCGTACACAAGAATATTTGAATACTCTACCAAAAAAGAAGAAAAAAATAAAAATATGATGATACCAAATGTTTTGCCCATGGTTTAAAGCCATACCAGACGTACAATGCCAGTGTTTATTCTGAATAATGTTCATTGGACTTTCCCTCGCGTTTCATTTTGTCAATGTTCTTTGTGTTTGTGTAATTGCAGTGAGTGTGTACATTGCATGTACCCTCATTGGACTTTTCCGGAACGGCTCCATCCCGATTTACTTCGAGATCACGGTGGAAGGCATGTACCCCGTCTCCGAAGGAAACGTTACCCTAGCGATGACTTACCTAAACAATCTGGTCATTCTTGTATTCCTGTTGCTGCCGATGGCAGGTCTTGGTAAGGCGCTGTGTCCGAATCTCTTGTAAATGGCTATTCAGTGTCTCTCGGTTTTCGCCCATTACAACTGGAAACTGCAGGACGGCCCGGCCCGCGGTACGGCCCGTACGCGGAACAGCCTGTACGCGGAAGTTTAATGTGCTCGGAAGTTCAATCGTGAGCTTTGTACGCGAGACTTTCACAATCTATTATGATTTGAAGTGCACAATTGTTCCTTCTGTATTTGCCATCAGGTGTGATTTGGATGAACTGGTTCCTGCTAGGATCAGTCTTTGTTTGCTTGCCTCTCCTCATGATGTACAAGGAACACTACAATCGTCTGGATGAAGACACGACAAAAAGTCTCCCAAGAGAATAACAAATTGATTATTGTGTTCTTCAAAGTCTGGGCATAATGCATATTTAACTAATTTAGTATTTCATTATTCTAACTCGGACTTGGTTAAACTTATTGGACATTATTCAATGCCTTGATCATAATTCGCATACGCCGGCCTGCACTGCCTGCTTATTGGGTTTAACATGTGCATACACTTGTTGAAAAATAGAAAGGGTGGATGAAGATTCAGACTGGCTGATAATTGAGTTTTGAGTGAAGAATTTGAAGCTAATATTTCTGGTGAAAGTCTCTCTAATATATCATGCGTAGAAGTAACTTTTGACAACAACAAAAAACTACTCAACTCGTATGATTAAAGAAACTGAACAATTTTCATTATTTCCTTAAAACCACTTGCATTTAAAAACATATTTGCGTCGAAAAAATGCTATTTTGGTATTTGGTTGATCAAATATGTGACCTGTCATCACAAAATGAGAGTAAAGTCGCACAATGTGATTTGGAGATATGGCCATCCAAAGTCAAAATATGAAGGGGTGGTCAATTTTAAGATTTATATAATTTGGAAAGCCTAAGTCCTCCTCTACATATTCCTATTTTTGGGGTGCAATCAGATGATCGAAAATCTCTTAAATTACGTGATTTGGAGTAGTGTTTGCTTAGTTAGTGTTTGGATTAAAGTCCATCAGTGGTCTAATTAACACGGTAATTAAATATGCAAATTAGGTCTTCGTAACTATCCCACGTTTTCGAAATGTTGATATTATGGTGATTATACAATAGTTTGTACGTGTGGGAAGTTTCAAGAAGAAATAATGATTAGAACATAGCAGTTGCTATGCTCCTTACTTGTCCTGTTTGGCAATCTTTTGTGTGTTTTGTTTAGGATGTTTATAAGTAAGTTTTCTCACAAACACGTTTTGTGAAACCCGTGACTTTCTGGAGCGCTGTAAAATGTATTTATCGCAAAACCCCCAAGTGTTATATACCATTGGAAAGCTCTCTTTCTCAAGAATTTGAAAATACCAATCTCTCAATTTTCAATTTTCCGACTTTACTCTCATATTGTGGTGACAGGTCACATATGATTTGGTATATTTGAGACATAAAATACTCTTCAATACACTGTGGCCTTATGGTTAATATTGGTTTGTCTGTGGGCATTTTGTCTTCTAAAGATAACATTAATTATGTACGTGGTTTATTCTTATATTTTACACATTTATATATTTATATTTTTATATATTTTATTTTTATACATTTAACCAAAAGCACCGGAGGTTTATAAGGAATATACGGAATACATGTATAATTGTTTTCATGTGTATGATGGCGTTTCTACACCGACTTTAAATTTATATTCATAATATTATTTTTATTAATACCAAACTTATTTTGATGCAATTTTGCGTCATTCCAACCATGATTGGTGTCGTATGCTATTGAATTTAAACGCTTGTAAATGTGCGTGAAATGTTGGCAAGGTTTTTTTCTGTTGAATTGTTATTTAATTTGATTTAGATTTGTCGAACAGATATGTAACAGTTACGTTGAAATGGAAACCGATCGTTAGCAATGATTTCCGTATTATTCAACTATATAGAAATCAATTCTTTGACATTCTGCAATGTTTTATTGTGTTTTATTTTTGTATTATTTGACATTGGTCGCACAACCACGACGGGGTGTTTGTTTGTTTGTTTGTTTTTATTTGTTTTTATTTATTAAACGGATATCTCACAGAATAAACAAACCAAAAATGTCAATACGTCATCGGGTGGAACTTTATTTTAATTTAAAGCAGGCCGATAATGCCTTCAAGCATGCCCCTTCTGAAGTTGTATTTATTGTGCACAACTGGCACCTTGATGTGGTTCGTGCAGGTACCGGCAAGACAGGGTATGCATAAACTCCAAAGACGGTGTTTTGTTGAAGCCAGGGGCCAATTTCATAGAGCTGCTAAGCACACAAATTTGCTTAGCACAAACAAGTCTTGCTCATTAACCAGTTCGCGCCGGATGACGTATATAAATGCAAAAATTCCCCCAAATTCAAAACGGATGACGCATAAACACGCCAAGTTCAAGTTCGGAAATGTATGTCAGCAGCGCGCAAGGCCGGAAATGCGTGGGTGTGCTTCCCGGCACTATCAGCCTGAACCCGCTTCAGATCGAGTTTTGTTAAAAATAATCCCGCCCGTCGGCTCGGCGATGTTAAAATAATCCCGGCGCGAAATGGTTAAAAACAAGTTACCAGCCAAAACTCCATGTGCTTTTTATGCTAAGCAAAAACCAGCTCAATGCCAGTCACAAACAATAATGATCACGTGAAATTTTGGTCTGTAACCTTGTTTTTGCCAAGGACAAATTTTCATGCTAAGCGAATTTGTGTGCTTAGCAGCTCTATGAAATTGGCCCCAGGTGAAGGGAATTGTGATGCACCAGTGGCAAAGACGAGGAGATCGGCGAATGTGACATGGTTTCCCCCAACCTGACAATCTTCATCTGTAACACGAAAAACAAATAATGTAGGCCTAGGTTTCTTCCTCCATGCTGATACACATTGAAATGTAGGGCGGGGTCAATACTTATACCAAAATATGTTTTGACTTGCCATTAAAGATAGTTTCGCATTTAGTTACAGGATACATTAGCATTACCTATTTCCAATATACAGCTATAGTGGTGGGATTTATTACTTTATCGCTGCATGCTGTTTTTTTTTTAATGTCCAAACTGTATGCAAACACTGGAAATCAGTCAATAATTTCATTTTAGAATATTGTGTAGAAATTAATTAGGCACCTTGTCGAAAAGAGAACTTGCACTGTACTTTTAACCACTGGAAATATTGTCCACTTAGAACAATAGCGTATTTGATAAGCACAAAACTCAAATTACTTGTAGGACCGGACAAGTTAGGATGAACAAACTTTTATATATATACATTTCTTGTTCGCAATCCCCCCCCCCCCCCCCCCCAACTTAAGAAACGCCTTTAAAAAAGTATATTAAGAAAATGATGGAATAAAAGCTGGAAAAAAATTACCTTAAAATGACGTGATCAAAGTTGGCCCCAGTATGGGGCTATATAACGTTAATATAAAAGGCTGGACTACGCGCACGAGCTGTGCTATAACGGTGAGTGGTTGATAACGAGATAAATAAGTTGTGCGCACGATAATTCTTTTTAATAAAAATGCAAGGTTAACCCCTTCCGATTGTACATTTTTCCATAAATTCACATTTTTGCCTTACAAATTTTTAATTTTTCCACAAGGTCAAATGTTTGCCAATTTTTATAAAAATGCAAGGCTAACCCCTTACAATTTTAAATTGTTCCAAAAGTCTATTTTTAGCCTATTTTAATAAAATAAAAAACAAAACAAATTGATAAAATTGGATTTGGTAATTACCAATTTGTTTTATTAAAATTGGCTAAAATGTGATTTGGTTGGAAAAATTACATTGCAAGGGGTTAGTCTAGTATTTTTATTATATTTGCTAAAATTGTTTTTTTCTAAAATTTAAAATTGTGGCCAGGGATCACTCCCAATTTTAGATACAACCCGGGAAGCGACATTGTGAGGATACAACTTATTTTATAATACACAAATAAACCCACAATAAAACATTGCAATATGTAAAAGACTTTATTTCTATAGTTGAATAAATGGGAAAACTGTTATTAACCATCGGTTTCCGTTTCACCGTAACTGTTGCATATCTGTACGACAAATCTAAATCAAATTAAATCACAATTCAACAGAAAAAAACCTTGCCAACATTTCACCCACATTTACAAGTGTTTTGAAAAAGTTACATTAAATTCGATAGCATGCGCACCAATCATGGTTGGAATTATTATTATTATTCGAAACGTTTATTTCCAAACTTTTCACAAGCAAGTTAGGTTAGATTTTTTAAATAAACAAAAAGAAATATGCGTAACTATTAATATTAAGAGCACAAAATCTGAAACAATAAACTAGAGATTATTGAAGGGAGTGAACAGTTTGGGGCTGTTCAAATAAACCGAGGCTTGTAGAGAACAGCCTGACACAGACAATCATAAGACAGGCAATATACAAACGATAGGAATTAACACGAACGAACGGACAAAGAACAAAGAAGACAAAACAAAACAAAACAATGGATGAGACAGTGGAGACTGAGACAGGGAGACAATTCCAATAAAGATAACAAGTTAGATATAGATTTCACATTGACACCATGCAGCAGAGCAGAGTAGAGCTAAGGAGGGAAGCTACGTTACATATTGTGACAGGAGCGCCTTTTTGTAAGACGATTTAAAACGACCCACAGACGACATTGTTCTAATATCATTGTCAATGGAGTTCCATAAACGAGGACCATAGAAACGGAGAGTAGATGCAGAATATAAGGTGCGGGTGAATGGAACATATAAATTGTGTCGGGATCTGGTGTTATATACGTGTATGCTTTGGACTGATGAGAAGAATGACGAGAAACTGTTGGGGAGAAGATTGCGTGCAAATTTGTACATGAATATCGCTGTGTGAAATTTCGTCAAGTCATTAAGAGTGAGAGTATACGTAGCCTTGAAAATAAAGGTGCAGAGTGCTCCCGATAGTGTGAGTTAGTGCAAATACGAATAGCTCTTTTTTGCGTAATGTATAAAGAGTACAGCTTATTAGAGGACGTGTTTGACCAAACAATATTACAATAGTTTAAGTAAGGGAGAATAAGTGAATTATAAAGCAAGAACAGGCATCCAGAGGGAAGCCATAAACGAAGTTTGGACAGAACACCGGTATTGCGTGAGACTACATTTGTTACAGAGGAGATATGTTCGACCCAGGAGAGTTTATAGTCAAGAGTGACACCAAGAAATTTGACCGAGTCAACCCTTGTGATGGAAATATTGTCAATTTTAACTGGAGGTAAGTCGAGATGTTGACGGGAAGAATCTTTGCTGAAGAAAATGAAGTTGGTTTTAGTCAGATTGAGAGAAAGTTTATTGGCCTTAAACCAAGATGAAACATTGACGAGTTCAGAGTTTAAGGTGTCGACCAGAGAAGAGACATTGGAGCTTGAGTGGAAAATGGTGGTGTCATCAGCAAACAGAGTGAAATCTAAGATTTGGGAAGAGAAACATAGGTCATTAATGTAAATCAAGAAAAGAAGAGGACCAAGGATGGACCCTTGAGAGACCCCATGCTGAATTTCAAGTCGAGTAGAATCAGTATTCTTAATAGAAGTATACTGATGTCGATTGGAGAGATAGTCAGAAAACCAGTGAAGAGGAGTTCCCCTAATGCCATAGTGATCCAGTTTAGAGAGAAGAATGGAATGATTAATAGTGTCAAAAGCTTTTGAAAGATCAAGAAAAATACCAATAGAACAGAGTTTGTTTGTGAAAGCATTGGTAATTCTGTCGACGAGTTGAATTAAAGACATGTCTGTGGAGTGTTTGGGCCGGAAACCATATTGTTGATCGGACAGAATCTGGAATTGAGAAAGGAATTGAGACAGACGGTTGTAGACTAGCCTCTCGAGAATTTTGGAAAAGCAGGGCAAGATAGAACGTTGCATAAAAATAGGTTTGGTATTGATACAAATAATATTATGAATATAAATTTAAAGTCAGTGTAGAAACGCCAGCATTCCAATTTAAAACATCATACACATGAAAACAAGTATATTCCTTAAAAACCTGCGTTGCTTGTGGTTTATACGGAAACAAGTTTATATAAATGTGTAAAATATAAGAATTAACCACGTACATAATTAGTGTTATCTCTAGAAGATAAAATGCTTTATACTTAGTGCACTAATGTCTTAAATCCTTGTCGGGTTAAGTGCATTGCACAACCAGTACCATTTAGGGGTCGTTAAAACAATTACCCAACAAACTTTGGTTCGAAAATATTGCGAAATTAAGTAACGCTTCTTTGTCGTTTAGTCAAATTGCACAATATAAGGGGAGGGGAGACAATTACGTTCATCAACCCTTTATATTTTTTAACGAGTGCATGCACACACTAAACCCAATCAGCAGGCAGTGCAGGCCGGCATATGCAAATTATGATCAAGGCATTGAATAATGTCCAATAAGTTTGACCAAGCCTGAGTTAGAATAATGAAATACTAAATTAGTTAAATATGCATTATGCCCAGACTTTGAAGAACACAATAATTAATTTGTTATTCTCTTTGATGACTTTCTGTCGTGTCTTTGTCCAGACGATTGTAGTGCTCCTTGTACATCATGAGGAGAGGCAAGCAAACAAAGACTGATCCTAGCAAAAGCCAGTTCATCCAAATCACACCTGACGGCAAATACAGAGGGAACAAATATCAACGATAATATCAATGATAACAACAATTGTACACTTTAAATCAAAATAGATTGTGAAAGTCACGCGTACAAAGGTCACGATTGAACTTTTGGGCACAACCAAGCTGCCGGCTATAGGACTTTCACGTGTGGTTGATTCTTTAATACTTTGTTTTATGAAGATATGAACCATGAAACGGCCACAAATATGGATGATAAATTCAAACTGAATTGTACAATATATGAAAACATGCACGACTGTCTAAATGATTTTTAAAAAGTAGAAAGAAAAAAAACAGTTTGACCAGACCGTACAAGTGTCCCATGAATGCGTACGGGCCGTCCCGCGACGGGCTGTCTCTCGTACGAGCGGTCCCGCGTACGAGCTGTAATTCCGCAGTTTTCAGTTGAAATGGGCGAAAACCTAGACACTGAATAGCCATATACAAGAGATTCAGACACAGCGTCTTACCTAGACCTCCCATCGGCAGCAACAGGAATACAAGAGAGACCAGATTGTTCAGGTAAGTCATCACTATGGTTACGTTTCCTTCGGAGACGGGGTACATCCCTTCCACCGTGATCTCAAAGTAAATCGGGATGGAGCCGTTCAAGAATAGTCCAATGAGGATGCATGCAATGTACACACTCACTGCAACCACACAGAAGAAACAAAATAACGCGAGGGATTGCCCAATGAAGAATAGACTTCAATATCGCATGAATTCTACATCTGTTATGTCTTTATCCATGGACAAACCATTTCGTATTATCATATTTCTTTTTTTTCTAAAAAGACCTACACATTTTAATGATTTCTACCTCTTTTAGAAATTCTAAATGACCATAAATTCACACATTTTGTTTGCTTAAATCTGCTTCAATTTAAAATCTTTCAGATATTCTTCAGTTTGGACCTCATTGACTCATAGTACAACTATGGCTCTAAGGAAATCAAACTCTGCATTGCATTCTATTACGACTGTCCGGTGTTACTCACCTAAACTGTATGCGATGTACTTCATTGAGAGCAGGACACACCACACACAGCTGATGAAGGCAGCGAGGGTGAGGGAAATCAGTACAGCCTTCATTCTGCCTCCAAGAATGTCCACAAGTCTGGCCCACAAGACACAAAACAAGACCAGATGAAAACCAACAAGAGTGAATGTCAACAAAATGTCTGTCTTTAAAACCCTAACCCTACCAGACACAGCACAGTGCATCCTCAGTAAACCATGGGATGATCGCTACAAATGTTGCTATTTCCAGAATTCCGTGCTGCCCACTAATGCAGCACATGAATGTTGGCATATAGAAGGTTTTAATGGTGTAGATTCCAAGTACGAATGTTGCTAAACTGTACAATTTCACACTTTTAGGAAAAAATATGTAATAACAACTTTAGTTTATACATGTATACATAGAATAATGATTGAAAACAGTGGGCAGATAGAGACTAGCTGAAGGCTGTAGCCAGTGGCAAACATATTTAGGCGTTGTTGTTGTTCATAAATGAGGCTAGTCACGGAGTGAATTTATTGGAGTATTCCTAGTGCAGAAATGGCCAACTCCAAGTCTTGTTCTGTTAACAACGTATGATCACTCAGAGTACTCAAGCAAGGGGGTAAGGTTTCTATCGAAGTGATGTTGATGCGACGTTGTTCTACCACTCACCTGGCAGCTATCAAGCCCCCAACCATCCCGGCAATGTTGGAACCGAATCCGATCCAACCAACAGTATCCTGAAAAAAATATTACAAATTAAGCCACTAACACGGCTAGCCTATAAGAACAAAAACACAGCCAGTCAATTATACAATTGACACACAGTGAAATTATTCCTTCGACAGCGTGCTATTATTTTGAAGAAAATATTGATCGAATGTCCTTTCCAAAGATGCGTCTCAGAGACGCATCTTTGGAAATGTCTATTAGTACTAGTAGTTGGTTTGTCACCGCGAATGGTGCGCAACTGACAAATGGCTGTAAACTGTTGGACTCTGATAAATATTTAGGAACAATCATTTAACCAGTTCGCGCCGGGATTATTTTAACATCACCGAGCCGAGGGGCGGGATTATTTTTAACGAAACTCGATCCGAAGCGGGTTCAGGGCGATAGTGCCGGGAAGCACACCCACGCATTTCCGGCCTTGCTCGCTGCTGACATACATTTCCGAACTTGAACTTGGCGTATTTATGCGTCATCCGTTTTGAATTTGGAAAAAACTTTGTGTTTATATACGTCGTCCTGCGCGAACTGGTTAACCAGTTCGCACCGGGATTTTTTTAACAACGCCGAGCCGACGGACGGGATTATTTTTAACGAAACTCGATCAGAAGCGTGTTCAGGCTGATAGTGCCGGGAAGCACACCCACGCATTTCCGGCCTTGCGCGCTGCTGACATACATTTCCGAACTTGAACTTGGCGTGTTTATGCGTCATCCGTTTTGAATTTTGGGAAATTTTTGCGTTTATATACGTCATCCGGCACGAACTGGTTAAGGGTGTAGTACCCATCCCAATAGATTTCAACAGAACATGCAGTTGTATTGGATGTTGATGGGTTGAGTTTGGTTCAAGTCAATACTGGGACTGTTTATTACCTGTCCTATATTCAGAGTGGTCTTGAAAATCGTGTCTAGTTGCGTGATCCAGCCGTCATAAACTCCAGATGAGATGCTGTATGCTGCCGCAGGTATCCAAAAATGAATGCTCCTGAAATTAATTGTTTTTAACGACTTTTTAGGTAATTTATGATTGGTAATTGGGGATCGAGCACATGCATCTTGAAGCCAAGGTTGCACAGAACGTTCCCATTATACCACTCGCTACATGTAACCTCTTAGGGTGTGGTAGATGTAGTGTCAATCGCGGCCGCGGTGCAGGCGGACTAACAACCAATTACCGACTTGATTTCAAGTCTACAGTCAAGCCGATCTTGAACAATCTGGTCCTCTAGCCAAAACCCCATTCATTCGTGTACAAACCCAGGTCCTTTGAGTATAGCCGTCTAGCTGGTCTGCATAATGGCAGCTATCAATCATCTTACTGCTAGCCCAGTGACAGAATGTAAAGAGCAGCTGTTTCCAACCCTTGCAAACCCCCCCCCCCCCCCCCCCCCCCCCCCCCCCTCCCTCTTCTCTATCCGTCCCTTATGTGTGCCATGTCCAAATCAACAGTAGCTGGTTCCATTGGCCCAAGTAAAATATGAAGAGTGTGGGGTTTTGGGCGAACTTGGTTCTGTACAGTACAGCTAGGTTCATTCAATTTTGGACATTCACAAGACTAACTTGATCATCTTCAGGAATCCATCTTTGAAGCCATCCCGAGGTTTGGTGGCCGATAAACTGGGTGACGTTGGTGGCTTCTCAGGGAAGTACAAGAGAGCTGCGATAACTACGACGGCAACGGCTCCACATTCTGAAAAAATTGGTATACATATAATGCGCCTTATCCATACATCAATGATCAAAAGCAAATTACATAATAAACTACAAGCTAGTATGATTGGTAATTGCTTGAATTATCAGGAATGGGTGGATGTAAAGGTAGGATACACCATTGGTAATTGCTTGAATTATCAGGAATGGGTGGATGTAAAGGTAGGATACACCATTGGTAATTGCTTGAACTATCAAGACTGGGATGAAAATATACCTTTAAAACGAATTAACATTAAGTGTGGTCAGTGACTACTCTTTGAAAGTTGGGATTCCATAAGACTGATCAATTCAACATTCAAGGTGTTGAATTTGTTACGAACTTGTTTAATCCTCTAATCCTTGAATCCTCTACACAGAATAACACAAAAACGCCTACTTTTAAATGCTCTTTCTGATTATTCATTTCGTTCAAAATCACGTTTTGTTGCTCAATTAGGCGATTCCAGGACATAGTGTCCCCTTAATTTTTGAAATAACAACTTCTAAAGAGTAGTCACTGACCGCACACCTATAATGTTGATTCAACACTTTAGTTTTAAGCGTGTAGCAAGAAACCAATCAAAACGTACCTATATACATGAGGTTCATTATTTCGTTGAAGTACAGTGTTTTCTCGTTTGGGCCTAGTGGCTCTGAACTTGAACTGAAACAAATTTTTTTTTACATTTTAAACTGAAAGGTATTTTTGAATGGGAATAAAATGTAGTTATGGCCGGAATTAAACAACTATGTTTAAAACCGCTTAAAAAAATTATAGAATGAAAGAAACAAGATGTAAAACTGATTGTCCAGTAGAGGTAATAAAATAAAATAAAACAAAATAGAATTGAAGGATATCATCAAAAATATATATTTTCCATGACCCGTTTTTTTCAAGCATCGTTTTCCAAACCCCAGCTTAAGCCTCATCCTGGCTCCATTACTATTGCCCAACTGCGTGAACGAAGCCCAAGACGAAGACAAAGCTGGGGTTTTGAAAATGGTCCAAGTTCATTATACCTTGAATTTTGGGGAAGACTTCTGACCACTAGCGGCCCCACCAGATACGACAGAGACATGCCCAAAAAGCCTGAGGTAGTTGCAACAGCTGTGGAGGTAGTCCGTTGATGAGGTGGGAACCAGACCGCTGACAATTCAGTGGGCGCTGCCATCATGACGGGACCGGATAAGCCGATCAAAGCATGGCCTACATTCATTGTCCTAGGAAGAAACGGGAGAAAATGATGAATATCCTAACAAAGGTAGATGGGTGGATGCATGGTTTTCCTGGCCCATTTTGCAAAAATAGCGCTGAAATTCATCTTGATAATGATATCAATTTGAAGCAAATTAGCTCTCCGATGTCATTTCCGTGTTTCGTGTTAGATTTTAGAAGTTCGATTAAATTTTTTATGACATATTCATATAATCTTCGTATCGCAGAGATGCCAAAATCGCTAGCCTCGACTATGAACCCTAAATCACTGGGCCCCGATGAAAAGTGCAGTTAAAACATAGTTCGATGATCTAAGGCAAACTTGCGCACTCAGGGCACACCTCGCTAAACATAACCTAAAAGCAGTACATTTAAAGCTTTTGTAGTGGTCGTCTGTTTACACTCAGTTTTATACAGTTGTAAAGGGTTGAGCTCTATTGTCGAGTAGGCGCGAGAATACTTCGTGCGAAGTATGGAGGGAATCGGAGTAATAAATCACGAAGAATGAAATGATGAAGACGAAGACAAATTCTCTTTGCAAAACCTGAGTCTAACGCGACGGTCCAACGTTAAACTTTATTCATCTGCTCCCAACACATAATATACATCTTTCCTCCTCCACCGCCCAAAACCAACTACCTTTCTTTTTCAATCGAACAAAAACCTAAACCTCAAGCATCATTAGAATTCTTTTTAATACTATTATTTTAGAATGGCTAACGCACGCACGCACGTGCGCACCCATGTACGCACGTACGCGCGGACGCAACTGTTCATGGCACATTTATATTTATAGTTAACTTTCACATCATTACACAGTGATAAGTGCAACATTTTTCAAATCTAAATTTACATCTTCCTAAATGCAAATATAACCCCCAAAATTGCCCAATGTTTCTTACCACTTCACATTTTCTATACCAACAGGAAGACATCGTACAGCGACCCCCAAAAGCAAGGCTAAAGAACTACACAATACGCAATACCTCAAACCTGCAAAAATAAGAAAATAAACAAATCATTTATTATACAAACTGTCCTTCATATAATTCCGTGTATAGCGCCCGAATCTAGCTGTGATGTTTTGGATTCAAAGCCGTACAGTTATAGATAGATTTCTGAAGATTCTCATTGTGGGAAATAAGATTAGGCCTATATGTGACCCGCTCTGCAAAAAATGAGTCTGATGTCGCAAAATACAGTTTTAGGTATTAAAGGGCTGTTTAATGTCGCTGAGGTGATTTTTCTTTCAACAAATAATAGTTTTGTTTTAAGGCATTTTGGTTTCACTTTCTCCGACAGCTATATTTTCAGATCTGATCGATTGAAAAGATGTTTTGATCACTAAATTACATTTAATACAGGTTTTGTCATTCTCTTAATACCATAGCATCTGATGAAGCACTACAATTGTAAATCTTCATTTCTTTTCAAAGACATTTTGAATATAACTGAGAAAAAAAAAATTCAAAAAAATGTAAAAGACCAATGCATTACACTACAGAGTTGTGCCATATATCAAATGAAGCTTATTTCCTGCTTTTTTTTGGCCAATTGTAAAATTGAAAAAAAAACATTTTTGCAGAGTGGGTCACATATTGTGTTTTCTTCCCCACAAGTCTACCCTACAAATACAAAAAAATGTTTTCGTAAGTTCTTACCTTTAACAAGAAACAGATAGGAAAAGAAAAAGCCGGTGATTAAAAATGTGATGGGACCCCAGTTGGCTAGGAGGGCTATGTCACCATCCGTCCAGTTTAGTACAACCTTGGCTGAAAATCAAATAACCAAAGAATTACTGCTCCAATTATCAACTACAATCTTTCTACCGAGTACACAAAATGATATAGCAAACTCCTGTTCATTGAGCGTAGGTCACACTTAACTATCTTGAGGTCCCGTTCTTCCACGACCTGAAATTTACCGACCTGATTTTAGTCTGGAGAGGACGGGACCGCTCCCGACCATTACCGTCTTATTCACGCTCCAATGCAGTCTTAAAACAGTCTAGATATGCGACCTAGTACGCTGCTGTGCGAACGACCTTTTCCGACTACTCCCAACCAGCAACAGACCTACTAACCAGAGAAAAAAATCGTCAATTTAGAAACAAGTCTGAAAATAATTTGATCACTCCCAATTGTTTTGATTGAACAGTTCGAAATAGTCGGCAACACCTGGACTAGCGCTAACCTCGACCAAGTTCACTGACATTACAGGACCTTACCAGGCCCGCCCTCGACCTTTCAGACCATCAAGGTCGAGAGAGGTCAGCCTCCAAATCTGCTTGAATTAAGTGTGACCTGGCTTTTATCATCAAATCAATATCTCTTCCCGTTCTGTGCTCTTTAAACCTAGATACTTTTCTAGGTTCTTATCACTTCAAACTGTTGTGTTGACCAGTATTATTATGGCTTCAAACAGTTTTCACCTATTCAAACATTGTTTTTATATGCAATTGCAATGCATTATATACAGAGCATTAGAGCCATGAGATTGGACCCAGGGCATTGCATTATATAACGCAAGTAACCAACCTGTGTCGGCAATAGGACCCCACGTGTTCCACGCTGCTGCCTCCAGACAAGAAAGAAGCGAGAAGACAGCCAAAATGAACCACCTTTCTTTGTACACCACGTGTTCTCCAACCACGGGCTTTCCTCGGTTATTGCTCAAGACCTTAGTCAGGAGAGAGGGGTTTTCAGAGCTTGGGGTGTCCACGTGGTTGATATCGAGTTTGTTCACCCTCAAGATCGAATCCTCGGGTGCCTCATACGACAACAGGGGGTCAGTTTCTGCCATGGTGGTGGTATAGGGTGATGTGTTAATTCGGACTACGGTCTCGACCAGTGGTCTCTATCCATATCTGTGGACACTTTGGAATATGTTGGCTTTCGACATCAGGCCGTGACCATGCACTGAAAGCAGAGAGGGTCACGAGACAGACCTGATTAAACATGGTAAACAATCAGTGAATGTCCAAAGTCTGACAGTAAAGTCTGCGGACACGAAGAAAAACTGTACATGTGAGCTAGAGTAAATATTATTAATGACTTGTCTCTTCTTTAACCCCATTACATGTATATGCATGTTATCTTTCTAATCTCCACCAATCACTGATCCAGGATTTTCCAAGGGAGCAAACTTTGTACCATAACAAGCAAACTACATGTATTAAGGTACAGTTGCTCCCTCTCTCTGCTCTTTTACCTCTTTTTTTCGAGGGACAGGGAGCGTGCTTCCTCGGATTTGCCTCTGCTCGCCAAACAAAATGCTACTACTTGTATAGCCTATCCTTTAATTATAACCAAATCTGGGATCTCATTGCCTGCACTACTTTCAGCACTGCTGTTAATTGTTATAGCCTTAATTATGCCTAACACTCTTCAATCCTCGAAAACCTCATTGCAGTTTCAGGATTTTTGAGGATTAAGGATGAATAGCTTATATTTGAAAAAAAATGAAGATTTTGGAGGATTGAGGCACAATGTTATTTCAAGTGTGAAGGATTTTTGAGGATTAAGGCTTATGGGGTTTTCAATAGTTAATATTTTACAGGCGAAACTTTGTCAGACAACAACATTTTGTGTAAATTTATACATCAACACCAACAAAGGGTTGTTTATTTTACAGAGAATCCACTTTTTTCTTACAGTAATCTCATTACGCAGCAACTGACCAATCAGAACTGAGGAAATTTGTAGTTCCAGAATTCACTTTCATCAACATACAAATGTATAATACATTATTATTCAAACAATTTAAAATGTCCCACCGGGTTGTTAGGCCCATAATATAGTTTTGTGTAGTAAAGCTACAGGTTGGGGGTTCGAGTCCGGCCTGGGACTATGGTACGTGTGCCCTTGGGCAAGGCACTTTGTCACTCGATCATTGCTTCTCTTCACCCAGGAGTAAATGGGTACCTGTGAGGGCAGAGATGGTTATTGTGGTTGAATTTAGCTACTTTGCGCCGAAATGGCAGCATTGAGCTGTATACTCCCCAGGGAGCTGAGATGGTATTTGGAATGTTTCATGGGCCTAATGACCGGGGTAATAATGTAAAGCGCTTTGATACACCCACATTGTGGGAGTCTAAAGCGCTATATAAGAACTAACATTATTATTATTATTATGCCTTAGGATGTGATTATTTAATTCGGTATATTCTCATGGTCGGAGGCTGTTCCACATATTGCACACACCGCCGGGCGCCAAAGGGGAAGCCTTCCATTCAATTTGTACAGGGAATTACGTGTTTTCTATATTTTTTTACAGAAATAAAAAAATGAATACTTTTTTTTTACGGTGTAAGGTGGGAGATTTTGTTACTTTATAAAACAATGAAATTTGGAAATATTTCGGTGTAGTGTTGGAAAATAATTAATTATTTAGATTGTTTTCACATAGACCACAACACTATTCATTCCCCTTTGAGTCCAGAGGGTGCGACAACTAACAGCTACCACTGACCAATCAGAGACAAGAAACAAGACCCGGTGACGTCATGCCGACCGCGAGAATCCATATGGAGGCCTCCTCCTACATGGGGTATCCTCGATCATCCTATTTATGCGCACATAAGGGTTTGCAACCGAGTAGCTTAAAAGTAAAAGAGCAACCACTCTTTTCATCAACAAAACTTATATTGTTGGCTTACGATCTTCCACCATGCCGATTAACAAAGCAAAATTATCTTTATTTGTAGCGACAAGCGGGGAATTCCAAAGCGTGCAGTTTTGGCGTTCAGAAAAAAATCCTGCCTAAATCTGCGCAATGCATGGGGCGCTTCATGGAAAATCTACGGTGTCCGGGCCATGCAACTCAAGAACAACATTTTTTACTCCTTGATTTTGGAAAATATATTAGCTTGAACATTTTTAACATAATTATTTTTAAATGTTTTTCAATGCCAGTACACTTTTCGTAATTTCAAGATTAATTCGACATAATGGTTGAATTCTCAATAGATAATTGTTAATTTTGTTTTTACAAAAAGGCATATATTTAAAATTCACATCCAATTTATACATATTTACCTATTTAATATATATGTAGACCCCAGTTTGTATTGTTATCATTGAAGAAATGTATTAATAAAGTTGGAAATGTGCATTAATATTAAAATAATTAATTCAATTTTTGTTACTTTAAATATAGTAGGATTAGCTTTACACGAGTGTTCACAAATCATACTCTGAGTCAAACTAAACTAAAGACTGCCGTGCTCTGAATTCATACTAAAATGGCTTTTTATGTTCTTTAGGCAATACAAAATAGTTTTACAATATTACAAATCGTCACCTCAGACGTTCCAAGCCTCTTGTTCTAATATTAATAATCTTTGTGATAATTGTTTATACCGTGCAAGGTACACCCAGGACCAAGTTGTGCGTTGTATTGTTCATTTCAAGTAGCAATTGGTTCGCTGAGTTTTTAGAAGGGTACATCAATAAACTCAGTTGTTGATTAGGCCTGAATTAAATAAAAATACAAATAAACCTAATAATATTTAAATGCCTTAATAAATTGACCCCTTCTTAGATTTGGTATCCTGAACTATCTTGATAGATGTATGTCATATATGTCATATATTGATCATCGATCCCAATCAACCGAGAACATTGTCAAGATGTCAGATTTTAATAGGTATGACAGAAGAAAATTCCAAAATAATATAAGAAACATGTCTTCTTTGTTGCACCGCAAGTCTTAACCCCCTTAAAAAAATAATGAATTATATAGGACACGGTAGCTATAATACTGACGACAGAGGGCGAATAACAAAGTTTACCGTGCGGTCATCTTTTCGACTTCTGCAGGCCCGAAAGCCTCTACCAACAATTGTACCTAGTAAATTAGCTGTAAAAAGCTGATTTTTTTTCAATTTTTGCCCGACTTACCGTTAAAGCATTTACTTTACATAATTTTTCGGTGGTTGTGAAAGTTCATGCATCAAAGAATACGATCCTAGTGACGGTACATCATTTTTAAGATGCGCGCGTTGCCAAATTGAAATTAAAGGCGAGTGCGCAGAAATAGGACCGCGCAGATTTAGGGGGTCTGACGGATATAATATCTCTGTGCCTGCAACAAGCTGTGTATTTCTTATCGTGTCGATCCCTTTGGGTGTGGCGGCCTTGCCGGGCTTGGCTACTTCGCAGCCATAAAAAGGCTCCAGATAATATTTTAGACAGCAAGTCAGTCTTTGCAATCGCATGAGCTATTTTTGTAAACAGGAATAAGGTGTTTCAGGTCTACTGCGCAGGTCTACTGCGCAGGTCTACTGCGCAGGTCTACTGCGCAGGTCTACTGCGCAGGTCTACTGCGCAGGTCTACTGCGCAGGTCTACTGCGCAGGTCTACTGCGCAGGTCTACTGCGCAGGTCTACTGCGCAGGTCTACTGCGCAGGTCTACTGCGCAGGTCTACTGCGCAGGTCTACTGCGCAGGTCTACTGCGCAGGTCTACTGCGCAGGTCTACTGCGCAGGTCTACTGCGCAGGTCTACTGCGCAGGTCTACTGCGCAGGTCTACTGCGCAGGTCTACTGCGCAGGTCTACTGCGCAGGTCTACTGCGCAAACAGACCAAGAACCACTGCCTGACGCCGGTTACAAAGGAACGCCGTTTTTCTTGCTTTTCTCAACATCCATGATTGTAAAACTTCGGACAGTACAGGTCAGTTAAACGATAATGTAATTAAAAATACAACCCCCAAAACCACCCATTCATGATAATTCAAGCAATTACCAATGGTGTATCCTTACAGTCCCTGTCGTGCACACAGTTGTTAAATCGGGATGATATTTGTGGTTCAAAAGTGTTCATGTTTATTGTATACGAAGGATCGAGTGTGACCATAAGAAACGGAATTTCAACAGAATTGGCCCAAAGATGTCGTAATACAAAACAAATACATGTACAACAATTGCCTCTCGACTAACTCGCTTCGTTTGACGGAGGGGTAATCCACGGACACAACAACTTTAAAGACCTGTCATGCACATTATGTTTACAAAGTCTGGAAATATTTGTGGTTCAAGTTCAAAAGTGTTTATGTGTACTGATGTATACAAAGAAGTGTGACCAATAGAAACGGAACGCGACGACATATATGGGGTGCGAATGAGGCTCTTGTGGGGGTGGGGGAAGTGACCACCGCGCATATGCGACCACCGCGCATATGCGACCACCGCGCATATGCGACCACCGCGCATATGCGACCACCGCGCATATGCGACCACCGCGCATATGCGACCACCGCGCATATGCGACCACCGCGCATATGCGACCACCGCGCATATGCCACCACCGCGCATATGCCACCACCGCGCATATGCCACCACCGCGCATATGCCACCACCGCGCATATGCCACCACCGCGCATATGCCACCACCGCGCATATGCCACCACCGCGCATATGCCACCACCGCGCATATGCCACCACCGCGCATATGCCACCACCGCGCATATGCCACCACCGCGCATATGCCACCACCGCGCATATGCCACCACCGCGCATATGCCACCACCGCGCATATGCCACCACCGCGCATATGCCACCACCGCGCATATGCCACCACCGCGCATATGCCACCACCGCGCATATGCGACCACCGCGCATATGCGACCACCGCGCATATGCGACCACCGCGCATATGCGACCACCGCGCATATGCCACCACCGCGCATATGCCACCACCGCGCATATGCGACCACCGCGCATATGCCACCACCGCGCATATGCCACCACCGCGCATATGCCACCACCGCGCATATGCCACCACCGCGCATATGCCACCACCGCGCATATGCCACCACCGCGCATATGCCACCACCGCGCATATGCCACCACCGCGCATATGCCACCACCGCGCATATGCCACCACCGCGCATATGCCACCACCGCGCATATGCCACCACCGCGCATATGCCACCACCGCGCATATGCCACCACCGCGCATATGCCACCACCGCGCATATGCCACCACCGCGCATATGCCACCACCGCGCATATGCCACCACCGCGCATATGCCACCACCGCGCATATGCCACCACCGCGCATATGCCACCACCGCGCATATGCCACCACCGCGCATATGCCACCACCGCGCATATGCCACCACCGCGCATATGCCACCACCGCGCATATGCCGGGACAAGAACCACTGCCTTACTCTGGTTACAAACGAACGCCGTTTTTCTTGCTTTTCTCCGCATCCATGATTGTAAAACTTACAATCTGACAATTTAACTGACAGGTCAGTTAAACCATAGGTTAAATTATATTTGCTATGAAATACAACCCCCGATATCCACCCATTCATGATAATTCAAGCAATTACCAATGGTGTATCCTACCTAAGTTAGACCCCGTCATGCACACAGTTTACAACATCTGGATGATATTATTTGTGGATCAAAAGTGTTAAGATTTATTGTATACGAAGGAGTGTCACCATTAGAAACGGAACGCGACGAATATATGCGGGGTGCAAATGCGGCTCAAGGCTGAGACTAAAATGTCTGGGTGGGGGGATTGCTTTTTAAAATAGCCCAGGAGATTTTTGCGTGGTTATTTTATCTTATTTTAAGTTGAAACTTATTAGAAGTAGAACTACATACTGGAACAATATGGCGTATGAATATCCCTCTTTTTGACTGAGAAAATATTGTACTAAAATAGGCATTTACAACTAATTAATTGTAATTATTATTGTGCATACAATTCACCATTTCTGTCATTTCAAATGTTATTGCAACATTGACTTTAATCACAATAAACAATATTATTCAGTATTAATTCCCAGTAAGGTTACAGATCCAGTGTAAATATGGGCAGATTGCCCATATTGCCCATAAATGGGAAGCTTGCCCATATAGGCAGCTTGCCCAGCTTACCCATATGGGAAGCTTGCCCATATTACCATTAGCATGGGCAGCTTGCCCACATTGCCCATTATGAGCAGTAGCGGTCGGATTCTGCGGTCGGGCCAACGGAATGGGTGGGGCCGGCCGCTTGGGGGGCCGGCGGGTCGGGCCGGCGGCTAAATTTCTCTTTATCTAATTTGCTTAGTACCAAAAAGTCTTGCTCAAAAATAACGGTTGTCAGCCAAAACTCCATGTGCATTTCATGCTAAGCAAAAACCAACTGAATATAACTCGGAAACAATATATGTTACCTAAAAATTTGGTTTGTAACCCTGTTTTGACAAGGAAGAATTGTCATGCTAAGCAATTTTTGTACCTAACAGGGGCCAATTTCATAGAGCTGCTAAGCACAAAAATGTGCTTAGCATGAAAATTTGTCCTTGGCAAAAACAAGGTTACAGACCAAATCTTCACGTGGTCTTTATTGTTTTTGATTGATAATCAGCTGTTTTTTTGCTTAGCATTAAAAACACGTAGAAATTTGGCTGGTAAACTTTTTTTAATAAGCAAGGATTTGCTAAGCAAATTTGTGTGCTTAGCAGCTCTATGAAATTGGCCCGGACCAAAGATCGTAGAGCGCCGCAAGGACCGTAGAGCGCCGATGCGCGGCGCTCTACGGTCTTTGTGTCACTTACAGACATATAAACCTATAGACCGCCAGTCGTGTGCAAAACCGTGATTTGCAAAGTATGGGCAAAACGCGCGACGCGAAGGCTGCACGGCATGCGCGTGTAGCTATAAAAAGCCAAGCGCGTATAATAACGCGCCTAGCGTGCAACGCACTTTTATATAATCGTGTACACTAACTTTCGTTCGACGGGCAACGCACCGCGCGCTCATTACGTTCTGTGCGCATTCTCACGGTCGGAGGCTGTTCCACCTATTGCACACGCCGTTGGGCAAAGGGGTCGCCCTCCATTCAATTTGTACAGGGAATTACGTGTTTTCTATGTTTTTGTACAGCAATAAACAAAATGCATATTTTTTTCCCCGGTGTATCGTGGGAGATTTTGTTACTTTATAAAACAATGAAATTTGAAAATATTTCGGAGTAGTGTTTAATAGATATTAGACAATAACTAATTATTTAGATTTTTGTCACATAGACCACCACACTATTTATTGCTACTCATTCCCCTTTGAGTCCAGAGGGGGTGATAACTAACAGCCACCACTGACCAATCAGAGACAAGAAACAGGGCCGGTGACGTCATGCCGACCGCGAGAATACCGGGCAACGCGCTTAACACAAAAATGAGCCTAAAAGTCTTTATTTGAAAGTATCAAGATTGACACTGGATATGCTTAATCTACATGGCCTATTGTATAACCATATGTAATTTTCTTTTAAATCAAAAAAATGCTTTCATATAATTATTTGACTGGAACAGTTCGGGTGTGTACAAATTCCCTATACCCGGACCCGAGGGCTAAATTTGCCCATAGTTGGTATTTTAGTCGGGCGCCGCGAAATCACGAAATCATCTTGTAGTTTTTGAATAGGACCTGGCGGTCTATAGGGGCCTTTTCGAAACCGTTGCTTCGTCTTTGGCTTTGGCTTCGCCTCCAAATTCCGAATTACTGGGAAGCAAATAGAAATGGAAGAAAATTAAAATAGTCTAACTTTCGGGTTCACATCAATCGAGTGAATGTTTCTAAAGCACAACAGGCGTCAGAATGTGGCTAGAGACCTTGCAGTTGGGAGTCAAAAATCGCCTTAAGCCAAAGACGAAGACGAAGCCAGGGATTCGAAAAGGCCCTAGGTTTATTTATAACACCTCACTCACAGATTCTGTGTCTTGATTGGCCGAGAGCGCGTCACGTGTCACTTGCTATTTTTACTATTTTTTACTTGCGCTCCAAAAAGAATATACCACGCAGCCTCGTTCTGAAAAAGTACATGCGCATAGCAACACACGTACTATGCGCATAGCAACGAAAGTGTGACTGAAACCCAGACGTGTGTTTCGGTGCATTGCGTAAACATTGCTCTATCACCCTCGCACCCGTTCATCAAGGCAACAAAGTACACGTATGATCGAGAAAAAGGGAACGAAGATACAAATAGTCGGGTGCCCTTTCAGAACGCAAATTTAACGTACATTTATTTCGTAAACCGTAAACAACGCACTGCTTGCACGGGTTGACAAAATGGAGAGTACTACTACTGCAGAATCTGTGAGTGAGGTGTTATAAAACAAATATTGACTGCTTTATTTCGCGGTATTCCTTCTTATTCCTCCATGGTAAAACTAGCCTCCATCGGCATGATCGGTGATCCATAGATAGTCTATAGAGCATTCTATTTTCCCTCGGCTTCGCCTTCGCCTCGGAAAAATAGAATGCTCCATAGACCATATCGCGAATAGCAAAATATCACAAGAGGGCGCTGCTGCCCAAAGCATTTTGAGTAATATTATGGGACAGCCATACAAGAACTCGCACGGATCGCATATCGGATTTTGTACGTGTGTGGTCAGTCGACCGGCTAGCTAGTCTTGGTCAATTAGACCAAGCTAGCCCGTACATTTGTTCCGCGGCGCGCCGTCCGTATTATCTGGGCTTATTGAGGGCGCCCTTAATTTCTTCCCCTAATTAACTTGGGGGAAGAAATTAAGGGCGCCCTCAATAAGCCCAGATAATACGGACGGCGCGCCGCGGAACAAATAAACGGGCTAGCTTGATCTTGACCAAGACTACCGGTACCCCCTAGAACTCTGGGTCTCCCGACGCCCGTAGGGCGGAGACCCATAGATAGAGAGGGTTTTTACAGGTTAACTGCCGTTAAACAATATAAACCGTGCACAAATTACGGGCAATAACTCCATACTGCCGCACGGTCTACCCCAACAAAAAATTTGTATGAGTACTTTATCAACTCACCCAGCTGTAGCAAACCAAAAACCGGTCGAATCTCGGCCAATTTCTGTAAAAAAGGTGAAAACTATGCCCGTTCCGCAAACGCGACTGTTACAAGATGGCGGATAACATCGTTCAATGGGTGCTGTTTTCCAAACCCTGGTTTTGGTATATTGTGGCTATGCCTCTGGCGCATTGCTAAACTGTATGATAAGGCCGCGCAAGATGAAGCTTGTGTTTCAAAAACGGCTAATGCGCATGCGGCTTGAAATTACGCACGCGGCTTGAAATTACGCACGAGTTATCCGCCTTCTTGTAACAGTCGCGTTTGCGGAACGGGCATAGTTTTCACCTTTTTTACAGAAATTGCGGCAGTATGGAGTTATTGCCCGTAATTTGTGCACGGTTTCTATTGTTTAACGGCGGTTAACCTGTAAAAACCCTCCCTATCTATGGGTCTCCGCCCTACGGGCGTCGGGAGACCCAGAGTTCTAGGGGTAGACTACCGGCTAGCCGGCCGCGCGCAGCGATATGCCCCTAACCCTACCCATAATGCATTGCGGTTCTGATTAGCGATATACCTTATGGATCACCTCGGGAGGCTAGTTTTACCATACCACTCAAAGCAGTCAATATTTGTATAATGTCTGTGGTGTCACTGTCAGTCGATTTGATTTGGCGCGGCTCGCGTATATATTTTTTACACCGCAGCGAAGGGTTTCTTGTCGTAACACTGGCAATTCCACTCTTGAAAGGAGACTCACTTAATACGAAGTACCGGTACAGTGTACACAGCGCGCGCGAAAAATATGCGATCGTGTACGCGTGGTTGTACACATGCACATCACACATGTACAGTATACTTTTTGTACAAAGCTAGCTGAGTTAGCTCCGTGGTCGGATGGCTGATGAACTACGCGGAACAAATGAACGGGCTAGCTTGGTCTTGACCAAGACTAATTGCTGAACTGAGTCGAGCACGATGAATTGAGAAAGTTTCGCAAACCCTATTCCTATGGATCTCATCTAAACAAATCTAAATTTTCCAAAGAAATAAAATAAAAATCCACCCTAAAATTATGATTTCTCATCAGAATTTCCCTTGTTGGTGGTTAATGAGCTGTAATATTTAGGAAAATATAGTGGGGGTGTTTAAGTACTCATAATAAGGAGTAGTAGTCTGAGTAACTTGGACCCTACAATCGCTTTTTAAAACATTTTCTGGTTCTGGTTCTGGTTCTGGTTGTTTACTGTGCAAACACCTCATAAGTGGTTATCTCGCAGGTCGGAGTGGTTGGCGCAGTAAACTAAATTTTAAAGTGGGCCTTATTGACTAAGCTGAGGAGATCTAGGAGCTCAATTCCCTCTTTGAAAGCCTTGACATTGGGAGCAGAGCGAATGTTGGATGGTAGCAGGTTCCATTCCCTTGTAGTTCTTGGGTAGAGTGAATATTGATATTGAAATTTGGCGGGACGATGATATGAGGACCGAAGTTCTGTCTTGTTGCATGATTGTTGTTACTCTGGTTTGACGGAAGGTTTGATGGTATAATATTGTGAACTTCCTTGTAGATTGTTGTCAATCGTAGTCGGATTCTGCGGAGTTCGAGGGTGTCCCATTTGAGAGAAGACAGCATGCTGTTAACGCTGGATCTCCGCTTGTAATCATTACATATGAAGCGGGCTGCTCGCCGTTGTACTTTCTCTAGGTTAATCTTATTGTTGTTGTTGAAGGGGTCCCATACGGCTCCACAATACTCCAGTTTGGGTCTTACGAGTGACTTGTATGCATTCTCTTTGACGGGTTTACTGCATGCATGAAGATTTCTTTTAAGAAGGCCGAGGGTTCTATTAGCTTTCCCAGTTACTTGGTTTATGTGTGTTGCCCAGCTTAAATCCCTACTTATTTCGACACCAAAGTATGGGTGATGGTCAACTGCCACTAGTGTATGACTGCCCATGTTGTATTCTGAGATGAATGGTTTGATCTTGTGTGAGACATGCATGGTATGGCATTTAGCTGCATTGAAGGGCATCTGCCATGTTCTTTCCCAATCACAGAGAGCATCCAAATCTTTCTGCAAAGACAAGCTGTCCTCTGGCGATTTAATCTCCCTGTAGATTATTGCATCGTCTGCGAAGAGGCGAACCTTAGATGAAACTTCGTTCGGCATGTCGTTTATGTACAACAAAAAGAGTAGGGGGCCCAATACAGTCCCTTGAGGTACACCTGAACTGAAGTCACTGGTGTTTCTGCAGATGTTTCTCCCTCTAGTAAAACTCGCTGGTGTCTTGTTGTTAGGAAGATTTCAATCCACTTCAGGAGGCTATTGTTGATTCCTACATGTACATGGCTGAGCTTGTACAGGAGACGTTTATGGGGGACGGTATCGAATGCCTTACGCCTTATTTGGACATAGTTTCACATCGCGAAACTATGTCCAAATGTTAAAAAAAGCGATTGTAGGGTCCAACTCCAAGTTACTCGGACTACTCATCAGGTAAAATTATTGCTCGACTCGTGTTCGACTATCACTATAATAATAGTTATAGTAAGTATAATAAATTTGGCTGTCGAATTGGCTGTCGATGGCGGAGAGGATTCCCATAGTGTCCCTTCGAAACTTGTTCATTCCTCACTCAACTTGTTTCAAATGTTTATTTTGCCCTAGTGTAATTACTTTCTTTTACCTTATTACCCTGCTCAGCATGTTTTGGGTTTTTTTCATTTGTTTTTGTGTACACTGTCTTTGTTTTTTGTTGTGGTTTCATGGCCGAATAAATAATAAATACTAAAAATGTACGTGTAATAATGATAATATCGCGTGTCTTGCGCCCTCAGCGCTGCAACTAGTGCCAGCCTACTGAACGTATTCGTAGTCTTGTTACAAGGCCGTAATATAGAGTGAACCCTTCGCTTCAGAGCCGTAGATAGAGCTATCTACGGCTCTGCACGCGAAAGTGTCGGGGCGCCCTCATTCGACAACTAGCGATAAAATAGACGGTCGAGCCGAGTGGCCGAGTAGTGTCGCCAGTGAGCAAAACGCTCTTAAATTTCCCTCTTTTTTTTTACAATTCAGGCAATTAAACTAATCCCATCGGTACGTATCAACATCAGGATAGATCATATGAAATACTGAACATAATAAAATTGCCCAAAGAGAGTTATTAAGCCTATTTGCCTGTAGTTCCGCACTGCGCAGTAGGTCGACCTGCGCATTGTTCGTCAAACTGTTCCAAAAGGACGGCATATGCATTAGTAAAGGTCATCATTTGCAGATTAACAAAAAAAATATTGCTGAATTATTAAGATATATCTTACTTATTTGAAAAAAAGTAATGATTCTATTTCTAGGTATCCAGCAAAATTATTGCTCTAGAGATTCTTAAAAAAATTCTGAAAAAAATAAGAACAAAATACAATTACATGTAAACTGTTTAAAAAGGCTTCCCATGGGCTTCCCATACAAGAACCACTGCCCGAAGCCGGTTAAAATGAACACCGTTTTTCTTGCTTTTCTCAGCATCCATGATTGTAAAACTTCGGACAGGTCAGTTAAACAATATTTTCTATAACATACAACCACCCAAATCCACCCATTCATGATAATTCAAGCAATTACCAATTTAATAGTGTATCTTTAAGTGCCTCTTTAAGTACCTCTATCCTTATTGGATTCCGTAACATACACTGTAAAAGTAGTCGTGGATTTTGTAACTATAAATTTTATCATAAATTTCACCAGTAGCTGATGATGCTATAAGTTAATGTTTAATCTGATGATCAAGGACAGCAGCCGATTTCACGAAAAGTGCGTAGCTTGCACCTTTTTTAAAAGTGGCGTAAGGCTTACGCAACAAAAATGTTGCAAAGCTGCGCCATTTCCTTACGGAGCATTTCATGAAACTTGGCGTAGCTGCGTAACGTTTTAAACGGTATTTACGCAACTCGTTTGCGTATATTTGTGTTCTTTCAAGAAATCGTTGTTGTATCACTTTCGCCCACCATTTTGAAAATAGTTTCGTCAGACTTTCCCGCGAAATTAACAATTTTGTCACAGGTAAACTAGTAATTCCTTTAATTCAATCATGAAACTGTAAGTGTATTTTATCAAGCTTAATACATTGAGCAATGACGGGCTCCACGCCAATTACGATTTGGTGATAAAATAGGTCATTTTCAGTCGCTCCGCCACATCTTACTCCACCTAAATTGACTGCACAAGCTACGCCATACATGGTTGCGTAAGCTGCGGACTTGCGCACTGACAAACTTTTGTGAAACTGTCGTAGGCAAAATGTTGCGCAGCAAAAGAAAGTGGCACAGCTTATGCAATATTTTGTGGCGCAAGGGGGCTTATGCCATTGCGTAAGGTTTCGTGAAATCGGCTGCTGGTGTCAAAACAATTTGTTTCGTCAACATCGTTTTATTTATTTATTCTTTTATTTTTCAGTTTCACGAGTGGCCGAATTTTCCACCCAGTCGAATATACCCACTCTTACCCTAGCAACCTGTCGAAAGAGGCCTTCTATGATTTAAGCTGGAAATAGCTGGTCAACTGCAATCAATATTTGCACAATTGCAGCCTGATACAGGCCTACAAATCCATCTTTTCAACTCGCGCAACAAAAATGGATTAGTCGGTAAATTAGTAACATTTTTTGAATCCAGTACACGTATTCAGCCTGCTGCCGGTAAAGTACTGACGGACTTTGGACTTCACTGACTGTCTACCATGTACCATGTTTATCTAATTGAATCTTGCTCTGCAAACTGGTACATTTTAATGGCACAGTCGATCTTCGAGACCCTCCCTGCTTGCGGTACACTGATCTTGGAAGCAAATACATTCCACATCGTCCACGCATATTGAGAGACCAGTCGAGACACTAGCCTGAAGCTCAGTCACCATGGCAGAAACTAACCCCCTGTTATCGTATGACTATGAGGCACCCAAGGATTTGCACTTGAGCGGAAACAAATACCAAAGTACCAACATCGACATCCTGAGCTCGGAAAACCCCTCTCCCCTGACAAACCTCTTGAACAGGAATGAACGAAAGCCCATAGTTGGAGAACACGTGGTGTACAAAGGAAGGTGGTTCATTTTGGCTGTCTTCTCGCTTCTTGCTTGTTTGCAGGTAGCAACGTGGAACACGTGGGGTCCCATTGCCGACACAGGTTTGTTACTTGCAGTTTAGGACAGAATACAATATACTGGGCTCAATTTCATAGCTCTGCTAACCACAGAATTTCATGTTTACTGTTCCCATTCTGTGCTAATACTATAGCAGAGTTGTAATTAAAGGGATCGTATACGTTTGGTAATTACTCCAAAATTAATCGCAATAAAAAGTACAGCAGCTTTGGATAGTATTATGCATTTTTAGAAACTTTTCACTTCGAAGTACTGCGGTTATGGAAAAAGATATCACTTTTTATCCCCAACAATTTTAATCTAAGAAGCGTTATACTGCAGTGACGTTTCTCAGATTGTGTGTATCCAATGCAGATTATTCTTCATGCGTGAACATAACCGCTCCAGATTTTCGGCAATATCTCAAAATCGCTACAACCTTTTGAGCAGTGGGTTCCAGTCGGTTCCAGTCGCGCGTCCAGTCGCGCGTCCAGTCGCGCGTCCAGTCGCGCGTCCAGTCGCGCGTCCAGTCGCGCGTCCAGTCGCGCGTCCAGTCGCGCGTCCAGTCGCGCGTCCAGTCGCGCGTCCAGTCGCGCGTCCAGTCGCGCGTCCAGTCGCGCGTCCAGTCGCGCGTCCAGTCGCAAAATAAGTGGTTGTGTTTTACATAACGACTTAGTATACCGTGCTGTGTTTCTTTTTGTTCCTGTACTACATGTATAACCTAACCCCATATACTTAGCCTACACTTTGACGAAATGAAAGAATCTATTGTGCTTCTGTCTTCAGGGGTGGGGTTTTGTAGTTTGTTCTTTTGACACAGTTGACATAGTCGGCACAAAAGGCGTTTTTTGACTGGTTGTTTCATGTATGCCAGTATATTTTCTTATGTTGCATGTTTTCAGAATTTTATTGAGAGTCCCAAATATTTGGATTGATTCAGTAGAATCCCCACTCTGTAGAAAGATTGTAGTCACTCATTCTGTGTTTATTATACGATTTTCAGCCAAGGTTGTACTAAACTGGACGGATGGTGACATAGCCCTCCTAGCCAACTGGGGTCCCATCGCATTTGTAATCACCGGCTTTTTCTTTTCCTATTTGCTTATTGTCAAAGGTAAGAACCTACCCAACTATGTTTTTTGTTTGTGTATTGTTTTCTGAAGTTTGTAAATCCGTCAATCGCGGCCGGACCTTAGCACAATAGTTTCACAATTGACAAACAGTCCACGATTGACATTCGTGTACAAAAAATATATGAGGTCTTCCAAAAAGTACAAACAAAAGGACAATTAGGGTCCACGGTGGCAGGTATTTACAAAGATTGGTTGAGGTTAGTTTGTATCCGCATTCAAATATTAGAACAATAGGGGACAATAGGATCCACGATTGACAGAAAGTTCATGATTGAAAATCGAGTACTAAACCTATGAGGTCTCCCAAAAACATTAAAGTACAAACAAAAGAGGGACAATAGGGGGTCCACGAAAGATGAAAGGTGTTTACACAGGTGTGTGTGTGTGTGAGAGTTTGTTTTTTATTTAAATAGGGGACGTAGAACAATAAAGGACAATAGGGTCCCCAATTAGAAAAGGTCCCCGATTCCGATCCGTGTACAAAACATATGGGAGGCCTTCTGAAAAAGTTAAGTACCGGTACAAACAAAAGAGGGACAATAGAAGGGGGGTCATTGATTTGAGGCATATACACACTGGTGTGGGTAGGCATACACTGAGTTATTAGGACACTTTCTTTGGTTTGAAAAAATATGACAGTTGTGGTGACATTTTCTTAAGGGTATTTCTGTACAGGTCTACAGGTATAGTATACCATTTGTCAGTTGTGCATTTTTATAGTTTGAAGCAGCAAAAGTTCTCAAAATCTAAACAATACTTCTTGGCCACTATTAAACTAACAAAGTTTTAGCTCTGTGAATGCTGTGTATTCCAAGAAAATAATATTCTAAGATTTCGACTTTGAACCAACTACTCAATGAAAATTTTTTTAAATGCGTCTCTGACCTGCATTTGTACTACTCTTGTTTTGTTCTTCAAAACGACAGCATTCCAGAAAATAATAATTTCACAGTAAATTCGTTAATTTAAGTACATGTAAGCTTTTGAACAACAATTAGGTTGGTTAATTTTTGGATAGTTGCAAAAGGTATACTTTCTCTTTAAGCATTACCTAATAGACTTTGTGCACAACAGTTCTTGTGGAGACATCCTTCTCTTTATATTTTCATTGTGGAGATCCTTTTCTTTATATTTTCATTGTGGAGATCCTTTTAGGGTTTCCACAGGGTACGGCATATAAAAACTAAGGAGACAGCAATGCCATGTCTTCACAAGCATACACATTTAAAGATATGCTTTTAGTAAAATTGAATACAAGTAACCTTACTGTAACCCGTTGGCAACTGTACGGCATTGAATCCAAAGCATCACGGACTACACTGGGCGGTCTTTGGGCAGTGTGTTAACACCCTTCCCTTATTAATATAGTCAAAATTTAAATGAATAAAATTGCCAGACCCCTCTATCACTTCTCCATTTGAAAATGATTTCTAAAAGTGCATTTTTAAAAGGCGTTAAATAGTGCACAAAGAATTGCATAATATTTGTTTATTTTCTTATTTTTGCAGGTTTAAGGTATTGCGTATTGTGTAGTTCTTTGGCCATGCTTTTGGGGGTCGCTGTACGATGTCTTCCTGTTGGTATAGAAAATGTGAAGTGGTAAGAAACATTTATCAGATAAAATTTGCTTCAGGAAGCAAATTTTGTGTAATTTTTATTTTTTTTATTTTTTTAAATCTTTTTTTTCACTGACATATTATTCACGGTAAACTGAGTGCTATTTGAGGGCTTGTTTGGGAGAGCCAAAATTGTCTTGTGTTTAAAGGGGCAATCCGTTAGAAATAATTATTCACAAGCCTATTAATAAGGTGGGACTTGAACCCATAGCCTACTTACTTAAGTGCATTAGCACTACTTTAAGCACTGAGCTTGCTGTGGTCAGCTGATGAGATAATTATCTCTAAAAAAATAAAATGTCCTGAAATTCTCAAACACGTCATGTTTTGGATTGTTTACTTATTCAATTTCAAAACATATGGTTGAAAAGAAACCAACATAATGTCTGAACGTTGTTTACATTTGACGCGGCGGACATTTTGTAGAACACAAAAATGGCAATTGTTTTACCAGTTCGCGCCGGAGGATGTATATATACAGGCAAAGTTTTTCTGAGATTCAAAACGGATGACGCATAAACACGCCACGAGTAAGGCCCGAAATTTCTGTCGGCAGTGAGCAAGGCTGGAAATGTCATGGGTGTGCTTACCGGTACCATCAGCCTGAACCCGCCTCGGATCGAGTTTCGTTAAAAATAATTCTTGGCTCGGTGAATGTTACAATAATCCCAGCGCAAACTGGTTAGACGATGGTTGTGTAGATGATTATATTCTACTTTTAAATGCTCTTACATGTAGTAATAAAGTATTCATAAAAGCCACAAGAATTTATATGTAAAACAGTAAAACCAGATTCAGTTAAATTTCCTGTCAAAAAAACATGAGCCCTAAAACATTTAAATTGAATAAAAAACACAGAATTAAATAGTGCCACTTTAACAACAACAGCCCATCTACATATCTTTGTTGGTATATTTTGTCCTGTCATCTTCAACAATTTCAGACCATTTTGTGTTTGCTCCCAGGACAATGAATGTAGGCCAAGCTTTGATTGGCATAGCCACTCCCATCATGATGGCAGCTCCCACTGAAGTGTCAGCGGTCTGGTTCCCACCTCATCAACGGACTACCTCCACAGCTGTTGCAGTTACCTCTTCAAATTTGGGCATGTCTCTGTCGTATCTGGTGGGGCCGCTAGTAGTCAGAAGTCTTCCGCAAAATTTAAGGTAAAAAGCTTAATTGCTTTCATTGTCATCAATGGTTGAAAAAAATGATCAAGTATGTCACGAGAAAGGTACTTGGATAGAGGGTCATCACCGATTTGTCCTTTGACAAAATATACCTGTAGGTAGAATAAGAAACAATTCGCAAAATTTGCAAAATGGCTGCCATTGCTTGGTATTCTACCCATATTTTTTCAAAGGACAAATCTACAATGGCCCTATATCCAAATATCTTTCTTATGACTTTTACTGTGTGCCAACATTCCATGCTTGTATCGTCAAGGGCACAATTCAGGCCCGTACGCAGGGGGGGTGCGACGGGTGCGTACGCACCCTTCCCAAATTACTAAAAGGTCCACATTTTCCGGGGTAAATAATGGTATTTTGATGTAGAAATAACTGTACTGGCACACGAACCATTTTCGTCCCATTTTTGGTCCCATCAGTACATTTGCTTCCCAAATTACCAAAAGGTCCACATTTTCCGCTGTAAATAATGGTATTTTGATGTCGAAATAACTGTACTGGCACACAAACAATTTTGGTCCAATTTTTGGTCCCATCAGTACAAATTCGCCTCCTAAATTACCAAAAGGTCCTAATTTCCTGGGGTAAATAATGTTTTTTTGATGTAGAAATAACGGTACTGGTACACGAAAAAACTTTGTTCCATTTTTGGTCCCATCAGTACAAATTCGCACCCCCCATAAAACCCTGCGTACAGGCCTGCAATTTCCACAACAATTTCTCCTATCTTATCCACTATCGGTTCTAGATTTATATATATTTTACTGTAATTACTTGGCAATCGGTTTCACATGTGGTATCTTTCATATCTTAAAATTGAAATTTAAAACGTAAAATTATACAGAACGGCATGTTTTTAATGTGTTTTCTTATCAAATAAGTTGTTGATTACTATTGTTATTAGTATCCCCTCCCCCCCCCCTCCTTTTGCCAAACTATACTCTTGATATATCTAACAGTATTTCTCAGACAGTATTTTTGCGATTTGTCAACACAAAAAAGAGAAAGCATTACCTAGTCATATTTTACCTAGTCTAAAAGAATATATGGTAACATACTGACTCCGCAGAGAATTTGTTTTGATTTGTTATCAAGAACGACACACGCGCTTATTATATTCACAATTTCTTGCCATTCAGGAGTACAAGGGGCGGCCATATTGTTCAAATTTCCCGCCTCGCCCGGGAAATTATGACGTAGTGTCTGCACTTCAATGCACATCGCTTTATTGCCTGTTGTTCGCACTGGTATTCCACATTGGCGCGGCCAACTACATTATGCTGACGTATGTTGTACGGCGCCTGACTATTGCGAGTACAAGTATTGCATTTCTGTGCAGAATATCGACTTGACGCGCCACAAACTATCGGTTTTTTTTGTATTTTCTGAGAAGAATAGAAAATCTGTGAGCTAGTAATTATTTCATCAGGTCCTTCTCCGTATGATTTTGAACCCACTTTCACATGTACAGTACACATGTATACACTATGCCGTACACAAAAGGGTTCACTTGCATTACTTGCGAGTGCAGGGCCGCTATCGATCGGGCTTCGCGTACTGATGGTGCAGACACTACGTCACAATATCTCGGATGTACTGATAAACCAGAACAAAATGGCGGCTCGCATGACGGTAAGCGCAGTGCGAGAAAATCTGTTTTGTATGATTACCGAAACCGATAAAAATAAAATAAAATTCAAGTCACAATGGCAATTGACGCTCTTTAACATTATGCAATTATAAACTATGGGTGGGGTTTTCCATTAACCATAACCCTCTAGGGTATTAATTGTCTAGAAACCCTGCCAGATGCAGCAACATGCACCATTTGTCAAAGTTCCAACCCTAGCCCAGTGCAGCAAGATCCAGCAAGGTCAACCTGCCTCAGAATCTGTGATCACCCATCACAGCAGAAAAACATCTCTGGCATTGTTCAATGGGGATTATAGCTCTAGTAGTCGTAGACTGTGGTCGTTTATGCACTGGTGTTGACAGCGTTTGTTGACGTTAAAGAGCACCAGAATTTTTTACCTGATGCACTGCGCTGCATCTGACAGGGTTAGGATAAACTTACTATCTATATTTTGTTTCAGTTCAAGTTCAGACCCCTTAGACCCAGAGGAGAGAACACAGTACTTCAGTGAAATAATGAAGCTAATGTACATAGGTACGTTTTGATTGGTTCCTTCTATTTTATGTATTAACCATACATGTAGTCTTCTAGGCATTACTTGGGGCTAATTATAAAGAACTAAGTACTGCAGACTGCAGAATACTACAAGTTGGAAGTACTGGGAAGTACTATGACTAATTACTGGGTGTGTAATGAAAGCAGTAAAGATACTGGCTACTACAGAATACTACTTGCAATTGTGCACATGTTTGTATGTAATAGTGGTAATACTGACATGTACATGTACATGTAGGTAAGCAATTACTGGTTACTAGCTACCGAAGGGTGTAGTATTTGTTTAGCATTGGGTCTTTTTGCTTGTTGAGTCTATCTACACCCAGCAACCTTATTTATTTTTAACGAAATTCATACAAAAATATAACATGTAGAAGATGCTTTCGAAAATTTTAGAATTTGAAGTAAAAGATATGCCTGTGTACACATTTTAAATATATTGTTTTATTTGATTTTTGTTTCTTCAGAATGTGGAGCCGTGGCCATCGTAGTTATCGCAGCTCTCTTGTACTTCCCTGAGAAGCCACCAACGTCACCTAGTTTATCGGCCACCAAACCTCGGGATGGCTTCAAAGATGGAGCCCTGAAGATAATCAAGTTAATATTGTGAAAGTCCAAAATTTGACAAACTTGTACTGGCTTTTACCAAGTACAGAGGATCAAATACGCCAAAATCGACCACCTCTCTATCTGCTTTATTTATAGATGCTGAATTGCTATTGTTAATTTTGCTGGACATTGCACACATGGCTTAAGTTATGCGATCCAATCAAGCAAAATGAGTCTAAATTTAAGAATTCTGATTTTGAGATGGAGGTCAAAAGATGTTGTACATTATTTGTGCATTAACACATTCAAATGTTGGACGTTCAACCATTGAGATCGATATACATGTAGTTCACTAGTATTGACAAACGTTTACTGTTGAGATTCATATCCAAAACATGTATGTCTTGCCAACAAATTAAAATACAAACAAAAGAGTACAATAGGTGGTCCACAATTGGAGGTATTTATATTTCTGCGAGTATATAGATGCCTTTGTTTATGAGGTAAATGGACGACACATGCCTGGCGACACTGCCTGGCGACACAAAGGTGAATTAGGGTTAGGGTTAGAATCGAGGACGTCCTCGATTGAGATTCGTGTACAAAACCAATGAGAGCCTTCGGAAAAAGAGTACAAACAAAGAAAATTATCGAGAGGAACAAAAGAAACTCCTGGATTTACACCATAAACAAATGTGCATGTACATGTACATGTATGTGCACTATACATAACATGTACATGTATGTGCACTATACATTTTGTGCAACTCGTTGTGCATACTTGCCAATTACCAAAATCACCATAAATATCACTACAGGAACATTAATGACCTTTCGCTTAAATACATATAGTGTGCGCAATTTTAAACAATGAAAACAACTCTTTTTAAAACTGTAAAAAAGGCCTGCCAATGCAAACAAGCACATTTATTCGTTAGAGTACATTAAATTCCCTTAAACTTTGTTTGGAAGAGAAAATAATAATTTTGAAAAAGGAGCACGGTCACACCAACTTTAATTTTGCATCAGCTCCAGATTAAAAAAAATTCTCATTTTTTATTTGAATATTCCAATAAAGGAGCATCCATTTTTGGATACCTGCGGTGGCTTACAGCTTGACATCTGGCGTATACGGTGTCTGGACCACGCAACTAGACACAATTTTCAAGACCAGTCTGAATATAGGACAGGTAATAAACAGTCTGAGCATTAAATTCTAACCAAATTTAACCCATCTAAGATGTAATCTAAGATGATTAGTTTGCAGTAACACCATTTGGTAATTTTCAGATGTGTGGTTCTGAAAAGAACCGTAGAGAATTACCACACGGTGTGACCGCAAACTATTTATCTTATTGCCTTTTCACCATGCAAACATACATACATATATACATGTATACACACATACACATAAACCCCTTCGACCGTAATCCCTCTTTTGTTTATACTCGAACGTTTTCGGATGATCTCCATAGGATTCGCGCACTAGTCAAGATCGTGGACCTTGTGTCAAACGTGGACAGCATTGTTTCCCAAAAAATTCCTTTCTCCCCCTTCCACGATCAACGGTGTTTACACACGCATGCATACATGTATTCGCGTTTTTGTATCACTGTGGGGACACACACTCGTGTGGTACATAGCGTTATGGGGACAACCCATAGGGTTTGTGCGTAAACTGAAATCTCTCTAATCTCAAACTCAGAACACTCTAAAATTCTAAAATTTTCAGCATCACCCTAATTTGTCCTCTTCTACATTTTCTTTCATTATACCATAACCCGATTTTACCTTGTTCTACCTTCACTGAACACCCAACGCGCTATGGGGACTCGAAAATGTCCCCACTATTCGGTCTGTCTTTTCCAAACAAAAGAACCTGTCCCCCTAACGCGGTGAGTGCCTACCCATGGCTTTGTTATCGTGTACAAAATGGTTAGAAAGTCGAGCACGTTTTTCAAAATACTCCCATTTTAACCACAATTATTTTCCTAGGTTGAAATTTCGACCCAATATACCCTATATTATACCCTAACCCAAACACTGAGTAATTTAAGTAGAATCCAAAAATGTAATTCGTGATTGTTCTAATGGAGACCTATTCATCTATAGAAATTACCCTTTGGAGACCTTTTCACTCCCATTGTCCCCATTGTGTTCAAGTTTCCAGAGGGTACCGTATTTTGCACCCTAAATACATACATACATACATACATATATGTTGGAATCTGTTGGAAAGGGTACTGCACCCTTAACCAGTTCGTGCCAGGCTTGACATTGACTGGGCCCAGACGCAGGATTGTTTTTCACGAACATCGATCCGAGACGAGTTTAGGCCGGCATCTGTGGGTAGCACACTGATATTTCCAGCCTCGCTCGCTGCAATTCGGTCGCTGACAGATATTTGTTGCCTTGCTTGTGACAAGTTTATCCGTCATCCGTTTTAGATTTTGGAAAAGCTTTGCGTGAATACACGTCCTTTAACGTGAACTGGTTAAACCAATTGTCCTTTACATCTGAGAATTGTGGGTTTTTTCCAGGATACTGTTGGTTGGATCGGATTCTATTTAAACATTGCCGGCATACTGGGGGGCTTGATAGTTGCCAGGTGAGTGGTAGAACGACGTCACATAAACTTCACCAAGACAGAAATGTTACCTCCTTGCTTGTTATTTTATCCCACTGCTTGACCCAGAGTAGCCTAGGGCTGTGCATGAGAACCGGGTACTCGAGATAACAGATTTAAGGAATCTAGTACCATTAGCCAACTTTACAAGTAACATACAAATAACTTCTCAGACGATGAAAGCGACAGGTTTTGAATGTCGTTTGTTGGAATTTGTTTTAATGAAACCGGCGGACTACACAATTTTTTTTAATGTATTTCAAATTGATGATGCTCGCAAATTTGTAGTTTACACTGAAAAGCAAAGCTGTAAACATCTTGCTGCATGATTAGGCAATATTTACTATAAAATACAACCCCCCAAATCCACCCATTCCTGATAATCCACCCATTGCTGCATTGACTCATTGATGTGGCAGTGTTATAGTACAGACCTTTATGAACAAGCTGCTTCAGATCGCGGTTTTCATTTAGGGGTTGGGTTTGTTGGGTACCCATGTTTTTTGGTGATCAAGTACCTGCGGCCGATTTCACCAATGTTAGGATTAATCCTAGGAAGAGTAACTCCTCCTAACTTGCAATAGATCCAATGCAAGTTAGGATGAGTTACTCATCCTAACTCGAGATAGGATTAATCCTAGCGTTTCGTGAAATCGGCCGCTGGTTCCCAAACAACCTGGAAATGCACACATTTAGGATAGTCTGAATATCGTATGTTACTAACACAACCATAGTCCTGGATTTGACAGTTTGTGTACTGGTATTGACTTCTGAATGCATCAAAGTGTATCAGAGTGATGCACTGTGTTGTGTCTGGCCAGGGTTGGTCCTTATTTTTTGTGTCGCCTAAAAATGAAGTTTTGGAGGCACTTGCCAGTCTTAAAGGTTGAATACACCATTGGTAATTGCTTGAACTATCAGGAAGGGGTGGATTTGGGGGTTGTATTTTATAGTACTAATATCGTTTAACTGACCTGTACAAAATGTTACAATCAAGGATGCCGAGAAAAAAGCAAGGAAAATGGTGTCCGTTTTCAACCGGCGTGGGGCGTTTTATTTAGTTTTTTTTTTTTTTTTTTTTTTTGTTGTGCTTGCCGTCCAGATAGGGTTAAGACAGTCCTCATTTTGTTGACATTCACTCTTGTTGGTTTTCATCTGGTCTTGTTTTGTGTCTTGGGGGCCAGACTTGTAGACATTCTTGGAGGCAGAATGAAGGCTGTACTGATTTCCCTCACCCTCGCTGCCTCCATCTGCTGT
The DNA here is from genome assembly GCA_037893245.1 of Crossaster papposus. Classification (NCBI taxonomy): domain Eukaryota; kingdom Metazoa; phylum Echinodermata; class Asteroidea; order Velatida; family Solasteridae; genus Crossaster; species Crossaster papposus. The sequence continues at coordinate 113,346 of JBAIAA010000483.1, forward strand.
ATGTGGTGTGTCCTGCTCTCAATGAAGTATATCGCATACAGTTTAGGTGAGTAACACCACTTCACCAGACAGTCGTGATAGAATGCAATGCAGAGTTTGATTTCCTTAGAGCCATGACAATGAGTCATGTGAGCTTTATCTCCACAATTAACATGATCGAGGTCCAAACTAAAGAATATCTGAAAGTTTTCGAAATCAAAGAAGATACAGGTCAAAAACAAATCCGTTAAACAGATCATTTAGAATTTCTAATAGAAGGTACAGATCATCGAAATGTTTAGGTTCATATTTAGTCAAATTAAAAACCTTCATAAAAAAATAGAAATACCTTTCCAAAAATAAAATCACCAAATGTAGTTTTTGTCCATGGTTTAAACTTAAAGCCATACCGGATGTAGAAAGCAAGCGTTAATAAAGTCTATTCTCTGGACATTGTTCATTCCCTCACAGTATTTTGTTTCTTCTGTGTGGTTGCAGCGAGTGTCTACATTGCATGCATCCTCATTGGATTTTTTGTGAACGGCTCCATCCCGATTTACTTTGAGATCACGGTGGAAGGCATGTACCCTGTCTCTGAAGGAAGCGTAACCATGGTGATGGCCTTCCTGAGCAACATGGCCTCTATCGTATTCCTGTTGCTGCCGATGTTTCCAAGTCTAGGTAAGATGAAGATTCAGAAAATACGAGGAGTGCATCGAAACTGGGTAAACCCAACTACCCGACCGTTGATATTATGGAATCGAGTACCTGTAGCGATCTCTAAAAAATCAGGCGATGAAAAAGAAGGATTTTGAATATAGTTTCTAAATTCCTAGGATTTTCTCAAAATGAAACTAGGCTACGTGGAAAAACAAAAAACAAACAATACGTTCATTATTCTCCATTAAGTCTAGTTCCCAGTTCCGCCCCCTCTTTGCCAGAATGCCTCACATGTAGGGGCACCACTTTCGTCTTGTATAATTGCCCAAATAAAATACCTCTATTTTTAATTTAAAAAAAAACGATCACTAATAACTGCACAACATTTTCTGTTTTGCTCAACAGATATCTTCTGTCCTTGTCAAATTTCTGTGCGTAAGTTCTCCATGATGTTAACTGTGGACTCGATTGTTGTTATCGTTGATATTTGTTCCCTATTTATTTGCCATCAGGTGTGAATTGGATGAACTGGTTCCTGTTAGGATCAGTCTTTGTTTGCTTACCTCTCCTCATGATGTACAAGGAGCACTACAATCGTATGGACGAAGACACGACAGAAAGTATCCAAAGAGAATAACAAATTAATTATTGTGGTCTTCTAAGTCTGGGCATAATGCATATTTGACTAATTTAGTACTCCATTATCCAGGCCCGCTGGAACACATTTTTTCCAGGGGGTGCTGCAATTTTAAAGACGAGCGCGAAGCCATTTTGGCGTAGGGTCTGGTGTTTGCTCAAGGGCCCCGGAATTTCTGGAGTCTTATGATGCTCTGGGTTGCAATCTGAGCCATTCTGGAACACTATTTCGTCTTCCTTAGGGAGAGTGATTTAATGATTAGACCAGAACGAACCATGTACACAAAAGAAGGGAAAATCTACCCAATTAATTTTTTATATAATTTTTTTTTTTAAGTGGGAGTAATTAATTATTTTAAAATTAAATTTGGTTTTGCAGGCAGTTTGAAACTGTGAGCGCTTTGCGCAAGGCCCTTTTTGCGTGGGGTCTGGGAAAATGTTTAAGTCTAGATGCTCAGTGGTGCATTTTTAGCAGTTTTTAACCACTTGAATAGAAAGCAAAGTGACAAATTCTAACCTCATTTTATGGCATGTTTTTCTTCAAAACTGATTATGTATCCCGATCATTATCCCAAATATTTAAGACACAAACATACTCACTTTTATTTACGCTCTTTCTTGAATGCAAAACAAAATGTGATTTTCGTAACAGAGTGAGACCCCATGATACGATGCCTCCAATGTCTAACAACTAACACTGGTCTTGTATACATGTAGTTTGTACAAATCTTGTTTTGAAGGGCATACCCTATGTCTCCTCTTGCTCGATCGTCGAAGCATTCTCGATCCTTCCTGTTAATGCACGATTTACCGCTATATGTTGTGAGTGACCATACTAATAATATGGCACAAGGCTTATACTGGTGTAGATCATTCATAGATTTTTGTGACATATGATGCACATGCAGCACACAAATAACTTACGTAAGCCACAATACAATACAATACCTGTAGTGCGAAGGTCACGATAAATTACCCAAATTGCACTTCCTTTACAAGGTTCTGTGAAGTGCACATCAGCAACCTCGTTCCATCAGACTTCCCAGCGAGGCGGGCCCCCCGTCTAAAACTGACGCTGTAGTTAGTTTATATTTATGCAGGGCCAGGTGGCCTACTGCGTGCTGCTGTTGCGTTCATTTTTTATTGATCTAGTGCTGACATGATGGAAAATAAACTGGCATTGAAGTAAGTTTGTTATAAAGTAAGGTTATAAAGTAAATATTGTTTTCTGTTTTGCAATTTATTTGGGGGCCATTGGCCCTCGCCACTAAATAAGAATTTGTTTAACGTCATATTAACATTATGTATTATTTGTATTTGAAATTACACATAAAATGTCATTTACGTGTATCACTCGCACCACCTGTTATAAAAGTCAATGCAGTAATTACACTTTGTGAATGTACATGGTCTACATTTCAATGTTACAATGAATGTTGACTAATGGAGTCTTCAAATAGTATGCTACTGCAATGCCAGTCATTTCATCTATACAGCAGCCAGTATTATTATGTACATGGTTTATTCTAAAATTGTACACATTTATACTGTACAATATATTACTAGCAATTCTGGTTTATAAAGAAAATAATGTATTTCGAAAAATATTATATATTTTATAAATTCAAAAACTATTTTTTTATGCAAGTTTCAGTCTTTCAAACCATTTGCTACATCATGTATGCCATTTAATTTAGGTTAACTTTTCCAAGGGAGTTTGCTGCAATTATTGTAAATATGTATAAAATGTTTGCAACGTTTTCTATATTGACTATGATTGATTAATTTGATTTAGTTTTGTAGCACACAGGTGAGTTAAAGGGATCATATACGTTTGGTAATTGGAACCCATTGTTTGTTTCCATCCTATATAGTTATAGATATGTGACCTGGCACCACGAAATGAGCGGAAAATCGCACATGGCCAAAACGTCAATTTTTCAAGTGGGAGGTCGGTTTAGAGTTGTTAACATTTTTACATGCAAACAACCCTTCTGTATCATATCCCAAAATTGTATAGCTCAATTAAAACTCTAAAGTGTGTTTTTTTTGTGGCTGAATTGCACTGAGTGATAGTATAGTTGGCACGGTTCAGACTTTGAACTCCGTTTTCTCCAAAAAAAGGAGCATGACTTTAGCGGCGGCTAGGAATAAGCTACAGCTACACACAATACATCAGCTTAGGACTGCTTCTTTCTAGAAATGTAATAATGTAAATTTTGTTATTTTGCGACTTTCCACCCATTTTGTGGTGCCAGGTCACATAGGATGCTTGAGAAAAGTTATTCACTTAAAGTAAGGTAATTCATAATGGAGTGGAGAATAAACTTCGGTAAGGGATGGAAGGAATGGACTATCAGTAATTGTGGTGTCGATTACATGTATTTGTTATTACACCCTATGCCATCAAGGGTTATATCAAACTAGGAAATTAAACACCCAACAAATCAAGAGAGAAACGTAGGCCCTCATTTATTATACAATCATCATTATACAATAATATTAATAATAACTAATTGCATTTAAAACCATGCGCCGTGTTGAACTAATTTGAAAATGTGGTATGATCGCGTAAATGTACATCTGTACATGTATTAAATTGAAAAATGTCCGCGCAAGTAATTTATTTTGGGAATTACCAAGTGACAGAGCGCACACTTTGCTAACACTTTATCGTACATATACATTGTATGTGTGCATGTACATGTACAACAGTTGGAAAGAAACGCATAAAAATACCGTCGCAAGGATAGTCTAGAACTAACAATTGTACAAAAGTCCACTCACCCGGAAACCAAAGAGTGTCAATATAATCAGTGGCCCATAGAACCGGTTGGAGTTCCACAACACCAATAATTTGGGTCTTGTTGGCTTGCAAAAGATCGAGCTCTGCGTCAACGACAGTCGGGCATGAAGAAGACGAAGGGATAGTGCCGCGCACAGGTACTAAAAGCGACTTCGCATAACCAAATAACACAATTAACTACATGTAGTTCAGATTTTCACTTCACTTCACTTCACTTTATTTTCCACATGAACAATCGAGACAACCAATACATAATATGTGGATGGGGATCCCTAAAAAGCAAAGCTTGTCGAGTAGAGATCCCCATTTACAATTATACAAGAAAGACAGACACACGAAACGACAAATACATGTAACACCAGACATAAATATGGGAATGACATAATTAGGAAAACAGATATCCGTGCGCGGTAAAATGATCCAAGCATCCGAATCTCATCAAATAAATCGAAATAATTTAGGTATTTCTCATGTGGATTATACGAATTACATAATTGCTGAAAAGGTGGAAGGAACTACTTCACATACACATGATATCCACATAATAATTCAGTAGTTTTGTTTTTTGATGTTTGCAAATAGTGTATATATTATACATGTACTACCTTTAAAGTATACTTGAGTATAAATTAATCGATATCATTTCCATAAAAAGTTCAACAGTACATATAATAGCTGCATTTTTACCCGACTTCCCCTCTGGGGTAAGAAGAATTAAGATGAACCAAATTAATACAATTAAATACTAATTAAATACTGGTGGTTTTTGTTTTTGTATTTATTTACAAACCATCACCTAATTAATAATATGTAAAGAAAATATATTTTTATATTTTTTTATATTTTTTATTTGTATATTTATATTCAAGCTACATTTAATTCTAAAGAGCAAACTGAATTTGGTTTGTAACCCTGACAAGGAAAAATTGTCATGCTAAGCAATTTTTTGTGCCTAACAGCTCTATGAAATTAGCCCCTGGACCGGACGCGCGCATGATGTGTCACTGTCAGTCGATTTGATTTGGCGGCGCGTGCACGCGGAAGTGTCGGGGCGCCCACATTCGACAACCAGCGATAATTATTCCGAAAAATATAATTTTATAATGAAAAATTCGCGATCGCCGGACGCGTACGGTGATCGCGAAAAAACAAAGATAACATAAGAATAACTGCTCGACGCCGGTTGAAAAAACCCGCTGTTTTTCGTGCTTTTCTCGGCATCCATGATTGTAAAACTTCGAAGCTCAGTTAACGATATTTACTAAGTACAACCATGGAGGAATAAGAAGGTGGTACAAATCTACTCATTCATTCAAGTAATTATCAATGGTGTAGCCTATACCGGTACTACCTTTAAATTAAATCGTCCCAAGATTAAGAAAGAGCGAGCCTATAGTTACACATTGCGCAGCAGTAGGTCGACCTGCGCATTGTTAACTGCGAATTATTAAGATATATCTTAAGAAAATAATGATTCTAGGGTAAGGCAGCCAGCAAAATTATAGATCCTTTACTAGAAACTTACTAGAGTGCCTCTATCCTTATTGGATTGAACGTACACTGTATTTCGAAAAAAATTGAGATTCTAAACCACAACAAATGGCAGAAACTATTTTAAAAAACACATTAAACTATAGCAGTGTATACGGAAAGTTGAAATTTGAGGGAATGTACATCAACGTTTGCACGTACCCACTGCTATTACGATCAAAATGTGAGTGATCGCCAGGTCATCGGATATGCTGGAATATATATGTTGTTAAAGATTAATAAATAATTGGGGTATTTTTCTGATAAAAATTAGCAACCAATGAGATTACGTATCACATAAAATTAAAGCCGGCTCAGGAACAGCAAATTCATTCCGTTTGCCAAGGCCGCCCGACCACATGAAAACCAGTGAGGGTTCACAAAAGGGTTTGAGGGACCGTATTTAAAAATGGGCAGTATTTTGATTCACAGTTTTTTAACGGATTTTCAGACAAAAGTGCTTTATTTTAAATTTCTTTCTTGTTTTTGGTTTTGACGAACAGTTTCTGAAATGCAATCCGTTCACGTCAGTACTGGCATCGCGCAAACGTTTTAGAAAAATTAGTATTTCCGTGAAAGAAATGCTGTATACAGTTATAATTTCACAAAGAATTGGTGACCAAGACGAAAATAAAGATTTCGTTTATTTACTGAATCTCATACTACTACTAAACATCCAGAGTTGCTGACTAGTATAAAAAAGCAAGTAAAAATAGCTTAATGTTGATTGATGACTCCTATTACGAAAAGGGAAGAACAAAAGCGTTTCCATGGATGTATTTAATTGTATTGTAGGCCTATACTATGTACAAGAAAGTCAGAGTGCAATCTGCACACAGTTTCTTAGCTGGTGTCCACTTCAGAAAATAGCTTAAACCATCCTCCATGCTTAAACGCAGTACACGCGCATCATGCTTTCAACGCTATATATTTCTCCTTGAGCTGCACAATACAGACCACTATAACCTAGGAGTGACTGCGCACGCGCAACGGTTTACGACACCGCATAATTCGGCAGGAGGTATAAACAAGAAATAGCTCCGGCGCAATACACACGGGCTTACATCATATAATGGATTGACGACGCCGCATAATGGCTTGACGACCTCACATAATTCGACAGTGGCTATATAAAGGGATAGCTCACCACGTAATGCATTGACCACTTCACATAACGGGTTGACTACATCACATAATACACTGACTACATCACATAATGGATTGACTACATCACATAATGGATTGACTACATCACATAATGGATTCACTACATCACATAATGGATTTACTACATCACATAATGGATTTACTACATCACATAATGGGTTCACTACATCACATAATGGATTGACGACATCACATAATACACTGACGACATCACATAATGGATTGACGACATCACATAATGGATTGACTACATCACATAATGGTTTCACTACATCACATAATGGTTTCACTACATCACATAATGGTTTCACTACATCACATAATGGATTCACGACATCACATAATGGATTGACGACATCACATAATGGATTGACCACATCACATAATGGATCGACCACATCACATAATGGATTGACTACATCACATAATGGTTCACGACATCACATAATACACTGACCACATCACATAATGGATTGACGACATCACATAATATATTGACTACATCACGTAATGGATTGACGACATCACGTAATGGATTGACGACATCACGCAATAACTTGTATCCAGTAACATCATAAATTGGTACGTTTGGCGTTCCATAGCGTAAGGCTTACGAAACAAAATGTTGCAAAGCTGCGCCATTTCGTTACGGGGCATTTTATGAAACTTGGCGTAGCCGCGTAACATTTTAAACGGCGTTTCTGACGACTGTTTGCGTATATTATATTTGTGTTCTTTCACGAAATCGCCGTTGTATCACCTTCGCCCACCATTTTGAAAATAGTTTCGTCCGACTTTCCGCGAAATTAACAATCCTGTCACGGGTATTCCGTTAATTCAATCATGAAACTGTGAGTGTATTTTATCAAGCTTAATACGTTAAGCAATGACGGGCTCCATGCCAATTAGGATTTGCTGATAAAATAGGTCATTTTCAGTCACTCCGCCACATCTTTCTCTACCTAAATTGACTGCACAAGCTACGGCCTACGCCATAATTTGTTGCGTAAGCCGCGGACTTTAAAACGCACTAGCTGTCAAACTTTTGTGAAACTGTCTTAAGTAAAATGTTGCGCAGCAAACAAAAGTGGCGCAGAATATGCAATATTTTGTGGTACAAGGAGGCTTGCGTAGGGTTTCGTGAAATCGGCTGCAGGTGTCAAAACAATTTATTTCATCAACATCGTTTTATTTATTTATTTTTCAGTTTCATCAGTTTCCACCCAGTCGAATCATACCACTCTTCTTACCCTAGGCAAACCTGTCGGAAGAGGCCTTATAATAATAATGATAAGCTGGAAATAGCTGGTCAACTGTAATCATTGGCACAATTGCAGCCTGATAGTGGTACAGGCCTACAATCCATCTTCAACTCGCGCAACAAAAATGGATTAGTTGGTAAATTATAACATTTTTCGAATCCAGTACACACGGATTCAGCCTGCTGCCGGTTAGTGTTTATACAATTCGCCTCAGGGTCAAATTACTGTCGGACTTTGGACTTCACTGACTGTCTAAAACCATACCATGTTTATCTGATTGAATCTTGCTCTGCAAACTGGTACATTTTACCCAGTTTGCGCCGGGATTATTTTAACATCGCCAAGTCGAGGGGCGGGAAGCACACCCACGCATTTCCGGCAGCTTGCTCGCTGCTGGCATACATTTCCGAACTTGAACTTGGCGTGTTTATGCGTCATATGTTTTAAATTTGGGGGAATTTTTGCGTTTATATACGTCATCCGGCGCGAACTGGTTAATGGCACAGTCATTCTTGTTACCCTCGTGACCCTCCCTGCTTGCGGTACACTGGACCTGGAAGCAAATATATTCCACATCGTCCACGCGTATTGAGAGACCAGTCGAGACACTAGTCTGAAGCTCAGTCACTATGGCAGAAACTAACCCCCTGTTATCGTATGAGGCACCCAAGGATTTGCACTTGAGCGTGAACAAATACAATAGTACCAACAGGGACATCCCAAGCTCGGAAAACCCATCTCCCCCGACAAACCTCTTGAACAGGAATGAAGGAAAGCCCATGGTTGGAGAACACGTGGTGTACAAAGGAAGGTGGTTCATTTTGGCTGTCTTCTCGCTTCTTGCTTGTTTGCAGGCAGCGACGTGGAACACATGGGGTCCCATTGCCGACACAGGTTTGTTACTTGCTGAAAACCATGCAAAAAAGTGGTTGTGTTTGGCATAACGACATGGTATACCCTACTGTGTTTCTGTTTGTTCATGTACTATAACCTAACCCCATATACATAGCCTACATTTTAACGGGCTGAAAGAATCTATTGTGCTTCTGTCTTCAGGGGTGGGGTTTTCTAGTTTGTTCTTTTGACACAGTTGACATACTCGGCACAAAAGGCGTTTTTTGACTGGTTGTTTCATATATGCCAGTCTATTTTCTTATGTTGCATGTTTTCAGAATTTTATTGAGAGTCCCAAATATTTGGACTGATCCAGTAGTAGCACAGAATCCCCACTCTGTAGAAAGATTGAAGTCATTCTGTGTTTATCTTACGATTTCCAGCCAAGGTTGTACTAAACTGGACGGATGGTGACATAGCCCTCCTAGCCAACTGGGGTCCCATCGCATTTGTAATCACCGGCTTTTTCTTTTCCTATTTGCTTATTATCAAAGGTAAGAACCTACCCAACTATGTTTTTTGTTTGTGTATTGTTTTCTGAAGTTTGTAAATCCGTCAATCGCGGCCGGACCTTGAACAAAAGAGCACAATAGCTTCACAATTGACAAACAGTCCACGATTGACATTCGTGTACAAAACATATGAGAGATCTTCCAAAAAGTACAAACAAAAGGACAATTGGGTTCCATGGTGGCAGGTATTTACAAAGATGGGTTGAGGTTAGTTTGTATCCACATTCAAATATTAGAACAATAGAGGTCCATGATTGAAAATCGAGTACAAAACCTATGAGGTCTTCCAAAAACGTTAAAGTACAAACAAAAGAGGGACAATAGGGGGTCCACGGAAGATGAAAGGTGTTTGTACACAGGTGTGTGTGAGAGTTTGTTTTTTATTTAAATAGGGGACGTAGAACAATAGAGGACAATAGGGTCCCCTATTAGAAAAGGTCCCCAATTCGTGTACAAAACATATGGAAGGTCTTCTGAAAAAGTTGGGTACAAACAAAAGAGGGACAATAGTGCACGAAGAATTGTATAATGTTTGTTTTCTGATTTTTGCAGGTTTGAGGTATTGCGTATTGTGTAGTTCTTTGGCCATGCTTTTGGGGGTCGCTGTACGATGTCTTCCTGTTGGTATAGAAAATGTGAAGTGGTAAGAAACATTTATCAGATAAAATCTGCTTCAGGAAGCAAATTTTGTGTAATTTTAATTTTTTTATTTTTTTTATTTTTTATTTTTTTACTGACATATTATTAACGGTAAACTGAGTGCTATTTGAGGGCTTGTTTGGGAGAGCCAAAATTGTTATGTGTTTAAAGGGGCATTCCGTTATAAATAATTCACAAGCCTAATAATCATGTGGGACTTGAACCCATAGCCTACTTACTTAAGTGCATTAGCACTACTTTAAGCACTGAGCTTGCCGTGGTCAGCTGAGATAATTATCTCAAAAAAACTAAAATGTCTTGAAATTCTCGAACATGTCATGTTTTGGATTGTTTACTTATTCAATTTCAAAATGTATGGTTGAAAAGAAACCAACATAATGTCTGAACGTTGTTTACATTTGACGCGGCGGACATTTTGTAGAACACAAAAATAGCCAGTTTTTTTACCAGTTCGCGCCGGAGAACGTATATTATACAGGCAAAGTTTTTCTGAGATTCAAAACGGATGACGCATAAACACGCCACGAGTAAGGCCCGAAATTTCTGTCAGCAGCGAGCAAGGCCGGAAATGTCCTGGTTGTGCTTCCCAGTACCATCAGCCTGAACCCGCCTCGGATCGAGTTTCGTTAAAAATAATCCTCGGCTCTGTGAATGTTACAATAATCCAAGCGGGAACTGGTTAGACGATGGTTGTGTGGATGATTATATTCTACTTTTCAATGCTCTTTCCGTTTAACATCATTTTGTTCAAAATGCGTTTTGTAGCCCAATTGGGTGATTTCAGGACAAGATTCAAGATCTTTTTATTAGTCATATAATAAGAAATTACATGACATGTGCAATCAGTAAAAATTACATGTAGTAAACAAATATTCATAAAAGCCACAAGAATTTATATGTAAAACAGTAAAACAAGATTCAGTTAAATTTCCTGTCAATAAAACATGAGCCCTAAAACATTTAAATTGAATAAAAACACAGAATTAATAGTGCCACTTTAACAGCCATCTACATACCTTTGTTGGTATATTTTGTCCTGTCATCTTCAACAATTTCAGACCATTTCGTGTTTGCTCCCAGGACAATGAATGTAGGCCATGCTTTGATCGGCATAGCCGGTCCCGTCATGATGGCAGCTCCCACTGAAGTGTCAGCGGTCTGGTTCCCACCTCATCAACGGACCACCTCCACAGCTGTTTCAGTTACCTCTGCATTTTTGGGCATGTCTCTGTCGTATCTGGTGGGGCCGCTAGTAGTCAGAAGTCTTCCGCAAAATTCAAGGTAAAAAGCTTAATTGGTTTTATTGTAATCAAGGGTTGAAAGAAATGATCAAGTATGTCACGAGAAAGATACTTGGATAGAGGGTCATCACCGATTTGTCCTTTGACAAAATATACCTGTAGGTAGAATAAGAAACAATTTGCAAAATTTGCAAAATGGCTGCCGTTGCTTGATATTCTACAGATCTTTTTTCAAAGGACAAATCAACGATGGCCCTATATCCAAATATCTTTAGTGGAGTGCTGTGGCCTCGTGGTCTGGAGCATTGCATTTGTAATCTGTAGGTAAAGCTATAGGTTGTGGGTTCGAGTCCGGCCTGGGACTATGGTACGCGTGCCCTTGGGCAAGGCACTTTGTCACTCGATTGCTTCTCGCCACCCAGGAGTAAAATGGGTACCTGTGAGGGCAGAGATGGTTATTGTGGTTGAATTTAGCTACTTTGCGCCGAAATGGCAGCATCCAGCTGTATACTCCCCAGGGAGCTGAGATGGTATTTGGAATGTTTCATGGGCCCAATGACCGGGGTAATAATGTAAAGCGCTTTGAAACACCCACATTGTGGGAGTCTAAAGCGCTAAGAACTAACATTATAACATTATTATATGACTTTTACTGTGTGCCAACATTCCATGCTTGTATCATCAAGGGCACAATTTCCCCAACAATTTCTCCAATCTGCCCAGTGCAGCAAGATCCAGCAAGGTCAACAATCTCAAGGTCAAACTGCCTCAGAATCTGTGGTCACCCATCACAGCAGAAAAACATCTCTGGCATTGTTCAATGGGGATTATAGCTCTCGTAGTCGTAGACTGTGGTTGTTTATGCACTGGTGTTGACAGCGTTTGTTGACTTTAAAGAGCACCAGACTATTTTACCTAATGAACTGCGCTGCGTTTGACAGGGTTAGGGTAAACTTACTGTCTATATTTTGTTTCAGTTCAAGTTCAGACCCCTTAGACCCAGAGGAGAGAACACAGTACTTCAGTGAAATAATGAAGCTAATGTACATAGGTACGTTTTGATTTGTTTCCTTCTATTTTTGTACGAGTTTCACGAAACTTTACTTTATGGCGTAAGTGGACTTACGCCATACCTTTGCTTGTAGAGTCTACACCCAGCAACCTTATTTATTTTTAACGAAACTGGATCCGAGGAAAGCATGAAACTCATACAAAAATATAACATTTAGAAGATGTTTTTGAAAATTTTCTAATTTGAATTAAACATCCTATGTACACATTTTAAATATATCGTTTTATTTGATTTTTGTTTCTTCAGAATGTGGAGCTGTGGCCGTCGTAGTTATCGCAGCTCTTTTGTACTTCCCTGAGAAGCCACCAACGTCCCCCAGTTTATCGGCCACCAAACCTCGGGATGGCTTCAAAGATGGAGCCCTGAAGATAATCAAGTTAGTATTGTGAATGTCCAAACTTGTACTGTCTTTTAGCAAGTACAGGATCAAATCCGCCAATATTGACCACTAATCTCTCTGCTTCATTTATAGACATGGGCTATAATGGAGCCACCACTGAAGTGCTAGTTGCTTTTGCTGGACATTGTACACATGGCTTATTATGTGATCCGATCAAGCAAAATGAGTCTGAATTTGAGAATTCTGATTTTGAGATGTAGGTCAAAAGATGTTTTGGGGTTGAAATTATCAATATTAGGGTTTTGCCAAAAGTAACAGGAAAACTATTAATCGTTCACACATAGTATAAAAGAAAGAAAATCTTAAATTAAAAAGCGAGCAGATTTTTGTAAGTGATTAATTTTTTCAATGTACATTATTTGTGCATTAACACATTCAAATGTTGGACGTTTAACCATTGAGATCAATATACATGTAGTTTACTAGTATTGACAAACGTTCACTGTTAAGATTCATATCCAAAACATGTATGTCTTGCCAAAAAATTAAAATACAAACAAAAGAGTACAATAGGTGTTCCACGATAAAAAGGCCTGCCAATGCAAACATTCCAAGCAAATTTATTTGTAGAGTACATTACATTCCTTCATTCAAGGAGGAGGAGAAAATAATAATTTTGAAAGAGGAGCACGAACACACCAACTTTAAAGGGTTCTAGAAATGTGGTTTTTATTAGTTTAAATGAAAGATTATAACTAATTGAGTGATTTTCAGTTCATAAAAGTTTTATTTTTTGATAATTAATATGAAAATAAATAAATAAAGTGCTTTGGGGGACCGGCCCCGCCCCTAGAATGGTAGCTTATTAACATGTAAAATTTGCATAATTGTGACGTATGTTCGGAAAGAACTTCGACGTCGCGACCAGCGTGCCCGTGCATGCATGCATCATGTGCCACGCGTATCGATGCAAAATCATTCAGTCGATGGTCGACTCAAGTTATTGTGAAAGGAATTGTCAAGTGGAATATCTTCTTCAGATGTAGAACCTGATGATACTGCGGATATTTCATCCGATTCTGTGGAATATGCGCTCCCCGGCCCCGAACTGTCGTCTTCACTCGCCATGTCTGAACAAAATCTGCTGCGTGCGTACCCGCGTGCATGGCATCTCTTTTTGGGCGTTGCCGAATGTTCGTCACGAACAGCGCCACCATTTGTCAGTGTTTGAACATGTTAATGAGGGGGCCAATTACATTTACGGTGATTAACCCCAATTAATGTCATTTTATACCATTTTATCACCCCTGGTCTTGTTACTTACACACCAAGGCACATTTTAAATTATTAAACAGCAATTCTCCTCGAAAGGTCTGCGTAGAACCTTTAAATCTGCATCAGCTCTAGATTAAAACAAATTCTCATTTTTTATTTGAATATTTCAATAAAGGAGCATCCATTTTTGGATACCTGCGGTGGCTTACAGCTTGGCATCTGGCGTATACGGTGGTTGGAGCACGCAACTAGACACAATTTTCAAGACCAGTCTGAATATAGGACAGGTAATGAACAGTCCGAGCATTAAACTCTAACCAAATTTAACCCATCAACATCCAACTGCATGCTGTAATCTAAGATGATTAGTTTGCAGTAACACCATGTGGTAATTCTCAGATGTGTGATTCTGAAGAACCAGAGAGAATTACCACATGGTGTGACCGCAAACTACTTATCTTATTTCGTTGTCACTGCAAGAAAATGCTAACATTCAAAATTATACTCAGATTGATCATGGACAAAAATACTTACCGTGTAACTCGAGAAACTACGTCACCTCTCTCCCACAGAGCGTCTGATCCTCGCGTAGGTGGTATCGTTAAAAATGGCGAACGCCGTTGTCGTTAAAAATGGCGAACGCCGTTGTCGTGTTTGTGCCATAAACACATCGAGAAACACGTTGGAGAGAGTTTTGCGGTATAAAATTACTGACGTCATATGGCCACTATGACTTCAGTTTTCACAACGTAATTAATCCAAGGGACACGAAACCATAAAAAAAGATAACTAGGTAGGAATAAAGAGCTACAAAAGCTCAATTTTTTCATCAATTGTTTTTGTTTTTGTTTTTTTCAAACATGGAAATAATAATAATAATAATAATATATACATTTATATAGCGCTAATTTTGTAAACACATTCAAAAGCGCTGCACAAAAACAAGGTAAGCATACAAAACAAGAAAATCAGACAGGATATGCCTGTCTGAACAAATGAGCTTTGAGTTTCCCTTTAAAGACATCTACAGAGAAACATTCCGCCAAAGTCAGCTCAGCCGGGATGCGATTCCACAGCCATGGGCCCTTATACACGAATGCCCTCTCACCAAGAGTCTTGTGATGAATACGAGGGACATGTAGAACAATACGAGTCTGTGAACGAAGATTGTAAACACTAGATCTCACAGTAATCATATCTATCAAATAATTAGGGGCAAGACCCTTTAAACACTTAAACACCTAAAGTATGAGCTTGAACTCGATTCTTTCTTTGTTATAAAACATGAACGAAGTCCGCGAACAATATTCTCTTGTACTGTAAATTGCCCTAACAATATCATGGTTCCTAACGTAACAATGGGGGACACGAAAAGTTACGTAGTGAATACAAGATTGCCGGTGGGTTGAAAGAAAAATTGCGACAACAAACTTGCTGTAACGTATTTATTTACAGAAATAAAGTATTTCTCAATTTGTTAACACAAAAAAGTTTGTATTTTTAACCAACGGACATTACAAAATATTGCAAAACTGTACTCAACAAATTTTGTCCCAATTTTTCTTTACAAAATTAAACGTTTTAAGTTTAAAGAATGGTATGGGCATGTGTTTTTTATTATTAGTAACTGCCCAAGGAAGATAAATACATGAGCAAAAATAACCACGTGCCCCTACAGTTTAATAAAAATATCCTCGAAAGTCTCAAAATTGTGATTTTCAAATTGGCCCCTTTATTTATAGAAAGACCCGTATACACGTCCTTTAACACGAACTGGTTAAACCAATTGTCCTTTACTTCTGAGAATTGTGGTTTTTTTTCAAGGATACCGTTGGTTGGATCGGGGTCTGTTCCAACATTGCCGGCATACTGGGGGGCTTGATAGTTGCCAGGTGAGTGGTAGAGCAACGTCACATAAACTTCACCAAGACAGAAATGTTACCTCCTTGCTTGTTATTTTATCCCAGTGTTGACTCAGAGTAGCCTAGGGCTGTGCATCAGAACCGGGTACTCGAGATAACAGATTTAAGGAATCGAGTACCATTAGCCAACTTTACAAGTAACATACAAAAAACTTGTCGGACGATGAAAGCGACAGGTTTTGAATGTCGTTTGTTGGGAATTTTCAAAATTAAACCGGGCTACACGAAAAAACAAAATGTATTTCAAATTGATGCATTAGGCAATATTTACTATAAAATACAACCCCCCAAATCCACCCATTCCTGATAATCCACCCATTGCTGCATTGACTCATTGATGTGGCAGTGTTATAGTGCAGACCTTTATGAACAAGCTGCTTCAGATGTTGGGTTTGTTGGGTACCTTTGTTTTTTGTGATCAAGTACCTGGTTCCCAAACAACCTGGAAATGCACACCTCTAGGATAGTCCGAGTATCGTGTTTTATTAACACAACCATAGTCCTGAATTTGACCGTTTGTGTACCGGTATTGACTGCTAAATGCATCAAAGTTATCAGAGTCAAGGATGCACTGTGTTGTGTCTGGCCAGGGTTGGTCCTTATTTTTGTGTTGCCTAAAAATAAAGTTTTGAAGGCACTTGCTAGTCTTAAAGTTGGATACATCATTTGTAATTGCTTGTATAGTAAATATCGTTTAACTGACCTGTACAAAGTTTTACAATCATGGATGCCACAAAAAGCAAGAAAAACAGCGTTCGTTTCCAACCGGCGTGTGGCATTTTTCTTGTTTTATTAAGTCTTGTTGTGTTTTTTTGTTTTTATGCTCGCCGTCCGGATAGGGTTGACATTCACTCTTGTTGGTTATCATCTGTTCTTGTTTTGTGTCTTGTGGACCAGATTTGTGGACATTCTTGGAGGCAGAATGAAGGCTGTACTGATTTCCCTCACCCTCGCTGCCTCCATTAGCTGTGTGTGGTGTGTCCTGCTCTCAATGAAGTATATCGCATACAGTTTAGGTGAGTAACACCACTACACCAGACAGTCGTAATAGAATGCAATGCAGAGTTTGATTTCCTTAGAGCCACAGTTGTACAATGAGTCATGTGAGCTTTATCACCACAATTAACATGAGGTCCAAACTTACCTATATCTGAAAGATTTCAAAACAATTATTCAGAATTTCTAATAGAGGTCCATATCATTGAAATGTTTAGGTCTGTTTAGTCACCTTTAAAATCCTTCACAAGAAAATGTGAATACCTTTCAAAAAAAAAAATCACCAAATGTAGATTTTGTCCATGGTTTTGTCCATGGTTTAAAGCCATAATGTAAAGGATGTAAAATGCGGATGTAAAAAGTCTATTCTCTGGACATTGTTCATTGGGCGTTCCCTCGCGTTATTTTGTTTCTTCTGTGTGGTTGCAGTGAGTGTGTACATTGCATGCATCCTCATTGGATTTTTCGTGAACGGCTCCATCCCGATTTACTTTGAGATCACGGTGGAAGGCATGTACCCTGTCTCCGAAGGAAGCGTAACCATGGTGATGACTTACCTAAACAACGTGGCCGCTCTCGTATTCCTGTTGCTGCCGATGATTCCAAGTCTAGGTAAGATGAAGATTCAGAAAATACGAGGAGTGCATCGAAACCGGGTAAACCCAACTATACCCGATCGTTGATATTATGGAATCGAGTACCTGTAGCGATCTCTACAAAATACGTAGTACAGTAACTTCTCATGATCAGACGATGAAAGAGAAGGATTTTAAATATCATTTCTAAATTTTTAGGATTTTCTCAAAATGAAACTAGGCTACGTGGGAAAACAAAAAACAATGTGTTGATTATTTTTCAGTTTTCTCCACTAAGTCCAGCGCCAAGTCCAGCCCTCTCTTTGCCAGAATGCCTCACATGTAGGGGCACCGTTTTCATCTTGTATAATTGCCCAAATAAAATACCTCTATTTTATTGAGCTGGTCAGTAGAAAATATTGCTTAGCAAATTTACATGAAAAGAAAAACGATCACTAATAACTGCACAACATTTTCTTTTTTTGCTCAGCAGATATCTTCTGTGCGCAAGTTCTCCGTGATGTTGGCTGTGGACTTAATTGTTGTTATCGTTGATATTTGTTCCCTATTTATTTGCCGTCAGGTGTGATTTGGATGAACTGGTTCCTGCTAGGATCAGTTTTTGCTTGCTTGCCTCTCCTCATGATGTACAAGGAACACTACAATCGTCTGGATGAAGACATGACGAAAAGTATCCAAACAAATTAATTATTGTGGTCTTCTAAGTCTGGGCATAATGCATATTTGACTTAGGCTGTGTCCGAAACGAGTGTCTCGAGCTACAATCTACGTCTACGTAGGCGCTAAGGCAAATGGAATTCGGACGCGGCTACAGTAGAGCCTTCGGCTAGTTATTGCGCCCCCAAGCGATGCTTGAATTAGCGTTTGCGAAATTACGACGTAAGAATTTACAACAATTATGGTCTGCTAGATGTTACGCAATGTTTGTTTACAGCCGGTCGAAATACCTGATGATATTGACGTATTTGTCGATCTGTTAGTTTCAATTTAATGCACTACCATTGAAAAATAAATGAAAATTTGCTCCAAAATTAACGTTAGTGCTGCCGCCATTTTGTTTTGCTTGAGCTAGACAACTTCTTTTACGGCTAGATTTTTGTGACGTTGTAGCTCTGGACAGCATTTCGGACAGCGCTACAAAATGGCCGATGCAGACAATAGCCGTAGCTGTAGATCTAGACACCCGTATCGGACACGGCCTAATTTAGTATTCTTTTATCCAGGCCCGCTGGAACACATTTGTTTCCAGGGGGTGCTGCAATTGTAAAGACAATCGGCGAGCGCGAAGCCATTTTGGCGTAGGATCTGGCGTTTTTGCTGAAGGACCCCGGAAGCTCTGGAGTCTTATGATGCTCCGGGTTGCAATCTGAGCCATTTTGGAACACTATTTCGTCTTTCTTAGAGAGAGTGATTTAATGATTAGACCAAGGGAAAATCCACCTGTTACAGTCGGGAATTAGCATTTCCAGGTCGGGCCACCCAGTAGAGGATTATCTTCTTAATCCTCGGTGTTCGAATCCCCTAAAATCTATATATAATTATATATATTTATATATATACAGGTCATTTATTATATTCTTTTTTATATATAGGAATAATAAAATATAATAAAATATAATACAGCAAGTTGCCCACTCAAAACTCCTATTAAATTTGGTTTTGTTGGCAGTTTGAAACTGCGAGCGCTTTGCGCAAGACCCTTTTTGCGTGGGGTCCGGAAAATGTTTAAGTCTAGATGCTCTGTGGTGCATTCTTAGCAGTTTTTAACCACTTGAATAGAAAGCAAAGTGACAAATTTTAACCTCATTTTATGGCATGTTTTTCATTAAAACTGATTATGTATCCCGATCATTATCTCAAATTTTACGAATATAATCGCTCCTTCTTGAATGCAAAACAAAATGTGATTTTCGTAACAGAGTGAGACCCCATGATACGATGCCTCCAATGTCTAACAACTAACACTGGTCTTGTATACATGTAGTTTGTAACAATCTTATTTTGAAGGGCATACAAATTACCCTAGGTCTTCTCTTGCTCGATCGTCAAAGCATTCTCCTTCCCGTTAATGCACGATTTACCGCTATATGTTGTGAGTGACCGTACTAATAATATGGCACAAGGCTGATACTGGTGTAGATCATTAGCTCGTACAGAATGCGCTGATCAATTTGAGCTCTGATTGGATAGATGTTGACCCATTCCCATATGATGCACTAATAACTTACGTGGCGCGAGCACTACAATGTACTAGAAACATGCGAAGGTCACGTTAAATTACCCATACTGCTATTTGTACTTCCTTCACAAGGTTCTGTAAAGTGCACATCAGCAACCTCGTTCCATCAGACTTCCCAGCGCGGCGCGCCCCCTGTTTGTCTAAAACTGACGCTGTAGTTAGTTTATTTTTATGCAGGGCCAGGTGGCCTACTGCGTGCTGCTTGTTGCGTTCATTTCTTTGATCTAATGCGGACATGATGGAAAACAAACTTGCATTGAAGTAAGTGTGTTATAAGGTAATGAAGTAAATATTGTTTTCTGTTCTGCAATTTATTTGGGGGCCATTGGCCCTCGCCACTAAATAAGAATTTGTTTAACGTCATATTAACATTATGTATTATTTGAAATTACACATAAAATGTCATTTATATTTTGTGAATGTACATAGGTCTACATTTCAAAGTTACAACGAAGGTAGTCTTCCAATAGTATGCTACTGCATTGCCAATCATTTGATATATACAGCATTATGTACATGGTTTGTTCTAAAATTGTACACATATACTGTACAATATATATTACTAGCAATTCTGGTGTATAAAGAAAAAACATGAAGTATGTTTTAAATTTTAAATGCTGCATTTCGAAAAAAATCATATATTTTTTAAATTCCAAACCTCTTTTTTATGCAATTTCCTGTCTTTCAAACCACTATGGCTACATGTATGCCAACTTTTCCAAGGAAGTTTGATGCAATTCTTGTAAATGTTGGCAACTTATTTTAGTTTTGTAACACAGGTGAGTCTAAAACCAATTGTTCTAACAGTTTTCCCGCATAAGGTGCATTAATAAACACAATTCAACTGAGGGTGCTTGTTGTTTTGTTATCAGATAGTATCTTCTCTTCAGACGAATTCAATAAATTTGGGGTCAGGTTTTACGATCGCCGGTGTGATATGAAAATTAGACTACAGGTTAAACCCCCCTTATGCAATACTACCAATGAGTCTGTAGTGAAATTCACGCTGTACGATATGTTGGGAGTACCCTCTCTTGTCCCTACACACCCACATACTCCCCTTAAAAAGGATTCCGGCAACACAAGGGGGGGGGGGGCCCTCTATGCAGATCACTCCTTTGAAAATCGGACCCATCACTTAATTGAGCATGCGCAAATACTACCAATGAGTCTCAATTTCTTGCTACACTGGTCAGCAATCGTTAACAATTTATACAAAATTCCACTTTCCTTGAAAACAACATCAGGTGCCGTGATTTTATATAGGATGCTTGAGACAAGTTATGTAGCGATTCCACTTCGGTAAAGGAATGACACAGACAGTAATTGTGGTCTTGTATTTTTTATTAAACCCTATGCCATCAAGGGTTATAGGGAAATTAAACACCCCACAAATCAAGAGAGAAATGTAGGCCCTCATTAATATACAATAATAACTAATTGCATTTAAGATCGTGTGAATTTGAAGCGTACATGTATTAAATTAAAAAGTGTCCGCATCTTCTTTACGCGCAAGTCATTTATTTTGGGAATTACTGCGACAGAGCGCACATATCCGCGTGCACAACAGTTAAGAAACACATCAAAATACCGTCGCAAGGATAGTCTAGAACTAATAAAAATCCACTCACCCGGAAACCAAAGGCCCATAGAACCGGTTGGAGTTCCACAACACCAATAATTTAGGTCTTGTTGGCTCGCAAAAGGTTGAGTCGGACATAAAGGGATAGCGCAGCACGATTGTATGGTAAGCGACTTCGCATAACCAAATACAATTAACTAGTTCAGATATCCGTGCGCGGTAAAATGATCCAAGCATACTTAAATCTCTTATTAAAAGAATCGAAATAATTTATGTATTTCTCATGTGGATTATACGAATTACATAATTGCTGAAAAAGTGGAAGGAACTACTTCATATACACGCTGACAATGTATAAGAGCGATATGTATGTATTGGGCAGCAAATCCGCATATTAATTCAGTAGTTTTGTTTTTTGATGTTTGCAAATATATTATACATGTACTACCTTTAAAGTATAAATTAAATCGAGATCATTTCCATAACAAGTTCAACAGTACATAGCTGCATTTTCACCCGACTTCCCCTCTGGGGTTAAGAAGAATTACTAATTCAATACTGGTGGTTTTTGTTTTTTGTATATTTACAAACCCATCACCTAATTAATATGTAAAAAAATATATTTGTATATTTATATTCAAGCTACATTGAATTCTAAAGAGCAAACCGAATTATTATACCTCGAGATGAAATAAAGTAAAGTAAAGTAAAAATGCATATACAACACGATTTTAGATACAACTTTGATAGTATAAAATTGATTTGAAAATCACTATAGGCCTACTTAAAAGAAATATCACAATCGCCAATGCAGTTACATATGGCAAGTTATTAGAAATATTTCAGATTGGTTCCTTTGTTCACTGCCTGGGGCTGTTACTTAACTACTCGTTCTTTGTGTCGAGATTGAGCCTCTTGTATTGCTCTTTGTACATCAAGAGAAGCGGCACGCAAACGACCACTGAGCCAAGGAACACCCAATTCATCCACATCACTCCTGGAAGAAGACGAATCAATAAGATCAAATCAAGAAATTAAAGAAAATCGGTAACATCCATTTTTTACGCCATCCATCAAAGTATTATAATAATAATAATAATTGGGAAGGCTAATCATCCTTGGGGTGCTGAATTGCGAAGGACGCGGCTACAACGTGGTCGAGCCGCTGGCACGAAAAGGCGCCTAGGGCAGCCGAAATTAAATGTAAAAGTTGGTGAATGTGAATGAAAAATGATTTAAAATAGCGGAAACCCATACCAACAAAAACTGTTTATCTTTTTTTTTTACCTATGCCGTGTATCTGCGGTAGCAGTAGAAAGATCAGCACACACAAGTTGTTGATCCACGTCATCATCATGGTAATGGTTCCCTCGGAGACGGGATACATGCCTTCTACGGTCACCTCGAAGTAGATCGGGATGGCGGCATTGACAAAAAAACCGATGATGATGCAGGAGATGTACAGACTCGCTGCATCAATGACAATAAGAAAACAATTTGCTTAAAGGTAGGATACACCATTGGTAATTGCTTGAATTATTATGAATGGGTAGATTTGGGGGGTTGTATTTTATAGTAAATATCATTCAACTGAAATATCGTTTAACTGACCTGTTCGAAGTTTTACAATCATGGATGCCAAGAAAAGCACGAAAAACAGCGTTTGTTTTTAACCGGCGTCGAGCAGTTATTCTGATGTTATTTTTTTTTTCGCAATTGCCAGCCGGCGATCGAAAAGGTTTCTCCAAAAATTATATTTTTGGAATAATTACAGGATATTTAGTGCAATCATTTTGCTGGATGCCTACAATCATTATTTACTTTCAAATAAGTAAAATATCTCCTAATAATTTGGTAGTAATTTTTTTCGATATTTGAAAAAGGTGTATCCTACCTTTAAAAGAAAAGTATATAGCAACTATTTATAAAAGAGTATAACCAATTGTGCAAAAGTTTACTTAAATACAAATGCGCAACTGATATAGCATCATTATAAATTTGAAAAGCTCATTTCTAAATGAATACCAAATTAATCATTTGGCCACCTTTTGTCAGCCCTCAAAATCAGGTCCTGCAACAACTGGAGCTCTATACTTACGTAAGTTGAACGAGATGTAGGACATAGACAGTAGAACACACCAGACACAACTACCGACAGAGCCAATCATCATCAGGATAAGAATCAACTTCATGCGTCCTCCGAGGTAATCAACTAACCTGCCAATGTAATAAACCAAGTGCAATTTCAAGATGCAGAATAACATTTTCTCCTCTGTTTGTTTTAGGCCTCGTAAAATTAGTTCCATGCGGCCAGGCCAAAACGTGTTATCGGCAGTTCATTGCCGGTTTTACATAACACTATACAGTACACTAAATGTTGCGTGACCGGGACAGGCAAGTTAGTCCAAAGAAATAGGTAGAAACGGAATCGGATCTCGAGGGTATCAGTGGCTTTATTCAGTGTCATGTTAGGTACAAGAGAGTAGGCCAACACTCAACACTAAATAAATTCTGGGTCCAGCGGATTGACATTTCACTGCAAATATAGCGAGTAAAAACTTCTAAACACTTTCTTGCTATAGTTTGTATTACAAACTAAACATGTTTAGCATGAGAACGAATAGTGTTTAAACATTATCATTGCACATGGATGTTTAGGAATTTGACACGTACGTGTATTTAGCTTCTAAACTGGTTTATATACATGTACACAAACTGATAGCAAGAAAAGTAATTACTTGTTAAACCATGGAGGTATAGTTTAATAGATTGTTGTCTATACAGCTCATTTTCACCCCAAAAAGTGTCATTTTTAAAAGGACTGAGCAAGTTTAAATTTAGATTCTGGGTCACTCAGTGACCTGACCACACTGTCAACAAATTGTCATCTTACGATCGAAAGTCATGCAGCTTGGTGCCACCATTCTACCGTAGTTTTTTACGGTCAGACCATAGTTATATTTACTAATACTGACGGTATTTTTGGCGGTCACCGGAATTCGTTGGCACCCATGCATATCTGCCATGCAGGTAATTTCCCGTAAATTGTACCGTACTTGGTTTTTTTACAGTGAGTTAAAGAGAAAACGATACTACGTGCGATCACAATACCTCGCAAAGACCAGCCCGCCAGCAACAGCCGCAAGGTTTCCAATAAAACCTATCCATCCAACAGTATCCTGTCGCCAAATTAATAACAAACACATCTGCACATTAGCATACACTCAAAGCAAAATGGGCTAAATGTCACTGACAGGCCCGTACGCAGGGGGGGTGCGACGGGTGCGTACGCACCCCCCCAAATTACCAAAAGGTCCACATTTTCCGGGGTAAATAATGGTATTTTGATGTAGAAATAACGGTACTGGCACACGAAAAAATTTGGTCCCATTGTTGGTCCCATCAAGTACAAATTCGCACCCCCCCATACAAAATCCTGCGTACGGGCCTGACTGACCACATGACATATACCCGCTGTTCAGTAAAGAATCGAGCTTGAGGTCGTGAGTTCGAAACCTACTAGTGATGGGGATTCTCTTCACAAATCTATTTCCAAGACGTCAATGAATACACATGCAGTGTTTACGTTATACAATAACTAGAGCAAGTGCCATTTTAATATGTGTAGCTTTACCGAAGGAATTTTGAATGAGATCAGCATCATGACTCGAATAGTCTCTTATCCAAAAAAGGACATTGATGCTCCATATCGCGACTACGACTAGCCACCGTTGTGAACAAATGGCAACAAAGAAGCCTTAGCCACAAAATTACCAGATTCGACATGGCCACTTGAACTGACCTGTTTAACGCCCAGAGAATTGGAAAAGATGGCGTCCAGTTGCGTGCTCCATCCCGCGTACACTCCCGTACTCAAGCTGTAGGCCAAGGCCGGAATCCAAAACTGTACGTTCCTGTAGTTTTTATTGACACGTGCACAGGGAGGGGGGGGGGGGGAACATTTTTTAAAACCTCTGATTATTATTATTTGGCCAATCATGCTTGATCAGGGGCCACTTAAGTTTGTTCTTTAAGCCGATCTTAGAATACACCCCCACGTGATCGAGTCGACCAATCGGAAGCTATCAACTCTCCAAGGTATTTATAAATCCAAAATAATAAAGTAAAAGTAAACGGCTTTTATACGAGTCGGCTTTTCTCATACTGACAACATACTTCAGAAGACTAATAGCGCCGGAGAAAAACCCTTCCCGGTCTTCGCTGGCGGAGATACTTGGTGGAGTCGGTGGTTTGTCCGGGAAATACAACATGACGGCGATCACAAGAACGGTAGCCATTCCACATTCTATCCAAATAAAAAACATAACAACTTATAATCAGGCCAATTTCATTAAATATGTAAGCACACACATTTTGCTTAGCATGAACATGAATTCTTCTTTGGCAAAAACAGGTTTACAAACCAAATGTTCGGGTGATGTTTGTTTTGTTGGATGTTTGATGTTTGTTGCTGGCTTTTACTTTATGAAAAGCACATGGAGTTTTGGCTGGTATAAACCTGTTTTATTGAGCAAGACTTTGTGCTATAAGCAATTTGTTTGTGCTTGCATGTTTCATAAACATTGTAAAAACAGTGTTAAAATTGTCGGCAAAGCTGTTGTACCTAACATTATTGTACTAGGAAATCTGTAAGTAGACGAATGTGGTATTTTTTTTTAAATAATGTTTCTAAAAGCAGAAAATTTAGGTTTTGTCCGTTGTATAATGGAGGAACTATAAGGTATAAAACTCAATAGGTTTTTGTTTAAGTCAGATCAATAATTGAACGTATAACCCGGCCATTACGTTCTCACGTACTAGTATGAAGAAAAAAAGGTCAAATCTATTGACTTTAAAATGGATTAATTAAAATGTATATACAGTATGTAAAGTGAGTTCCTGGAAGCCCTTTGCTGATTTTATGGACTAAAAGGTACGGTGTCTTACCTATGTACTGAAGGTTCATGATTTGGTTGAAGTGTTGTGTTCGACTCTCCGTTGTAATATTGTTAGCTCTGTTGTAAGTGAAATTAAATGTGATCATTGGACTGTTCATTTAATTTTTTTGCACTGAGGGCAAAATGTTGTCGACTATGAATTTTTATTTCATGTCTAACAATTAATATCAGAATACTTTGCATGAGTTTACATTTACCTAAAACTAGTTTGTGTGGGATGCTGTGTATACACGCAAAGGTTTTCCGGAGTCACGACGGATGACGGATAAACACGTCACGAGCAAGGCCGGAAATATCTGTCAGTGTCTGGCTCGCAGCGAGTGAGGCCGGAAATAACAGGGTGTGCTACCTGCAGATGCGGCCTGAACCCGTCTCGGATCAAGGTTTGTGAAAAGAGTCCCGGTCAATGTACATTATTCCCGGCGCAAACTGGTTTTAAAATGACTTGTTGGTATTTGAATTCGCCCAGCCCAGCCTACTTTTAAACCTAACATCTCACCCCGACCCAAGCACCACCCCACTCATCCGCCGAACAATCGAGTCCAATCCAACTGGCCCGACCCAACTCAACCAACCAAACACAATCAATGTGGTAAGAAAGTCTTACGTGACGTTCTTGGGTACATTACTGACGATGTTCGGACCAATCAGGAAAGAGCAGGCCAGGCCCAAGTAGCCTGCCGTGGAGGCTATAGCCGTAGATGTGGTGCGCTGATGAGGCGGGAACCACACTGCCGAGAGCTGCGTCGGTGCCGCTTGGAGAATTGGCGCTGACACGCCCACAAAGACCTGACCGATGTTAGCAGTCCTGGAAAGAAACAAGAATAGTCCTATGTATTGATGACGTTTACACACTGTTTAACGCAGTGCATATCGGGAAGTATAGTGGGTCACCGCACTCATTTTCGAATGTGGTTTTCGATAAACATGATAAGACTAGAAAATATCTCACCTCATCTGACAGGGCTAAAGCTGCACATTCCCCTATCTTTTGTTCGAAAACTGATGGTAGAAATATGT
Organism: Crossaster papposus; assembly: GCA_037893245.1. NCBI lineage: Eukaryota > Metazoa > Echinodermata > Asteroidea > Velatida > Solasteridae > Crossaster > Crossaster papposus. Next base: position 140,693 of record JBAIAA010000483.1, read on the forward strand.
CGATATTTTTCACATAAAAGGTATAGCGAGCGTCGAACGGATAGAACCCCACTGAAAACTGCAATGCCATGCGGTAAACTTAACATTGGGTAACGCCATCATAACATGGGCTTTATTCACGAGACGGCCATATTTAATTAAAAGTAAAGTAAAATTTTCATTTTTTGTTTAACTTGCAGGCAGAAATGGCCTATTAAAGTTAATTACAAATTAATACCAGTCTTCTTTGATGAATAATACAAAATTGTGATAAAAAATACCTTGTTTTAAGCCACGTTAAAAATTTTTTATTGAAAGTGAAGCGAAAATGAAAAAATAGTCTGGCACACATTCAACAGTTCACATATCAGGGAACACGACCAAAGTGGCTTCTTTGTGAATAAGGTTCATGTGGCTTAGGCAAGCTAATGGAAAAATTACCCTTTACTTTCTAGACTAAAGAGAGCAGAAGATGTCCTGAACACATTCACTCATTGACGCCACTTTTGCACGGTTTAATGATTAACCTAACAGGTCTAATTTCTTAACGCTTTAGCCTTTAGTATATGGACATTCGTATACCATTTGATGTGTTCGATGCCGACTGGAAGACAACGGAAGCCCATGCCGAAGAGGAAGAGTAAAGCACTGCACATCACAGCAAATCGTAGTCCTGTTAACATAAAGTCATGTTGCTGTCATGTTGGTGGATTCGAACCGATCAGCCGACCCCAACAAGATTGTTGGCCGAAACATTTGGGGCCAATTCAAGCACAACAAAATTGCTGTACATGCAATTTTTGTCTCATCAAACAGGACCACAAAACAAATGTTCAGATCGATGATGTTTAATGTTTTGCACGGCGATTGGTATTTAGTCATATATTTTTGACTGCAGGGTAACTTGTTTTTACTAAGCAAGACTTTTTTGTGCTAAACAAATTTGTGTGCTTAGCATGCCTAGCTCCATAAAATAAAGTTCGCCCATGTTTAGGGCCCTAGTAGTAGTATAAGCCTAGCCAATTATTTGTTCTCATTGACACACTATAATTGTGTGCTTAACAATTTTCCACCAATCTGCACGACTATAGCAGGCCCGCAGAGGGGGTGCGACGGGTGCGTACGCACCTCACCAAATTGTCCACATTTGTCCACATTTTCCAGGGTAAATAATGGTATTTTGATGTATAAATAACGGTACTGGCACACGAAAATGGACTTGGCTTGGGCGATAATGTCAACTAAAAAATTTGCACCCCACCCCAAATAAAAAATCCCCCGTACGGGCCTGTATAGGGTATGGGAACATTTGTATGAGTTGATAAGGCTTAAAGGTTAACCAAAATAATCTTTGATAAAAAAACAACCTTTTGATCAACACATTATGTACAATATTCATTTGAACAATTAATGCAATTGACGACATTCGCGTACAAAAGTCACTGACCTTTAACCTTAAGTATATAGGAAAAGAAGAATCCAGTCGCGACGTACGTGATGGGTCCCCAGTTGATGCACAAGTCGAGTTCCGCTTGGGTCCATCGTAGAACCACTTCGGCTGTGTCAAGTATACATACATAAAGAACAAATTAAGGAAAGACTGTTGCATCTATCAGTATCATCTAAATGTACATCAGCATTTATGAATGTAGGACTGAGAAACATTCCCACTTTGAAAATACACTTGTTGTATACACAACCAAAGAAGTGGCGGCAGGTCACTTTAATTCGTTCCCAATGAGGGGCATTTGAGGGACTTAAAGCCCAAGCTCAAAGAGATCTACAAATATTCCTTGCGCTGATGGCCGTTTATTTCCTGCACTGTCAAGCCCAACCAAGGCAAGAAGCTGTGCAAACTGAAGTATCCCTCCACTAAATGTCTAAGTTATTCATTGCAAATAAAGCAGTGCAAGTATGTTCACATAATGTTATACTCCTCCAGCTTTGCGCGCAATGTGGACTAGTTTATACTGTATTTTAATTTGGGTTAAAACTCAAGAACAAGATCATGTTCCCTTGAGGGACGCCAATGGATTACCAATTCAACAGCCCCTTGCTCCTATAGACAAATTAGATTGTACTGCCTCTGCGGCGGCCAATATATAGGCTTCCGTTCTCTTTTCAAAACATTATACTAGACAAATCATCACAACCATGGGTTATTATGGTGCGTCCATGCGCTATGGGCAAGGCACTTAATTTGTACGTCACTCAGTGCTTCTCCACACCCAGGAGCAAAATGTTTTTTTGCACTAAAAATGGCAGAATTGGGCTGTGGGTATTGGAAATGTTTTGTGGGCCCAAAGAGCAGGGATAATCATCCCGTGCCTCATCCACTCTTGACACTCAGATAGTGCACTGAGAACTGCCTATTATTAAACTGGAGTGAAATTTGCAGGGGTTGCTTGGAAGGTGATAAATTCTCAGTTTTGAGGAGGAACTCGTAGGTTTTTAACAACCTCATTTTACCTTTCCCGACTTGTGAGAGGGGAAAGCACTTGAGAGGGGGGGGGGGGGGGGGGGGGGGGTGGGGAGGGGGGGGGGGGGGGGGGGGTGGGGAGGGGTACCCCATGCATGCCTGCCTCATTATATACGCCACTGCCAGGGAAACAACAAGGTTATCTTACTGGTGTCAGCTATGGGACCCCACGTGTTCCATGCAGCGGCCTGCAAGACAAACAGAAGCGAGAAGACGGCCAGGATATACCACCGTCTAGCATAGGTCACACAGTGTTCCTGATGATGTGGATGACTATATAAATGACCGTCGGCGCCGAGAGCGTCGATGACAGGCAAGGGTTTGGGAGAAGAGTTGTCGTCGTTGATGCCTCGAACGTACGGCAGGAGCGATCTCCTCTCCGATTCTTTCTCGGTCCGGTCCATGTCTAGAATAATTCTGCAGAAATAAGGGTACGAAGACAGGAAGGAAATGCACAATCGTGGCGCCATCTTTGTTAATATCACTAGTGCTGGGCGAGTAGTGATTTTTCCCACTCAAGTACTCGCGAAAAAATTACTCGCGAGTAATCGAGTACTCACGAGTAGTTGTCACAATTTTCACAAGATGTGTGTTTTCATTCAAAGCATAACGGTAATTTTAATAAAATCAAACTTTATTAACGTCCAAGGCCAGTCACAAATATGCAAGATAAAAATCTCATTGTCTGATTACGTTATCTTTGCTGTCAGGCCTCAATAAAAAAACAAAAAACTATTGAATTTATTGTTGAATTAATTTACGATCCCATCGAACCAAGTCCGGAACGTGATTTTGAAACCTGATATCTGATTTTGCGTCGTTCCATCATACGACAACTTAATTGGTACTTGTAAGCAATCATCGCTTGCTATAACAATCACTACTCGCGAGTATTTATTGCTACTCAGGCTGGCACGAGTAATCAAATAGTTTTAACAAAAACGCGAGTAGTGCTACGAGTAGCAAAAACTAATCACGAGTAGGCGAGTACAACTCACTCAGCACTACTGCCATTAATTACATGGGCCTATATTAAAGAAACAATATGTTTCCACTTGATATGTCAATCAAACAACTACATGTACACTAGTGTCATCGCAAATGACAGTGGCGAACAAAGGGAAAGATTTTGCCACATTTGATTTGTTTTCTTCTTGGGACTGATGACGACCTTATAATGGATTAACTAATTGTGATCGACTTGCAGGGACCTACATTAAAGTTGACATTGGTCCTTTATCAAATTGGTCTTTTATCATTGTTTTTCCCAATAATAATCGTCAGTTCAGCCGACTAGTTGGCATATCGCCATTTCCCATTAAAATAATGGACGCTTCAAACCATGCAACGCCTAGTATAAACCGATCATTTAAATTCATGTGTGCGAACGCGCTCATTATGTGTCTAGATTGAAACTTGTAAGGACATTATTTGAATTTATGGAAATTAACTTGTGTCTTTCTAGATCTGAAAAAGAGCCACATGATATTAAAAGCAACTAGTTTATCAAATTCTGGGAGTGATCTGAAAGTTTGGACGTGAATTTGAAAGTAAAATTTGCTGGGCCTTGTATTAATATAGACTATGAACATAATAAAATACAGTCATATTTGCCTAGTAATCACTCTAAAACTGTGTTAAACGAGTAAACTGTGTTAACATGTTTTGCATGTAACACGTTTACCAACTTATATAGCGAAAACAACACCCAGGGTTGAAAAGTGTTTACTTGCTAAACACAGTGTTTATAGTCTACATCTACAATGTGCATCAATGTACTCAGTGTATTGTATCCATTTCCTGTATGGTTTTTCCTTTTGATTCCTTCCTGGTGCGGTATATAGTGAATGAAAATAAAATGGGGATTCCTTACATTGCTTTAACATATTAATACTAGGTATATGCCAAGGTTAATGTGTCATTTCCACCATGAAGTGCAAATACAGTTACAAGTACAATCGTGTTCATAATCTCGTGTTATTGTGTTTTGTAAAAAAATACAGAAAAACAGAGCTTCAACATTTTTATTTGTTTCCCAAGGTTGTTTGTTAAACCTTAAGTTTTTGAACAGTAAGACAAGAACTGCTTATAATTCAATTGCAAATCTATAAATCATGAGGACTCGGGAAGATTTATGTATTATTTTAATCTTATCGCAAAAATAGGGAACCCATGCATTTTTTTTTACGCAATAAATTTTAAATAAAAGAGAAAGAAAATATTTCATGTTTTTCTGCTTGTAAACTACATGTACAATTGTTGTACATGTACATGTACATGTAGTACGAAATGTTCAGCTTGGTTTTTAGATACAGGTGCGAAATTTGAACTTCATTTGAGCGGTGCTTTTAAACAATTTTATAGGTGCTTAAAAGCACCCATACAAGAGGTGATCATTAAAAGAACAAAATGAAAGGCAAAATTTATAAACTTAAGTCAACCGCCACTAGCTTGTGTTTCCCTTGATAAAACTAAACTGCCGCTACTACGAACACCGCTATACCAAACATTTGGTGTACACAAATACCGAATATTGTTGTTTATTTATTAAGAACAACAAACAGAAACAAAACAAGCCTGCTCGCGAAGGATCACCTAAAATAAAAGAGATAAATTCACTGTTGTCTTTTGCTGAAGGGAACAATTAACAAACTGAAAACGAAACAAACCTAACAACAGCTCCCAAAGAATCACCCAAAAAAGTCACTGTTAATAATAATAGGAACAACTATTATATTAAGGCCTAGGCTATACGCCGTGCTACTGCCGTGCCGAACTCAAATAATTAGATTTTTATTAGTTCGGCGCGGCAATAGCACGGCGAACCAATTCGGCTCGGCAAATAATTCGGCACGGCAAAGCCCTTTAGCTCGACAGGGCCTGCCGCGCTATCAGTGTTCGGAACGGCAGTGGCGCGGCACGGCGCCAAACGGCGTTTAGTGCAACGCCGTACTATATTGCCGCGCTATTGCTGCACTCATTTTCGACACGCGGTAGTAGCACGGCGTATAGCCTATAGGCTCAACAGAAAAAAACCCGAACTAACAGCTCCCGAAGGAGAAAGAAAGTCAACGGAATTAATTGTCTAAACATACTAAACATAGTTTTAGAAATCAACTTGGTATATCAAACGCTATTTAGGCCGTTTTGTATTTCCAAACTTCAAACTATTTACCGGTGCTTTATGTTAAAGACGTCTGTACCGAACGATGTACATGTTCATGTACTAGTTACCGAACAAAATCTGTGGATCCCGTGTTTGTTTATAGCGGCGTTCCCCTGAACTATATATACTATACATGTACATGTACATGTATACAACTTTTTTTCCCGGAAACAGGAAAAGTCTGAACTAATGTTTGAATCAAACAGATCACCTACCTCAATTCACAAAGTAATTCATCTATTTTATCACTGAATGCAACTTACGTTTAGTTTTGCTTTCCGCTATCCCCGGCCCCACGGCCCTGTTTTGGCAAAAGGGTGTATCTCAAAAAATCTACTTTTGAGAAAAACGGCTTTGAATGTTCTAACACGTACTAGTTTTACCTGATTAATAACAATTGTTATTTTTGTTCTTCAAATTAATGTTTCATATATAACAAATTCATAAATTAAATTTCGTTCTTTTTGTATGGCTGGTTTTTCTTTAATAACCATTTTTAGAAAGTTACTCCTTTTTGACAGAAATGTAAAGTTTGAGGGTCTCAATCTTTTCTAGGCACAAAGGTGTATGTCGGGTTAGTCTTTTTAATATACATATTGTTTTGGCAAAAGTGTGTAACTTGGGATATATAAACTCGTGGTCCATACATTATATTTTGGTAAAAGGGTGTAACTCGCGTTAGGTATTCGTTTTGTACGTGCCTGTTCTGGCAAAAGGGTGTATCTGACGATACTCTGTGTCATTTGCCATTGAGTCATTTGGCAAAATGGAGTATCTTATAAAATGCATAATATACCATTCAGATTTTTGAAATGCAAACACAAATAATGAAATGTCTTGTTTGCAACACTAATGTCATTGTACATATTTACTTAATATGTGAGGTCAGCTAGAAAATAAAACAAAGATGTAACCCAAATTCATTTGTTTTCTTTTTTCATAATTTCTAGAATTTATTTTGCCAAAAACTGTTTAAATTTCCATCATGTAACCTTGGCAATCCAATACAAATAATGAAACACAGTACATCGGAATTCATTAGTATACAAATATTTCTATAAAAACATCTTCCTGTTGGTTTGTTCTTCAATTTAAACAAATTGTAGTTCAGTTATTTTAATATGTCTATTAGTTTGTCCCACCGTCCCACCATTAAACTGTTTTCTAATAGTAAATTGTAAATCAATAATTTTCTTAAATCTCTTTTTCAGTACGACAATACTTAATTAAGTTGAACAATGAAGACACACTCAACATTATCAAATTTGCAATAAGAAAAGGATGTAAACTGTAAAAGCACTTAATTAACGACATTTCATTACATCAGATTAGGCACAGAACTTACAAATTAATGAAAATAAGTTACATTAATAATCATATTATGATTGTGCGCACAGTGAAGTATAGGATTTCATAGTTGCATCTGCTGGCAAGATTTTTGGATGGGACAATTCCACACAGACTCTTTAACATAAGTTTATGTACACTTATGTACAATCAAATAGAATGCAAAAAAAACTAATGACAAAATTAGAACACAAACATGTGAATACTAAACAAACGTCAAATATTACCCGTAATTGTTGGTTGCGAATTAAAATTTAATTACAGCTTCTGTACAAACATGGAATCCACCACATCATCTTAAGTTACATAGTGGATATGTAAAAGTTAAAACCATTATAATATGATTGAAATTCATTGCTGATGGTTTCTTGATGTGGTTGATCTATTACTAACAATGTTAGTTTTGAGTTGAGGATAGGTTGCAGTAATAAAGTACGGTAGGACACGAGTTCCAGAGTCGTACGATTTACCACATATTATTTGTCACTTATACATGTACTTGTTTTGGATGATTTGATTTGGACTCGAGTTCAACTAAAGCATGTTTTATAGAACAAAGATTCCGACTCGACTACGTCACACGGTACTTGGTCTCGGACTCAACCTACATTTTGTATGTGACTCAAACTCGAAGGCAAATATACAAAACAATAATTGATAAAGTATATTTTGTACTGATGCTAGATAGATGCATTTTGAATGAGGCACACCTGATTATAAATGTAGAATAGAAACTAGGAATTCTGATTATGGTCAGTGCTATCAAAGACAGATCTGCTTGGGGACAGATACATATATATGTAGCCTTGATTCACTCATCCTGTGATGTTTCCAGATCAACAGCTTGCTCATTGACAGCCATATTCTCAAAGAATGCCTTCTTGTATAGAGGCATCGTTGTCGTCAGCTTCATTATCTCAGTTTTCTTTACTAAGGCCACACCTCTCGGCCCTTGCATTCGTGGCATGCATGTGACTGGATTTTCACAACGAGAAATTATGTTTTCTATTTCCCGGGTTTCAGCTTGCTTCAATAGCTTGATCTCTCTGAAGACACATCTTTCCTCATGAGATTCCTTGATGTACATGCTCAAAGAACCTCGACGGAACTGGACTACTTTAAGGTTCCTCAAAGCCAGGTTGACCTTCTTTGCCCAATGTTCAAACAGGTACATTGAATTATGGTCTATTACTGCACATTTCATATTCTTCCGACTGTTTCCAATCAGGTTGACAATGTCCGTGAAGTCATATATGGTTGTTTGTCGGTTCATCTTACTCGCTATGTTTCCATGCACAGCATCGGCAGCCATGAAGGTATGACCGGGCTCGAAGAACTTGATAGTGATACTCTGTGCTCCCACTGAAGGGTCATTAATAACCCTTGGCATTGCTGACAACAAAGTCCAGTTTTTGTTTTGGGAGAAGCAGTTGTCTGCGTAAAGGATGATTTCTTCCTTTTCCCCATTCTGCTTGATAAATTCAATGTATGAACTGCAGACATGGTAAGCTTTTCTACCGGCCTCAGCCTTGTGCCAGAGGACACATGTTGTTTGTGCTTCTTTACCAGGAGATGCGAATGTCTCGTTGAAGACAACTAATTTCCGGGAAAAGAAGTGGTCTTTTGTTGGCACTTTCGGGATGGTGATTGCTTTTTGCATGTCTACTGTAGCGACGATTATTTTACTGTCCTTTTCCATTTGCTTAGTGTCAACGTCAAGGGCACTTCTTGCTTGCTCAGCATTTCTCTTGTGTTTTGGAAAACTGGTGCATGCAGGACAATCACATGTAGAACACCTGTGATCCAGCTCTGAATGGCATGGTTATGTTCAACACACGTTTTGCACAAATCATTTACAGGTTGCGCAAATGATATGTTCATGGACTGAAAGAAAGACTGAAAGACTAGTAATATGGGTAAGAACACACTGGCTCATCCTCTGCAACCTGGGATTCTTTGAAATTGTTGTTATTAGTGTGACTGATAATTCAGATGGAAGATACCTTCGGTTAGGGGCATGTTGTCTCTTGTAATGGGAGACTTGAGGCCTGTATGCTTCGATGTGATGCACAACTTTGTCACGATACTCTGCAGAATGTTTATTTTTCGGTTCATGGTGACCCCTTTTGTCCCCTGTTGTTCCAACAATAACATCACCATCTTGTTGAATGTTGTTCAAGGCAGTGAGAACTAATTTGTCACGGTTGTAACCTAGAGTGTGCAAAAAAAATGTCTTACATACTACATTGGTTCCAAAGCGCCACACAAGCGTGTTAGAACGTCGTGACTTTTTGGCTGTATTTGTAACAGAACGCTTTTGGATTCGGTCAACATTTTGAACAAGCCAGTCTCTTTGACGGTTGTACTGCAGATCCCAAAAGTTGTTCCATATTGCTTGCCGTTGAATATCAGATATCAGCTCATGACATTTTTTCGAACAGTGACAAACTGGTAACAGTGGATGCTTCTTCCGATTAATATCATTCCGTTCAGAATCTGTTCGAAAACGCTTTTTAGCTGTAGAGAAAATGATACATGAACGTAAAAAAACACAATAAAGAGTATTCCTAAATACTCAGCCTGGTTACTGAATGGGGTTTAGAGAATGTCAGTACTCGAGAGGTGATCACATGGACATGCATGAACCAATAACTCATTATGAGAGAGTAGTTAGTTAGGTACATGTACAGGTGTATATCTTACTATCAAAGATTAATGTTCATGTTATCACTGTTTTTACATTGCGTCCAAAATTAGTTCAACAGACCTGGTGGGCCATCAGTCACGACTTCCTCCTCTTCAGCTGGTAGTGGCTCAATGTTGACTGGTGGTAGTGGCTCAATATTGACTGGTGGTAGTGGCTCAATATTGACTGGTGGTAGTGGCTCAATAATGCCTGGTGGTGGTGGCTCAATAATGCCTGGTGGTAGTGGCTCAATAATGCCTGGTGGTAGTGAATCAAAATTGACTGCTTGCAGTGGCTCAATATTGCCTGTAAATTGAAATAAAACACTTATTGTATAAATTATAAACTATTAGTATATAATTAACACACAAGACCTACTTGATTTGAAACACACATCACAAGAAACAATCTTTAAAAAAGGTGTTTGTGCTAGAGCTAAAAAAAGGCATTGACGCCATTTACTATTGCTGGAAACTTAACAGGCTCAAGTCAACTGGTTGTGACTCTGTACACATGTATGAAATTAATCAGTAAAACCAGTAAAATGTGCACCGACTTATTTCTTCGTGAACTAGAATAGCACAAATCTGAAATTATGAATAATTATATTCTTCCAAATTTACTCTACAAGGCATTCAATATTTGTATACTATATTTTTATCAGTACACAAAGTAGTACCTTAATCAGATTTGTGTCTACTGAGTTATTACCATATCAGGTAAACCCTGATCTCAACAACGGCACAAATTATATACATTTGTGTAAAGTGTATGTTTCCATTTACTAAATATGTGAATAGTATTGGATCAGAAATAACTGAATTTACTTTCATTGTCACCACTCATACAGCTCATCAGCATTTCATGTATTGCATTTTCGGTTGAAGGGCATACCATGATATCGTCTGTTGCAAAGAACAAGAAACCAAAAGAGTTAAGAAGAGGTGAACAAACATTGGTGAAATAGTGTTTATGGTTCAGTTACTTTCAGTATAATCATCTAGACTAATAACGAACAAAATAAATTACTCACCAAACACTGTATCAGAATCACTGGGTAGGCTTTCCATGTCAAAGTCACTGTCATCATTGTCATCATTTGCTGAAGGATTCCCGCGTAATATTGCTAAAGGAGACAGGTAACGAAGGAAACAAGGGCTCTGTGTTTTATGCCAAGGCAACTGCAAAAGGTAAATTACATTAAATGCTCTGGCACAGGTCACTCGGATTGAGGGTGGGAATGTTATGTTCTTGCAGTTGCAGCTATGGCCACAGTCAATGCAGCTATGGCTGGCAAGGCTGCTGTTAAAGACAACAATTCACAAATAAAACTAAACAAGAAAACACTAACAACTAAATATAATTTATGAAACTTTGTTTTCTTCTAAATGCCAGTTCATTGACATTTTCTTACCTGCTTCTTTTTTTGAGTTGGTAGCTGCAGCTGCTGGATGTGGCAGCAATGCACTTGCAGGTGATGGTACTTCGCAACTTGGCTGAGTTTCTAGGAGTAGAAATATAGCAAACAAATCAATCACAGTATCAATACGATACGTTTGACACAAAACTCCGCCATCATGATGTGGAACACTAAACAACTAACCTTTGTCAGTTGGAGGTACGGCCACGGTTACAGTCAATGCAGCTGGGGCTGGCAAGGCTGCTGTTGAGGACAACAATTTACAAGTAAAATTAAAACAAGAAAACACTAACAACTAAATAGAATTGACGTCTTCGAAAGTGTTTTTTTGTTTCTTTTTTTTTCTGAATCACAGTACATTGACATTGTCTTACCCGCTTCTTCTTCTGGGTTCATTGCTGCTGCTGCTGCTGCTGCTGCTGGTTGAGGCCGCATGTGCAGCAATGCACTTGCAGCTGATGGTACTTGGCATGTTTGCTGGGTTGCTAAGAATTAAAATATAGCCAAACATCAATTGCGCTGTGATCATTAATAAGGGAATAAATATATGTTTGGCAGGTTTAGGGGCCTGGATACGGAACATTATCACTGTATGCTTGCTAATTTCACAAAATTAGGCGTCTAGAGGTAGCCGATAGTTGCAAAACGTAAGTGAGTTTCCACACTGGAAATTAGCATTCAAAACAGTCTATTTTCCCAAGGCTTCAATCTACTGTCATGACTGTAGACCTAGGGCTAGGCCGCGCCTAGGGCCTAGTCTAAATTGTAAAATATTCTAGGCTTAGTTATATTGATTTGGACCATCACCATGGGGTAAATTTTAAAGCAAGCAGGTCATTTTTGAAACAGTGTTACCGGTATTGAATTTCAATACAAGAGTCTTGGGGACAGACTGTGCACATGTGGTGCTCGGACGTTATGGTCACGATGTGGTCACGATGAGCATGATGAGTGAACTGATTAACTGAATGCAGCTACTTTTGTACTGAGCTAGGCTAGCTCATCTTACTCTAAAGTTGATTTAATAATTATCATTAATGTACTAACATAGCATTACCAATTATTTTAAATCAACTTATTACTTTATATTAGATTCACTTACCCTTACGATGTTTAAGCTGGGCCAACTTTAACATGACAAGTCCTCTACTTGCCATTTTGCAGATCGATGATCGATAGAAACTGTGCGAGCAATGCTGCAATGCATGTCCAGCCTGGTCGTATCTATATAGTCAGCCAACCTGCGCAGCATGCACTTTCATCACGTCAGACTGCATGCATACAGTCAGGGTACATGTACAAAAAAGTAACAACCCTAGTGATTGCGCCCTCAATGGTCGAGTACATTACATGGTAAAAAGGTGTAACTTGCATAAACACCTACTGTACGGCCGCAGATATTAAAGCAATGCTCAAGGCAAAAAGGTTTATCAAGAGATGTCTTCCTGAGACAGCGCCATTAAATAACTTTACAAACGGCAAAAGGGTTTATATCGAGATACATCTCTCTGACACAGAATTATTGAATTCTGAGCAAATTCCTTTTATGTGGCAAAAAGGTGTAACCAAGGGATACGTCTCTCTTATTAATAAATAGTAAATGAAAGCAACGTACTTTTATATGGCAAAAGGGTGTATCTAAAGATAAGTCTTTTTGACACAGAAATAATAATAAGTGTGGTCTACTTTCTCCATGTCAAAATGGTGTATCTAACGATACTCCATTTCGGACATATAAATATTAAAATACAGAGCAACATACTTTCAAGGCAAACAGATGTATCCATATTTAGGCTGTTTTGCCACGTCATACACATCAATGAACAGGTCCTAACATTGAGATACATCTTTTTGCCAAATAATTTTGAATGGAAATGTAAAATATATATAGAGATAGCACATACTATCTTTAAAACGGTACACCGTATGGACTTGAGACTTCGCTCAATGGAAACAGCGCCCCCACTTTACCTCAAAATGATATCATCTCAAAAAGCGGACAAATTGAGTTACACCCTTTTGCCAAAACAGGGCCGCCCAGGTCCCAACACAATAGTTGCGGCGCGTGACGTCCGTTTGCGGTCCGGTTATACGCACTGGCGCTCGTGAACATGACCCGCTGATTGTTGAACTTTAACCGCTTACAACAGCTAGACCCGCAAACAAATCGAAAGAAAAACCACCGGCTATTGTATTTCAGAGAATAAACTATAGCTTCCATATAATTATTATTTACCATATATTTGGAACCAACACAACCCCCCCCCCCCCCCCCCCCCCCCCCACCCTCCTTTGTGGCGGTCATATTGCGCTTGCGGAATGTTGTGGTTTCTTTTTAGGTTTTTAGGGGTAACAAATATGCAACAATAATAGTCCAGGGAGTGGAGGTTAAAGGTATATAATGGGGAGTCGCTCGGTCCAATATGCTAGGTATAACATTTACACATGTATACATTTACTTGTACATCTACGGGCCATTATATACACACTCCAGACTATTGTTACCCAACATATTTCTAGTAGATAACTAAAAAGAATCCAGAAACAATTACCAACACAAGTCATAAGATATAAGGCTGAGTATTCTCTCAGCCGTATATATTGCCTCGTGTATAGCGATGTACATGTATATGTATTTCAAATGGCTTTAGAACAAACTTTTGCTTTTGTACAAAGTCAATGGAGAGCCGAGTGCAGTTTCCTGACAGCATGCCAGAAGGAATAATTTCACATCAAAGTTCAGATCGTCTTTAGGAAAGAATACATTTTCTCAAATTACAAAAAAAGTACACTATATAATCCCTTTAAAATGTACATAACGTACATGTATAGTACAACAAACGTGAGTAAATCAAACAAGTTGTAACTTTTCAAATTCTCATACTGTATTTTCAGTATTAACCATTATCATTTTTTAACAATATCGACTGAAAGTGATACAAAGCTCCGCTACAAGGACCCCCCCCCCCTCCCATAAAAATGTATTACATATATTTTATTTTTTCTACATGCGTTGTTTTGGAAAAGTCTGGATAACAAATTATGACTGGATTTCTGAACAAAAGAGCTTTCTCAAATATAACAGGAAACTGTTTACACACATACATTTACAATTGTAACTGTGCTTTCAAGGTTAATATTTTTAATTGTAAACGATTAAACCTAACAGTCCTCCGTTAGCATTAATTGATTCTGGAGCTAAACAAAACATTTATAGATGGGTTGTTCGTGCTTTTTCAAAATTTCAATTTTCTTTTCCTAACGAATTTTAAAGGAAGACCATGTACTCTATACGAATAAGGTAATTTTTTGCATTGGCAGGCCTTTACACATTGTTAAACCGTGGTTTTTATCATTGCGCGCTTCAGTTCAGTTTTGCATACTGGGGCCCCCTCCCCACAAATTGACGCTCCTAATTCAAGATTTGAATTTAATTAATTACTTGCTGTTGGCCGATTTGTGTGTGTGGGATGTCTCATTCGAAAGCTCATAACAAATGCCAAGCTAGATAATTATTAATTCAATTTAAAAATTTATTTTTCAGGGTGCGACCCCCCAAAAGCACGAACACACCAACTTAAAGGTAGGATACACCATTTGCAGATATTGAAAATATTTACTACCGAATTATTAAGATATATTTAACTCAATTGAAAGTAAATAATGATTGTAGGCGTTCAGCAAAAGGATTGCGCTGGATATCCTGTAATTATTCAAAAAAATAGAATTTTATAAAGAAAAATTCGCCGGACGGCGATCGCGAAAAAATAAAGATATAATAAAAATAACTGCTCGACCCCGGTTAAAAACAAACGCTGTTTTTCATGCTTTTCTCGGCATCCACGATATTTACTATGAAATACAACCCCCCAAATCTACCCGTTCATGATAATTCAAGCATTTACCAATGGTGTATAGTACTACCTTTAAAAAAAAAAATGCCACTTTTCACACTTGAATTTTGGGTATTAAACAAAATGAAATGCCCAGGTTAGGTGACTAACTACATCGACCTACATGTACATGTACCAAGTCAAGAACTTTACAAAAGTCTTCAAAAATAAATGCGACATAAACTAATCAATTCTTTTATTAACTCGTACTGGACAAAACAACACCATGTATGTATGCAGTAATATCTTCCTCAAATTAATTTTGAAGGATCTAGGAGGATTGGGGTACAACAGTTTCTCCCTTTAACCCTAACCCTGCCAGACCCAGCACAGTGCATCAGGTAAGAAAAAGTCTGGTGCACTTTGATGCATTCAGCTATCAACACCAGTGTATAATCAACCACAGTCTGAGACTATTCAGAGCTAATTCTTATTAAAGGATGCCAAAGATGGGTTCTGCTGTGAGGCTATTTTAACTTTGAGATTTTTAACCTGTTGGATCTTGCTGCACTGGGCAGGGTTGTCGCTTCGAGTTTGACAAATGGTGCATATTGCTGCATCTGGCAGGGTTTCCAGCCAAAATACACTGGAGGGGTAGGGTTATTGTCATGCTATGCTGGACTCAACATTCATAAAAAAAAACTAAAAAAATCCAAGACATTCTGTTCAATTTTGAAGGGTCTACATGCACAAAGGCTGGGTTTGAACAGTTAATTTTTCTGTTTCCCTGTTTCTTTAGTTTCTTCAACTTCTGGTTATAATGCTAGATGTATGTGTGCCATTTGACTTTTCAGAAAATCAGTAACTGGTCTCCGTTCAAGCTGATCTTGGGGTGATTCAGGCTCTTCCTCTTGGTTGTCACATCCTTCTGCTCAGATCTGCCCAGTCGGATCCCAGTGAACTCTTTAATCTTTGGCTCCTCTTCGTCAGAGTCGCTGCTCTCGAAGTCGTCGCTTGACGGCTCTGTCTCCAACTCCTTCAACTTTCTTCCGCTCTGAGGTGACTTCGATTCCGATAGAAGACCCTGATATTTTCTCAAACTGCGTGGCTCTTTCGGGGTTTCAGTGGGTATTTTCGGAGTGACGGAGGTATCCTTTACAAGACTCTTTGCCGTACTCTTTGGCGTGGCTGCTGTGCTTTTTCTTGCATCTCCTCTCTTCTTCGGTGTCTCCAATTTGGACTTGACCACCAGAGATGGTGCTGGATCTTGAGCTCTTTTCAAAGACAACCTCCCACTTTTCCTGGTCGGGCTCAGAGCTCCTGACTTCTCATTCTTCTTGACTGGGGGTACAGGAGAGTCGGCCTCTTTGATTAGGGAAGCCGGAGTTAAAATGTTTCCTTTCTTCTTGGCAGGAGTCTGTCCGTCTGCCTGGTCGGACGAGAACACCGCCAAATCTTGAGAGTCCGGGGACTTGCGTTTTGGTGACTTCTTGACAACGGCTTCTTCTTGGGAATTCTCTTCCGTGGTACTAGATTGAAGATTTTCTGTCTCGGCCTGTTCTCGTTCTTCTCTCCGTTTGTGCCTCTTGCTAATCTTGCGCTTCAAGGACAGGAGCTTGGCCTTCTGTTTGGCTCGTTTCAGGGCCTCCTGTTTTTTCTGCTCGATCTCCCTCTGGCGAAGATCTTCCACTCTCTTCTGCTCACTGATGAAGGCGCGAGCCTTTTTGATGTTCTCCCACTCCTCCGTCTGTTGGGCATATGTGTAAAGAAATACAAATTTGTGAGGCGTACAGGCCACAGGCGAGAAAAATGCAAACTATCAGAATGACTGTGTTTTTCTTTTCAATTTGTAATATTTTTCGACTAACCATGTTTGTATTAGAAATAATAAGAAAGTAGTAGAGTAAAAGCATTTTTAAGGAAAAGAAAGTGGCCTTTTTCTTTAACACATTTTGTCAGAACCCCTCACATTTAATCAGGGATCAGGCGTAAACTGTGGAACATTCAAAAGATCAAAGGGGTTGATCAGTGGCCAATTTCATTAAACATGCAAGCACAGGAATTTGCTTGGAAAACAACAAAAGTCTTGCTCAGTAAAAATAATTTACCAGCCAAAACTGCATGTGCTTTTCACACTAAGCAAAAACCAGCTGAATATCAGTCGCAAACAATCAACATCTAAAAATGTGGTTTGTATAAGGCTAAAACGATACACCTGGGTCATGATACGATACGTAGGGAAGTCAGGTTGGCGTGGCGGTTCTTTCCTCACCTTCCACTACTATGACCCGGGTTCAAATCCGGCCTGGGCCAATATGTGGATTGGGTTTTCAGTCCCTGCCCGACTCCGTGGGTTTTCCCCAGGATATTCTTCTGGGGTTTTCCACCCACCTCTAAAACTGTACCTTTTTCTCATTCTCTCTACAGGTTTTTCAGGCTTGCGAGCTACAGTGCCTTGGGCGCTTCTGAGGGATCCTTGGTTTCATTACGTATAATAATACGTATCATGATATAATTAATAAAACAACATACCAAGTGAAGTCTTATACTCTGTCAATTGCCTGACAGCATTTATTTACTTTAGTGTCAGTAAGTAACATTGGACCTTGTTACTGTCAAGGACACTCTTGGAGTGCACGGTGCAGTGCTTGGATCGGGACGATCTGAGGCGTTTGTGCAGTCAGCCACACGCACACGTTATTTTTGGCACGGTGCCAGTTATTTAAGTACAGAGTACTTCTTTTCCTTGATTTTCATCGCAGTTGTATGTATTGTTATTTTAACATTCGTATTGATATAATCGTATCAAAATATCGCGATACGGATATGTATCGATATATTGTTTAAGCCCTAGGTTTTGTAACCCTGTTTTTCCCAAGGAAGAATATTCATGCCAAGTAAATTGTTTACATGTTTTTATGAAATTGGCCCCGGGTTCATAGCCGACTGACATTCACAATAACTCATTCGAGAAATAACAGACAACCATCTGTTATTATCCATTAGGGTTATAGGTATCATGTCCTGGAAGAGTATTTTCTGATGAATAGGCCCACAAAGGTTCAACATTTCTATTTCGTAAAAAACTAAATATGCCAAACACTTTTCCCCCATTAAAAACACTTTTATTCCACCTATTTTTTACTATAACTTTAAATCAAAGATTATAAAATATGAATAAATCCAAAATTAAAAAAAATAAATAAAACAAATCCCTAATTTTAAATTGTTTTCTTCATTTTTCTCCACTTTTGGCCTGTGCCAAGTTCGGTCGCTCTTTGCAAAAAACACCGCCTGAGCACATATGCTTAGCAAATTCAGGTCACCAGCCAAAATGTCACACCTATGTGACTGGCTCTCGGCTGGGCACATTTAATTTGCTAAGCAAATCTTCTGTGCCTCGAAGAGCCATAACGTTGGCGCAGGGGGCTTACATATCCAGGCAGGTCGCACTCGATCCCCAGTTTAGCCATCTTTCTCTTGCGTCTGCCTTCCATCTGGACCAGTCGGTGCTGGCTCTTGACGATGCGGGCTTCGCTGGCACACAAGAGGCTGTTGTGGCGGTGCTTTGAGACTTTGCGGTGATACGGCTTGATAAAGCGTCTTTCGGCATTGCTAAAGGCCCCGTCACACACTTCTTCGCTTGAGAGGAATTTACCTTTAGATCGGGATAGAAGCATAGAAGGTGGAAGAGCACAACAAACAATTGTCCTTCTGGAACATTCAGGATCTGAGACATCGTACACCAAGACAATTATATTCTCTAAAGATTATATCATCTATAACCCTATCTCCCTACTGCAACTAGGAACCATACCCATCCTTGCAAATTCCAACACCATATGGCAAAATATACACACAAACTGTTGGACTGATTCTTGAGGTATGCCTAACCCAAGGTAAAAGACTAGGGTTCCAGTGCCCATCCTGACAGATTCCAACAAAACCTGGTGTTGGATTTTGACTGGATGGGGATTGTCTGGGATAAGCAATTATTTTAAAGGCACTGTCCACACAGAAATGTGTATAAGAGAGTGGCTATAGAAATGAAGTTGGTTCCCAACACACAAAATCTCACCATATAACCTTCCAAACTTGTTTCTTAAATTCTAACCATCTAGGCTCTCACACTAGAAAGCGTACCAAACTTAACTTCTACAGCTCACACAGGTTCAGTAATTATTGGTACAATGTACTGGACCTAACCTGCCAAACTCCAAAAGTTGAAGTTTGATTGACTTTGTACAGATGGGTCAATGCATTGTTCAGTATCAGTGCAGTGATGACTGGCCAGTGGTATGTGCTTGAGTGGGGACATACAGGGTGTACACTATACACTTACAGTTGACCAGGAACTGTACAGTGACCAGCCGCATGTCACCCACAAATAAATGCCTGTGCATTCCCCCAAACTCCAACATTTGTACAAGTCTCATGCCTTTCTGCCCAGAGCCTCACATAATTCAACAGGGTCTTCCAGGACCTTTGGTACTGAGTCAAACAAAGTCCAACAACAAGTTGCTATGGTTTAAATAATTGCCCCTAAAACGATGCCTGTGAATAATCCTCCAATGCACACAACTGGAGTGCATTGGCATGTAACACTGCCATGCAATAAACAACTCTCATGAAAGCAAGGGTTAATTGAATGTGTAGTAATTTGCAGTACTGTCAGTGAGCATTATAAGGGAAACTCTCTGAGATTTGAAGGTTTGCATGGCGAAAAGGCAATAAGATAAGTAGTTTGCGGCAGTCTCCTGATGACGGGCAGAGCATACTCTCTGAAACGTTAAGTTCTTTCCGGTTCTTTTTAGAACCACACATCCCACTAAAGAGAATTACCGTGGTGTTAATGCAAACTACTTTTTACTCACATTTGAGAAGTTTTTGGAACATGAGGTAATTATTCATGGTGTCGGCAACAATCTTGGCGACATCTGCATACTCAAACTCAATGTAGGCAAAACCTCTGGATTCACCGCTCTGAAAGCAAAAAGAATACCAAAGTAAGCCACGAATACAATCCAAAAACGAGTGGTTTTTCTAAATCTTTAAACTAACAAACCTAAATTCATTATTTGGCAATACAATCGACTCTCCTTAACCCTAACCCCTTAAGTACTTTTACTAGAAAGTATCCTGAACCCATCAAAGTCACAGCCTTGATTATTCTGTTACTTCCGGGTTTTGGTTTTTCTTTAACCCTACGGGTGTTCTGTGAGTTGCCTTCCACACGCATCAGATTGCATCATTTGTCAAAGTGTCAACCTTGCTTACTGTAAGAGATCTATCAGGTCCACCTGCTGCCCTTTGTTGTAAGTGAAAGGGTTAGGGTTACTTTGCTTTGCGAATCTGAGGCAAATGGGAGGGGAGAGGGGGAAGGTGAACGGTAACGGTACCTTTTTGCTGCGCCAGAGCTTCAGTCTGTTCACCTTCCCAAACTGTGAGAAGAAGTGTCTCATCTGAGGCTCGTAGAATCCATGAGGAATATGAGACAGATACACCACACCCACATCTTCAGGATCTCCACTGACTCCAACATCATTGGTCTTGACAGCGAAAGGAAGAGAAAACAAAATACATGAAGGCAAAATTTACTTCCAGAACTATTTTTTTACAAGTCTTACAGAGACAGAGACCCCAATGTAAACTTGCTGCGGCAGACCATTTTCAAATTCGTTTGAGAAGTATAACTCGCTTTGGATGAAACTTTCGGGCCCAGTATTTCATATGGACTGTCTTGGTGGCAACAGGCACTCTTGTTTTCAATGTAAAACGAAACTCAGGTGAAATTTACGAAAAAGTTTGCTCACTGACATCACCAAAATATCCACCCGGACATTAGCGCGTTGGAAATAGTGTGACGTCATCAGCCGCAAACGTCTTTAATAAAGTGGTGTCAGATTTCACGCGCTAATTATGTTAACGCGCGGTCGGCGCTAATAAGAAAATGCTCCTTTATATTGATATTATTGATGATTTAGAGTATAATTTGTTTTTGCCAGGAGCTTGTCTGATTTCTTACATTTATTTTTTTTGGGTGGGGGGTGATTTTATTATAACGGGAAAGCATTGAGAGTTTGTAAATTAGTGCAAATTTTAAACAGTGAAAATGAAACCTTTGGCGTTATTGGGCGCGTTATTTTTTTTTTTGGCGCCAAAAGGAAAGTTTGTTCAACATATTGGCCGAATTTCATGTCAATCGGGATATGCTCTTAGTTTTTATGGCGCCCCTAAAATTAATAAAGTCGGCAGAATCCGACGCCTGTCAACTGTTTAGTCTTGATTCCAAACGCTCTAAAATCGACGATAAACTCACATTAATGCGCCCTCATGCGTCCTCCGCTTTTAACTATCTAGCGCGGCAATTAATTTTTTTCAGCGCCGCCGCGTCGAACCTAGTCTTTGGGCAAGACGTTGCTTAATTCGCAGCCACGAGAGGGCGCTATCGCGAAAAACCATCATCACTCGCCATCCTGTCCGTTGTTACGGACAGGATGGCGAGTGATGATGGTTTTTCGCGATAGCGCCCTCTCGTGGCTGCGAATTAAGCAACGTCTTGCCCAAAGACTACGTCGAACCCTGACGGCGGGGTTATTGTGGTTTGGTTTTTCCTTATGATTTTGTTTTGGTAACTCAAACATCGGACACTCAAATAAAGTGAGGTTGAAGAAAAGTTTTGTTGGACAATGGCTTCGATTGTTCTCTGTTCTTTTATTTAGTTTTAATTAATTCAACTCTGACTATGCGGGTTTCTGTAGGCCTATAGTACGACTAAATTACATACTGATGGCAAGCTTAATATACAAATTAAGAAATAAATACATATAAAATAGCCACCAACTTTGACAATCTTCTAAAATTATGATGTACAAAGAAAATGCCTTCACAAGGCTTTGTCAGGCAGGCCAATCATAATATGCGGTCAAAAAGTACTTAAATAGTACACGTTTCTTTAGGTTGCAGGCAATAAATACCATGCCAATCGACTGCGTCGCCCGTTTTAATCGCTGCCTAAAGCGTATACCAATTAAACGGGTATCATTCTTGCAGATAGCGCAATACGGATATATATGTACATGTACGTATATTGGAACAGCACGAAAATTAAGTGCGTCTTTACATGGTGAGTCAAAACAATATTTAAACCATATTTATGTCGTGTTATTTACCCAATAATAGGTAAGGTTTTTTACGTCAAAATACATTGCTTCTAACAGCATTCCAATTTGTATTCATTATTTTGTACATACCAGATTTAATAGTGTCGGACTTGTGTAATACACTCACAATGTTACCATTTTAAATATATTACCTGCACGTTTGTAACTTGTCGTTTGGACATGTGTTAAATTCGAAGGTGCCGTGAATATTTCTTGTTGCGAAAGACCTCCGACTTCACTTCATAAACATAAGGTTGGGAGCTATACACTACTGCCCCAAATCGTAATAATTATATTAGTCATATTTATAGAAAGATTATTCATCAATTAGTATAGGCCTACAGGTTGGCCTTAGGCTGGTTCGTCTTTTTGTGGGTCACACTGTATACAATATTTTTTTCTTCAAGAGCAAGCCACATAGGCCTATTGATAAAGTACTTTTTATAATTTGATCCATTTCCGTTTACTCTCCCTGTAGAGACTGAATTCAACCACATCACGCTCCGTCAAGAGGCTTGTGGAGTGGAGCACTTCTAAGAAAGAAAATAATTGACCAAAAATTTGGCTCATGTTGCTGGTCTTTAGGATCATTCTACCATTCCACATGACATCGTCGGAAACAGTTACAAGTGGTGAGCCGGTCATACCGGTATATAGGCCTAAAAGTGAAAGTCCTTCTGTCTCGACTCGTTCTTAACCGGCATTAGACGGAACGGTGCCGACTGGTGGTGATAACAACCTTCGTCCATCAAACTGACGGTTGCGAACAGACTGTGATGACAAGTGTGCTCAATAACGTGCTTCTGTTGCCAAGTTAACCACAACGGTTAAAGCGCTGAAAGAACTAACAAGTGAATTTTTTGTTAAATACTCTCTCCGTCAGTTTCACACCGAGTTCGTAACGCGCGCCTTCCGCCCTTTGCGAATCCGCGATATATGCATGCTGCATGCTGCGCGCATTGATATTTTTATTAAGCCTGCACGCAGCATCGCGCATACAACGCACGTCGTTATACGAACTCGAGTCGGTATGAAACTGATGAAGAGAGCGCAACGTTACTAAAACAAATTGTACATGTGTATAAATGAGCCTTGCTCTATATACCTTCACATAATTGTCTACGTACTATCACAGACATAAATAAAAACAAGGAATAAGCAATGTCCCTTCAAGATTGCTGCTATTCATAATCATCAAAAAAATACCCATAGGACTATTTTCACCGTAAACTGGCTTAAGACACGTTGCGGCGGATTAGATAAGCATAGGCTGGTTACTGTCTCGAACTCACATAATTTCTTGACTGAACGATTGGTGTGTACGTAATAATAACTTGAAACTACTAAAAGTAATGTATTAATATCTTTATGTTAATTATATCTTCATGTAAATTTCGTTGTGACATGGTACAAACTAATATTGTGTTAATGGAGACATTTAACTTCATCGCGGATGAAATGCAAGGATGAAAATAACTCAATTCTGAGCTGTAAATGAGAACGGAAAAAAGAACAAACTCCAAGAATAAATACTAAAATTATAACAAAGAAGTATGAATAAAATAATGAAGTGATTAACGATTATACGTGAATAAAAACAGTTTACAAATAAAATGAAAAGAAAATACTAGGTCTGTGATTAACAACATAAAACACATTGACCTACGTAAGGAAGAGATTTCACCAATTACACGGGAAAATGTCATTAACAACTGGTGTTAAAACGGAAAGAGCAACAATAACATTTAAACAGCAATAAACCGTACACGGAGTAAAAACTACAGCTTACACTACAGGGGATAATAATAATAAGTTGCCAGTCAAGCGCCGAATGCGAACGTATGCTTTCTGGAGTTTGCTTTGTCACACGAGGGCGTTCTTCTGCCAAGGGCGGAGCTAGCTAGTACGTTCGGTCATGGTTTTCAAACGTTTGAATTCTAGACTAAACAACACAAAAGATTTATCTTGACAATAGGAAAGAGGATTTGTGCGGCAAAACCCGCACTGCGCGTAATTTCACATTATTATGTTCTTCTCTTATATTCAATTACACTATCGGCGCGGTTAGAAAACGGCCGCGTTTAAACAAGCGTATCTCCCCAACCGGTTGTTAAATTTTGGAAATTGAAGTAGTTTTGAAATCTGTGTTTTAAAATCGATACGCTCTACTTATTTTTTTACCAGTAATAATATTCTGATTACTTTTTAAAAGTTCCTAACCCGGTCATCTGGTTGTTGACTGAAGGCGCTTAGACATTCTTCCGCGCAAGCAAGCACTAGTCTTGTATCTGAGAAGTCCAATTCCATGCAGTAGTACAGAGATTCAACGACGCAGGCGCCCACGTGCACTCGACTGAGATTTCAACTGTTGATGTGCATGTGGGGCGCCGTGAAACAGAAATTGGGCAAGATTCTAACATTGGGGCAGCGGCTGGGTGAGTTGATAAAGTACTCATAAACAATTTATTTGGAGGTAGACCATGCAGCATTACGGGAGTAATTGCCCGTTATTTGTGCATGGTTTCTATTGTTTAAAGGTAGGATACACCATTTGCAGAAATCGAAAAGAATTACTACCGAATTATTAAGAAATATCTTACTCATCTCAAAGTAAATAATAATTTTCTAGGCATCCAGCAAAATGATTGCTTTAGATATCCTTTAATTATTCTGATAAATATAATTTTATAAAGAAAAATTCGCAATCGCCGGATGGCGATCGCGAAAAAACCCCAAATAACATAAGGAAACTGCTCGACGCCGGTTGAAAACAAACGCTGTTTTTCATGCTTTTCTCGGCATTCATGATTGTAAAACCACGGACAGGTTAGTAAAAACGATATTGTAATTTTATTTTGTTTGTGCATGGTTTCTATTGTTTAACGGCGGTTAACCTGTAAAAACCCTCTCTATCTATGGGGCTCCGCCCTTCGGGCGTCGGGAGCCCCGTAGTAGGCGTAGGTAGTTCGGGGTAGGCTAGGCGCATTCGGCACGCGCCATGTGCGCGTGCCAAACGACCGTAATGCGGATTGGATTACTGAATTGCGCAGCGCGTCGGTTGCCCCATAATTTTATCCAAAATGCTTTGCGCAGCAGCGCCCTCTTGTGATATTTTTCTATTCGCGATATCGGCACAGGTCGAGCTCAAGTCCAATCTTTCCAATTATTATTAATACTTAATCTTAACTATAACACTTAATCTTACCGTTTTACCAAGGCTTCTCTTCTTCCCCCGTTTCCTCTTCTTCTGCTCTTTTTCAAAGGGTTCTGAGTCTGTGTCCTTGCCGAAAAAAGCCATCTTCTTGCTTGTAAAAAATGCACGTGTCGATTTATATCTGGTATCTTGCTTATCCCTTAAAACGCTTACAACAATTTGAAGCAAAGAGGGGCCCGACTAGTTAACAATTCTTTTAAAACAATGTATTTCGCTCAATCACGATCGACCCCTTAGAAACATTATCTTTCAGTTAACTTTGGGTAGAAGGTTGTGTGACGTTGATACGAACTACTTGTTTTTAATATAAAATATGGATGGTTGTTTGTTGCACAAAAAAGAAACTTACTCCAGTGCTTGGCAACACATCAACAAGATGACCAAGTTGGTGATTGCAGGTTAGAATTTGTCATTTTCTCAAGATTTGACTGGCGTTAGGCCCTAGTAGTAGTAGTACTAGTACTGTTATTTTGTTGGTTTCGGTTTTTAATTTTTTTCACCAAAACCTAGAAAATCGAACAGTTTGCCAATTAATGTTGTTGTTGTTGGTTTGTTTTGTTTTGGGGTTTTTGGTGGGGTTTCAGGGGGGGGGGGGGGGGGGGGGGTTTGTTTGGTTTTTTTGGGGGGAGGGGGGCAGTCATGCCCATAGTCTTGCGAATCGACGCGGTTTTGTCGCTATGTATGTAGTATGTAGCGACAAAGGTAATGACAAAAGACAAAAGGGAGCTAATTACAACCCCGTTCGTGGGGCTAGGTCTCTAGGCCTAAATACCCTAAAAATTCTGCCACAAAATATCAAAACCCCGTCTCTAACTACGACGATATAACCAGTTTGTGTCTGAGGACATGTATACAAACAGAGTTTGTTTTCAACCGGCGTCGCGTCAGGCAGGGCCCGTTTCTGACTTTATGGTGTTTTTTTTTTATATTTTTCTTTTTATAAAAATATATTTTTCTTTTTCTAAAAATATATTTTTCTTTTTATAAAATTATATATTTTTTTTTTTTATTATATTTTTCTTTTTATAAAATTATATTATTCTTTTTATAAAATTATATATATTTTTTTTAAATTATATTTTTCTTTTTATAAAATTATATTTTTCTTTTTATAAGATTACATTTTTCAGAACAATTTCACAGGATATCTAGGGCAATCCTTTTGCTGGATGCCTATAATCATTTATCTACTTTCAAATATTAAGTAAGTCATTTCCTAATAATTCAGTAGTAAATATTTAGATATCTGCAAAACTGGTGTATCCTAGTCCAACCTTTAATTGTTCTTGTTATAGGACGAGCCGACTGTCCATATTATGCTCGCTCCGAGCTTCTTGCTGATGATCTGGAGATCAATTTGCCTGATTTTCACATTCACAAGATAGTGAAAAATCAAGAAGAATGGGAGGTAAGTTGAGTTTTTTTCTCATTTATACCAGTGTTCAAAAGCAGCATTGTCCTGTTTAAGGATAAGGAAATGTTTCCATGATAATTAACATTTCTGGAAAATTTAAACTTTGTAAGGAAATATTTTTACAAAAATTAGGAAAAGGAAATAATAATTTCAAAAGCCACCTAAAAAGGTAGGAGACACCATTTGCAGATATCAAAATTTTTACTACCGAATTGGCATCCAGCAAAATGATTGTGCTAAACATCCTGTAATTGGAATTGGAAAAACAATAGCTGCCCGACGCCGGTTAAAAACGAACTTCGTTTTTCTTGCTTTTTTTCGGCATCCATGATTGTAGAACTTCGGACAGGTCAGTTAAACGATGTTTACTATAAAATACCACCCCCCAAATTCACCCATTCCTGATAATTCATGCAATTATCAATGGTGTATCCTACTTTTACAAACCAATGAGGAGTTACAGTCAAATTATGGTTAATTGCAACTTAAACATTTGCTTGAAAAATACTTGTGATCTGCATTCTTGAAAGCTTATTTAAAAAAATATTGTCTGTCCAAATACAAATACAATGTAACTCAATCTGGAAAGAATGTTGCAACCCGATGCTGTTTTTATATCTTGTCAATGAAGGTCAATCAGTGCAAAAATGTTGAAAAGATATGAATCCTGGAATGAGAAACATTTCAAATTTTGTCAGCAAATATATTTTCTCAAATTTTCTCGAATCTCCTTATAGTCTTTGTACACAACCGCTGAACTATATTCTTTCCCTAATTCTGAATATTAATATTAAATCCAACAGATTTGGTTGCAGCAACTTTGCCGGAAGAATGGCTGGGCCCACAACAAGTCCCCCATTGTATGGCGAGAACTCATCAACAGAGGTGGAAAGGGAGTCCTCATTGGTGGCTCCAATGAGTTTCAGGAATACGCCAGCGGTTACTACGGCATCACTTCTAAACAGATGAGCAGCGACATGACCAAGATAGCAGCTGAAAATATGAAGACGAAGCTGCTGGTTACTGCTAAAGAGGAACGCGAGAAAAGCCTGAGTAAGCCTTTGCATGTCTGCATCACCAATGCCGCCAGTCCTGTGGCTTATCACACGGTGCACGAGATAGCTCGTGGGGACGTCCTGGGTAAAGGTAATGAGATCTCCATCAAGCTCTTGACAGACGTGGACAACATGAAATCAGTGGAGGGTTTAAAGCTTGAAATGCAGGACTTGGCTTGTCCGTTGCTGCGAAACATTGTGGTGACAGCGGATGTGAAGCACGCCTTCAAGGATGCCAGTGTAGTTATCTTCCTGGATGAGATTGCCAGACCAGACGGCATGGAGAAAGATGAGTGGTTGAAATGGAACGCAGAGGTCTACGCCTCATACGCAAAGGTACTGAATGAGTCTGCCCTGCCTGAAGTCAAGGCCATTGTGGCTGGCTCTGGGCCACTAAACTTCAACGCATTTATCCTGGGGCATTTTAGCCCGGCTGTTCTGAGGCAGAACGTGGTGGCCCTTTCACGTCTAGAAGAGAACCACGCCAAGTCGGCCCTGTCAAGGCGCATCCAAGTCAACATGGCCGGCATAGTGAACCTTTTCGTCTGGGGCAACGCGGGCGGGACGACCCACACAGACCTGAGGAACGCCAAGGTGCACGGGTGTGAGGGCGCCATCTGGGGGCCGCCGTTCTACTCCCGGCCAATCGGCGAAATGGTCCACGATGACAAGTGGCTGCAGACGGAGTACCTGGCTGGATTAAAGACCTACAAGAAGACTCTGGAGGGCTCTCTCCAGCACCAAGCTGCCTTCTCAGTAGCTCACTCCGTAACGAGTCTACTGACTGACTGGTGGAATGGCTCTGAAGGGGAAAAATTATACTCAGTTGGTGTTCTGTCGGAAGGTAGGTCAATCATCCTTTATCCACTTAATTCTTTCCAAGCTCAGCCTTGGCCTGCAAAAGTCTGTCTCGGAAGTGTTGGTCTAGCTCTCGAAAACCTTCGCCTTAGACATAAGGGTCTCGAATACAACACTGTCTCCAGCCTTGCTCGTGACGTGTGTATCCCTCATTCCTTTTTAATTCTGGAAAAACTTTGCGTGTTACACGTCCTTAGATGCAAACTGTTTAATGAAATATTTTGTGAATACCCCTTTTCTTTTTTGATATTTCAGGTTGGTATGACCTTCCAGAGGACATCGTGTTCTCCTTACCAGTCAAATTCCAGAAGGGGACCTGGGAGGTGGCCCAAGACATTGACATTAGCGAAGACGTCCACAAGATACTTAGGTCCATCGCGGATGAGCTGGTCAAGGAGAAAGAGGTCATCTTTCCCCCACCCTACGTCACCCCGCCTCCGGGAACCAACGATGACTGTGAAAACAAGAAAGTGTTTGGGCAGGATGAGGTGGCAGAAGCAGCAAAGGACGGTGGGACGAAGGAGGGGAGTAAGGAAGAGGCCGATCGCCAGCCAGCAGAGGGAACCAACGAACAGTTAGTTAAGATCGTTGAAGGGTCTGAAGTTGACAGCAAAGAAGGAGAGAGGACAACAGACACAGACAAATCGGCAATAGATGCCTAATCCTCCTCAAATATATTCCTAATCCTCCTCAAATATATTTGTATTTCCCTAATTGTCCATAAAAATCACCTTCTATTGTAAATACACCTTTTTCACATCATGTTTATCAGCAATTGTGGGGGGGGGGGGGGAATGAGAAAAAAAATGAGAGAAGTTACAAATAATCAAAAACTTAATAATTTTAGTTACACTAAAATACCACTCTTAAAGGTTTACAGAAATAGAAAAATAAAAAGTACCTATATGATATAAAACATAGGTTACAGTATTAATACACCCAATAAAAAAAATTGTGTGTGATTTTAGGGTTATTTGAGCCATTACAAATTTCAAATTTCTCTTCGATCGCCCCGCCCAGAAAAATTCCTCCTTTGACAGAATGCCTGGATGTCGAAGTCGTGACGTCACGTATAGAATAGCTTTCTTCGCAATTGATTGCGATCGCGTGGTTACATATGTACGCACGCGATCGCGATAAATCGCGAAGAAAGCTATTCTATACGTGACGTCACGACTTCGACAGGAGGAATTTTTCTGGGCGGGGCTATCGAAGAGAAATTTGAAATTTGTAATGGCTCAAATAACCCTAAAATCACACACAATTTTTTTTATTGGGTGTATTAATACTGTAACCTATGTTTTATATCATATAGGTACTTTTTATTTTTCTATTTCTGTAAACCTTTAAAAGTATACACTGCTATTTGTTTTTTATTTAACTTAAAAACCCTTTACATACTTCCATCTGTGGGGTATTGTACAATTAGAATAGTTGGCCAAATTCTTGTGCACACGTGATGATGACCATTGTAAAGTTGGACTATTTAGTAAAGTTATAGGCTTAGTTTTATATTCACTCTTGGGACCAATTTGTTATTTTTCTTTATTGGAAAAGTATTTACGTACACGGATGGGTACAGAAACATTGCCATATAGTAATTGTGTGTCTCAAAGTGTTATTTTTATGCCACTCCTCAACTGTGCCAGGCAAACTGTACGTGTTAAATAGTGGAGAGATGGTCTCAGCAACCATGATTGATAGCCTTAGCAAAATTGAAACAGTGGTTTGTTGTTAAAGGAGCATCACATGAATGATATATACTTGGCATAACTGTTAGGTTGTTACTTTTTTAAAAACCAGTTAGCGCCGGGATTATTTTAACATTGACCATGCCCATGTGAAGAATTGTTTTTCACAAACCTCGATCCAAGACGGGTTATATGGCTGCATACATGGTATCTGTGGGTAGCACTTACACCCTGATATTTCAAGCCTCGCTCGCTGTGCGCGAGCTTGTCGCTTACAGATATTTCCATCCTAGTCCGTGACGTGTTTATTCGTATTCCAAATTTGAATTTCAGAAAAAAACTTTGCATGAATATATTATACACGTTCTCCGTATGGGTAAAAAAGACGACGCTAACTGCGGTTACAAAAAAAGAGTAATGGGATTGTGGAGAGTTGGAGTGGGGAATAAATGTGTAATATATTTTACATCGTGCTGTATTGCTCCCAGTGGGCATTTTACCCGATATTACCCGGGTTGTAACGAGTAATAACGCTAGTTATTACTGGGTAACATACCGATATTACCCGGGTTGTAACGAGTAATAACGCGTTATTACGGGTAATATCACCGAGTAATAACGGGGAAATAGTAGACGAACATTTCCCCGTTATTACCAGCCGATATTACCACATTTACCCACTGTTACCCGGGAGAATGTTACCGATATTTCTGGCATTGCACGTTATTACCACCCGATATTACCCCATTTACCCGATATTTCTGGCATTGCATTGTTATTACTACCCGATATTACCCCATTTACCCGATATTTCTGGCATTGCATTGTTATTACCACCCGATATTACCTCTTTTACCCGATATTTCTGGCATTGCATTGTTATTACCACCCGATATTACCCCATTTACCCGATATTTCTGGCATTGCATTGTTATTACCACCCGATATTACCTCTTTTACGCGATATTTCTGGCATTGCATTGTTATTACCACCCGATATTACCCCATTTACCCGATATTTCTGGCATTGCATTGTTATTACTACCCGATATTACCCCATTTACCCGATATTTCTGGCATTGCATTGTTATTACCACCCGATATTACCCCATTTACCGGATATTTCTGGCATTGCATTGTTATTACCACCCGATATTACCCCATTTACCCGATATTTCTGGCATTGCATTGTTATTACTACCCGATATTTCTGGCATTGCATTGTTATTACCACCCGATATTACCCCATTTACCCGATATTTCTGGCATTGCATTGTTATTACTAGCCGATATTACCCGATATTTCTGACATTGCATTGTTATTACCACCCGATATTACCTCTTTTACCCGATATTTCTGGTATTGCATTGTTATTACCACCCGATATTACCCGATATTTCTGGCATTGCATTGTTATTACTAGCCGATATTACCTATTTTACCCGATATTTCTGGCATTGCATTTTTATTACTACCCGATATTACCCCATTTACCCGAAATTACCAGGGAGAATATTACCGATATATTACCGTTATTACCACCCGATATTACCCCCTTTACCCAATATTACCAGGGATAATGTTACCGATATTTCTGGCATTTCATCGTTATTACTACCCGATATTACCCCATTTACCCAATATTGGTTAATTTGTTGGTTAATTGGTTAATTATATTGGTTAATACTAATATTACGATACTACCGGAACAATACTACAATGTATACACATATAAACATCATTGACTCTTCTGAGCCTACAATCTTAGCGTGTACTTAAATGCTATATATGTGCCCAATATCACCGCTGTCTGTAATCACAGCTAGTTTGCAATTAATTTGTTGTTAATTTATTTGTGTGTTGGTTTTTTGGCAAATTTGTTTCTTTGAGACTTGGAGTAAATAAATATTACACAATTATCTCTACGAAAACACCCTAAACGTATCTCTATTTTGCAAAACATAACGTCATGTAGAAAAAAAGTGACAAAATTGTTTCACCAAGGTTTATCACGCCCACTTGGGGTCAACATGTAAATTGAGGTCACCCGATATTACCCTATTTACCCAATATCAGAGAATGTAACTGATATTTCTGGCATTGCCGTGTTATTACCACCTGATATTACCCCTTTACCAAATATTACCAGGGAGAATGTAACCGATATTTCTGGCATTTTCATGTTATTAACTCGGTAAATTGTTACCCATTACCTCTTATTACCCTGTTATAACTCGCTAAAATGTCGGTTTCAACAGGGTAATAACAGTAATCTTTGAACTTGGAAATTATTAGCTTGGATTGCTATAATTTTACTGTTATTACCCCCCCCGGTACTCAAGTTCCCAATGTTATAACCAATTCAAGCCTTTCACCATTACCCACATTACCTGTATTATCCTGTTGTTACCCGGTAAATTGTCGGTTTCAACAGGGTAATAACAGTAATATTTGAACTTGAAAATTTTGCTGGAATTGCTACTAATTTTACTGTTATTACTCAAGTTCCCAATGTTATAACCAATTCAAGCCTTTCATCATTACCCACATTAACTGTATTATCCTGTTGTTACTCGGTAAAATGTCGGTTTCAACAGGGTAATAACAGTAATATTAGAACTTGGAAATGTTACTGTTATTACTCAAGTTCCCGATGTTATAACCAATTCAACCCTTTCACCACATTACCCATATTACCTGTATTATCCTGTTGTTACTCGGTAACATGTTGGTTTCAACAGGGTAACAACAGTAATATTTGAACTTGGAAATTTTGCTAGGATTGCTATAATTTTACTGTTATTACTCAAGTTACCAATGTTATAACCAATTCAAGCCTTTCATCATTACCCACATTACCTGTATTATCCTGTTGTTACTCGATAAAATGTCGGTTTCAACAGGGTAATAACAGTAATATTAGAACTTGGAAATGTTACTGTTATTACTCAAGTTCCCGATGTTATAACCAATTCAACCCTTTCACCACATTACCCACATTACCTGTATTATCCTGTTGTTACTCGATAAAATGTCGGTTTCAACAGGGTAATAACAGTAATATTAGAACTTGGAAATGTTACACTTATTACTCAAGTTCCCGATGTTATAACCAATTCAACCCTTTCACCACATTACCCATATTACCTGTATTATCCTGTTGTTACTCGGTAACATGTTGGTTTCAACAGGGTACCAACAGTAATATTTAAACTTGGAAATTTTGCTAGGATTGCTACAATTTTACTGTTATTACTCAAGTTACCAATGTTATAACCAATTCAAGCCTTTCATCATTACCCACATTACCTGTATTATCCTGTTGTTACTCGGTAAAATGTCGATTTCAACAGGGTAATAACAGTAATATTAGAACTTGGAAATGTTACTGTTATTACTCAAGTTCCCGATGTTATAACCAATTCAACCCTTTCACCACATTACCCATATTACCTGTATTATCCTGTTGTTACTCGGTAACATGTTGGTTTCAACAGGGTAATAACGGTTATATTTGGACTTTGAAATTTGGTAGACCGGTGCACCATTTTTCAAGAGTTTTTCTCATCAGAAACAGATCCTGTCGGTCTCAAGGATCAATTAGATCCAATCCTTATATTAAAAAAACAAATATTAAGGAATTTATAACAATTTCATTATCACACCGGTAATATCATTTGGGTAATAACACGGTAATATCGGTAAAATTTGGACTTAGTCAAATTTTGGGGTGATATTACCGGTAATATCGGTAACCGGTAACAACTTGCCCACTGGGCTGTAGCTCATGACCCTATGCTCATCATTGAAACATCGGCTACCACATCCCTGGCCTCATATCCCCCTTGCACTCACGGATAAATGGGCGCTCTTCTTTTCTTTCCGTTTTCCACTTCAGGAAAGTTTAAAAAAACAAACTAGCCTATTGAGACTTTATCAATTTATTCCAATCCGAGTCGGATTAAATCATCTGTGCAACATTTAATGCTTTACCGAAAAATAATACATGGATATGCATTATATTCCTCTTATGTGACTGTGAGTTTATAGCTACTCAGTTTTCACACCGACAAAATACATTTTTGATTTGTTTAACTTTTGTAATATTTAATTTTACTTGCAACGGAGTGTAGGCAAATTGTTTTCCTATTGTTCCAAATATGATCACTCACAAATCAAATGTAACCTGTCTTGAAAATTTTGCATTTACGCTCCGTTAAAATAAAACACGGACCCAAGTTGATGTCACAAGAAAAATGCCCAAGACGGCAGGGGCGTCACGTGCGCGCCGATTTGCGCGCTAACGCCGTGTCTTTTCCAAATGCCGGCTTCGTGTGCGTTTAAATCAAAAACATAAAGTTCTGAAAACGCATGTCATGCATCATGTGTGATGTCAAGGTTTTCCAAACTTCTGGCTTCGGCTCCTTCGGCCCCTTCGGCTCCTACGGCTCCTTCGGCTCCTACGGCTCCTTCGGCTCTACGGCTCCAGCCCATTTCTAAACTGCACGAACGAAGCCTAAATGAACACGAATTGGTGAACACAAAGTTCATGTTTGGGAAACAGCCAATTGATTAGTGATCGACCATACCGCCAACAAAATGGCCGTTGCGAGTGCGATTATCAAGTAAGTACAGATGATTCACCTCTTTCTTTTTCTAGTATTTTATCTAAAAGGCTAACTTGTTTTAAATGTACTTCATTTTAGAGTCTTGTTAGGTGTTTCAGTGTAATATTCGGCCATATTTATTGATAAGAAAACTAGCGTTTTCGTATGACCAGCACTGCAGAATCATTATAAAAATGTTAAACACACGTACAGTACTGCCACTGGTCCCCGGCCATGCTGGCGCGGCCCAGGTGAGTCCCCTACCTCAGCTCCCTACGTACGGAGGGCCATTCCAGGAATGGATATGTGGGCAAAACAAGTTGAGGAGAAATTTTTAATAGTTTTACCTCAGTGTATTTGTAGAAACCAATTTCACCCTAGCATATATTATTTGTGTCCTTATTTTTCGTTCTGGAACTTCGGAATGTTCAGGAATTCCATATCATATGATGAGCTTTTCACTAAAAATGCTTGCTCTGCCGTCTGCGTCATCAGCGCCCTGTGGCGTGCTGGATATAGATATATGGAGATTGCACAGTGGCCAACAGATACAGATATGTTGATACGCTGGCTGACGTTTTTCAGGAAAATAAACGTTAACTAGTTGTAGACCCTCTTCATCAGTTGCATACCGACTCAAGTTCGTATACGACGTGCGTTGTATGCACGATGCTGCGTGCACGCTCAATATCAATACGCGCGCACAGCATGCAGCATCAGTTGCAGATTCACGGAGGGCAGTGCGCACGTGTGCATGTACACGCTAAAACAGTATGTACGAAGGACTATGTGAAACTGACGAAGAAAGTCTACGAGTTAACGTTGTTTTGAGTTTATTGTGGGACCTGGACGTTATTCTCAGTGCAATGACGATGTCGTTCATCCTGGGCTAGCTACTACGCATGGAGGAAGGCTAGTAGTAGTAGTTGAAAATGGAGCAACCTGAGATCAAAGACTGAGCCTTCCGGGCCGCCGTCGTAACAATACTGCGGTTAGACACTCGTCGCAAAGCATCATTAGATTGACTACGCATGCGCTATGCACCTGCAGGCTGCACCAGGTTGTGAAATGGCAGCATACGGAAAAAACAATTTTGTAACAGGCTCCGATTTAAGCGATAAACATAAAACCAACAATTTGATGAAAAAAATCCCGATCCAAAGTACAAAATAAAACAAACACATTTTAACAAATATTTGAAATTATGATGTTGTCATGTTCATGGTATTTAAAAACAGCCTTATAAATTCGTGATTATGGACTATATAGCGTATCGATATTTCGCCACAATTAGGATTTTTCTATGGTTCTGTCTGGTGTAAATTGCCTCTAAATCTGCGACCTTAAGTTTAAATTTCTTTCGCAATAAAACTAAAGCCGAATAAAATATGACGGAACATGTCCAGGCAGCAGGCGTGCACAGCTCGTCGCACTGACATTTTAACTTCAAGTTCAAGTCTAAATAAAAAGGCACGCCCTAATCTGATTTTAATTTCCAGTAAATAAACTCATTGCAAGCCTACCAGTGAGCATCGCAAGCCTACCAACGAGCATCGCGTGGCGGTGCTGCTTTTGTCTGATTTTGTGTTGTTTCCTATGAGCGCATATTTGGTGCAGTAAAACCCTACAATACATCATGATTTGGCCGAAAATGACCTAGGCTAAATACTAGATTTTGGTTTTATTTTGGCTGTAGGGCCTTGGGCAAGTTGGCTGTTGGGGCTGGTGCCGTGTACGTGACAGTGGATCAAGGAATCTGGAGTGTGTCGTCGGAGGGGGCAGGCGGTATACGCAACCTCACCGCTGCCTACGTTATTTCCAGCCAGGAAGAATATCTGCAGCAGGTATACATGGAAACCACCAGCGTTTTTGTTTTCATAAAGGTTTTGGGAAAATGGCCACTTATTTATTGACCAAGAACAGGGGATAGGTACCCATTGAGGGCCCACTTACAAAATAAGTAGCAGCCTATAGAGTGCAGTATTATTGTCGACTCTGTCACAAGTATTGGCCATAAGAAGCATTAATAAGGAATGCTTTTGTCACACGCCAGTTGAAATAGCTTGGGAATCAAGTTGAGACTGGAGGACTTGTGATGGACTTGTGATGACTTGTTGTGATAGACTCGACTGCAGCAGTGGAGCAATGTTTTTATGTCAGTCAGATGTTAAAACTAGGACATTGCTACTTCTACGGCGGTACATAACAACGTCCATCAGTTTGGAATTTGAACATAATGCTAATTGTTGCTTCTGTCCAATTCCAGATGCCATCTGCAGAAGGGGTTGCAACACAACTCCGAGAAGGCTGGAATTCAGGTTAGTTTTATCCTTAGCTGATGTCAGATTTTCTCTTGACACCCTTGTTGCAGAAAAGGAATAAATCAAAAGTATTTACAAAGTTGGGGAGGACTATTG
The DNA here is from genome assembly GCA_037893245.1 of Crossaster papposus. Taxonomy (NCBI): domain Eukaryota; kingdom Metazoa; phylum Echinodermata; class Asteroidea; order Velatida; family Solasteridae; genus Crossaster; species Crossaster papposus. The sequence goes on from JBAIAA010000483.1 coordinate 178,023, forward strand.
AAACATGCATTCAAACATATTACCTTCGGCACTTGATACTGAAGTGAAGATGTGATTGGTTTGTACACAATTTGCTCCCATGAGTGCTGTGTGTCTGTTATGCCATCTACTGTTTTGTGCAAGACGTCCTTAAGAAATCAAGAAGCCTATTATCCTGACCTTCCCGAATCCTCCAAAATCCCTTCTGCAAAAATGGAGGATTTTGGATGATAGAGGCTGGGTTTTGGAGGATGCATTGTGGCAAGCTTTGCAGGCAGGTTCATACTTTACGCAAATGCAATTGAGAACTAAATTAGACGTCAAGAAACATTCAAGTTAAAATGTGTAACAAAACTTGCGAATTCGCAGCGTGAAAACTCTCTGTGACATCAAAAATTCACGTTCGCTTTTGTGCCGAGTATGAACCACCTTTTAGGCTGTACATTGTACTGTTGATACTTTGCCGTGCTCAAATTTAGGCCTAGATTATACCTGAAATCTTCCACACTGCTCTGAAATATCATTGGATACAGTGACTATATCCAATGAATAAATTTAGGAAATAATATAATGGATGATTTAGAAGGATTGAGGCTGAACCAATATTTGTTGGATATAAGCAGTTTGTTGTTTGTGTGTTTAGGGGTCAAGAGTGCATTTGCATACATTGCTGCTGCTCCCGAGAAAGTAGGAGACCTAGCCAGCTCGACCAGTAACTGGATTGCAGACTCAGCCTCTGGAAGCGATAAGTAGAACCTGAATAAACAGCTCTCATCATATCTGTACCAAAGGTAAAAGACCTACAAATAAACTAATCGTTCAATTAATTACTTATATTCTAGCATGCAGAATTCATTTTGAAGCAGTAACAGTAACTCGGAAACTAAATTTTCAATAAAAAGCTTTACTCGTAGAAATAAACATAATAAATCCAAGTTTTTCGTAAGGTCAAACAACATTTGAAATATACTCATGAAATATACCCCTTTGTCTCTTTGATCATTTGTAGATGAAGCTTTCTTGGGATCCGTGATAAATTGAGTGTGCATCTGTAACAGAATCTCGGAATGTTATTTTCTCAGTAATATTTGAAGGCATCTCTTGTTTCTTACATCCAGATGTTAAAACTGACCAAGACTTAAATTGTTGGCTTCACATTGTTAATTGATTGCTAAAAGACAATGTACTTTATTTTTGTTTCAGATCTTTTGTTGTTGTAATTATCCCTATTAACAAATAAGTAGAACGATGTTCCTTAGAGCAAAACAAAAGTTGGGACCGCTTTCTCCCAAAACGCCCTTGACGGTGGAGCCACCAAATAAAAAAGGTAAAACAGGCAAGAAGGTCAAGAAGGCCAAGAAGGCCAAGAAAGCGGAGAGTGACCACTACGTATGCCAGACCTGCTCAAAGGAGTTTAAACGTGCGTGTCGTTATGAGAACCATTTAAGGCTTCACACAGGAGAGGTCCCTTTTAGTTGCAGTATCTGTGACAAGCGCTTCCGCAGTGCTGAGAGCCTGAGTGCCCACAGAGCCACCCACACCGATAGTAGGATTGCATGCAGTATGTGTAGTGGGCTCTTTACAACTGTGCACCAGCTCAGGAAACACCAGCGCCTGACCAAGCTCGCGATCTCGAGGGGTGATCCCAACGATCATGCCCCCGTCAAGTGCAAGCTGTGCACCGCCCAGATCACTTCCAGGAGCGAGGGACGGCAGCACATGCACTGGCACAGGAAGAAAAAGCAGAAACAGCAGCCTTACGTCTGCAGCTTCTGCAAGGAGGGCTTCAACCAACTTGACCTGCTAGGTCAGCACGAGAGGAGCAAGCAGTGCATGACTTTGTACAATCCAGAAGGAAGCAAGGATTGCTCAAAGTGTAGAAAGATTTTCAGACAGGACGCCGACCCGGAACAGGAGATCATGCCCTGCAGGCTGCAGCACATCCATCAGTTACACAACTACTCCAAGACCCCCAGCTTCCATGCCTGTCACGTGTGTAGTAAGAAATTTACAAGCTCCCCAAACCTTGGCAAGCACCTTGCCACCCACTTTGATTTGGAACTGTACAAGTGCGACTCGTGCCGGATGGAGTTCAAAGACACACAAAGCTTAAAAGAACATATCTGTTCAAATACACTAGAGGCTCAGAATAAGCCCATTCTAGTAGTCAAGTTCCTGCCTCCTGATGAAGTTAATCAGGCCATAATGGCACAGCATGTTGAAACTTCAGATAGTAACTATGAAGAAACTATATCGCCATTCAACCTGACCTGAGTTTATTATCAAGTTATCATGCTGATGTCCCCAAATAGATCACAGTCTATATTATGACTTAACCCTTACTCTATGACATGTATAAGAGTTGTTTATTTCAAGTCGGTGGTACAGTACATGCCAATGTACTCCAGCTGCAGTACATTGCAGGATTATTTGCATTACCAGACAACTGATTTTCAAAGCTCCGACTGAAGTGCATTGGGGGCACTCCTGTTTATCAATAAAGGCAATAACTTGGCACCTGGCTTTGCTTATCAGTAAATGTACTTACAGCATGACAAAGTTGACCTGGAGTTTCCATTGGCAGTTCATTGGAGGGCTATGCGATAAACATGGACAAAAAGCATTGATTAAGCCTAAAACATCTGCTGTTGACGCTCAAAGTTGTGTAATTGATTATTTTAAATTTTAAGAAAAATGTTAAGACTTACTGTTTGGGTTTCTTAAAACTGATATGCATGTAAATGTGCACTAACTTTCTGGGTTTTTTTGCAGTGAGAACTAAAACTGTGAAAGATGAATTTTTTTGTTTCACGGCGGTGTAAAACGGGTCGTGAGTTTTTGCTTACTATGTTAGTGGGTTTGTGTATGAGTGGGTGATTATGTTGGTGGGTTGACAGTTTACTCAGCCCATTCTATCCGCGACACAGTGCACACTTTCAACTACCACTGCTAGCTATTGTGTATTGTAGCGCACTAGCTAAAGTGCACATCTGTACAGTCAATACTAGACTGATAATTCTGTCACTCTCCGGGCTCTTCTGTGTGACACCATGCAGAAAAAAAACCTGAACAAGTTGCAGGGCAACAGCTCCCTGTGTTAGACTGGCAGTGGACCAGAAACTGTACAAGAGCACATGAGGGCGCAGAGGAAATCCTATTGCCGTCACCAAGTTAGGATAACAAATGCCAACCCACGCTTCCCCCCCCCCTCCTTTTTCACAGCATTTAGTCTGGTTTCTTAGTGTTGTAGTTGTATAGTTGGAATGATTTGAAAAAAAATAAAGGTGTTATCAAACTATAATATTGAGTTCGCATAATGTGCATACAATTTTGTTTTAGTGGCAGATTTAAAATGAAAGAAAATAAGTTTTTACCCACCCGTTACCGCGCAGAATGCCTTGCACACCCGAATAATTGCCAATGAAAATCTTAATTCAACTATTTAACAAATTGTGCATTCTGATTTCACGTAATTAGTTTATTAAGTATATGCATTGTGTGACCAAGCCCAATTACCATAGAGCAAGCGAGGAAACCATCCATTTGGGCGATTAAATTACATTTTTATTATACTGTCCCGCCAAACATGCATGTCTTAGATACCACAGCAGTTTGTATCTTTGTACATGTATGTACATTCTTTGAAAACAAAATCTAAAATTTACCCAGCACGATATGGGACTCCCCCTGTACACTCCCTCGACTATCGTTAGTGCCTATAGTACTTTATAAGCACTAAGAAACCACAACATTCAGCAAGCACGACCACCACAAAGGAAAGGGGGGGGGTTCCCTCCGTCTCATATCGCGCTTCATACGAGAACAATTACCCTCGATGAACTAATCAAACTGGCTCAAAATGCTAATCTATTATTGACAGGTACATTATACCTGGCGAAAGTCATTTACGCCGTGAAAGATCAGTGCGTGAAACCTGTTTCCGAAGCATGCACGCACGTGACTGGAATCTGTTCGGATCTTGTGAAGCTTGGCGCAACCTTGTCCTCAGGGCTTACTATAATTTCATGTTCAAGTCCAAAGCAGGCAGTGTACTGTGGTGCGCGTGCTCGACACTATTGCATGGGATGAGGTAGTCTTGATCCAAGACTAAGCTAGCCGTTCATTTGTTGTTCCGCGGCGCGCCGTCCGTATAATATCCGGGCTTATTGAGGGCGCCCTTAATTATCGCCAGATTCGTTCCCCGGTCTTGGATCAAGACTAGGGATGAGGTTGTGCTTGACATAGCCATTGTTGTGGGTGTGGCAAGTTCTAGGTGTTGGGCAAGGCAAAGAAGCGGACCTCCCATTCATTAAGCTGTCTAGCTGGATCCAGGTCGCGCACATTTCTTTGACAAATCTGTCTCTTTGTTAATTGTTACTACTTAATTAGTGTGGTTCACAAAAACGTGCAGAGGCTAACATTTCTCTAAAGCACTTATATGATCAACCTCGTTTTCATGGCTACGATCTTGCTGCGCCATGTTGTCCCATCATGCCTTGCGCGATCTTAACCCCCCATGACAAAAAGGCCACTTAGCAAATGGGCTTATCTACACCACACTAATTAGGTTCTCAGATCCTTACTTTGGTTTTCATTCCAACAATAAATTTGGAGACCAAAAATAGTCAACGAAAAATGAGCAGAGACATAATGTGAACCCCAGTCGAACGATTTATAACGTGATGATGAGAGGTGCATGGGCAGAAGCGTTTTTCAAAGTGCTTTAATGTACCGTACCTCTGGGCTACGTTTAATTACTAGTTAAAATAGCTATAACAATGTATTAAAAAGCGTCATTGTGAAAACTACTGAATACATTATGACGCGAGGGATGTATAGAGCCGCTCATTTATGATAATTACCCCTAATCATCCTATGAAAAAAATTGACGCTATATTAACCCCTACAACGTAATTAGGTGCGTTTTCCAAACTCCTGGATTCCGCTCTGTTCTCGGCTCTTTGCTGCTAATAAAATGATGAATAAAGCCTATTCGAAGCCGAAGCTGGGGGTTTGAAAAACAGCTTTAGATACTGGGGCCAATTTTATAGAGCTGCTTATAACATACAAATTGATAAAGCACAAAACATTCTTGCTTAGTAGAACCACAGAGCAAGGAACAGTGGTACCAGTTCGCACCGGGATTATTTTAACATCGCCGAGCCCACGGGCGGGATTATTTTTAACGAAACTCGATCCGAAGCGGGTCCAGGCTGATAGTGCCGGGAAGCACACCCATGCATTTCCGGCCTTGCTCGCTGCTGACATACATTTCCGAACTTGAACTTGGCGTGTTTATGCGTCATCCGTTTTGAATTTAGGGACATTTTTGCGTTTATATACGTCATCCGGCGCGAACTGGTTAATTACCAGCCACTAGACTAGAGTCACTACACCATGTGACGTATATTATTTGTAATTGGTATTTAGCTGTTGTTAGCTTAGCTACAATCATATGGAATGTTGGCTCATAACTTGATTTACGAAGCAAGGGTTTTTGTGCTTTAAGCAGCTCTATGATATTTGCCCCAGGCTTCCAAAATCTATAATTATTGTACAGGTATTGCGCAGACAATGTTCGTACATGACGTGCGTTCAGGGACGCGCGAGCGCATTAGGGCGTGTCATTTTAGAATCACGCGCGCAGTACTAGTACGCACTGAATAGCAGTCATATCATCAGTGTCGTTTGTGTATTTTCCATATCCAGGGGGTTGGTAAAAGAACGCACACGCGCCCATAGTGGCGAGGGTGTAATGTGATTTTATCAAAAGTATCCGAACAAACATGAGCTGCAACCCAACTGGTACCCATCAGGACGTAAACATAATGCCGCTCGCGGTACTGAGGGATCAGTGAAGTCACAGGTTCCACACCCATGACATGCACGATATTGGCCTAGTTTTCCGTAAGAAGAATGTGATGTGATGAAGGCTTGCTATTTTGTTTTGCCAAGGGAAATAGTTGAAAACGATGTGAGGCTTTATAATAATGATTCTATTTTTTGAGGTACTATAAATGTTCGAAGCTGAAGGGAAACCACCTCAGGTGAGTGAATATCACAATTAGAAATACATTGACTGTTTTTTAATTTTGTGTTTAATTACGGGGGGGGGGGGGGGGGGAGGTGTGGTTGTGGGTGTGGTGGTGGGGGGGTGGTTGTGGGTGTCTACGCAATAGCGATATTAAAAAATATTAAACTATAGTTGTTACACTTTAAGTTGTCTTTTGTAATTCATGTTCATTGTGTCCACTATTGTGTGTACAGTTATATTGTATTGTCTGTTGTGTTTGGCAAAATAAATAATAATAATAATAATAATATTAATAATAATATAATAAACATCGATTTATTTCTTCCAAATCCGCTGCACAGTCTACCTCAAAAATTCATCTATGAAAATTAATTGTATAACTCCCTATCCGTTAATAAAACACTCAAGAAAACCGAATAAATCATACAGCTCCATTATTTAACCTATTAAAACAGGTTGCGCCGGGATTATTGTAGGGGAGACCGAGCCCAGGTGCGAGAGTCTTTTTCACGAAACCCGATCATTCCGAGGCGAGTTTAGGCCGATATCAGTTGTTTGCTCATTTTGCTGCTAGTGCTACGATGCTATACTGTTACTTTAGTGCTAGTAAAAGTGCTGACAAAAATATTGGCCTTGCTCGTGATGTGTTGATTGTCATCTGTTTTTAATCTCGAAACAACTTTGCAATTGCATTTATATACGTCATCCGTCGCGATACTGTTAAAAAGGTAAAATAATTACCTGTTCTGCGCTGAACAGTTTTTGCTCATCAGTCTAGATCAGTAGATGCAAAGCTAGATGGCGGACGACAACTCTTTGTAAGCGCTGACCAATCACAGTGCTTCTGTCAATAATGTTCAACCCTGACACATAATAGCCGTCGGTAAACAGAAGGCTGCGTAATATACCGGTATGTACCCGGCAGTTGTTGTGTGTCAATCGCCGTCCAAAGGGCATTTTCCAATCCCATGGGAGCCCACAACTTTCTGGCCACAACTTTCTGGCCACAACTTTCTGGCCACTTCCTGTTTGCCCTGGTCGCTGCCATTGTTAGTGAAGTGAAAACATAGTGAGGTGAGCGCACTCTCGTCGTGTAAAGCTACGAAGCTCTGAAGGGACAGTCGGAGTTTCTCATTTCCTCACTCTTGGCCGATTTTTGGCATCAAAGTTCATCAAAATTTATTTTAATCTGGTATTGTTTCCCAAAATTACGCACACCCTTAGCAGTTAGTGATACATTATCCCTTGGTACATGTACATTATTAGTTATACGAGCTGTCAAGGACACTCATTTGACTGATACAAAAATGATAGTAGAACAATGTAGAACACATGTTGTACGAACATCTGGGTATTCCAATACTTCAACAAGTTTTTATTTTATACTTTGTTCTAAAATAAGGCATTTAACAACAATAGACCGATCCAATTCTCACCATAAGCCCCGCCCACCTTAGCAACAACATGGCGACGCTTTAGTTTTAGGCAACATTTAAAAAAAAAATTACTATTATTAGCATGCAAGTGGGCGAACTAATGATGTCAATTATTTTAACCAGTTCGCGCCGGGATTATTGTAACATTCACAGAGCCTAGGCGAAGAGATTATTTTTACCTAAACTCGATCCGAGGCGGGTTCAGGCCGATGGTACCAGGAAGTACACCCATGCATTTCCGGCCTTGCTCAATGCTGACAGACATTTCCAGCCTTGCTCGTGACGTGTTTATGCGTCATCCGTTTTGAATCTTGAAAAAAACTTTGCGTGTATACATTCTCTGGTGCGAACTGGTTAAGGAGGGGTATGTTCAGTACATGATTGATAGTTAATTTGCAGTTGGGAGAAATTAAGCCGAAAATTGACCACATTAATTTGTTTTGTAAAGGACGGTGTTGTAACTGTTGTTGCAGAAAATATGTTAACTGGGTAGTACTGGAATAAATCACGTATTTTGCCAGAACAGGAATAAACCATAGTCTTAATAAATGCTATTTATGTAGAGCATTTTAAACATGCATTGTTAAAGTACTGCGAATCCTACCTTGGAACACTATCCTTAAATATCTTCTTGACATTCTGATCAGAATAGGGCTCGTTTCAAGTCGCACAAGTTCAATGTTAATAATCTTATTTCGGTTTTAAGGTAAAAAAAGATTTCGTTACCCGAATACCAGATGAGTAATTTACATACGCTATGACTGCATATTTTTTACAATTTCTTATACTCCCCATTAAAACAGACACAGTACAGCCGCATCTTGATTGAAAAATACAGTGCCTGGGGCCAATTTCATAGAGCTGCTAAGCACAAATGAAATTTGCTGAGCATGACAATTCGTCCCTTGCAAAAACAATGTTACAGACCAAATTTTCACGTGATCTTTATTGTTTTGGATTGATAATCGGCTGGTTTTTTTGCTTAGCATGAAAAACACGTATAATTTTGGCTAGTAACCTGTTTTTAATGAGCAAGACTTTTTTGTGCTAAGCAAATTGTTGTGCTTAGCAGCTCTATGAAATTGGCCCCAGGTCAAAGTGTACACTTTTCACAGCGCATGTTGCCTGTAGCAACTGTTGCTGAGTCACCTGACCAAAAGTCTTATTGGTAAATGCGCGCTGTTTGATTGACAGGTTGGATCGGTCCATGTTGTTTTATTGATTTGCAACACGCTTTAAACGAATGAGAATACCTACGGTACAATTTTATAAACAATTTTCAAACTAGAGATAGTGTAAATAAATAGCAAGATCTACTTCTAGAACTGTAAGGCTCACGAGCCTACCGAAAGTTACAGGAGGCACAGGATTTACAGCAGTCCTTCTGATTTCAAAAACACAGGCGTGTTGAAAAAGGCACACCTGAATTTTTCAAGGCGTGTACATTTTCAAGGCGTGTGATTCTGTCTGAGACTAAACAATACTTGGCATTTTTTGAATAAAATATATCCTGGTTAGTTTACAGTAAAGCCATTTTCTTTTTTCCACAAATTATGTAGTAGAATTATGCCGTAAATGTATGCCGAGGTGTGCAGTACAGTGGGATTCAGGCGTGCGATTATTAGCACGTTATATGCGACTTTTAGGCGTGCGATGGTGTGGGGGTGCGATCGCACGCCTCAAATCAGAAGGACTGTTACTGGTGTTATACTTTTTGACTTTGTGGTCCTACTGAGTGAAAAACTGTTTAACCAATTTGGATATTTCGACAGAACATTAGATTTATGAAATCACTATACATGTAGCTTTGGGTACCCTTAACCAGTTCGCGCCGGATGACGTATATAAACGCAAATATTTCCCCAGATGCAAAACGGATGATGCATAAAAACGCCAAGTTCAAGTTCGGAAATGTATGTCAGCAGCAGGCAAGGCCGGAAATGCGTGGGTGTGCTTCCCGGCACTATCAGCCTGAACACGCTTCGGATTGAGTTTCGTTAAAAATAATCCCGCCCGTGGGCTCGGCGATGTTAAAATAATCCCGGCGCGAACTGGTTAAAGGTAGGATACACCATTTGCAGATATCGAAAATATTTAATACCGAATTATTAAGAAATATCTTACTTATTTGAAAGTAAATAATGATTCTAATAATGTAGATATCCTGTAATTATTTCAAAAATTTAATTTCATAAAACATAAAACATTCCAAATACCATCTCAGCACCCTGGGGAGTATTCAGCTCGATGCTGCCATTTCGGGCGCAAAGCAGCTAAATTGTATGCACAATACATTCATGATACAGTTGTGTGCCCATTTTTAATTAATTTTATTAATTATTATTGTTATATACATATATTGTTTTTGGGGGGTGAGGGGGGGGGGCTCAGACAACATTTTGGGGTTCCAGATGAAAGTTTGGGCGTATAATCCCCCATGGCCCTCAGTAGAACATGTACACAAAAAAGTATACATACTTTCTAATTGCAACTTAAAATGCTTATTAAACTCAGTTAGAGTGGGTATACATGCGAGCAATTGTTATTTTACAGGTAATACATGAGCTATAATAATGGTGTAGACAATGTACATGTACGGTACATGCTACAATACTTGTACATGTACCGGTACATAACCTGTGTTTATGTATATTTGTCTTTTTCTAATTCTTAATCTACTGAAGACCCATTTTACCTTCACCTTTTTGAATGGACCTACATGTAGAGTCCAAATTATGATTTGTTTTTATCTACTATTTGTTTTGTGCTGTTTCTTTTCTGGCCTAACTTTCAGTCTGTGGAAGCAACCATTCAACAGCTTTGTCTCCTGGGTTTATTATTGTGAGGTCCCTCACATTCGAGCGATACCAACAAGGAACAAGTTTGTTTGGTTTCCTCTGGAAGTCGCGCATTTGCATGCCCTGACACTTCTTCACTCTTTCAAACGACGGTACATCCTTGAGTGCCGGTATGCGAAATCCCCCTGCCATGATATCTGCTCGGAGATACTTGATAAATTGAGGGGTACTGTTGTAGTAATCAAAGATGCTATGTGTTCCGACTTTTGTAGTCCGGCTGTCATAGAAGTGATCATGAATCAGTTTTTGAAGCTGGCATTCTGGAAGGTTCCATGGGTCAATTACCATTGCAGGAACATTCGCGTAGAACCCCATAATCTCTGTAACAATGACAGAAAAGCTGTTGCTGGTGTTGAGTAATGGCTTAAATGTCTGCAAGAGTTTGGCAAATCCGTTGTAGTCGGCAAGATTAGATGTGAAGATTCGGTCATAGTTGAGCATGTTGAAGTTTTGATGAAGTTTGGGGAAGTCCAGAAAGTTGTCCAAAGAAACATGGACAAGAAGCCTTTCTTGAAGGATGAAACCCTTGACTTTCTGAAGGAGGTTTGTCAAGTACCTGTGGTACATCACCATTGGAGAGGAGTGGGATCCGGGGGTGTGCTTTTTAACCTTCAAGCAATCCCATACTCTGAAGGGCATCCTATTTGGTTGAATGAGGTACCTGTACACGTATGATTTGGGGTCTTCGGCTAGCAACATAGAAGTAACTGGATGTAAATATTTGGGGTAACCGAATCGTACTGTTTTCTTGCTTACCTCGGGGGCAGTAAGTGTAGGGTTGTCGTATGGTATTTCTGTTTGTTTTTCCTCACAGGGGAGAAACAGACCATGTTCAAACCACTTTTTCATCTGTTTACTATTATTTGCATTTAGAGACCTCCAGTATTCAGAGTTTTGATCCTTCTCATTTTCGTTACTGTTTTCAAGCATTATCTGTCTTTGTTGTCTAAGATGGATGGAGTTTTGTTTGTCTCTTCGACATTCCAGTGAATACCATCCACTCCAAACCTGTCGTAGGTAGTACATACATGTACATACCTGTGAATGACATGTGTATAAACCTGTGTATACCTGTAAATTACATACACATGTATGTTCTTTAAAATCCAGAACACTCATCAGCAATCCTTTGGTGGCATCGTTGAGTTGCCGAGCAGGCATCTGAATGAGTTCATACAAGCTCCTCTTGATCAAGCTGTACTCTCGCTTGGAAATGTGGAGTGAGTACCAGATGGTTGCCAAACTAGAAGCAATGCCGTCGGTGTCTGCAAAGCGGATCAACATGTACAGAAAAAGCACGTTCCGTGCCATCACAAACGGATCCAAATCATTAAGAGTCGCGTGAAGTTTCCCCCGGTACTTGACAGGCAGGGAAGCAACTGTCAACACTGTGCTGCGCAGGTTTCCGCAACCTGCAGATAGGATGTGATAATCTCTATCGAGCTGTTTTTCTCCAACGCTCTCTCCGTCTCCGGACCATTCATTGTTGTCAAGCTGTAGGAAGTCTGTTGCCATTGTGTTCCCAAAGTATTCGGGAGAATCGCCGTAAACGCGTTTTCTAAAGCTGTCAAGGCCTGACGAGAGTTGCTTGACGGAAGCTAGACTTTCCTGGCACGTGGCTTTGTGTGTTGGACGGTCACGCCGTTGGCAGTCTACATTGCAGTACCATGCACTGTTGCATGCTGAACACTACATAAAAACACAACAAAACAAAAGTGATTTGTTTTTCATTTGTACATGTAGTAATTTTGTTGGTGGTCATCAGTCATCTACTGATTTGAAAATGTGCACGCCTAGAAAAATTCAGGTGTGCCTTTTTCAAATCAGAAGGAGAAGACCAACCTCAGCATGTACATGTACACGTAGTTTCCTCTCTATATGACTGACCGACCGACCGACCGAAAGGTTATACATGTATCTGGCATCTCTGTACATTTTGTCAATGAATGAGGGAGGGTTAATTAATTGGCACAATGTGCCTTTAAAATGTTACATGCATGTCAAAAACTTACTGCTTGTGTCTTCTCAATGCTGCCGCAAGCACTGCACTTTTTCTTCCTGAACATTTGACATTCTACGGCCTTGTGCCTCCTGTTGTCCCTGTCCTGGCATTTTGAGGAGCAGTACACGGCTACCGGGCATTGTCCGCAAGGCACAGTGTGCTCCGGGAGAATGTTCTCGCAGCACCAGCAATGTCCAGGCTGTACATCCATCGTGATCACCTGTACTGCACACTGCCAAAAAAACAACAAGAATATAAACAGTGGTCACATTTTTTTGGGGGGGTGGGGGGGATGAGAGATACATGTACATGTACCGGTATATGTAGCATTTAGTTATATTGTTTGGGGTAGGCATGGTCGTAGTTCGAAAATATGGGTCTCTTGATACCGTGTATGAGAGTCCCTAAACTTAACACTAACTCCCTGTGTGTGTGCAAATTCATATTGCATTTGGAGGATTAAGGACTGCAACATGCATGTATTAAAATAGACTGCCACATGAAACAACCAGTCAAACATGCTGTTAGTGCCGAGTCAGTCAATCATGTCAATCTTGTCAGTCAGTCGGGCCAATATATGTGGATTGGGTTTTTATTCCCTGCCCGACTCCGTGGGTTTTTACCCAGGATATTCTTTGACGGTTTTCCAAGCCTTCTGATTTGAGGCGTGCGATCGCACCCCTACATCATCGCACGCCTAAAAGCTTTCTGAGAAGTGCTAATAATCGCACGCCTGAATCCCACTGTATCGCACACCTCGGCATACATTTACGGCATAATTATACTACATAATTTGTTAAAAACAGAAAATAGCTTCACTGTAAACTAACCAAGATACATTTTATTAAAGAAATTCCAAGTATTGTTTAGTCTCAGGTTGGATCACACGCCTTAAACATTTACACACCTAGACAAATCCAGGTGTGCCTTTTTCAACACGCCTGTGATTTTTTTAATCAGAAGCATTGGTTTTCCTCCCACCTCTAAAACTGTACCTTCTTCTCAATGTCCTCTCTCTGCAGGTTTCTTCAGGCTTACGAGCTGGTCGCGATAGTGCCTTTGAGGGATTCTTGGTTTCAAATATCAGACAAAATAAAAAATGTACTAATAATAATCATATGTGATAGACAATCATTGCACATCACATACTGCAGGCCTTCATTTTAAAGGAGCGCGCTCGTGCTCCTTAAAATTTTTAAGGAGAGCAAAAAAAAGCGCTCCTTACAATTTTAACAAGAGCAACAAAAAAAACAAAAAAAAAAAAAATCTTTTTCCATCATTATCTTATACCAACAACGGTCATCTAGTCTTTCGTGTTCGCCCATTCCATTTATTTCGGACATAACGGGCCTAGACTAATTCGCGCTTAATTAAGCCATACAAGTCACAGAGAGAGAAATGTCACTGGATGGGAAAGCGCTGATCATTCTCTTAACCAAAAGTTGAACTACTGGTGAATTTTGTGTTCCTTTTCTTGAGTACTGTATGTGTTTATTAAAGGCATAGACACCTTTGGTTGTCATTTTGAGTAACTACAGATACATGTAGTGTCCAGGGCCTTTAAACTTGCGTTTTGTTAGCGAGAGCAAATCACTCTCCTTAATTCATTGTTTTGATTTAAGGAGAGCGATTTTAAAATCACTCTCCTTAATTCACCTTTTGATTTAAGGAGAGCGATGCACAGCTCTCCTCAGATTTATTAAAATGAAGGCCTGATACTGTACATTGTAACATACCTGTTAATATATCATCAGGTTTTAACATAGTTTTAAAACAACAATTAAGACACTCACCTCTTCGTGCAAAATAAGTTTGTGACAAAAACCCGCACAAGTAGTTGACTAACTCTGGAAAAATCCTACAATGAGAAATTTCTCATATTGCATGAGCAACAGTGCATTACGCAGGGACATTTGCCACGTCATAAAGTATTGCACATTTAGGGAAATTCCGCAGCATGTATGAATTGCACAACTTACCGGTATGCCCATTGTGTGTTGAATTCTTTTAATTTCTTTATAATGACGTGCATTTACTGTTGGATATTTTTAATAATAGAAAAATTGGCTTTGTGCACTACAATATGCCACTTTTAAAGGTACATGTAGGATACACCATTTTTTTGGTACCTTTTTTTTGGTACCTTTTTTTTGGTACCTTGACATCCACTCATTTCTCATAATTCAAGCAATTATCAATGGTGTATCCAACCTTTATTCACTTCCGACAGTCGGTATTGGGCAATAATTGGTACATGTTATAACATGTTTATCACAGGACATAATGTGTATGGTTCTATTGAACCGAGGGTCACATTAGCTTGGTCGTTTGCTTTGTGACGGTGACTGCTCAATGTTCCGACACCCCTTCCGATAACTCAACCTATGTTTTGACACGCCTATATTCCAACACCCCTACAGGTATGTTCCAACACCTCTACCGGTATGTTTCGACACACCTACTATTTTCCGACACCCCTATGTATACCGACACTCTTATGTACCGATTACTAAACTTATCTTCTGACCACCTATCTTCTGTTCTGACACACCTATGTTCCGACACACCCATGGCAATTAGTACCCATCCAAAAAGGTCACACAGAACCTAAAACCTCTTAAATAAAGTATGGTGCTTCTTCTGCCTTACACACGTGTACCGGTAGTTTTATTTGCCAACCTGTTCATAATGTGGATTTAAAATTAATGTGCATCTGTGATGCACGGGTGACAGGGTCATATAAAAATATACATACATTATGTGTATAATTTCCTGTAGGGTTCTGCAGGATTTCTGTTGACATGTTATTTAGAGAGGTGTACGTACATTGTATGTAGCTGGTCAGACTACATGTACAGGTACATGTACATGCAGCAATGGCAAGTTCAACCAACTACAGTACAAGTACATGTAGCTAAATTCCTTTTGACCTCCCCTTTCCTTCTTAGTTTAGACATGACAGGTATGGTAGATTTATGAAGCCCAGGTCTCCACTCTCCACTCTAAAGGCTTCACGTGACTCATGATAAGTTTTACTTTTTCATCAAATTACGAGCTATATGTACACTGTACCTTCTCCTTGTTCACCTTTCTTCCAGGGCACAATGCTATCTGCTGAGGTAGAGCCTTTTATCCCTGGGCAGTCCAACCTGGCCAAGCCATCAGGAGGGCGGCCCCCGCCCGCCAACATTCATCCTGGAAACGCCCCTTGTGCTCATGGCGGCTCAACAGTGGGACAGACGGCCTTCACTGGGCACACTCATCACTTGGGATCTTTCAACCCAAAGATGGCAGGTCCCGCCACACACCAAAGCATGGGTAGCCCAAGTGGGTCAGGTTATACACTGACGGAGCTACCTCGCTACCTGACCAATTGCTATCCGTTCGTACAAGACAGGTGAGTATTTTAAAATTACTGACGAGATGTGATAAATGATGAAGATTGTACAGTCGAATTCTGATAACAAGAGCACTGTTAATACAACATCTTGCTTATAACAAGGTGAAAATTTGTACCAGAGTCTTTGATTTTTTAGGTTTTTTTTATTCCTGATAAGACGAGGTACGGTGCATGGTTCCCGTACTTGTACGGTACCTGTTGTACAGTATGTAACAAAGTAAATGGCAAGGCATGTGACATTAGAAAAGTGTTTAAGATTAGTGTTTAACACCAGCCAGCCAGACCCAACCGGTCTTTATCAACCGTTTATTACCAGCCACGTTACAGGCGGTCAACCAATAGGAATGGGTTAACTGTCAAGATTTTAAACAAAGAATCCAAAATGTTTTAACTTATGTAATTTTGTTGTAATGTGAATAAGATTAAAACTGCTGTAATGTAATATGCATGATACTGCATTCACTAATTAAATATTCTCTTTTTATCAGTGTTACTGGTACAGGACCTAAACCAGAGGTACCGCTACGATGGCCAAACTACCCTTCGCATCAGCAGCCGCCCCCTTCTCATCAGCAGCCGCCCCCTTCTCAAAACCCAGCCCTTCCCTACCCTTCTCCTTCTCCCAACATTTACTCCAATCAACAATACCCAGTGCAGGCCCCAAATCTCATGACGCAGTCCTACCCGCAGTCGTACTACTCGGCCCAGCAGAGTCAGGGTACCGTACCAGGCCCGGTGCTCGGCATGCACCAGGGATCGTACCAAATGCCACAGCACTATGCAGGATATCACCCGAACTATCCAGTGGATGGGAACCAGTTTCCCATGGGGTCATATCAGGGAGCAGGGTATGGCTCCTACCCGCAGAGGGACCTGACCCCTAGACAGAGTAGGGTAAGTTTACAGCACTTGAAATAAAACTTCATTTTTAGCTTCATTTTTAACATTTTGGAACTCACTATTATAAAGTCAAACTCTGAAAAGTATTGGTAGTCGTCCTTTATTTAAGAACAAAATAAAGTTTCTTAATGTTGTTCTTAATCTTTATTATTCTAATTAGCTGTGTATATAGATTATTTGTATGATTCCTAGTGTAGGTTATGTTGTACATGTACTTGTACTTGTTATGTCCTGTTTGTGTTGGTCCTTGTCTTTATCTTTATCTTTATTTCATTTTTCGGGATAAACAAAATCACTGAATTAGACAACAATTACAAATAATAAACACTGATCAAGAAACATAACAAAAAACATAACAGAAGACAATACCCAAATAGCTCCTGCAGGATTACCCAAAAGAAACAAGTTTCTGTCGAGGGGCTCTCCAAACTAATTGGATAATACATTTAAGGATAAATAGATTAGATATAAAGGGAATAATAAATAATAAAAATATTAAAAAAATCATTTGATGTGCAACATCAGTTTACATGTATAGGTACTTTTGTGTAGTTAAAATGAAACCTGCGTAATCTCTCTTTATCATGTCATAATTACTTTCTTTCTACACACTAAGGGCCTCTTCACTTGACAAGCTTGCTATTTTTGAGAAGCCCACCGCTTTATCATATATATTTATTTATAACGTCTGTAAATCGTTTGTTTTTGATTAAGTGGAAATAAATATGAGTGATTGATTGACTGAACTTCAACCTCGCCTAAAGTTACAAATTACTAATACCAAAGTATGCAGTATTCTTACCACCGGTACTTATTTAATTGTAGCATTTGTTAGTATTGGGTACTATGTCTAAATAAATCATTTAGTGCTTTGTAGCATATTGTGCTTGATCCCAAGTTAATTCTGTGTCTGGTTAAGGAATCTTTTTTGAAAGACTTTTTTTTCTTATGACGGTACACATAACAAAAATACACGTAAATAATAAATGGTATTGCAGGTAAATGTACAGGAATATATTTAAAATTTAACTGTATGCACGTTTAGCACGTTGCCTGTAGCAGGACTCGAACCCATAACCTTTGGATTATTGGGCGAGTAAGTCTCTCCACTGGACAACACAAGTCTAACATTCAGATATCAGCCTTCTACTGTATACGTCTAATTGTACAAAATAGCGAATGTTGCATCAAATGGCACAATGGTCACTACAGGTACCTGTGCCGTGTACGGTTGTTAAAATCTTTCCAACCCAGCCAGCACCAGCCAGGACTGGGTGTTTGCTCTAGTTTTTTCTCACATTTCTTGCCATCCATTACAGCTTGCCTAAACTGTATCTTTGGCTACTGTGGCGGTGCAGACTTGACATGGATCCCTGTTCTATTTTGTCCCTCCACTTTTATTACGCAGTATGTCACCAGTAGCAGGGATCGTCAGTATCCCGGAGCTTACTCCTCCTCACGGGACAGGAGCTCATCATCCTCCAGTCATGAAAGCAGGAGATATCCTACATGTAAAACTCTGGTCTGCATGGATGCTGGCTGCCAAACAGGTGTGAAAAAAAACCAAAAAAAAAAAAACACAGACTACTCGCTCGCTGGATCGGTTTTATACGTTACTCCTTTGAATAAACAAGTTCAGTATTCAACAATTTGACGATTTTTCTCTTGGAATAAACGCGGCCAAAGAAAGTTACTTCAGAACACATTATCTTTTTATTTTTGGTACCTGGTATACGCTTTTGCACGCAAACGATGAAATGTTTATCTCAAAGGAAAAATTGTCAAATCTTCATGTGCACATGCGCAGTTGGAATACCGAACTGGCTTATTGAGTTAACAAAACCCTGTCAGTTAGTATAAAAGTCCTGGTGTTGTGTTGAAATCAACAAAGGGCCACCTTGAGCAAAATTAGGTCCCGACGAACGTGGGTTAGCAAGGCAATACTGTTCAGTACTGGTAGATGTTAGATTTTTGCTGTTGTCAAATGGGTTTTTAAAATTATCTCTGAATAGTGTGAAAGTAGATTACAGCTCCAGTGCAGTTTCTTACAAATCTGTGCATGTGTTACTTATCCTTAACAGGTTTTCTGAGTTTTTATAGGCCTCGTAGTACATGTATATATACGTATGTGGTACTATTGTGTATAATTATTTTTACCTACAGCATGATCTGTATCTGTATCTTGACCATTGTAAATTAATTTTCTTTTTTGTTCAGATTTTCCTGATGAAATAGCCAACAAAACTCTGGCAGAGAAGCCAAGCATGCTGAGACGTCACAAGTTCAAGCCGCGGCGCCGATCGCAGGGAAACCAGACGGGCCAGGAAACCTCAACCTCGACCGACTCGGAGACGGAACCTGGAACGGTGGACAGCGACAGTGGTTACTACAGTCCCAAACACGCCAAGGCCAACCACACCTCTGTTGGGATGGCTACTCATCACGATGCCGGGACTGGTCCCACTGCCAAGGCGCAGGGATACCAGCAGCAGTACAGCGGTGCTGTAGTCAGCGCGGTACCACGGCACGTAACTCGGCCACAGCCCTCAGGGAGCCCGCCGGCGATGTACAACGCCCAGAACTCGGTGCATGCCGTGATGCCGCAGGTGATGCCCACTGCTGGCAACTTTGCCCAGCCCCAGCACTTGCATCACGCAGTACCTCCGGGGTTGCAACAGCAGCAGCAGCAGCAGCAGCAGCAGCAGCAACAACTTGTGCAGCAGCCACCCCCGTTAGGCCAGCACCTGCCGCAACCCATCAGCTATGCCCGGATCCTTAGCCATACCCCGCTCCAGCGCCATCCAGTCCCGATTGCCCTCGGCCATCCCGCTGTGGGGCCGGGCCTGATGCGACAGCATCCCTCATTCCCCACGGCTGCCGAGAACATCAGGAATCACCCCAATGCTGCACACTCAGGGAGTCGAACTGGTCAGCCACGACCGGGGACCAAGTACAATCAAGCACAGGATGGCGCTGTCGCCGACCGTTCCCCGGCTCAGAATGCCAAACGGAAAAAGAAGAAGGATCGCAAGCGGGCAGGGAATGCGCGGGAAGGTGCTGAGGAACCGGGGAATGAACTGCCACCGCAGCCACCTCCCCCGCCTCCAGCTCTGACCGACATGGGAGATTTTCCTGAGCTGCCTCTGGGTGCATCAACAGGACCAGCTGGAGGGACTACCCAGGACTCGCAGCCGCAATCATACAGTGCAATTCTTCAACAGCAAAGATCTATTTCCGTCAGACAACAGGTAATATTACAGTAAATTGTGCAAAGTTTTCTGCGATTCCATTACAAGTTCCTGCGAGTCCATATCAAGTTCATCACAAGTTTTTCATTCTCAAGTCAAGTCAAGTCCAGTCACTAGCTACTAAAAATGAACTGAACAAAAGCATTCATTTGTCATTGTTAAATCTGTTACTTGAGACTGGCTTTATGAAAGGACTCGTGACTGGACTCGTGACTGGACTCGTGACTGGACTCGTGACTGGACTCGTGACTGGACTCGTGACTGGACTCGTGACTGGACTCGTGACTGGACTCGTGACTGGACTCGTGACTGGACTCGTGACTGGACTCGTGACTGGACTCGTGACTGGACTCGTGACTGGACTCGTGACTGGACTCGTGACTGGACTCGTGACTGGACTCGTGACTGGACTCGTGACTGGACTCGTGACTGGACTCGTGACTGGACTCGTGACTGGACTCGTGACTGGACTCGTGACTGGACTCGTGACTGGACTCGTGACTGGACTCGTGACTGGACTCGTGACTGGACTCGTGACTGGACTCGTGACTGGACTCGTGACTGGACTCGTGACTGGACTCGTGACTGGACTCGTGACTGGACTCGTGACTGGACTCGTGATGGGTCTACTGTATGAGTTGTGTTCAGGATCAGGGCTTTAATGATTGGCTGGCCGTTGGTTTTGTGTGTTGGGCTGTATTTGAGTGGGGATGACACACTGGGTGTACACGTGTACACTTACAGTTGACAACGAACTGTGCCATGACCAGCCTGAGCTCAGGTTTCAATTCCTCAACATTTGTACAAGTCTCATGCCTTTCTGCCCTGAACCTCGCATAATTCAACAGGTTCTCCCTGGGCCTCTTGTACTAAGTACTATTAAACAAAGTCCAACACATCAAGTTGCTTATTTTTAATACCAAACCTGCCAAAACCTTGCAAAATTTGCAGTTGGAGTTTGATAGGCTTGGGGTAGTAAAGGTTAAATACAATGTTCTTATTCCAAATAAGGATTTGATGTTAATTTCATTCTGATATTTTCTCTGAGAAATGAAACGAAACAAAACACCTACATGTACCCCCCCCTTTTTTTGTTTAACTGAAATTTAACCTTTTGTTTTCCTGTCCTCTCAACTTGGTCAGTCATAATAGTATGGTCTGTAATACATTGTATGGAAGCTTGTTTTCAAATTTATGGAATTTGAAATATTCTCTCTTATGTTTCCTTACAAATGTACACAAAAACCTTACCCTACTTTGTACATGTGCATGTGCACGTACATTTATTTTACACCGTTGTAAAATGGTAGACATTGAAATACCGTACATGTACCAGTACATGTACCAGTACATGTACCGGTAGGTGGAAAAAAAATCTGAAAAACCCCATTGGTTGCAATTGAATTAATTCATAGTTAACGACTGATCCGGAACTGTTGATATCCGGGAAACGTTGTCACACTGTGTGTACATGTACTGTTACCTACATGTAACGTGTAACAGTGCTTAATCCATCAATATAAATACACATTTTCACACACCCTAAGGGGTTAAAGAGTTATTAATTATTAGCTTGTTAATGTTTGCAGACATACAGAAATTTGTTGTACATGTACATGTACTGTACATACGTGTGCATACAGTTTGTTCCTACATTTTGTATGTATGTGCAGTCTTGCTGTGCTAATCAATGAATTGTGTGTACCGGGCGGGACATGTACAATGTAAAATGTACAGTGTACATATACATACACAGACAAAAACATACCGTACATTCGCATTTTTGTATCACTGTGGAGACATGGCTTTGTTCTCGTGTACAAAATGGTTAGAAAGTCGAGCACGTTTTTCAAAATGCTCCCATTTTAACCATAATTTTTTTCCTGGGTTGAAATTTCGACCCAATATACCCTATATTATACCCATACCCAAACACTAACCCTAACCCACATCCTAATCCTAGTTTTTGAGTAATTTAAGTAAAATCCAAAAATCTAATTCGTGAAATTCCCAATGGAGACCTACCGGTACATGTATTCATCTATAGAAATTTACCCTCCGGAGACATTTTGTCTCCATTGTACACATTGTGTTCATGTCTCCAGAGGGTACCGTATTTCGGAACTACACGCTTTTGTAATTTTGTATCCTTGTGGAAACAATGCGTTATTCTCGTGTACAAAATGGTTACAAAATCGACAACTTTTATTCAAAATGCCCCTATTTTAACCACAATGAATTTCCTGGGTTTAAATTTTGACCCAGTACAGTATACCCTCACACAAACACTAACCCAAACCCTTGAGTCAATCATACACTGTACATGCTTATCCGTATTTCGTGCTCAGTTGTTACATACCGGTACGATAATTCTGTGGGGTTAGGTTGAAGTACAGGAATAAAGGGAAACACTGTACATGCATGCAGGAATGAACATGATTAATGCACTTCAAGTTCAGCACAAAACAACACACTACACTTGGGCATGAAAACTCATTCTTCAGTAACCCGCTAACGGTGTTTTTCAATTACGAATGCCCAAGTGAAGTGTGTGTGGATCAGTACGTGTCATGCATGTAGGCAAAAATTCAAGATTACAGCCCCGAAATAAAACTCTGAATAAAAAGACAAGAAATATTAGTTTATTGACACCAAGCAAACATTGCAAACATCGTTATACATGTAGAAACCCCAATTCTTTTAAATCCTCAAGCATTATATTTTAAAGGCCATATGACCTGATTCCTGCATTTTTTCCCAGTGGCAAAAACCTCTAACGCCCCTA
The DNA here is from genome assembly GCA_037893245.1 of Crossaster papposus. NCBI lineage: Eukaryota > Metazoa > Echinodermata > Asteroidea > Velatida > Solasteridae > Crossaster > Crossaster papposus. Next base: position 200,665 of record JBAIAA010000483.1, read on the forward strand.
ATCCTGCAAAATTTTCTGATGCATCAGCTTCCAAACTTGTGCTCCTAGCAATCCTCCAAAATCCTCCCTTTGGCAAGAAGGATTTTGGAGGATTTTGGATAGAGGGTTCATTTATTAGTTGGTGCAGTAATAATTGTAAGGAAATACTCGGTAATTAGGAATAACTAACAGTGTAAGCGAATTGTCTAAGTTGGTTAGCGTTTTCGTGTCGGGCTTTACTGTTGTAAAATTCCTCTCACCAGGCTAGTTCAGAGGATGTCGAACCAGTCGAAGCCGTGGACGCCAATTCTGCTGACATCATCAAACCAGAAGACCTCTTGAATCCCGAAGCGGCTGCCAGCGGGATCCGTGACGGGAAAAATGCACGGAAAAGACGGAAAAAGGCTATCCTGGCAGCCCAGGCTGCGGCAAAGGTACATTAACCCTGACTGCCTACCCCATGTTTCTGACAAGTAACCTGAATCCTTCAGTATCCTCTGATTTCAAAAGTGTTAACATTACATAAACCTAAATCCTCTATTATTTGTTACTGGGAACTGCTGCCTGAATCCTGCCAAATCCTCCAGCTCAATTAATATTGTGAATAGAGCAAGTAACAAATAACATGAATCCTCCAAAATCATATCTTGGATAGCTGTATATTTTTGTAACACTCAAGTAACCTCAATCCTGCAAGCTTGACTCGTACCAGGGCTGGATTTTATTGGCAGTGTATACAGGCTTTCAAGTATTACTACTTTTTCCTAAAGTTTCCTTACCTTGCTACTACTTTTCCTACCTTTCCCTCGGAATTCCTCCTCGGGCACGAGATGTTTGTCAAGTTTTTCCCATTTTTTGCAGGGGGATTTTACAAGATTCCTAAGACATTGTACTGTATGATAGCGTTTCGTTGGTAATATTATTTCATTGTGATAACACTTTTTTGACTGCAGGCTATCGCACATCAAATATAAAACATTGTCTTGACCCAAGACTGGGGAGTAGCCTTCCATAAGCCTGGCATCCCCAGACAGACTCGCGTTATAATTCTCTGATGATTATTATTAAAACAAATTCCATCAACAGGAATATTCTGAAATCACGGAGGAGCAGCGTCAGCTGCAGGAGAACCTGAAGAAGCCTAGTAAGAAGACTAAGATGCCCATTGAGTATGACCTGGGAGACATGCTGGCAGCTCTGGAGGTAAGTCAGCCCTCTATTCACATGCAACCATATATACTTCAGACTTTCAAGTATTTTTACTTTTATCTAGTTAATTTGTTTTACCTTGCTCTTACATTTCCATAGTTTTTTTAACCTTGCTTTCACTTTTCCTAATTTTTTTATCATTTTTTTCAACTTTTTCCTTTTGCATATTTTTATATTAGTTATCGAGAAAGTGGTGAATTCAATTTTGGTGTTTACTTTCTGTCATTGAACCTTTAGCAGACTGTGTTATCGATGTTGGAAAGGTCAACCTTGGTGCATTCAAATCCTCTACATGTAGTTTGATGTGCAGGGTAGTTGAGGCTAACAAAAACCCTGAAATTTCAAGTTTAAACCCTTTTTTTCCCCGGCGATTTTGGCCTCTCATTGTTCAAATGACCAGTGAGCCAAATTTGTTGATATTGTTGTCTTTGGAAATGTTTTTGCATAAGCAATCCAATGGAGCAATATGACCTTTGATAAATTTTTTACTTTGACCTTGTGGGTCGCGTGACCTTGAGGTGAACTTTGGTGAAAATTATACTAAATACAGATTTTCTACATAATATCAAACAATTACAGGTATAATATATTTTGGGGTTTTTTCTAGCTCTTGAAGTTGGCATACTGGGTGCACTGGGTGTGATGTTCCTATGCAATGTACATGTACATGTACTATCAATCTACATTGATTGTGGTCGAAATTTAAATTGTGATTCGGCAAATTTCAAATTAATATTGAAATCTTGGAATTGTTTTTCTCGGAATATACAAAGTACAGCATTCACAGAGCTAAAACCTTCACCAGGTTAGCTTTCAAGCACCTTTCTGTAGATTTTGAGCACTCCTGCTGCTTCAAGCAATAAAAATGCACACAAATCACAAATGGTATACATGTGTACATGTACTATCCCTTTAGTGCAACCTTTCTAGTGTAGGAGTTAATAATCATTTGTTTTTAGAATTGAAGAGAAAAAAACTAAATGTCAAACTGCTGAGCCATAGTAGACTGCATGTACCGGTACCCCGCACCCAGAGTCACTCTATCCTTTAGCCATATACGCTGGGGCCAGGGAGGTAAACAGAAACAGGGTGGCAGGAGGGGGATAATTTCCCCTGGCTTCCTTCCTGAATAGATTGAAAGGTTTAGTGGTCCAATTCAGTCCTTTCCTGTTAGTCTCTGTGGTACTGTGTATGGTTTCATGTTAAAGGGGGGGGGGTTACTGTTTGGTTTAAAGGTACTGTACATGTGTACTTTTGTGGTTTAACTTGACTTGAATTGGGAAAATACCACATGGGTATGTGCAAAAGTATGATTTTGAGAAAGATTTTTCTGGAGTAATTTACGTTGTGTTGTAGCAATAAAACATACATATAATATCATAACAACAAAAACATTGATTTTGTACACGATTTTGAACTCTTAAAATATACAAACAATATAATATATTTGAGTCCCTTTATTTGTGGAATGTTTCTCAGATCTTTCTGGTAATCTTGTAGAAAACTAAATAACAGAAATTAACAAAATGGAAAACATTTCCACTGATCAGCTGATGTCCTCGTTTTTCATTTCACACTTATGTCATTGAAAATTTAAACTGTACTACATGTAAGTCTTGTAAATATTGGAATTTCCTTGTTCTTTTGGGTAATTCCAAGTTGCATGCCTGGTTCTAGCTGGTAAACTGGGGCGCCGGGGTTACAGTGTTTGACTTCTGGCAAGGAACATCGTGCTTAGGTTCTTGGGCAAGACACTTTGCTATAATTGCCTCTCTTCACCTCTCTTCGCCTCTCTTCACCCGGTGTCGACACGTGTGTCCTTAAGCAAGGCAATTAAACCACTATTGCTTCGTCCTTCGGATGGGACGTAAAGCTGGAGGTCCCGTGTGTTGTGTAATGCACGTAAAAGAACCCAGAAAAAACTTATCGCTAAGAGAAGGGGTTTGCCCCGGTGTTTCTGGAGGATCAAGACAGCTACCTTCTCGTGTTAATCCGGCTAAGATAAAAAAAACCTCTCGAACTAAAGCTGTCAATCAGGACTTCGGTCCATACGACAACTAGTACAACCCAGGTGTATAGAAGGTGGAGACTAAATGCTCTGATTTTGAGCTGCTGCAGAAATGGTCTCATTCCTGGTGAACAGGGATAATAATTGTAAAGCGCTTTTAAACATTGTAGAGGTATAAACCAATACATGTATAAGCACTGCATGTTTATATTATTATTATTACTACACTACTACTTACATGTACGGTGATAACTCAGATGCCACTAAGCCTGCAGAATGTATATTTGTTGGAAGCGAGTATGTGAATGAGTGTACAAAATAAATCCTGTGAATATCTTGTTTGTCATTACAGAGACAACAGCAAGAGACCAAAGCCAAGACACAGCAGCAGGGGATTGTGGGCAAAGGTCGCTCTGTTGCTGCACCGTTTGCAGCAGCAGCAGCAGCAGCAGCAGCTTCTGCCTCCAAGTCACAGCCTTACAGCGAGGTCAAGCAGGCCATACAACAGGCAGCAGTAGCAGCTGCTGTGACTGCCAAGCCGGCTGTACTTGCGCACAAGGAGCCTGTCGGGGTAAGACAAAATGTACCCTTGTTGTTATCGTTACGACAAACTGACACTCGCGGCACCTGGGTGTCAGTTTGTCAAGCCGCGCAATGAGTAAATTTCGGTTCCGCGAAGTGACACCCAAGTTTGTACGTGCACACTGGGAACTGATTCGCAAGGAAAGAATTTTTTCGTCCCGGTTTAAGCTGGTTTAGCAGTAATCGAGCCATAATACCAAGGCTGTGTTGACTAAGTACGCTTTATTTTAATTGGGTAGGGACGTAGGAATGTATATATTGCAAGAAATGTACAGATGTTTGCAAATGAACTCGGACTCAAGTCTGAGTATTTTGCTCACAATTGGACTTTTGTGTGTGTACATGCACACTGGGTATCGTGCACACTGGGTATCGTGCACACTGGGTATCGTGCACACTGGGTATTGTGCACACTGGGTATTGTGCACACTGGGTGCTTGCACATCCAGTGTGCATGGACTTCCAGTGTGCATATGATGCACACTGGGTGCCCTTAAGTGTGAATGCACACTGGGTGCATGCACAAAGGATTTCTTGTGGATTTTCACTTGGTGCATGCATGCAGTGTATCACATACATGTACACCAAACAACACATACCTTTTGAATACGGGTACAAATTTGAGACTTTAGACATATTAAACCCATAAAGTCTTGACAAGGTTATTTTGTCCACTGTGTGTCCTCTGAATCTATTTGTTAATTTAAAAAAACATTTTCTTCATTTTGTTTTACAAATTTTTTTTTTTATCTTCCAGGGGCACAATCCCTTAGATTCGTCTGCGCCGGCAAAACGAGGCAAGGAACGGGAGAACCCCGTCAAGAAGAAACCCAGCGCCCTCAAGAGGGTCATCCTGAAGGAGCGCGAGGAGAACAAGCGACTACGCACCTTGCAGGAGACGTGTCTGTCAGATGCAGAGGAGTAAGTCACTGGAGTCTAAGGATGGCTTTCAAGTATTCTTACTTTTTCTTGCCCTGCCCCTACTTTTCTTACTATTCTCTTGAAATTTCAAATTCCCAAAAATGTAATTTCATTACACACTGTCAGTAAATATATAAAACAATAATCGGGCTTTGAATACAGGTGTTCTGCAATTGTAGTGTTTAAGACTGAGATGCAGAAGGAGCACAAGTGTTGTAATAGCAGAACATGCTAAATGAAGTTCACAATGCTGTGTTCATTTACTACATAACCCCGAAGAACAATAGGCGAACAATAGATCCTTTCAGTCCTAAGACGTTCGTCTTTTGTCCTTGGGCCTTAGAGTGTACGCTAAGTCTATAGGGTTAGGTTACAGTACAGGAATTGAGGGAAACACAATAAGGTATCCTCGGTCATTATGGTAAAAGTGAGTATCACTGAAAACTACTTCTGAAAAAACGGAAAAAGCCTACTTTTATCCTGATTGTGTCCTACGTTTGTCCTGCCCTTTTTGAAAATTTGGATCCTACCTTTTCATCTGAGTTTGCTTGAATTGAAAGCCTGCATTGGCCTCTGTGTGCAAACAATAGATTATATGCGCACACTAGTCTGTGCGCATGGAGCACGAAGTACGCACAACTTATATTAATCTGATGCACAGAGCCATAGCGTCTTTGGGTGAGCTTCAGGTGTCCTCAGTAGTGCATTCAATTGTCTCTCCCAGAGGTATTTCACCACTCCCCCTTTACTACTTTGAGTTGGGGTTTGAAGGAGGGGAGGAGGGGGTTACTATGTAGCACTGCCTCCCCACATTGTTACTGATTATGTTGTTTTTTTTACCAGTGGACTAACTCAAGGTGATGATGATAAGACGGTAGATTCCATGAGCGGAGATGCTGGCCTGGGTCTGTCACAAGATGGTGGGTACTTTAATTTCCACTGATCAAACTATTAGAACTTCATCTAAGGCCCCATCCTAATCGCTTGTCTATGGCTATTTTCAAGGTGTTCAAGGATTACAACTACACTTGAAACTGCCCACATATTTTCATATACATGTAAAATCTTTTGTTTTCCTTCTAGCTCTTCTTGAAGTACATCAAATAGATCGTTCATGTCCGACCTTGGCTCTGAAGGAGTTAAACAAAGAAATAATTTATCCACCTTATGTTTCTGTATTAGAAATAGGCTAGCAGCACAATAGTGTCAGATGTACTCCGATTTTTTATTTTTTTTTGCACTTGTAAATTAAAAAGTAAGTTAAAAGTAAGCAGCTGAATTGTTTATAAGCTGATAATAAGTTTTGAAATGATAGCCATGTTTCAATTGTGGCATAACTGTTTTAAATTTTAACCAGTTTGCGCTGGGATTATTTTGACATTTACCGGGCCCAGGTGCGGTACCTTAAAAAAACGAAACTAGGCCGGCATCTGTAGGTAGCACACCCCGCTATTTTCGGCCTCGCTCGCTGTGAGTCAGTTGCTGTCAGATATTTTCAGCCTTGTTTGTGATGTGTTCATCCGTCATCCATTTTAAATACCAGAATAACTTGCCGTGTACATGTTGTCAGACGCAAACTGGTTAACATTCGAGATAAATGTCCATGAGCCCAACAAATCATACTTCAATAACTATGACCTTTTTTTCACAGCTAGTGAGCGAGGTTCCAACATGTCCCTCTTCATGACCTCCCAGAGTGACCTTTCACCTCTGAGCCAGATGTCCCCCATGAGTATGAGTCCCCTCTCCCCCGGTTCGCCCCTCAGCTCCGGCCTGTCCAGTCCCGCCACGGGATTTAAGTCGACTTCCCCGGCCCAGGCCAACCCATCCATTCACAGCCGCAGATTCAGAGAGTAAGTCTTTCAAAAAAAATTAAGAAAAAAAAAAAGGTTTTCTTCCGTCTGTCATGTCACAAACACTGTATGTGACCTGTTCCACCGAAACCCAGACAACGTCGCACAATGCAATTTATTACAATGTACTCGGGAAGTAAATTCAGGATGTATTTTGAGGTTTTGTGTTTTTTTCTGAATGACAATCTATTAATCTACATTCTCCCCAAATTTCAACATAATCCGTCACCCAGAAGTGTATTTGTTGTCAATTTTGTGAAACAATTGTGTATAGAAATAATACGCTTTTCTGAACTTCAAAGCTGTTTATCTCTTAATTAGGTTGTTGGGGTTTTATCACTAAATCCTTTCCCCAGGAGAGATAGGGTTGGGGTACATATGTAAATGATACTTCATTTTAAAGCTAAGAACCTATAGAATTTGAAAAAAAAGCAAAATCTAAAAAAACTAAGTTGTCAACTTTGTCCAGGTTTCGTTGGAGAAGTTGTCAACGTTTTCCTTGACTTCCCACGACTTCCCTCATGCAGTGTTGCCAAACCTCTAGATTGGCAGACTGTAAATTCATTCAGTTAAATCATAGAGAAAAGACCGGAATATTGGCACGTTTACCTTAACCCTAACCCCCTAGGCCCTTTTTGCTAGCAACCATCCTCAATCCTCCAAAATCCTCATTTTTTTTAAAACCTCATTTTTTTTAAACCCCATCTAGCCTCAATCCTCAAAAATCCTCCACACTTGAAACAACATCATGTGCCTCAATTCTCCAAAATCCTCATTTTTTTTAATCCTCCAAAACTGCAATGAGGATTCTGGGGATTGAAAAAAGTCAATCCTCCAAAATTCTCATTATGATTTTTTGAAAACACCATTCAGCCTCATTCCTCCAAAATCCTCATTTTTTGAAAACCCCATTGTGCCTCAATCCTCAAAAATCCTCCACACTTGAAACATTGTGAAACAACATTGTGCCTCAATCCTCAAAAATCCTCATTTTTTTTAAACCCCATACATCCTCAATCCTCAAAAATCCTCAAACTGCAATGAGGATTTTTGAGGATTGAGGAGCGTTAGGGTTAATATTGCTTGCTGTTGAATCTTTGTGAACAGTTTGTGTCATGAAATCTTTTGTATTAATTTTTTTAATGGTTGCGTTAAGGTTTTTTAAGGTTCATTGTGCACCTAAAAATGTGTAAGATTTGGTAAGGTAATAGTTAAAGGTAGGATACACCATTGGTAATTGTTTGAATTATCATGAATGGGTGGCTTTGGAGGGTTGTATTTTATAGTAAATACCGTTTAACTGACCTGTCCGAAGTTTACAGTCATTGATGCAGAGAAAAGCACGAAAAACAGCGTTTGTTTTCAACCCGCGTCGAGCAGTTATTCTTATGTTATTTTTTGCTTTTTTGCAATCGCCGTCCGGCGATCGCGATTTTTTTTGTTATAACATTTTATATTTCGGAATAATTACAGGATATCTAGCGCAATCATTTTGCTGGATGCCTAGAATCATTATTTACTTTCAAATGAGTAAGATATTTCTTAATAATTCGGTAATAAATATGTTTGATATCTTCAAATGGTGTATCCTACCTTTAAGTGACACTGTTTGCTTCCAGATATTGCAACCAGGTGCTGGATAAAGACATTGACGCATGCTGCACCACACTACTTCAAGCCTTGGTCAGGTTCCAGGATAGACAGTACCACAAAGACCCAACAAAGGTGGGTAGGAATTAAGACCATTTCCTTCATTCTAGGCCACTCACGGATACTGGGTAAGCGACGATGAGCTACATATGTCAAGCTTTTGAACATAGGAAAATATCCCTCAATAATTACATTTAGACATTGTCGGATGTTGTGGGAATGTTTCTGTCAATTTTATTCATAAACTAGCATGAGTTTTGAAGATGGCTAGAAATAGGCGAGCGCGGACATCAGGAACTTCTCAAGTCTCTTTGTCTTGTCCCCAGACCCATTTTCAGAAAACTTAATTGTTCTGGAGTGCTGAACGGTATTGCCGGTGAAAAATACAAGTTCTAAACGTTATGTTTTCACTGGTTGACGTAACGCTGCCGTGCCCTATAGATATATGCACTGTTGTTCAAAGTTCAAAATTACACACTGCCCAAATTACACACTGCCCTCTTGTGTTCATGTGCTTAGTCTGTTGAAACCCTTCTTTCAGAATATTGATTAAAATGTTTTATCTTGTCATTAATAACAGGCCAAGGCGAAACGGCGCATCGTGATGGGACTGAGGGAAGTCACCAAGCATCTAAAACTCAAGAAGATCAAATGCATAATGGTCTCACCGAATCTAGAAAGAATACAGTCTAAAGGTAAAAGATTTTTAAAAACAAATTAGTACAAGATTTTTTTAATTTTTTTTCAAACAAAAATTAGTGCTTCTTGTAGTCTAAAATGTATCGTGAAATATAAAAAAATGTAATTACAAAACGGTCAGTGAAATACATCTTTTGGCATGCTGTCAGTAAGAAGAAAAAAGCCCCAATACATTAATTGAATTTATTTAAATAGATGACTTTGTAAAACAATTGCCAGAAGGCAATTTGGATTTATAAAACTAACTCTGGAACCATATATGGGCATATTAAATATCATATGGTGTTGGAATTTGTGGGAGTGAGAAAGGTACCTATAGTAAATCACTCTAAACATGCTATAAAGGGCAGGGAAATGTGTTTCATGATCTGAAAAGATTCTTGGCCTTAATAATTACTTGGGTACTGAATAATTCTGGAAGATGATTCCCCAATTATCTGAATTCGGTTTATTTCAGGTGGGCTTGACGATGCGCTGAATCGCATCATGGCACTTTCCGCCGAGCAGAATGTACCAGTCGTCTTTGCCCTGGGCCGCAAGGCACTGGGCCGCGCCGTCAACAAGCTAGTCCCGGTCAGCGTGGTGGGAATATTTAACTACGATGGAGCTGAGGTCAGTAGACAAAAAAACCAAAAAAACTAAATGTAGTTTGGTAATAACAGTGTGAGGATCCGGTCTTCACTGCGCAATATTGACCGGGTTGGACATAAACAGTTAAAATGCTACAAATGTTGTGCTTTTTTTCGCCATTTTCAGCGATATTTCCAGATTTGTGTTTATGTTAAACAGTTCGTGTCAGAGGACGTGTATACATGCACAAAATTGTTTTCGAATTTGTTTTGACTTGTTGACCTTTCTGTTGCCTCTCTAGGAGTTTTACAAGAACCTTTTAGACCTAACCAAGAGCGCCCGCGACAGCTACACCTCAATGATCCGCAAGTACCAGCAGGAACTAGAAGCAGCGGCCACGGCGGTTCCCTTCTCAAAACACCGGCACCACCTGGGCCACTACCGCAACTTGTCCGGCTGCAGCGGCATTTCCTTCAGCAGCGTCATCTCGGAGCCCATATCCGAGGACTATCCGGACCCGGAACCTGAGGTGGACAGCCGGGGGAACGAGATTGTTCGCGAGGTGCGCTTCGATGACGCCGTCACGACCACGCAGTATGCCGCGGGGGCGCCGGTGTCGACACTGACGGCGCTGGTGTCGACACTGACTGCTCCGGTGTCGACACTGACGGCCCCGGCTTTCGTGGAGACGGGAGCTGACACTGCTGCGGGCGGCTACGAGAGTGACAAGGGTTTCAGCCAGGAAGGAGCCTTCAGCGAGGACTCCGGGACCGTGGAGCAAGGTGCCTCCAAGACGTCCTCGGAGACCCTTGAAGCGGCCGAGCTTGATGACATCAAAGATAGTGATGTTGACGAGGATGCCTCCAATCTGAGCGATCAAGATGAAGAAGACCTGGAGGTGATTGATACGGAGTGCCGCCGGAAGAACTTGGAAGAAGAAGATGATGACGAAGATGAAGATGATGATGATGAGGAGGAGGAGGAAGATGAAGATGAAGATGATGATGATGATGATGATGATGATGATGATGATGAAATGGAAGACAGTGGTCTTTCCATGCTCAAGAGGGAGACAGACCTCCCCCTCGACAAAGGACGCATCGCTGACTGGGTTGCCGAGACCCAGACCACCATCCAATCACTGACACTCCAGGACAATGAGGATGAGAAGGAGGTGGATGACAGTTCCACTCTGTCATCCGAGGCAAAGGTCTCAACACTTTTAGAAAACTCTGTTACCGATCAAGACCAAACTCCAACGCCACTGCAATCCTGGAAGTCATGCAAGTGCACAAACAAAGAAAACTGCTTGCAATCTGGACAATCGGTTTGCAAATCCAACACGGGTAATAACAACGTGGACGGGAAACCATCAAGTTCCCTGGACAACCAACCCAGTGAGAACCACCTGGAGTTGGTCTCTGGAGATTCTCCCTGAGATTTAACCCCCCAAAAGTGGGGGGGGGGGGGAAATGACCTTTGTTTTGCATATTAGAAATGGTGCAAGTATGTAAATTCTATGTTACTGAAGTACATGTAGTCGTATCGGACTTTTTTTCTTCAGTACATGTACCATCGTTTGTATGTAAACTAAATTACACCCCCCCCCCAAAAAAAAAAAAGGTGAAAAAAGGGGGAAAAAAGAACAAGACCGAAAGTAGTGATGCATCAAAATGCTACATGGGTCTTAGTTTTCAGCATTGAGGGGACAGGTATTTTGCATAATACAAATCAATTGAAAAATTTCTATGCAGAATAATAACATGTACACGTATATTATGTCTGATAATTGTCTGCTGTGTCTGATCTGCCTATAACTGATGAGTGTGTTGTTTGTCGTCATTGTCACGGTCAAGTGAATTGACTCACTATAATTGTACACAGGTCATTCTATAAATGTACAGTTCAAAGAGTGACCTATAATTTGGTATTTTGTAATTATAATTTTTATTTTGTTTGGGTAATTGTTGGGTAGAATGTTTGTCATCGGTAGAAGTAAACGATGAAGGTTTTTTGAGGATTGAGGCGCAACAGCGGATGATTTTTTAAAATGCTTAATGAAAGAGGCTTAATCTAATTTTTACAGGGTTTCAATTGGAGGATTTTGCAAGATTGAGAATGGTTCTTAGCCAAAAGGGTTAGTGTTAAGGATTGCATCCCGATTTCTTATATTTCTTATAGACCCTATATTTATAGAACGTGAATGTCTAAATATTTGTACAACAACTTTGCTCATTCCGAGGGCAATTGTAACAGCTAATTTGATGTACAAATGTAATTTTGTTTTAACCATTCACACAACACGCCTACATAAAATGTTAAGAAAACTGATTGGCCATCACGATCACCCTTCCATGAGGCAATAATTTCGGACTGCAAAATACAAAACCAGTTTGAAGTCGCACAGAAATTCACTATCATTTAAAGGTAGGATACACCATTTGCAGATATCGAAAATAATTACTACCGAATTATTAGGAAATATCTTACTTATTTGAAAGTAAATATTGAAACTAGGCATACAGCAAAATTATTGCGCTAGATATACTGTAATCCGAAAAATATAATTTTATAAAACAAAAATTTCGAACAATCGGAGAATGTTATTGTACTCAAAATACTACCAAAGACATGACACGAACTGAAAAAACCCAAAAACTTGGTGCCGGTATTAATTCTTCACTCACTGAAATGTACGCATGACTGCACAGCAGCCTTTGTCCAGCAGCTGCACTGCACAATCGACCTGAGCGTGCAGTTGTGACAGGGGCCGAAGGCACTCCCCGGCATCAAGGTGTTAATTGTAATCACCCACTTTTCTGTCTGCCAAATCTAAGATTATATTTCTATCCCATTTTTTTAAGAGACGTGTAAAGATGAAGTGCATTAAACACAGGCAAATGACATTTCTTAAATTTCTTTTTGAATTTCTTAAATTTCTTGTAATTCTTCTTGGATGTGATTTACAACAGATGTTGGCTCATTGGGCCCAAACCATCTCAGGATTAGTTATATTTTGTGTCCATATATTTTTCTTCCTGCAACTAACTTTTTCAGTCGATTTTGCTAATAATATTTAGAACAGTGCAAAGAACTAGTAGTTACAGACATTTATAAATACCTCTGACGGTTTACCCATTCCCGTTAGTTGAGAACCCGTCACTTGGAGTTCGGCAGTTTTAAATGGCCGATTTTAACCGTACGTTTAACTCGGTCAGGCCCATGAGCCGGTCTGACCGGCCAACCATATTTATTCGCTTACCGGTACATGTAGTTTAAGAACAGCCTTTCTTACCCAGTTCGTGTTGGATGACGTGTATACACGCAGAGTTATGACGGATAAACAAGTCACGTGCAAGGCTGCAAATATCTGCAATGACCGGCTCGCAGCAAGTAAGGCAGGAAATATCAGGGTGTGCTACCCACTGATGCCGGCCTGAACCTGTCTGGGATCAAGGTTTGTGAAAAACAATCCTGTGCCCGGTCAATGTCAAAATAATCCTGGCGCGAACTGGTTAAGCATGTCGAGTAAACATTTTCAGAGAGGATTTACTGTACAACAAATTTGATACAAAAAACTGATAAATATTAAAAATATCTTCTTGTCTTTCTTCAGGGGTATACGCTTCTTGGTTATTGTCTCTTACAAAGTATTTGATATCTCTTCTCCTGAAACGTTTTTTTATAAAAAAAATATTTAAGCAATAATAATTCGGATTGTTTTGGTTTTTTTCTCTAAAATGGGCCTTACTCTTATCGTAGATGTATTTGTCTATTATTTGGCATATTTTTGCCACGTTTGTTCTATTTTTATTTTAGCTTGTAATTGTATACATTTTTGTCCTTTTACATATGCCATTATTACTGTAGTTACGGAAATATAAGAAGGCATTTGAAGACTTTAGTTGTAACAAAAATTAAAAGCTGACATTCATACTCGTCAAATAATATGCAATTCATATTATTCCAATATGAATAGCACAGTGCCTTCTTTATTTATTGCTTTGTTTTTCTCAAATCAGGTTTCTTTGTGCACTGAATTAGAGATCAGGTGTAATTTGTTATCAGGGCACATTTTCATTGTTTCTATTTGAAATGAGACAATTCATCGAAACTGGTTCTCACTGGCACAATGTTTTATCAAAGCCAGGGACACAGATGGGACAAGTGATTTCTAAAATAACTATAAATGTAAAAGTGTACACAAACTTTTGCTTTTAGTTTTTTTTAGTTTTTTTTTAAAGGTTTGTAGGCAGTTGTTTATTTGGGTAGTTATTGAACCCGGATTTGTATGATTCCGGAACTTTCAACACAAATTTTCATTTGGAAGGTGGTGGTTCCCTTTGTAAACGGTGTAAGTCTATTTATGATAACCTGTGCGCCACCTGTATAGATATTTATATATATATATGATCGTATATAAGAATTTGCATGAAATAAAACATCTTCAATGTCGATCTTGTGATGTATTAACAAACACACACTGTGTATCCTTGTCAGGTGATACTGACAATTTGGGAGACCGCCAACATAGGGCAAGATAGCTCGGCTGGTAGAGCGCTGGTCCAGTATCTTGAAGGTCGCAGGTTCAAGTCCCGCCTTGCCAATTTCCTAGTTCACTTTGAATTTTTTTTTATTTATTGTTTATATTTTGCATACTGTTTTTCACCTCAGAGATTTTTTATAAGGGCATGTGTGTTTATTTGATTTGGGTAATAGTTCGCTGTAAAAATGCTGTGGAAACTAGTAAAAAAAAAACCTCTTACTGAAAAATCAGATCTTTGAAGCAATGTTATTTTTCGGTGTGATTTTCACTCTTAAATGGGAGTCGGAATGTACCAGTTAGCCACTTTGATATTCAAGGGTCATGTCCAAAAGCTATCAAGGTCATTCATTGGCTTGTGCTGTCACATGGCCCCACACCATTGCCCCATGAGAATTGCATCATGAGAATTGCATTTTAAATTGAGCATATTTTAAATTATAAAGGTTGGCATAATTTGGTGCTGGTGACATTTCTAACATCGTGACAATATCTGTCACATCCAAATCAATTACTAAACAAAAAAAATTAAGGGAATGCCTAAAATGACAGAATTTTAGTTAAAAGATGTGTTGCCATGTGCTTCCTTTACAAGCATGTTTCTTCTGCATCACAAAATATTTTGGTAAAAATAAATTTGGCAATGAAGTTTTGAGCTGAAGATATGTCAGTGCAATGAATTGTTTTCAAGTAGCGCATTTACAATTAATCCAGTCTGTTGCAAGTCCAGCAAAAAGAGACAGTGAATTGAACCCTGTCAAAGGCATTTCTTTGTCAAAGGAAGTTAAGGCATTCCTTGGTTCAAGTCGTTCCTCTGTTTAAGGCATTCCTTCGTCGTTCGTCGGAGTATAACAAGTCTCAAAAGTGTGGCTGAAAATTTCCCATCTTTCCTTTTTATGTATAGCAAACAAAGAAATGTGTGAGAAACTAGAACTTAGAAGGGAAAGGGTCCGTTAATCCTGTTAGTGCATGGTAATGTGTAGCATGTGTAGACCTATACATTGTATTCGTGATTAATTCTCGATGTATTATAATCATATTAGCAAATTTAAGTAATTTTATAAAAATTACACTTTTGATTAATCGGACAAACAAAATTGTGTCATTGTTTTTGCGTATTTTGTTTGAATCCTGAAATGTAGGGTGCCCCCACTCAAAAAAGCCCAACACTTTTCATAGCCGTTTTTTAAACCCCAGCTTAGGCTCCGTCTCCAGCCAAAATGAAGACCAAGCTGGGGTTTGGAAAACGTCCCCTAATTTTGGCCAATCCCAGCCCAGCAAGAAATTTATGTTGACTTTCGACGAATCAGAGCCACGCGTTCACTTGTTCATCAAACATCGACAGTTCGTGTTGACGTTAGTCCGCAGGCGAAGAAAATAGGGCCCTTGTTTTCTGAATAAAAAACCTAGTGGTTTATTATTAAAACAAAATCGTGAGGTGCTCGATCTCCTGTTGCTATTTATTTTAAAAAGAAAGAAAAAAACTCGTCTACAGACGTATTTAAAAAAAATGGTATTATTATGCGCGGAGAGATCAAATAGTG
The DNA here is from genome assembly GCA_037893245.1 of Crossaster papposus. Taxonomy (NCBI): domain Eukaryota; kingdom Metazoa; phylum Echinodermata; class Asteroidea; order Velatida; family Solasteridae; genus Crossaster; species Crossaster papposus. The sequence goes on from JBAIAA010000483.1 coordinate 216,223, forward strand.
ATGGGGATTATTGAACCGCATTACTTGTAACTGTCGTCTGATTTCCTCCCAATCACTTACATTTACACCCTGTAAGTAGGCCTTTTTGTTTTTAGTATTTTTAGTATTTCCAGCGATAAACCCTTTCGAAATTGACGCGTATCAGAAGAGTGACAATAAATTATGGGTATAGTCATCACTTCCTTTTGCTGTAAAAAGGCGGCAAAAAAAACCACAACGTTATTTGTTAACCCTGCAGTCAGTCCGCAGCGCACTGAAAAGCCGTTCTTTTTATGTGCGATTTATGCATGGCACTTTGTGCGTGACCTCGTTTTTGAATACTTAATGAGCTGGCGACAACGCCTGGAATTTGGTCCGAAACATCCGTTTTATTCACTGGCTGTCAATATTATGTATATTTTCTTTTGGATAAGGAAACATGTTGTTATATTATCAAATCAGATTGGAAATTATATGACATTTAGAGGGTGAAATTTATAACGTAAAAAAAGCTCCCGAATCAACAAATTGACCTTTAAAAAAAGACGGATTTTGTCCATTTTCTGGCAGCGGCCACAACCCAATTTCACACTGATGTTAAAGATAATTTCATATTCTATCACAAAACTGTAGTTTTGGGGTTGATTTTAACTTAGTCCAGTCAGGGCGCAGAAAATTATAACGTTCTCAATAAATTAACAAACGGAACATCCCGCCATGACAGTCCATAGTCTTCCTGCGCCCTCATTGGTCGAAAATGACGTCATGGAAAAAGGCGTCGTGGTAACGTGTAGTTCATGCACATTTCAATACGCAGTTGTTTTTTGTGTATTTTTTTAATTGTAAGCTCAAGCGAAAAGGATTTATCTGCTATTCAGGGTTTTTTTCCTTTTTAACAGTGGACTGATTAAAAAATAATACAATGTATACAGCCAAATAAACAAAAAACAAGCGACAAATGAAGTCGTTGTTTAAAATTTATTGATAACAATAACATTGATAAATAAACATGTTTACAATATATCTGTATTGTGAGGTTGGTTTATAAAAGAAACTGCACTTTTTATCTGAAACTTGAATTTTATCGCTTACATTAATATACCCTGTTGATGTTATATGGCTTGAATAAAATTGTTAAATTAAACCCTGAAATTGTTAAAACTTATTTTAATTACATCAGCTATTACATGTACATAAATACAGATTGAAGAAATGACAACAATTAGGGTTGGTAATGAAATAATAAATGTTTAGCAATTAGGCAAAACATCAACAAAAATATGGCCAACATAGTGAAGATGATAACCACCTTCATCTTTGGAATAATGTTCAATGTGCAAACCATGGAGATTTATTATAAAAGTAAATAAAGTGGGCATGGCGGCGGTGGGCATGGCGGCGGTGGGCATGGCGGCGGTGGGCATGGCGGCGGTGGGCATGGCGGCGGTGGGCATGGCGGCGGTGGGCATGGCGGCGGTGGGCATGGCGGCGGTGGGCATGGCGGCGGTGGGCATGGCGGCGGTGGGCATGGCGGCGGTGGGCATGGCGGCGGTGGGCATGGCGGCGGTGGGCATGGCGGCGGTGGGCATGGCGGCGGTGGGCATGGCGGCGGTGGGCATGGCGGCGGTGGGCATGGCGGCGGTGGGCATGGCGGCGGTGGGCATGGCGGCGGTGGGCATGGCGGCGGTGGGCATGGCGGCGGTGGGCATGGCGGCGGTGGGCATGGCGGCGGTGGGCATGGCGGCGGTGGGCATGGCGGCGGTGGGCATGGCGGCGGTGGGCATGGCGGCGGTGGGCATGGCGGCGGTGGGCATGGCGGCGGTGGGCATGGCGGCGGTGGGCATGGCGGCGGTGGGCATGGCGGCGGTGGGCATGGCGGCGGTGGGCATGGCGGCGGTGGGCATGGCGGCGGTGGGCATGGCGGCGGTGGGCATGGCGGCGGTGGGCATGGCGGCGGTGGGCATGGCGGCGGTGGGCATGGCGGCGGTGGGCATGGCGGCGGTGGGCATGGCGGCGGTGGGCATGGCGGCGGTGGGCATGGCGGCGGTGGGCATGAATGCTACCTAGTATAAGAAACATATTGGAAGACAGAAATAGGAACTATGAAGTTTAGCACAATAAAGTAACTAAATTTATTATTATTAAACAATTTGTTATAATGTTGAACAAAAACATAGGCCTAAGTCGTTTTTATACATCAATTCGTATGCATGACATGAAGGCAGAAACCTAACTTTATCATATAAATAAAGCCACACAAAACAAAACAAATTAATTATGTTTCTGTAGTGTTGGCTACTGTGCAATCACCATCTAGTGCATATCCAGCACATGTACACACACACATGTGCTTGTGTGCATAATGAAATACGTACGTTCTGCGTATGTAAAGCCGAAAGACATGGCCGAAAAAGTTGAAATCGCGCGCACGAAAATCGTCGCAAAATACATGAAAAAAATGTCGCCACAGGCTAAATTGTATATCAAACGAAAGATCATTGCTTCCTTTATCGATGTGTAGTGATCATTTTTGGCAATATTTGTTAGTCCAGTCAGGGCGCAGAAACTAAACACACGACAAAAACATTTCTTAAAATTATACTCTAACTTCGAGTGAACAAAATTCTACCAAAAACACACTGAATCTCGTCATATTTTATATCATTCGATTCAGAAAATCGTTTGCTTTCCACTTACCACGCCATCTTGGAGAATCACTGCTTCGTTTGCAATGTATAGCCCGTGAAAACAAAGCGGTCGAACTCTCGCAATTACTCGCGTAAATCTCGTGGCCGATTTGCGACGCCGGCCCTGCAAATAAAGTTCGGGATATGACCTCATTAACGCGTGCGCTGCGGACTGACTGCTGCGAGCTAGCTGCGAGCAGCATGGGGCTAGTCTTGGTTCCAAGACCTTCGTGTTGTTATTCCGAGGTCACTGACACAAACCACCGATGTTATAGAGGGCGCTATCTACAGACTAGAAGGTGCGAAAATGGATCCAGCTGCATTTTGTAAACTACGCATGCGTGAGACCAGAACGCACACGAAGCCGGGTTTTGAAAAAGAGACACGACGTTAACGAATGGGCGGGCGCCGAAATAACACCAGGCAAGGGTCTTGGGCAAGACTACCATGGGGCCCGCGGGGCGGATTCGGTAGGCACTATTCCATTCAATTTTTTGCATTCCTCAATGACATTGTAGTTTGAAGCGGTATAGTCGCTTTTCAAGAAGGAGTTCACTAGGGGTCACTGCAGTCATGACAAAAACCTAAGCGCGGGGCGGGCCCCAGCAAAACAAACATTGACTTGTGCACAAAATGGGCTCTTGTGTTTCGCCGCCAAGCCGCCTCCACATGCTCCAGGGGTGTCATAAATACTGCTGCTGAGTGCTGGCCTAGTGACAGGGAAAAAAACACATGTATATAACTGCACAAAACATAGGTAAACCATAGACATGGAGTTTTCTTTTCTTTTTTCCATGTCTATGGGTAAACAAAGGTGCCTTCCAAAATTCACCCCATGGAAGCTGCGCGCCAATTTTTGGCTTGCGGAGCTCGCAGGGTAAATAGGTTGGCAGGCCCGCTGGAACACATTTTTTCCAGGGGGTGCGGATTTTTTTTTTGCCGCCTTTTTTTGCGAGCGCGAAGCCATTACGGCGTGGGGTCCGGGCCCCGGAAGCTTTGAGTTTATAGATGCTCTGTGGTGCAATCTGAGCGTTTAATGACACTTTTAATGCATTGGTATATTGTAAAAGATATTTCTAAATTTCGTTTTTTGGGACACTTTTGAACAAGTGCTATTCTCATCATACGGGCTCCATTTTGATGTACTGAAGTTCAAAACATTAATAAGATCCCAGAGCTATTTTGTCATAAATTATGTAAGGTCTCAATAAAGCACTCTTCAGCTGAAATGTACTCTGTATTGATCTCACAATTGTGTTGAGTTTTTTTATATTTCTTTGGTCTTTGGCGAACTTTCAAATACTGGAGACTTAGTTAGTTTGATTTGATAGTCATTCGATGCAAGAGTTTATATGACTGTAGAGTATGAACAAATTATTTTAAATCGCACGTTGTGAGTGACGTACCGTCCCGATTTTCCCCCCGTAAATTCGCGGCTCCCAGTTTTGTTTTACAAGCCGTCCAAAAAAGTCACAGTGCGAGTCTTAAATCTGGCTAAAATTCTTTTCTATAATTTTTTGTCTGAACGTTTTTTGCATACCATCAAGAAGCTAACATTTACTTTTCAAAACGCACCTGGTTAGAAAAATGCTTTTGGAAACCAATCCAAACAAAACATTCTTCTTTATTTGAATGCTTTCACATGCTATGGGTTTGGGTGCTTTATTCTTCTTCTTTCCCATGATTCTAGAAAATATACTGAAACCTTATTCGAAGACTTAAACTACAGTGTTGAAAGAGTGACATTAGGTTGAGCTTTCTGAGCTCAGGGAAGTTGCCATCTTGTCCAGCGCAAAGGATTGTGGGACACAATGGATAACTACATTCTATAAAGAGGTAAACAAATTAATATATTCCGTTAAAGATGGAATATTGAAAGGAAATTGCATCACATAATATCGTTTATACTGTACAATTTTTATTCACGAGATGTAAACAAAAATCGAGATTTTTAAAATGTAAACGAATGTGATTGCAGACTATTAGAACCGGTATTATTTTGTTCCTTTTCTAAACATAAATAGATTCTTCTCGTTGTCTGCAGCACAGCAAACGATTAACCGCAGAAGCTAAAAATAGACTGCCAGGGGTTTGCGCGGCGCTCTACGATCTTTGGCTTACGCTGATCTCGACACCTAGTATCCCTAACTTAAGGTTCATCTGTGAAAAAAATTAAAAGAAGCTAATTTCAACTGATTTGGGTAGGTATGGGTATGGACAACTACCAAAAAAAAGGAAGGAGGGATAGGGGTTGGGGAACTTTTTTTATTAGAGGTCAAAGGTTATTGACCCCTGCCCAAATCCCTACAAATTATATTTCAGCAACAAAATATGGTATATAGATGATCTTGGTGTCAAAATGCACAGGATTATGAAAGAAGATGACATAGAATAACTACTGACCCTTAGAAAAGAGGTCAAAGGTCAAAAATAGACGTATTACTAAAATGTCATATTAGTAAAATAACAGGAAAATTACCATGAACAAAAACAAATCTAAGAGGCTAATTTCAACTTATTGTGGCGTGTATGGGGGTTATTATTTATTCCAAGAGCAAAGAAGGAGGGGGAAATTCCCTTTCTTAGGGTCAAAGGTCTTTGACCCTGCACTAAAACATTATAAATTGTATCTCGGCAGCAGTATGTTTTTCATAGGCCTAGATGATCTTGGTGTCTAAATGCACAGAATTATACTAGGAGACAAACAAAATATGAAATGGATTCTTCACCATCAAAATACGAGGTTAAAGGTCAAAATGAGCAATTGGGCGGGGGGGGGGGGGGTGGTGGTTAAAGTTTATTAGTGTCAAATAATTTGTGTACCGGTATGTAAAGTATATGTGCATTTATAATCATGTTTGGTGTTTATTGGGAAGGAGCGTAATCATACATTCAGCCTACGTTTTTTATTATTAAAACGATTCTCGGTCACATGGGAAGGACATTAAATTGAAAGACGTCTAACGCTGGGTTATGTGGAATTGTTTTCTTTTTCTGTGAGACTATTAGGTTTTTTAGTTAAAGATGAAGTGCTTTTGCAAGAAAATAGCAAAGGGGAACCGGTTTATGCAGGCATACTTCAAGGAATGATCAGTTTATTTGTTGTTGTTTGTTTGATCAATCCCAGAGTTAGCTGCAGTGAATCAGAACTCATTCTACTATGGGAAGGGGAGGGTGTTTATGGAAGTTGTAACAAGTCAGAACTATTTCTCATCGTTTTCATTATTGTTTTGGAGATGCTGCAACAGTTCTGCTGCGTGAAGTATCATAGGATTGTATGTTTGTTGCTGTTCTGCAGAGATAAATCTGTATATTTATGATTTGCTGGTATGCCAGCAGTGTGGTTGCGTAACTATATTGCCCAGAGCGTAATTCTTAATGTAATTTTTTTCTTAGTGATATACGCTTCTGGGACGTCAGTTCTGGCCACATTTTTTCTGCGAGATTGCAGTCGGTAGGAGGAGGGGGGGGGGGGGGGGGGGGGGGGGGGGGGGGGGGGGGGGGGGGGGTGGGGGGGGGGGGGGGTCACGTGTACAAGTTTAAAGAGAACCCCTCCGTGTTTTTGAAAGAGTGACATTAGGTTGAGCTTTCTGAGCTCAGGGAAGTTGCCATCTTGAAAAGAGGTCAAAGGTCAAAAATAGACGTATTACTAAAATGTCATATTAGTAAAATAACAGGAAAATTACCATGAACAAAAACAAATCTAAGAGGCTAATTTCAACTTATTGTGGCGTGTATGGGGGTTATTATTTATTCCAAGAGCAAAGAAGGAGGGGGAAATTCCCTTTCTTAGGGTCAAAGGTCTTTGACCCTGCACTAAAACATTATAAATTGTATCTCGGCAGCAGTATGTTTTTCATAGGCCTAGATGATCTTGGTGTCTAAATGCACAGAATTATACTAGGAGACAAACAAAATATGAAATGGATTCTTCACCATCAAAATACGAGGTTAAAGGTCAAAATGAGCAATTGGGCGGGGGGGGGGGGGGGTGGTGGTTAAAGTTTATTAGTGTCAAATAATTTGTGTACCGGTATGTAAAGTATATGTGCATTTATAATCATGTTTGGTGTTTATTGGGAAGGAGCGTAATCATACATTCAGCCTACGTTTTTTATTATTAAAACGATTCTCGGTCACATGGGAAGGACATTAAATTGAAAGACGTCTAACGCTGGGTTATGTGGAATTGTTTTCTTTTTCTGTGAGACTATTAGGTTTTTTAGTTAAAGATGAAGTGCTTTTGCAAGAAAATAGCAAAGGGGAACCGGTTTATGCAGGCATACTTCAAGGAATGATCAGTTTATTTGTTGTTGTTTGTTTGATCAATCCCAGAGTTAGCTGCAGTGAATCAGAACTCATTCTACTATGGGAAGGGGAGGGTGTTTATGGAAGTTGTAACAAGTCAGAACTATTTCTCATCGTTTTCATTATTGTTTTGGAGATGCTGCAACAGTTCTGCTGCGTGAAGTATCATAGGATTGTATGTTTGTTGCTGTTCTGCAGAGATAAATCTGTATATTTATGATTTGCTGGTATGCCAGCAGTGTGGTTGCGTAACTATATTGCCCAGAGCGTAATTCTTAATGTAATTTTTTTCTTAGTGATATACGCTTCTGGGACGTCAGTTCTGGCCACATTTTTTCTGCGAGATTGCAGTCGGTAGGAGGAGGGGGGGGGGGGGGGGGGGGGGGGGGGGGGGGGGGGGGGGGTTGGGGGGGGGGGGGGGTCACGTGTACAAGTTTAAAGAGAACCCCTCCGTGTTTTTCGTTATTTTCTTGAGACGCGGTTCTGCTGACAACTTGACAAGTATCATATGGATTGTATTTGTGACTGGCAGAGTTAAATCTGTAATTGTACGTTATCTAGTGGGTATGCCCGGTATGCCAGAGAGTGGTTGTTTGACTGGCCTCTCCGGAGCGTAATTCTTAACTCTTTTTTTTTTTTTTTTGGTTTGTGGTTTGTGTATTGCAAAAGTGGTCTTTTGTTTTTAGTTCACTAGGTGATTGATTATTACCGGTAATAATATGCCGTCCCCCTTTTCTCTCCTTTTTTAGAAGGGGAGCAGGGCATGTTTTTTGTGCTATATTATGCACTTCATCGGTCACCATTCTTTCAGTTTACTTTTCTTTGTCCTTGTTTTTAAGGACAAATACCGGCTTTTGGGGAGTATTGATCAAAAGGAAGGCATCTTGACTTATTTATTTTGTTTTAGTCTTGAGAGCCATTTCTTTGATCATTGTTTTGTTCTTCCAATAGTTCCAATAGGATTTGCACATTCTCCTCATCCAGGTTGTTTTCTTCTTGGTTGGATTGTGAAGATGCCTTAGTCCTAGATCGAACAAGTTCATATTTTATGTTTTTGTGCCGTTTGTATGCCAAGGGTTGGGTATCAAATAGCCTATATGTATTTAGGTATTCGTTTTCACTAATCCAGTGCCAGTGTTTGAGGAGGGCCCGTAGTTTGAGAGCTGGGTGCGCGACTCGTGGGTAGTATGGTAGGACGAACACCAGTGGGGTATTGTGGTGTGTGTGGGTTTTTTTTCACGCTTAGAGTTCGCGGAAGGCTTGCCCCGAAGGGCTAGGTCTTCGTTTGTGTATCCGCGCTTTTTAAGTTGGTCCTTGAATAATCCAACCCTCTCCTCAAAGTTTTTTTAATGGGTACATATACGGTTGTTCCAGTCACTTCGTCGCCCTTGATTAAGCCGCCAAATACCGACTTAGGGTGTGCTGAATCTCTCTGCTGTATACAAGACTCTCTGCAAGATGCACCAACTCCTCTTCTTATTAATAGGACACTTTTGGGACATCTCACTTAACTGGGGTAACTAGTCAGGGTACATGTAGGCTAACTAGGTGTTATGAGTATTCACTTCTTAAACAAAGACATAATTCATGTTGTTTTATGTTATACGTATATTTCTAGGGTGGTGCTTTGTGGATTCAATATGGGGCTTCGAATAATGACCTTTGACCTTTAAGGTCATATGTGGCGGTCAATTTGTATCCTACATTTATATCACAAGAATTTACATTTTTCTACTTCCAGTGTAATTATGACCATTTTGACACCAAGATCATACAAGTACATATGTTGTTGCCGAGATACAATTTATAGTGTTTTAGTCCAGGGTCAATGACCTTTGACCTCTGCTCCTAGAATAAATAATAACTCCCATACCCGCCACGTAAGTTAAAATTAGTCTCTTCGATTTGTTTGTGCTCATTTTTATTTAAAGATAATTTTCCTGTTATAAATATGACATTTTAGTAACAACATAGTTTGTTGACCTTTGACCTCATTTTCGGAGGTCAGAATTTGGTCCTAAGGGTCAATAATTATTTGATGTCATCTTCTTTTGTAATTCTGTGCATTTTGACACCAAGATCATCTATATACCATATTTTGTTGCTGAAATATAATTTTTAGGGATTTGGGCAGTGCTCAATGACCTTTGACCTCTAATAAAAAAAGTTCCCCAACCCCTATCCCTTCTTCCTTTTTTTTGGTAGTTGTCCATACCCATACCCACCAAAATCAGTTGAAATTAGCTTTTTTTTAATTTTTTCACAGATTGGATCAATATATGGCTAATTTAGGGTTACTAACCTAGCAAACTCCCAAGTCGAAACCTGACCAACTCGACACCCTAGTCGGCACCTAGCCAACTCGAGACCTCGCGCGCCACTCGCCGCCCAGATTTTGCCTTCTGCGCACAACTGCCAACTCGACACCTCACCAACTCGGCACCTGGCTTCCCAAAAAACCATGCCACTAGCCAGAAACTAGTATGAGACCCGAAGTGTTTTTTCATGACACACCACAAGGGGCCTTCAGTATTATACCGATCCAGCAGCGGGTACAGGCCGGCCTATGCCGGTTGTACTACCGTTTGGTACCCGGTACCGGAGGGCTAGTAGCCGGCTTCCAACGTCCTGCCTGGCTGCGCCGCTAGACCGGCCGCGCCGTCGGGCAGGGGGTACTAGGTGGGCCAGCATGTGTATGCTGCGCTCGCCCGCCGCCGAAGGCATTTGCCGCTCAGGCTCGCACGTCACGGGCTGGCGGCCGCGGGGAATTACCATGACGCGCGATGCGTGTTTCGATAAAAAACATTACAGGATTATTACATTTATGCAATGTATTCACCAAGGGTTCCGCCACCGGCCAAGACAGGAACCACTCGGAGGAATCGTTTCAATGTGGATTGGGTTTTCAAGTCCCTGCGTTATTTCGTGTTTTCCCTCCCACCTCTAAAACCTACTGCGCAGGTCTACTGCGCAGGTCTACTGCGCAGGTCTACTGCGCAGGTCTACTGCGCAGGTCTACTGCGCAGGTCTACTGCGCAGGTCTACTGCGCAGGTCTACTGCGCAGGTCTACTGCGCAGGTCTACTGCGCAGGTCTACTGCGCAGGTCTACTGCGCAGGTCTACTGCGCAGGTCTACTGCGCAGGTCTACTGCGCAGGTCTACTGCGCAGGTCTACTGCGCAGGTCTACTGCGCAGGTCTACTGCGCAGGTCTACTGCGCAGGTCTACTGCGCAGGTCTACTGCGCAGGTCTACTGCGCAGGTCTACTGCGCAGGTCTACTGCGCAGGTCTACTGCGCAGGTCTACTGCGCAGGTCTACTGCGCAGGTCTACTGCGCAGGTCTACTGCGCAGGTCTACTGCGCAGGTCTACTGCGCAGGTCTACTGCGCAGGTCTACTGCGCAGGTCTACTGCGCAGGTCTACTGCGCAGGTCTACTGCGCAGGTCTACTGCGCAGGTCTACTGCGCAGGTCTACTGCGCAGGTCTACTGCGCAGGTCTACTGCGCAGGTCTACTGCGCAGGTCTACTGCGCAGGTCTACTGCGCAGGTCTACTGCGCAGGTCTACTGCGCAGGTCTACTGCGCAGGTCTACTGCGCAGGTCTACTGCGCAGGTCTACTGCGCAGGTCTACTGCGCAGGTCTACTGCGCAGGTCTACTGCGCAGGTCTACTGCGCAGGTCTACTGCGCAGGTCTACTGCGCAGGTCTACTGCGCAGGTCTACTGCGCAGGTCTACTGCGCAGGTCTACTGCGCAGGTCTACTGCGCAGGTCTACTGCGCAGGTCTACTGCGCAGGTCTACTGCGCAGGTCTACTGCGCAGGTCTACTGCGCAGGTCTACTGCGCAGGTCTACTGCGCAGGTCTACTGCGCAGGTCTACTGCGCAGGTCTACTGCGCAGGTCTACTGCGCAGGTCTACTGCGCAGGTCTACTGCGCAGGTCTACTGCGCAGGTCTACTGCGCAGGTCTACTGCGCAGGTCTACTGCGCAGGTCTACTGCGCAGGTCTACTGCGCAGGTCTACTGCGCAGGTCTACTGCGCAGGTCTACTGCGCAGGTCTACTGCGCAGGTCTACTGCGCAGGTCTACTGCGCAGGTCTACTGCGCAGGTCTACTGCGCAGGTCTACTGCGCAGGTCTACTGCGCAGGTCTACTGCGCAGGTCTACTGCGCAGGTCTACTGCGCAGGTCTACTGCGCAGGTCTACTGCGCAGGTCTACTGCGCAGGTCTACTGCGCAGGTCTACTGCGCAGGTCTACTGCGCAGGTCTACTGCGCAGGTCTACTGCGCAGGTCTACTGCGCAGGTCTACTGCGCAGGTCTACTGCGCAGGTCTACTGCGCAGGTCTACTGCGCAGGTCTACTGCGCAGGTCTACTGCGCAGGTCTACTGCGCAGGTCTACTGCGCAGGTCTACTGCGCAGGTCTACTGCGCAGGTCTACTGCGCAGGTCTACTGCGCAGGTCTACTGCGCAGGTCTACTGCGCAGGTCTACTGCGCAGGTCTACTGCGCAGGTCTACTGCGCAGGTCTACTGCGCAGGTCTACTGCGCAGGTCTACTGCGCAGGTCTACTGCGCAGGTCTACTGCGCAGGTCTACTGCGCAGGTCTACTGCGCAGGTCTACTGCGCAGGTCTACTGCGCAGGTCTACTGCGCAGGTCTACTGCGCAGGTCTACTGCGCAGGTCTACTGCGCAGGTCTACTGCGCAGGTCTACTGCGCAGGTCTACTGCGCAGGTCTACTGCGCAGGTCTACTGCGCAGGTCTACTGCGCAGGTCTACTGCGCAGGTCTACTGCGCAGGTCTACTGCGCAGGTCTACTGCGCAGGTCTACTGCGCAGGTCTACTGCGCAGGTCTACTGCGCAGGTCTACTGCGCAGGTCTACTGCGCAGGTCTACTGCGCAGGTCTACTGCGCAGGTCTACTGCGCAGGTCTACTGCGCAGGTCTACTGCGCAGGTCTACTGCGCAGGTCTACTGCGCAGGTCTACTGCGCAGGTCTACTGCGCAGGTCTACTGAAATATTCACCAAAGGTAACGCCACCGGCCAAGACAGGAACCACCCGGAGGAATCGTTTCAATATGGATTGGGCTGCTGCACAAGTGGACAGAAACAAATGATTATGTGGTTTTGAGCTTAAACCATAGAGCTGTATAATAAAGATACAGCTCTTTGACCTAAACTATGAACTTGAGAAACGTGAAAAACTTGCTTTTCTTTAGCATTGATACACTATAGATAACATGTAATAACTATTGCCGTATAGTGACAGTATGCAATATTATGTATTGAATCCTGATGTTATAAAACCAAAATAATTAAACAAATGAACCCCTGACTGTTTATGAATTTAAAACAAAACAAAAACAACTTGCGATGTCATTTTAGAATAATAATTGTTGATACTATTATAGGACACCCTGTACGGCTTTAACTTCAAATTGTGAGTGTTTCTAGATATTTGTGCGATATGAACTCATTATTAAAGATTAGTACACCACAATTTTTGTTTTGTAAGAGAGCAAAATAAAACCATGATTGAAAAGCAAAACTTGACCAGGCGGCATAAAAATATGACTGAACAGCGTAATAATGTACACACTCAGGACGGGCTACCCAGTGATTGTGGAGAACACTGACTTGGTAAATCCATGTCATTTTGACATGTATAATTTGTTTTGAATATTAACAATACAATTTTAACCAGATATGTTATTTTTCATGAAACACATGTTCACTATACTAAAGCTTAAAGAATATTATATAAATGTCCATGTAACAAAGATAGGTTTATGACTGTTGCGACTGTTTTATTATTTGTACTTTATATTGTTTAAACATGAAATATCAAGATGCAGAGTTCTGCAATAGTTTACAGCACATCTAACAAATGTGGAACACCGGAAAATGTAGTTGGTCAATTAAGCTTCCGTTGTTTACTCATGCCTTGATGGTTAAATAAAATAAGTTTTGACATTCGCTGTCATCTGTTATCCCTCTGTCATAATGGGAGCAGTATGTTCTATGACCTGTGCAGCCGTAATAAGCTGTACAACCGCGCATATGCGACCACCGCGCATATGCGACCACCGCGCATAATGCGACCACCGCGCATAATGCGACCACCGCGCATAATGCGACCACCGCGCATAATGCGACCACCGCGCATAATGCGACCACCGCGCATAATGCGACCACCGCGCATAATGCGACCACCGCGCATAATGCGACCACCGCGCATAATGCGACCACCGCGCATAATGCGACCACCGCGCATAATGCGACCACCGCGCATAATGCGACCACCGCGCATAATGCGACCACCGCGCATAATGCGACCACCGCGCATAATGCGACCACCGCGCATAATGCGACCACCGCGCATAATGCGACCACCGCGCATAATGCGACCACCGCGCATAATGCGACCACCGCGCATAATGCGACCACCGCGCATAATGCGACCACCGCGCATAATGCGACCACCGCGCATAATGCGACCACCGCGCATAATGCGACCACCGCGCATAATGCGACCACCGCGCATAATGCGACCACCGCGCATAATGCGACCACCGCGCATAATGCGACCACCGCGCATAATGCGACCACCGCGCATAATGCGACCACCGCGCATAATGCGACCACCGCGCATAATGCGACCACCGCGCATAATGCGACCACCGCGCATAATGCGACCACCGCGCATAATGCGACCACCGCGCATAATGCGACCACCGCGCATAATGCGACCACCGCGCATAATGCGACCACCGCGCATAATGCGACCACCGCGCATAATGCGACCACCGCGCATAATGCGACCACCGCGCATAATGCGACCACCGCGCATAATGCGACCACCGCGCATAATGCGACCACCGCGCATAATGCGACCACCGCGCATAATGCGACCACCGCGCATAATGCGACCACCGCGCATAATGCGACCACCGCGCATAATGCGACCACCGCGCATAATGCGACCACCGCGCATAATGCGACCACCGCGCATAATGCGACCACCGCGCATAATGCGACCACCGCGCATAATGCGACCACCGCGCATAATGCGACCACCGCGCATAATGCGACCACCGCGCATAATGCGACCACCGCGCATAATGCGACCACCGCGCATAATGCGACCACCGCGCATAATGCGACCACCGCGCATAATGCGACCACCGCGCATAATGCGACCACCGCGCATAATGCGACCACCGCGCATAATGCGACCACCGCGCATAATGCGACCACCGCGCATAATGCGACCACCGCGCATAATGCGACCACCGCGCATAATGCGACCACCGCGCATAATGCGACCACCGCGCATAATGCGACCACCGCGCATAATGCGACCACCGCGCATAATGCGACCACCGCGCATATGCGACCACCGCGCAGGGTTAGAAATAATATTTCATATTGTACATCTTCGAAATAACAACAGTTTTAGAATCTGGGAAAGTATTGATTTGATTTTAGATAAAACCGTTCGTTTTTCACTTCGCACACAACGCGAATTATTGCCGCGCGCAAACCAACGTGTGAAGTGCACCGCGCTGTGACTCGCGCACTGGAGAAAAAAACCTTGCAAAAATGAACTTTTCTTCAAGTGTTTCACTCATCCAATCAGGGGCCAATTTCATAGAGCTGCCAAGCACAAACGTTTGCTTAGCACAAAAAGTCTTGCTCATTAAAAACAGGTTAGTGGTTGGGAAGCGGCTCCACTTACATCTGCTCAAAGGAAAAAGTGGGAAACTATATACATGTTGTATTTAGGGTTAATGAGCCCACGAAAACTCGACTTATTTTAGGTCGATAGAGGGCGCGCAACACAAATAGAGGTCGCCAACGAAACGCGGGCTCATAGGGGGTGTACCCTAATTAGCGAGAATTCAATTGTTCTTGAAAATAAAAATAAATCACACACAAGGCTCCGCGTTCATAATGACGAGAACTATCTATTGTCCGATAGTGTCTATGGTCACCACTTTGGCCAGCGGCGCGTCCTGTGGTTAATGCACACCAAAATTGGGCCAAATTTACTGACCAATAAACTTACCCCAACCCAAGCGTGATTGTACAATGTACATGTATAATATTAACGCCGAGCGTAGGCTGAGCTTCAGTCTGTTGTAATGTTTAAATAACTATTTAAAGGGTTAAGACTATTTACTTAATACAGTCAAGTGTTGGGTGTTTGCAAATACCTTTTAAATACCTTTAATACTGGAATGACAAATTTCATTGAACCCTAACTTTATAGAATGTCCCATTTTGAAACAGTATAACCCCTTAAAAAAAAATTAAATGGAAGCTATAACTACCATCACACTTGAGGAAGACACAAAACACACCCCTTTCAGACACAGGTTACAGTCTTTCTGTGGAAATGAAGCCATTTCAATTTTATAAAATTGCAATATTAACTCGTTTGTAAAACAATTTCTCTTCCAATAACTCTACTAAAATTAAAAACCCACTTCCTAAATGTGGAATGATATTACCAACAGCAATTTTATGTTTTGATTTAAGCTGCTGCAGTTTTGAGCAAAAAAAACCCCCCAACCTTATGATCAACTCGGATGTTTGTTGTGAACACGCTATGTATTTCTGATGAATTTTATTGGCTGCCCTATCGACAATAACACTAAATTAAACATTCATTGAATTGCTTATCCAGTACATTCTCCCAATTTCCCCGAGATATTTATCCATTTTAAATCTCGCAGTTTGCCAATATTTACCGGGTTTTTATTTACTCTATTTTCCCCTTCAAACACTGGTTTACATGGCAACACTGATGTTACAATTTAGTACTGCCACTCACAAACCCACTCTGTATAGCACCATCTTCCCAATTTTATACAATTTGAACCGTTTTCTTTCTACTTTTTTATACAAAGGAACTGTTTGTGGCAATAACATATGCAATAATTAATGCAGTTTGAATTTATGTACTGAGCTTAATTTAATTAATTAGATGGAAAGAGGATTAACAGTTTTGTTAACATAACAAGTATTTTTCGGGAAGAAATCTGAATCCTATCAGTGCATAATCTCTCTTTTTTTCAATTTTACAGTTGATCAGAAAAATCAGGAAATAAGCTTTCATTTGATATGCAACAACTCCGTAGTGTAATGCATTGGTCTTTTACAATTTTGGGAAATTTGATTTTTCTCAGTTATATTCAAAATGTCTTTGAAAAAAAATTGAAGATTTACAATTGTAGTGCTTCATCAAATGCTATGGTAAGAAAATGACAAAACCTGTATTAAATTTAATTTAGGGATTAAAACAATCTTTTCAATCGATCAGATATGTGTCGCAGAAACCAAAATGCCATAAAACAAAAATAGTATTTGTTGAAAGAAAAATCTCCTCCGAGATAATAAACAGCCCTTTACGTAAAAATGTATTTTGCGACATCAGACTCATTTTTTCAGCGCGGGTCACATTTGTCTGTATTTTTAATTCCTTTACAACTAAAAGGGATTTTTGTGTACACAAAAACAAGAAACTCAAGTTTTCTGAAATCCATGTATTCCTACATGAAAATGCCCTACACATACGTACATGTGAATATTATGTTCTCATAATTGTTTTCAAAATCATTTTTACAGTTAATATAACGCATTTAGACATTGATGACCATTAAATAAATATGTTGTGCAATAATCACTTAACCAATAACCAATTTGTTAAACTTAGTGTAAACTGAAAAAGAAACTAAGAACAGGTAAATTTGTGTATCGTTAGGAACAGTAAGTGATGGCATAATTGAAAAAATACTCCTCCCCCCAAAAAATATTGTCCAAAACGTTACATGAATTTGTGTTAAGTCGTCACATTCATGTTCACACACATTATTGTTCAGTTCTTAGTATGGCTTTTACTAATTGTTATGCTTATTTAATAATTAAAAAACAACCACTAGTTATTTTCTAGAAACGAAACAACAAAAAAACGTTCAAGTTGGTGTATCCGTGCTTTTAGGGGGTTGCCCCTTGAAGAATATATTTCAAAAATGAATAAATGAGCACTGTAAAGGTAAAAAAACAAAAACCAAAAAAACCAAAAAAAAATAAATTTGAAATTTTATAATCACAAACTACGTATAAACCACCTTTACAATCACCCACAACTGATGTACCTAAAACACTGGCGTTCAAGCAGTCTTGTATCTCAAGTCGAGTTACTGTTGTATGTTCCGATAGTCGTCCCATCATCTACAATTTCTTTGTGTTTATTTTACAACAATTTGGTTCAGACAGCCAGTTTCTGTCGAATCATGTAGTTCAGGATTCCGCCGTGGCGAAAATAGGTCAGCTCGACGTCGGTGTCAAACCTTATAACGGCCTCAAAGGAACGGCCATCACTCGTCTGTTAACAAGAAAGAAGGAAAAAAGGACACAAACATTCAACATTGGAAGTGGCAGTTAAAAATGTTAATAGTTCGGAATAACCTAAACCTTCGGTAGACTTTCAACCAGACGAAGGTGAAAAAACTAAAAGTACCCTCCTTAATTTTTGTTTACAAAAAAAACCAAAAAACAAAAAGGAGAAAAGCTAGACTTTGCAAGACAAAATCAAGGTAAAGGTAGGACTTTCTGGTATTTTTTGTTTATACTCGCACGTCCACTGCATCTTAAGCCTCTTCTGCAATGTTCTGTACCCACAACACTTGTGCTCCATCCTCAACAATTACCAGAGTTGTATTCGAGTCCCTGCAAGTCCTTGAACAAGTCCTTTTACAAGTCCAGTCACAAGACTAGTTATAAAGCCAGTCATAACGGGATGAACAATGACAAAGGAATGGTTTTGTCAAAGCTCATTTGAATAGCTTGTGATTTGAATTGGAACTGGAGGACTTGTATTTGACTTGTATTGGACTTGCAGGGACTTACAGGGACTTACAGGGACTTAAGTACAGGGACTTGTGATGGACTTGACTACTGTACATCCCTGACTATTACTATTACTATTGGAAGTACAGTTGCAGTAATAACCCCCGGAAGGCCCTTCAGTGTGTGATTTACATTAGATTATTATTATTTACGAATATTCAATGAGATTTGCTGTGTTGTGGGACAAAAAAAATCGAAAATAGGAACTCATTTTGCGGAGTTGTGGGACCAACAAAAAATAGGAAATAGAAATTAGGAAAAAGGAAATAGAAACTAGCATTACCACCCCAACAGGTTTGAACAAATGCACACAAGCAATCAGATACGTCCCACTTGTCTGTGCTATTTATCGTTTGTACATGGAGTTGATGTTAAAGACTAGCCAATGTTTTTGATTATTCGGATTTGAAATAGACACCCTTTTTATTTGTTATTATGCAAGAACACTTATTTTATTTAATATATGTTTCAGGCATACAGCATTGTGCTTTAAGAAATGTGAAAAAATGTTAAATGTGAGCGACACCACAAAAAAGGATAAAGGCGCTTTGTGCCTTATCATGTAATGGCCCGCTTAAAATTGAGACGGTGAAAATTTCATCAAAATGCGATTTTCATTTCAGTTTCAGGTTTCATTCACAGAAATGTTGATTTTGGTGAATAAAATGGAAAATACTACTATTTTGTGTGCATCATTCTGTTATTCAACAACAGAGCCAACAATTTTAAAGCCCGTTTTTTTAAAGAATGCCAGTACCTTTACGGTAGTCTTCTGTCCAGGCTGCAAGTCATCAGGCACAGGGATGGAGTATTTCTCCTTACCGGTCAGGCCCAGCGAGTCGGCATTCTGGCCTGGTAGGAACTGCAGTGGAATGATTCCCATTCCGACGAGGTTACTGCGATGGATGCGCTCGTAGCTTTCTGCGATCACGGCACGCACACCCTGAAATGAACGGTGCCAATCAAATAAGCAGAAAATACGCCGTTAATTACCGCTAAGCATTTCTGCCTAGGCTTAGAGTAGATGCTGTAAAAGAAATCTCAGAAGATTAGTGAAGTGCCCTGGTCTTGTGGTCTGCAGCACTGAATTCGTGGTTTGCAGGTACAGGTAATTTTACAGGTTGTGGGGTTCGAGACTAGCCGGGGGTTGTGCTGCATGTGCCCTTTGGCAAGGCACTTTGCTTCTCATCACCCAGGAGTAAATGAGTACCTGTGAGGGCAGAGATGGTTATTGTGAATGATTTTGACTAAAATTGGAGCATCGTGCTGTATACTCCCCAGGGAGCTGAGATAGTATTTTGAATGTTTTATTGCCCCAATGAGAAGGATAATAATGATGAAGCCCCTTGAGAACCAATCCTGGCTGACATGTGCACTTTATTCAATGACTTTTAAGTTCATCATTAGGCATGTAAAATCAATGTGAAGACGGATCCTACCTGCATCCAGGGTCCCTTAGCAGCCCAGTCACGCGACGACCCAGACCCATAATCCTTCCCGGCTAGGATGATCAACATGTGTCCCTCCCTGCGATACCGCTCGGCCGCGTCAAAGATATCCATAGTCTCGCCCGACGGGAGGTAGACGGTCTTGGGCCCCGCCTTGCCCACGAACTTGTTGACCAATCGGATGTTGGCGAAGGTACCCCGCGCCATGACGGCGTCGTTGCCGCGGCGACTGCCGTAGGAGTTAAACTCGCGGGGGGTCAGGCCGCGCGAGGCCAGGTAGCGGGCCGCGGGGCTGGTGCGGGCAATGCTTCCGGCAGGCGAGATGTGGTCGGTGGTGACAGAGTCACCGAGGTTTAACAGGACGCTGGCATCCTTGATTCCCACAATCGGTGGAATCTCTTTCTCCTGGAAATTAAGCAGAGTCGAATTATCTTCGTTAGTAGAAGCTTTTGGACACATGACCAACTCGGATCCAACTCGAAACTATGACCACGTGGGGCTGAATCATATATCAGTATAATAGACAGAGACAGTAGGCCATGGCTCTCAAAAATTCTCAACTTCAGCATTCTGCTCGGAACGTTGAGTTCACCTCCGCTTCTTTTCAGGAACACACAACTCACAAATGATAATTTATTCCATGGTGCTATCGCAAACAACTTATCTTATTGCCTTTTCATCCTGCAAACCTTCAAATCTCAAAGTCTTACCATGGTTTCGAAGAACGGTGGTGATTGGATATAGGTTGACTTGGGGTCCCACGGATACAGCATGCTCTTTGGGGAATCCAAGCTGTTCCAGTTCTCGTTTCCTTTCTGCAAGAAAAAAAAACCCAGATAATCCATCATTGGCATGTATCCCAAAAGTATACCTACCCAATTATTGCCAAAACTGCCAAAAATCTGAAAATATTGTTTGCCGTAAGAAGAAATCAAGAAATATAGGTGTTTTTAGAAGATCACACAATTTTTGGAATAAAGAGTGCCACTGACGAGACCAAGTTCAAAAGGTTGTGCGTGGCTAATCACTGTTTTCTTGTAAAATCAACTTAAAGTGCAATATCCACCGAGCTGAAACTACAAACAACATTTGAAGCATATTTGTGACCCGCTCTGCAAAAATGAGTCTGATGTCGCAAAATACATTTTTACGTAAAGGGCTGTTGATTGTCTCGGAGGTGATTTTTCTTTCAACAAATAATATTTTTGTTTTAAGGCATTTTGGTTTCTCCGAAACCTATATTTTCAGATCTGATCGATTGAAAAGATTGTTTTGATCCCTAAATTAAATTTAATACAGGTTTTGTCATTATCTTACAATAGCATCTGATGAAGCACTACAATTGTAAATCTTCATTTCTTTTCAAAGATATTTTTAATATAACTGAAAAACAAATTTCCCAAAATTGTAAAAGCCAAATGCATTACATTACAGAGTTGTGCCATATATCAAATGAAAGCCTTTCCTGCTTTTTCTGACCAACTGTAAAATTGAAAAAAGCCCAACTTTTTAACACATCAAACTCATTTTTGCAGAGTGGGTCACATTTGAGCAATGCCCTCTAATGACCCCTACATGACCTTTGACCTCAGTAAATAAATAATTGTGTCTTGCCATCCAGGGCGGCACCAGTCTTAAACAACTTTGTATTTGTGTTGTGATCTACTTACAGCAATCTTGGCATAGACCTCCTTGAACATTCCAGGAATGACGTGCCGTTTCTCTACCTCCTGGATCTCTTCCCGACCTGGCCAGATATCACGCAGGAAGACTTCTTTGCCGTCCGGAGACTTGCCTGAAAAATAATAATACGACAAAGAAAGTGTACCTAGTTGCTGCATGAGTGAGACACTAACTTTGTTTTTTACTGTTCAGTTAAAGAGAAATGAGGTTGAGTTTTGGATAAAACAAAAATCTAGATAAAAAGTCGTATCCTCATTGAGTGATTCCACAATGTCGCTTCCAAAGTTGTATCGTAAAATCGGGAGTGATCCCTGGCCACACGGCATTCTGGTGTTTAAGACTTCTGACTAGCGCCCTCGAACAAAGATACTGACAATTTGGGAGACCGCCAACATAGGTCAAGATAGCTCAGTTGGTAGAGCGTCGGTCTGGTATTTCAGAGGTCGCAGGTTCAAGTCCCGCCTTGCCGATTTCTTTGTTCATTTTGAAACAAAAATCTATTTTTATTTAGAGCTGAACAAAGAAATTGACTGGAGCAGGGTTCCACACATGCCAGCTGTGAGCCAGTCGCTGACAGATATTTCCAGCCTCGCTCCAAGGCGCTCGTGGTGTGTTTATCGGTCATCTGTTTAGATTTTTGGAAAAAATGTGCGTGTACGGTTTACACGTTTCCTGGCGCTAACTGGTTAACAGAATTTGTGTACACACCAAAGGGGGTTAGAGTTAATAAACTTTCTGATACTTTCTATATCTGGAACTCCCCTACTTACCTAGTGGTTGGGTCTCAAAGTCAATGCTGACAGT
Source organism: Crossaster papposus (assembly GCA_037893245.1). Lineage (NCBI taxonomy): Eukaryota > Metazoa > Echinodermata > Asteroidea > Velatida > Solasteridae > Crossaster > Crossaster papposus. Next base: position 238,041 of record JBAIAA010000483.1, read on the forward strand.
GCCGGCCAGGGCATAGGCTATTACCAGCAGAGGGGAGGCCAGGTAATTGGCCCTAGTCAGAGGGTGGATCCGTCCCTCAAAGTTGCGATTGCCCGACAGAACGCCACAGGCCACTAGATCACCCTGAAATATCAGATATCAGATTTAGGTCACAAATAAAAATCAATTTGTTCACTTTTTATAGAAAGCTAGAAATATTTCTCAGGTATCCACGTGTCTAAGAGAATCTTACAGCAGCAAAGTTTGATGTTTACAATAACACTGCCCATCTCTTAATGAGTGACCCAGTGAATAGGTCAGTAGAATAGGTACAAAGGTCACTACCACTAAGTTCATCCTTTGGAACACTGAAACTATGAGATTTGGTTTACCTTTTCAATGGCTTGAGAGACTTCCTCTGGTAGAGGTCCACTGTTGCCGATACATGTCATACAGCCATAGCCAACGATACCAAACCTGCCAAAAACAAGCAATGAGGAATGAAGCAACGGTAAATGACCGAGTTATTAAGCCACATCCGAATCTCTTGTCTCTGGCTATTGTCTAGGAGTTCGCTCATTACAACTACACGGGGCAGATACTGACAATAGCCGTAGCCAAAGCTCTGGAAGATCGTTTCAGACACGGCCTTATTCAGCTGTAGAGATTTGGGAGATTTGCGGAAACTCTACTGGGAACAAGCCATGCACTTGATTCTTGCATAGATTACCCTTGGCAAAAAAAACTAGAAGCCCTTTTAAAAAAGGGAACCATGATATCCATCCTCATGTCACGCGCATTCTTAAAGATGAGGCAAATGCACATGTTTGTTAACCCTATTTTGTTTGAAAAACCCTACCCAAGCACGACTCGCGCGATCCTGGTGTCACCTCAGAAAATGGCTGTTGTGCGAGTTTCAGACTATGAAATACAATCTCATTGGTAGAATTACGCATGCCTATAAGGAGAGTGACCGGTCGTGTGAGGGAAAAGAAGTCCAATTCTGATTTTCATATGACACCATCACTGAATCAGTCTACATGGCTTATGACTAGTTTCAGTCATCATTTGCTGAACATAATCAATGCTTCCCCCCGCAAAGCAGCTTCATGAAATTTGACATGTTTCAAGGATGCACTTTGACAAGCCCATTTGGAAAAAATCTGTTCCTACCCTAGTTCCTCCAGGTAAGGTATAACCCCGCTCTCCTGTAGGTAGTAGGTGACCACACCACTGCCTGGGCTCAAGCTGGTCTTGATGTAAGGTGCGACCGTCAGGCCTGCATCTACGGCCTTCTTGGCAAGCAGTCCTGGTTTAGAAAAAAAAGGTACAAGAAGGCCGTTTCAGACTTGTGTACCACATTTACACTGAAGTATAAACAAATGTATCAGTAGATTGAAGTCACTCCATGTTGATCTTTTCTTGAGATATTTCCAAGAACGACTGGCGTTTTAAATGAATACAATCTAGAGTTATTCCAAACAAAAGGAACAGTTGATTCTTGTGCACTAGTCTCAAGATCCTAAATTTCATTGCAGACTTGTTTTAATCTAATAATCTTAAGCCCCCAAGCTGCTACACAGCGCAACAGGTAAACCTCTGTAGGACCTTGTTGCAAAAGCCACCAACAACAGTTTGTAAACTGCCAATTCTGAAAACAATAGGAGCTTGTCCCATTAAACAATGCCACTATTGCAGTTGGCTACCAGGAACTCTGAGCAGTTTCACCTCATAAATTTGCACTTGTATTTTTGAAAGGCTTCTCAAGTTGACAACTTTTGCATGTAGTTGCCTTTGGCAGGTTTCTAGAGAAAAAAAAACTGGAGGGTAAGTGATAATGACATAATTTTAACTGCAAATTTGGCTCTGCTTTCGTACCTGCACCCAGCATGACTGAGGGATTGCTGGTATTAGTGCAGCTAGTGACCGCAGCAATCACTACCGAGCCGTGCGTCAGGGTGTAGTCCGTTCCCTCAAACTGGAAGGGCACCGTGGTGGACTGGAGCTCCGTGGGGATGTGGAATCCCTTGAAGCCCACCTTGTTGTCCAGGCAGCTCTGGAAGTCGGCTTTCATCTCCGTGACCAGAATCTTGTCATGGGGCCGTTTGGGCCCGCTGATGCAGGAGCAGACCGTGCTCAGGTCCAGCTCTACCACCTTTAAGTTTAAGATAGAAAGAGGAATTTTTTTTTATTTATTAATATGAAAAAATAGAAAAACACAAAAAGGAAATTAAACGTTTCATACAAACAGCTCTATGTATTGATGATGCATTTCACCCAATGTTTATCGTATGACCACCGCTCGTCACTCTCTATACTATATTTGTATGTGCAAAGTACTGACATCTGATCTTTTTTTTACGAGCAGAGGCAGTGACTCCCACTTCACCACGTGATGCACTGATGTAAACAGTGCGTAACGTCATCATTACATAGAGCTATTGTGAATAGAAATGTATCGGCTTGATTCACAGACCTGCAAACATGACTGGGGGTTACTTTCTGATATGTTAACTGAGTTAAAACTCTTGTAGTTCTTATTGTATGTTTTCCTTTTTTGTCAAAGGTCTTGGGGCCCCCTTCTCAATTTTAAGTTTGGTCATCATTCAGATTGGTCGATTTCAGAATATAAAATGGCAGAGCATTCCATAATTTATAGTGGCATGGGTTTTCGTGTTAATTTTGCAAACCAGATATACTGGAGTACTGTGGCCTCGTGGTCTGGAGCATTGAATTCGCTATCTGTGGGTAAAGCTACAGGTTGTGGGTTCGAGTCCGGCCTGGGACTATGGATGCGTGTGCCCTTGGGCAAGAAACTTTGTCACTCATTGCTTCTCTCCACCCTGGAGTGAATGGGTGCCTGTTAGGGCAGAGATGGTTTATATTATTAGCTGCTTTGCGTCAAAATGGAAGCATCAAGCCGTTTGCTCCCCAGAGAGCTGAGATGGCAGTGAGCCCAGTGAGCAGGGGTAATAATTGTAGCGCTGCAAGCGCCAGTATTGGTAGATACGTGTGCTTTATCAAATAATATACATTATTATTTTATTATTATTCTTACTGTGTAGATAATATGGAGAAAATCACAGCACTGTAAGCTGTGAATTGGAGAGTATTTCAACAAAACAACCCGTTCTTTTCGTACATTTCGTTATGGGGACAATCCATAGGGTTTGTGTGCTAAGTGAAATGTCTCTAATCTCAAAGTCAGAACACTCAAAAATTCTAAAATTTTCAACATCACCCTAATTTGTCTTCTATATTTTCTTTCACTATACCCCAACCCAATTTTACCTTGTTCTACCTTTACTGAAGACCCAACGCGCCATGGGGACTCGAAAATGTCTCCACTACTCGGTCTGTTTTTTTCCAAACAAAAGAACCTGTCCCCACAACTAGGTGGAGGCTAGAACAAATAACCACACTGTTTATACCTCAGAGAAGACAGGGTCCTGGTCGGAGTTATTGAAGTCCCTGAACATGTGATTGGCCTTGCAGTAGGCCTCTATGTATGCGATCTGAGTCTCATCACGACCTGGATGGAGGGAGGAATGCACATGTTTAATAGCATATTGACAGACTAGACACAACATTCTGCATCTATAGGATACACCATTGGGAATTGCTTGAATTATCATGAATGGATGGATTTGGGGGGTTGTATTGTATAGTAAATATCGTTTAACTGACCTGTTCGAAGTTTTACAATCATAGATACAGAGGACAGTTTAAGACTATCCCTTTCTCTAAAACTGACTTGCAATGTTTAATATAATGCCCTGAAGATTGACTTCCCTCTAGGAGTTATAAAAGGTGATGGTGTCCAAAATTTGGAGTTTGATTCTCTGATAATGAGGCAATCCTAAACTTTGGAAAAGCACAGTAAAAGGTGGGGGAGTCAACCAATGTTAAAATAAAGGGGCATTTGGTTTTTTTGTAAGAAAGCACGTTTTGTTTATTTAAACAAAGTATCAACAACAGTTCAATTTTTGTTTTACACCAGATACAAGGCAATGACCTGTGATGTCTGGTGTCTTGACTCGCACCTGTTTGTCTGAGGTAGGCAACACTGTTCTGGTCGACTGGGAAGAACCCCACAGTAGCACCATACTCTGGGCACATGTTTGCAATGGTGGCGCGGTCCGCTATGGATAGCTGGGCCACACCGGGACCAAAGAATTCCACAAACTTGCCCACGACGCCAACTTGCCGCAAATGCTAAACAAACAAACATGTAATTGTATGTGAGATTTCATCAACCAGAATTTACAGAACAATTCACATTTGTGACCCGCTCTGCAAAAATGAGTCGGTGTCGCGTAATACACTTTTATGTATGGGGCGGTTTAATGTCTCGGAGGTGATTTTTCTTTCCAATAATGTTTTGTTTTGTTTTAAGACTTTCTGGTTTCTGTGATATCTATATTGTGTGATATCTATATTGTATGATATGATCGATTCAAAAGGTTATTTTGATTCACAAAGTAGATTAAAAATAAACACGTCAAGAGCAAGGCTGGAAATATTTGTCAACGACCGGCTCGCAGCGAGAAAGGCCACAGATGCCGGCCTGAACCCATCTCGGATCGAGGTTCGTGTGAATCAATCCCGTGTCTGGGTCCGGTCAATATCAAAATTATCTCGGCTGATGAAATCTCCCTTTTATTAAAAAATGAAAATCCAGTGGAAAAAACTAAATCGCCCAGGCTGCATCCAATACTGCGATCTTCATTTTAGTTATAAAGCTACATCTAAGGAATGGCATTATCTACGGCTAACCCACCTTCGTAATGGTCAGCACAACGTCGGTTGATGTGGCCAGTGAGTCCATCGTACCGGTCAGTTTGTAGCCCACGACTTTTGGAAGCACCATACTAATGGATTGGTTCAACATGACTGCTTCTGCTTCAATACCCCCAACCCCTGAAAGAAAAGAGCAGGAATATAAAGCCATTGCAAACTGCTAACCAAATAGACTAAGGCCGTGTCCGAAACGGGTGTCTAGAGCTACGGCTAGGTCTATTGTCTACGGCGGCCATTTTGTAGCGCTGTCCGAAATGCCATCTAGAGCTACAGCTACGGCTACAACGTCACACAAATCTAGCCGAAAAAGAAGTTCTCTAGCTCAGGCAAAACAAAATGGCGGCAGCACTAAAGTAAATTTTGGAGCAAATTTTTGTTTATTTTTCAATGATAGTGCATTGAATTGAAACTAACAGATAGACAAATACGTAAATATAATCAGGTATTTTGACTGGCTGTAGACAAACATTACGTAACATCTAGCTGACGATAACTGTTGTAAATTTTTACATTGTAATTTTGTAAACACTAATTCAAGCATCGCTTGGGGGCGCAATAACTAGCCGTAGGCTCTACCGTAGCCGCGTCCGAATCTACCTTAGCGCCTACGTAGACGTATCTGTAGCTATAGACGTAGACCGTAGCTCTAGACACTCGTTTCGAACACGGCCCGACTGTCAATGATTTGTGAATGCAAGGCCGTGTCCGAATTACTTGGCTACGGCTTGAAATTACACACACGTCTATGTGAAGTGGCTGCGGCCAACCTGTGTGTAATTTCAAGCCTTATCCAAGTCATTCAGACACGTCCTAACTAGAGCCTTCTAGGGCTCCATGCACAAGAACTGCCTCAATGGCAAGAAAGGGAGAGTTGGGTGAGTCATTCAAATGCACTGCTGACGCTACCTGATGCTTCCAGTGGGGAGTCAGATTGGCGGAGCGGTTCTTACTTCGCCTTCCACCACTGTGACCCAGGTTCAAATCTCGTCTGGGCCAATAGGATGATTGGGTTTTTAGTTCGTACAGGATTAGGTGGGTTTTCCTCCAGAATATTCTTCTGGGGTTTTCCTTGAACCTCTAAAACTGTATTTTCTTCCCATTGTCTTTTTTCTACAGGTTCCTTCAGCCTTTAAAGGTAGGATACACCATTGGTAATTGCCTGAATTATCATATTCTGACCTGTCCGAAGTTTTACAATCATGGTCGCCGAGAAAAGCACGATAACACAGCGTTTGTTTTCAACCGGCGTCGAGCAGTTATTCTTATGTTATTTTTGTTTTGTTCGCGATCACCGTCAGGCGATCGCAATTTTTTCTCTATAAAATTCACTTTTTGTTAATAATTACAGGATATCTAGTGCAATCATTTTACTGGATGCCTAGAATTATTATTTACTTTCAAATGAGTAAGATATTTCTTAATAATTTGGTAGTAAATATTTTCGATATCTGCAAATGGTGTATCCTACATTTAAGCTTCAATGCTAAGGAACATAAAAACAAAAACAACAACCTACTTACCCCATCCCACGATTCCCAGGCCGTTGATCATGGTGGTGTGTGAGTCCGTTCCCACAAGGCTATCTGGGTACAACAGGCCGTTTTTATTGAAGACAACACGCCCCAGGTATTCAAGGTTGACTTGGTGGACTATTCCCGACCCAGGGGGAACAATCAACATGTTCTGCAGTGCTTTGGCACCCCACTGGAAATGGAATGGTAAAATGGCTGTTTGTAAACACCGTTTCTGCACAAACTCCTGTAATTTCAGTTCAGTTTATTAAAAAGTTATTCACATTCTATAGTGGAAATCATTCTGAATATTTTAACTGTTTTTTTCGTGTTTTCGGTATATTTAAAAAAAAGGGAAAAAAAGAAGGTTCTTGGTCACTTAACAAAATTCTCTCACCTTCAGAAAAAGGAATCTTTCTTTGTTCCTCTGGAACTCAATTTCTTGGTTCTTCTGAAGTGCATCGGAGCTGTGCAATAAAAGCATCAATTAAAAAAAATCAAGATCATTTGGTGGAATTGGACAAATTAAATAACACTTTTTTGTTTTACTGCAGAACCAGACCTTGTCCCTTTCACTGAAACTACAACTTGGGGTTTCTTTTGGAAGATTTTTTGCCTTAAAATATCCCCGGAACAAGTGCTGTTAGGTTGGAAAGTTAAAACATACAACAGGGATGTGTGGGAAAACGGACCAAGCAGGGTGGGGGAATGTGTCATGAAATACTTTTAATGTTAATTACCCTTTAATAACACAATCACGACTTTGCTCAAAATAGTTGAGTAAACTCTACATTTGTAAGGAAAGGGTCGACCTGACCCATTTTACCACTGGAAATAATACCACAGTGCGGTGTAAATGTATACAAACAGAGCTCTGCATAACCCTACATATGTGATGCGATCAAGCAAAATCAGTCTGAAGTAGGCCTTGGTCATTTTGGGGATTTTTACATATTCTTTTGTAGCGTACTTCAGGCTCCATTTCAGTGAAAATCCCATGTGAATACGACCTTTGGTTAAAAAATTACAACCATTTGAACACCAGCAAGTTAAAAATAAAGAAACTGAGAAAATCATGTTTTTGTATCACCTCCCTTCTGAATTTCGTTAAAAGAGTATTTTCATGTAAAAGAAAAATATTTTCCTCTTCTGTTTTTGTAAAAAAGTCAATTTTGATTATTCCACCCCTACGAACATATTTTGGCCCGATCTCAAAACAAGAATTGCAGAGTTCCGACTGATTTTGCTTGATCGCATCAAATATACTGAGGCACGTTTTACACAAATTGCTGTCATCAAGGCAAGTTTTCATAATGCCAATTTGAGAATTTTAAAGTGTTTCAATTCCTCCAAACTTCATAAGTAGCTTGACATAACGTTGTGCATGTTTTAGCAAGATTTTACAATGTAGTATACATTGTATGTACATGTAGGTTATGTTTATAATGATAATTTTTGTTTTGTTTAAGTACCCTTTTCTTTTTGGCCAACTGACAAATTAACTGAAGGCTGCAATTGCACAAAACCCAAACTGTAGTGCATTTTACTGATCAGATATAACATGTACAGTGCATGGTACACATACAACTGAAGCAATCATAAATTGACACCAATCCACTGTACAGACAAAACATTTTATTGACAATTGTAACCGCAGAAGATGTGTATAAACATGATAAATGGACAGGAATTGCACATGAACCATTTTTTTTTGGCGATCCCTCCATTATTTCTGACTAGTGACTAGTGATAATGATTATTTTTATCTGGTACCACAACCAAATTTAAATACACAATTGTTCAGTTTGTGCTTCATTTTTAGCTCAATAAACACCCCCCCCCCCCACTAAAAAAGCCACGGCTGATTTCAAATCTTAAAGAATTGATTATTATTGACTGTTGACCACTGTTGACCACTTTTGAGTTGTCATTACTATTTTTGGTGACCTTACTGAAACTTTGTACAAACACAAACTGATAAGACGCTCTATTTTCAATATGGAATTTGTATTGTACAGTACACCTAACATATGGGAGTTACCATGGTTACAGGGTACCTTTATAATATTTATTGGGTAACAGATGGAATGTTCCATTCCACTCGGCTTCGCCTCTAGAACATTCCATCTGTGACCTCATACAAATTATTCTTACCATTAAACTCACAAACATGTTCTCCTTTGTTCCTATAAAAATCTCAAAATACTAGTGCTAAACATATATATGGGGTACTTAGATTTCTAACGGAGAACTTGCATTGTCGCTATTTTTTATCATTTGTTCCCGGTGCCCCATAATTGTATCAATGTCTGCACACATACCAGGTGCATACCTGGTAAGTCTGAAATAACCTCTTAAACTTTACTACTGATAACAAAATACCATTAACACCAAACTATTATATGTAAATTGGGTTAAATATGGAAAAATACAATGTGCGATCTTTCAAGGATAAATATTGCACCTGATTGTTCTCCAACAATGGGTCATAAAGTTAAATATGGAATTTCTGTTTATATTTAGCACACACGTCAGGCATACATGTACTTGTTGTATACTCTGAGACAGATTGTGAGATATCGACATGTAACATGTTCAACTTTGGTGGCTTAAAAGCAACACAGATTGAGAAACATAAATTGTACACCAAAATAGGTACTTGGCCTCAAACCCTTAACCAGTTCGCACCGGGGTTATTTTAACATCACCGAGCCAAGTCGCGGGATTATCTTTAACGAAACTTAATTCGAGGCGGGTTCAGGCCGATGGTATCTGGAAGCTTGTGACGTGTTTATGCCTCATCCGTTTTGAATCTGGGTAAAACTGTGCGTGTATTATAAACGTCCTCCAGCGCGAACTGGTTAACAGGAATCAAATATCACAGGATCCATTCTCCCTTTGTAAGCTTGTGTCCTAAGCGTGTAGAACCGTGAGATATACATGTAGCCGATTCAGAGATTCCTGAATCTCTTGTATGTTGTTTAGCAACAAATTCGGATGAGGACCAAAAGTCGACTAGTGGTTCAACTCCTAAGTTACTTTCACAGAGAAGAATATTAAGATCGAAATATTAGGCCCTCTTAACTTATTTGATTTGTGTATTTCAGGTCATTCCAGCCAGTAAGCAGTTTGCAGCAGTTTTAATCTTATTCGTAAAAATCCATCAGTCACTCTGCTTCTTGTAAATACATGTGCATGATACTAGCATATTTTTACCAGTGCTGGTCGATTTTATTTTGGGCGACCAAAATCAATCAGTTTCTCTCAGTAGTGCTTCAGGCCTCCTGGCCCAAGTCCATCATACACCAATTTAGTGAAACCCGGCCCACAGGCCAAAATGGGAGATGGGTTTAGATGGAGTTGAGAAGGTTAGGCAATATAGGGGATGAACACAAAAGCGAATTTAACAATATTTTGGGATGGCACATTTTACACGAAACTTAAAGGGACTATATACTATTTTTGTCAGTTGTGCATTTTTATCGTTTGAAGCAGCAAAAGTGCTCAAGAAAAATAAAGAAAGGTGTTTAACAACTAACCTTGTAAAGTTTTAGCTCTGTCAATGATGCATATTCCGGAAAAAACCCCAATATTTTTAAGACTTCAAATTTTAATTCATAATTTGCAGTCACAATTTGAATTGCGACCACAATCTGCATTCAGGGCGCGTTCTCATCCAGCAGATTGCAGCTACTCGCATGTCACGCACTGAACTGATCAAGAGTAGCGCCAACGTGTGCGCCGCGCGCTGTTGTCCAAATGTGCATCTCCGAGACGCACGAAAATTACATTCTTTTGGTATTTTCTTCAAAATGACAGCATGCCAGACGGCATAAGTTCACAGGGAGTTTAGAATCATTAATATCTTAGTTGGATAGTTGCAACAGGTACAGGTATATTCCACCTTTAACCACTTCGCGCCGGGATTATTTTAACATCACCGAGCTGAGGGGCGGGATTATATTTTACAAAACTCGATCCGAAGCGGGTACAGGCCGATAGTGCCGGGAAGCACAATCACGCATTTCCGGCCTTGCTCGCTGCTGACAGACATTTCCGAACTTGAACTTGGCGTGTTTATGCGTCATCTGTTTTGAATTTGGGGAAAACTTTGCGTTTATATACGTCATCCGGCGCGAACTGGTTAACAAGCGGTATGGTGGTCTTGAGTCATTCAGATTATTTCTTTGGTTAACCTTAAATAACGTCACCCAATACTACAAAATAAAACTTGAGTATGCGCGTACTCTATGTTAATGTACTACATACACTGGCCAATGAGAAGTGTGTATTATTTTGTAGTACAGTGTACTGTACCCCATACAAATGCCCAGGACGTTATTAGGGTTAAGTCATGAACTGAATCTACAGTACGTCAGAAATCACATGCAAGGAGGACACATTAAACAAAAGCATAACATGACACCAATGGAAAAAAAGAATGCAAACGAGCAAGCAAAAATATAATGAAGAAATGGTGGAAGAAATTTGTGATTCCCAACTAACCCATCAGTAGCTATGTGGTGAAAGGGACAAGACTGGTCTTGAAGGGGGAGGCGGAAGCCAGACTCTACGGGCCCACTCATGTTGCAGACAGCGCCCCCCTTAGGGTGGCTCTCGGAACCCCTGGGCATCCCTCCACCCGGATTAGGGGTGCGGGGGACTATTGGACATGGCCTGTGAGTTGACAGAGAAATAGGGGGAAAAACAAACAAAAACTGTTACAAACAGCTGAGAAGAAAGGGTGCCAAGGATTTTGGGTGAGAGGGTGCACGTTGATGTCAAACTATGTAGAGTGCAATGGTCGAGTAGTTACGATGTTTTGCTCTCGTACGATGGCGCGTTAGTTCGAACCCCTGCCAGGAAAATGATGTTTGTGCCCTTGGGCAACACACTTTACTACAAAAGCCTCTCTCCACCCAGGAGTATAAATGGGTACATGTACCTGTGAGGGTCGAGGCCAATTGAGTGCTAATTTCAGCTGCCGCACGGCTCATGGCCTTTTGAATGGGGTAATAATAATTATAATAGTGCCTGGAGCACTGAAAATTGGTGGATACGTGAGCGTTATGATTATATACATTATTAGCATCTGAACTAATACAATATGAGAAGAGAAGGGAGAAAAAGGAGAGAAGATAAGAGAAAAAAATATTTCTCAATTGCATTGTTTTCACGATACATACAATGTATACATACAAGTTTTGTAAATTTTACAAAATTTGATCTGTCAAGTGATACCGACTTGCAAGAATCTGTTCTCTGCACTGCATGTTCATCCCTTGCCGGGATTATTTTGACATTGACTGGGCCCAGGCGCGGGATTGTTTTTCGTGAACCTCGATCCGAGACGAGTTAATGACAGCTTTTGTGGGTAGCACACCCTGATATTTCCGGCCTTGCTCGCTGCGAACCGGTCGCTGATAGATATTTCCGGCCTTGCTCGCTGTGAGCCGGTCGCTGATAGATATTTCCGGCCTTGCTCGTTGCGAGCCGGTCGCTGATAGATATTTCCGGCCTTGCTCGCGACGTGTTTATCCGTCATCCGTTTTGAATTCCGTAAACAAAAATTGCATGTATACACATCATCCGACAGGAACTACATGTAGTTAAAGATTTAAAAGGTTGACTGCTCATTTTAGAGTTGTAGTCTCGTCCCTGCAAGTCCAGTCACAGGTCCTTTTATAAGACCAGTCCAAAGTAACGAGATGAACAATGACAAAGAAATACCTTTTGTCAAAGCTCGTTCGACTCGGGACTGGAGAACTTTTGATGCACTCAACTACATGCACATATATCTCAGATCACAGATAACATGGACTAGGAACAAGAAATTGACGCAAGTCGAAAAAAGAAACCGTCAAAGTTTTAGCGTGACAAACCTCCTGGACACATCCACTTGCACGGAATGGTCAATCACCAGGTCGGCAGGACAGACAGGATTAATGGTCTGGGGGTCACCGCCGAGTCGCTTGACCGCATCACGCATGGCAGCAAAGTCCACTACCGCTGGTACACCCCTGTTTGGATATGATGAAGGGTCACAATAGGGTCACAAACCAATTACAATGGAATACATTAAAACCCTAACCACCCTGAGTCCATCAAAATCCATTTCCTGTTTTGGAGGAATTTAAGCGGATTCAGGATACCTCGATATTGAACAAACTAGCGTTACTGCAGGAGTTTGATGATTCAGGATTCAGAAATTTAGGTGATGGACTGTGATGGACTCTATGGAGAAACACACTGCAATTTTGTGTATGCCACCATGGTATCCTGAATCTGCCAGAGTCCATCAACTTTTGCTGGTGGATTATTGATGGATTCAAGATATCTCCAGTATGCATACTGGTGGAGTCTGATGGACTCAGGACACCAGCAGTTTTTGCAAACCAAACTTGGTGGATTGTAGCAGATTCAGGATACTTTCTAGAAAAAGCAGTTAGGGGGTTAGGGTTATACCCTATCTAAACTCAACCTATTAAAACCCAACATGTTTTGTTGAAATCGGTTAACATTGGTACATGTACCCCTAAACTGACAGTCCTTTTGATGTCAAATCTGGCAGAAGAATAAGAAGAATGCTAGGCTCTTATAGGGCCGCAGTCTGCAACAAGGCTAAAAATAATTGGCATCTTTCATTTTTATGACTACAAATTCAAGTGCAACCAACAGTACTGCAAGAAGAATTTTGTTCTTTTCCCGAAATACCCACATTTTGCCTGAAAAATTTCACACTCTGAAAATCAAAAGAAGGCATGTTTACTTATACTGTGATAAAAAAAATTCAAAACAAACTTCCAACATTCTTTTCAGTTCTGGAACAAATCTCTCCATTTAAAAAAAAAATATTTTTTTGTATGCTGTAAATAACAATTAATGGTAATGCTATCTTGATTGCCAGATAAATCTTAGAAGAAAATATCTATAACTCATCCAATATTATCATAAAGGTTAATGTGCTTGAGATCTGCATATGTTTTTGCACTCGTGTGAAGTACCAGCATCTCTGATATTTCCGGTTTGTTTGTACGTTTATTTCTGACATTTTATTTGTTATTTGAGAAAACACGTAAATTTCCTGTCAGGATATGTTGTAATTTAGAGCCATGAACAATTTCTACATGTAGACAATAGTCATAGAAAACAGAATCGGCTGCGGCCTTTAATACACAATGCAAGCAGTTCAATTAGGACTGTTGAGTATATTCAAAGTAACAAAGATTTAACAAATTAAACAAATATTTAAATATTCACAAAGGATACAAACTACACTACACACACTTGGAGTGCTGAAAATTGTGCACAACATGTTTAGGCCACCTTTACTCCCTTATTAGCTGATATAATTCTTCAGGGCTAGAGGAGAGGTCTTCAATATGACACCAGCAAGTCTCAAATAAATTTTTAAAGGAGATTTGTCTCTAACATTTTGCACCTTAGATCATATAGAGTAAAGCCACATGATTTCATTTGAAGACCAAGACTAGACTTGTGCATGTCCCTCCATCTGTTTGACTAGACCTATCTCTTCAGCGGTCTGATACTGGTACCCACATGTACATGGTTCTTTTGACCTGGTTGCTTGACTCAATACTAAATGCGTGTTTGACTGGTAGTTTCATGTTTTCCGGTCTATTTTCTTATGGTGCATGTTTTCAGTACTTTAAGTTTTGGGACTCTCATACACAGTATCAAAAGTCTCAAATTTCCGGACTACATTTATGGCATAAGATTAATCAACAATTAATCAATATGAATTTTAATAATTACAAATGTAGCAGCACTACTCACGTAAAATCTTGTAAGATGACGCGGGAAGGCTTGAAGGGCACTTCCACATTCTTCTCCTGATTTTGCTCCCAGTTCAAGATGTTCTCCACATCCTTCTCTTTGATGTAGAAGTTGTCGCAATTCCTGACGGCCGACTCCAGGAGAACCCGGATGGAGAACGGGAGACGATCTGTGATGGGAAAGAACATAAACATCAAAGGCAGAGACAGTGGTGGGTGTGACATCTTCCATCGCTGGATTCTTAAGGTGGTCGTGCTATTTAGCGTCAACAAGCGTCAACAAACATGATCAACATCCACAAGCTCAAAATGCACATTTAAGCTTCACAAAAGCCATCATTACATTCAACAAACTCTCTCTTCTCGTATTATAAAATAAATTGGGTAATACTCGTTCATAATCCCACAAAAAAACACCATAATTTTATGGTAACAAACTTACGGTGACTCAGCACCGCCATCTTTGTTTTCTATTTTACACATGCGCGATTGTACATGTCCCAGAAATATCGCCAGTAAAAAGCACTGTCGATATCGTACTTTTTTTGCTAATTTTAAAATACTCTAAAATACTATGATAATGTTTAAAATAATCACAGGAGCCCACTGAATATTGAAAATATAATTTGTTGTTGTTGTTGTTGTTGTTGTTGTTGTTGTTGTTGAGGAATACACGCATGAACTGAACGACAAAAAGGGTCACGTCATACGTCAGTGTACGGAGAGTGACAGGAAAATGAACATGCGCGAAAAGAGAAAATCAAACAGTCAATCAAAAGGGAAGAAAAGAAAGAAAAAATGAGTAAAAAGCATGGATGAGAGGGTAGGAGAAGCGACGGCAATCTTCAGAAACATCAGTGTCACAGGGTCCCGCAAGGTTGGCCGTAAATATAATTTGTATGCTTAAAATTGCTCTTAAAACTTGACTCTTTGTTGACGCTCAATATTAATAGACATGATTCTTAGTAATCTTACCATATCTGTCATCATTGAGGGCCAAGAGGTTGAAGTACTGTAAGTCCTCATCTCGTACTCGGACGCTGTCTTTTAGTCGGGAGAACACGCAGGTTGCTGGAAAGACAATCAAATTATAGAAAGTGTTTACTTCAAAGTGGTTTATCTCTGTTATCTGGGGGCTGCGTAGAAATTCTGCTCATTTACATATTTCGTGTGCTACAGTTCATGTGCAACAAACACTGCTTTATGAGGGCCTTATGTTACATGCCTTGATCATATTACCGCGGCCATTGACCACATGCCCTGCCGAGTTGTCCGAAATGCCCTTTAACAATTTACACTTACTGTGTCCTGCATGCCCTTTTTAATTAACCCCAAGATAAGTCATGAATCTTCCAATTTTACAAGGAAGAAAAACCAGATAATGTTGTATGCTTTAAACATTTACGCATTCTGTTTTTTTTTGTTTTTTTATCTGCTCCCTGTGGCAGCTCACAAAAACAACCTCCGATGACTTTGGCAAAGTACTAATAAGTATGCCGAAAAACCAATTCAATTGTAAGGTAAATTTCAAAATGTTCAACTTAATATAGCAAAAATAGCATAATTTGACAAAACATCCTCCATAATAAATGTTCGGAAAATATTTCAAAATCAAGTTTGAGTAACAGGAACTATTTTCAATAACATGATATTTTCAGCCATTTTTCACGCGCGTCCGGATACATTTGTCGTATCTACGTTTTCCACTAACCATCGATGACATCGATGACCCTCCATCCTCCCGACGATCGAAGACCGGAGGGTTACGAGACAACTAGTGTAAAAAAGTGGGGAAGTTGCAATTTCGACCATTTTTGCCAGACTAGTCACCAGATTTGCCGGATTTTAACCACTTTTAAAGATCATGACACACATTTCAAGAACACAGATTTGATCTGCAATGTGTAATGACTCCGCTCATAACACTCTAAACATCATTGAGAAAATATTTTGGGGATAAAATGACAAAAACTTACCAGAGACTGAGCGAAATTCTCACCAAACGATGTTTACATTTTGTTTACATTTCGTTTACAATCTCGACCAATCAGCGTAAACCAAGGAAAGACAGACTGGGTGGAGCTTCGGCTGTACACCGCTAACCGGCTATTCCCGCTTGCGGAATCAATGCACGGATGTGCTTAGACTTGGTGCCAAGTCGGTAATAGCGGTCCACTCGATACACGGGGGAGGTTGCGGTTGCCTCGTTCCCAATTTGCAGAGTTCGAAGTTAGATCTGTCGCAACTCGGCACGTTACTACCGGTAGTCTTAAACCAGCCGTGCCGATGAATTTCGACTGAAATACACGGATGAAATCCGACTATCTAACGACTTGTCATCAAGTCTAGGATGTGCTTGGAATTGTCTCGGCGCTCATTCCAATCGCGCCTTGTTTATCGTGTTCACCGTGAATTTTATCGCTACACACCACGACGCACGCGCACAGTCGAGTTAGCCGTGCGGTAAGGACATTGTTTATCGCACAAGAACTCATACGTGAACCAACACGCATGCGCGAGTATTTAATTCGTTTATGAAGTCGTGAACATGGAGAACAACATTTCACCTCGAGTTCACCACTGGTGCAGTGAATACGAGTTAATACCAGGCAATTAGAACGCCATATACGACTCGTGAACACGATAAACACGCGCGTGCAGTGAGTTTGCAAGCGGGAATAGCCGGTTAGCGGTGTACAGCCGAAGCTCCACCCAGTCTGTCTTTCCTTGGTTTACGCTGATTGGTCGAGATTGTAAACGAAATGTAAACAAAATGTAAACATCGTTTGGTGAGAATTTCGCTCAGTCTCTGGTAAGTTTTTGTCATTTTATCCCCAAAATATTTTCTCAATGATGTTTAGAGTGTTATGAGCGGAGTCATTACACATTGCAGATCAAATCTGTGTTCTTGAAATGTGTGTCATGATCTTTAAAAGTGGTTAAAATCCGGCAAATCTGGTGACTAGTCTGGCAAAAATTGCAACTTCCCCACTTTTTTACACTAGTTGTCTCGTAACCCTCCGGTCTTCGACCGTCGGGAGGATGGAGGGTTACGATTATCGCAACTACGATGACTCAACAACAAAAACGCACACGACAAACCATAAACAAACAAACATTGACAAAAACAAGTCCCAAACACCCCATCAAACACATCTACCGTGAAACATCTACACAAGCACAGGCTTCTCTATGAACTATTGAAAAAACCTAGTAAAGTATTTATAAAGCATTTTAAGCGATTTTAATTAGGTGAAACGAAAATGTTACCTGCACTGTCAGTCGCCATAGCTAATACCGTTTTTGTCACGTACGTCGCTCAGTAGTCTGGTTTTCTGTCTGATCTTCGCCGCTGGCCAGCTGTGCGAAAATCGCACTGCAAACTTCGAAGGGCGCCACCAAGAGAGGATCTCGTCATGCACGTGTTTTTTGTCAACAACGCCACAAACGCGCGAAATTTTGGCCTAACCCAATTTATGTCTGAATGAACGGGTTAATTACATCTATCTGCGATGCTTGGTTTTTTGGAGAAACTAGTACAATCACTGGATGATCGTCAATGCAAAGAAACATTGGTATTTTGTGTGTTTGTCAAATGGTTAAATTACTATAAATACATTGATTGACTTCGATCGATCGACATGATCAGGGACGTACAGTACAGCGGCCATGTGTAAAATGGCGGAAAGGTCCCTAAAACTAGACATGGATCATTGGATGAAGAAAGGGTACAAAAACTGCAATTTAGGCTTTTACTCTTATTATCATTCCATGCAGTTTGTTTACCTTAAATTTTAATTAATTTAAATTAAACAAAAATTAGGGATTGTATAAGATCTTCAGATGTCTATTTATCTTGTAATTTCAGAGACAATCGTGCACTTTTCCCCCTAAACAAACCGGTAAATTGATGATCAATTATTCAATAGACTTGGGTAAATACTGAAGAATTGTTTTTAAGCGTTTCACCACCTCTAGTATTACTAGGTTTGTGTATAAACTGCCTGGATTGTTTTTCGTCCATACCCAAAATGCTGTTTGTGAAAATTAAAAAAGCTTTATTGATATCGGAGTTTAGTTAAGTATGTTATTTAAAGCATGGAGAAAAAAAGTGCTGTTCTTGTAGTCTGTTTTTTTTTTACTTCCATCAGACAAACTCAATAAATTTGGGGCAGTGTTTCATTTAAAATTAATACAAAATTCCACTTTTCTTTAACCAGTTCGCGCCGGATGACGTATATAAACGCAAAAATTTCCCCAAATTCAAAACGGATGACGCATAAACACGGCAAGTTCAAGTTCGGAAATGTATGTCAGCAGCGCGCAAGGCCGGAAATGCGTGGGTGTGCTACCCAGCACTATCGGCCTGAACGCGCTTCGGATCGAGTTTCGTTAAAAATAATCCCGCCCGTCGGCTCGGCGATGTTAAAATAATCCCGGCGCGAACTGGTTAAACACACATCACATCAGGTGCTGTGATTTCACATGATACTGGAGACTGTTACTCACAGTCAAGTAAGGTATTTCATAATAATTCAGTATTTGTTTTAATGTTTGTAAATGATGTATACTACTACTACTACTACCTAAAATCCTACTATTGTTATCTAGGAGATCGAGAAACTTTGTTTAGATGTAGATGCTGCATTTCAACATGGGACTGGGGACTCGCTGTGGTTTCTAGATTCATCCGACGATGTCAGAAAAGCTGTTATAAAAGCTGTTACGTCATTGGTTGGGTTGACAAGGCTACCCCAAAGTCTTTCCAATGAAAATGAAGGTAAGTCGGAGGATGTCATAAAAACGTCATGCACCCTCAGATGGTCCTAATAACCAGGGGCCAATTTCACGGAGCTGCTAAGCACAAACATTTGCTTAGCACAAAAAAGTCTTGCTCAATAAAAACAATTCTACGTGTTTTTCATGCTAAGCAAAAAACCAGCTGATTGTCAATCAAAAACAATAAAGATCACGTGAAAATTTGGTCTGTAGACTGTAACCTTGTTTTTACCAAGGACAAATTTTCATGCTAAGCAAATCTTTGTGCTTAGCAGCTCCGTGAAATTGGCCCCTGATGGACTTTAACAACAAAGTTGTGACAGTCCTAGCTTGACCAGTTCGTGCTGGAATTATTTTAACATCACTGAGCCGAGGCGCTGGAATATTTTTAACGAAACACAATCCGAGGCGGGCTCAGGCTGATGGTACCGGAAAGCACACCCATGCATTTACGGCCTTGCTCGCTGCTGACAGACATTTCTGGTCTTGCTCGTGACGTGTTTGTGCGTCATCTGTTTTTTTTCTGGTGAACACTTTGCGTGTGTATACGTCCTCTGGCACGAAATGGTTAAGTTAGAGCCATTGTCTAATTGGGGTGTAACAGAAATTGTGACCGGCTCTACACATTTTTTAAAAGGGTATTAATTCGCGCTGTTTAATTATTTTAATCATTTTTTTTTCTCAAACATATTTAAAATTCTATTACTTTTTAATTTCCTTTACTTATCTTTTGTGTATTAAAACAAAACCAGACGTTCGTTTTCGAGAAACAGCGAGGATAATTGCAGTTGCTGCTTCCACGTGCTCCGCGATTTTGTCCAACCTCCACAAGGGTCAGAGTTCATTGAGGGATGCAGATGAGTTGAAGGACGAAGCTCAGCAATTGGTCAGAGATGTCGTCTCGGCAGTAGCTCCGCACTGCGTGCTTCTAGTGGCTATGCACTGTGAGAAACAGCCATGGACAAGCGAGGCATCCAGACAAAATTCTGCCGGTATATGATTAAGATTCATTGATGTGCAACCCTGGCTCTTAATTAACCCTAACCCCCTGGGCCTTACTTTTGGCTAAAGAACTGCGTACTACAGAATACTACTTAGTATTTTGTAACATTGGGTCTCTCCATGACTGATGATTGGGTGTGTACTGACAGAGTACAGATACTGCCAACTACAAAATACTAATAGTGGCAATACAGGTCAGTAATACTTACCTGGCAAAAAATGCAGTAGTCCAGCCTTGACCCATTGCTCTGTCCCAAGTGACAATTTTTGCTGTAGAGTTTAGAACACCTTACACAGCATACATGGGCCATGCACACTCAGCAAGCAGACGGACCCAATGCTAAAAAGTACTACGAGTGCAATAAGGGGTGAAGTACCAAATACTAAAAATTACTACAGGCATTGCACACAAGTCAGTGAGAGTACTGCATACTACTTTTTACTACTAGTAGTAAAAAGTAGCATTAGGTAGGGTTGGGGTTAAAGGTAGGATACACCATTGGTAAATGCTTGAATTATCATGAATGGGTAGATTTGGGGGGTTGTATTTTATAGTAAATATCGTTGGGCTGACCTGTCCGAAGTTTTACAATCATGGATGCCGGGAAAAGTATGAAAAACGGCGTTTGTTTTCAACCGGCGTCGAGCAGTTATTCTTATGTTATCTTTGTTTTTTCGCGATCGCCGTCCGGCGATCGCGAATTTTTCTTTATAAAATTCAATTTTTCAGAATAATTACAGGATATCTAGCGCAATCATTTTGCTGGATGCCTAGAATCATTATTTACTTTCAAATGAGTAAAATATTTTTTAATAATTCGGTAGTAAATATTTTCGATATCTGCAAATGGTTTATACTACCTTTAAGTAACAGGTTGTGTTTTGTTCTTCTCCTTAACAACTTTTTAATTTGTTTGTTTTGTATAACCCCTTGATGACGCCGGGAAGCGGCTATGGTCACGGCCCGCTAATTTGTCCGGAATGCTGTTGTCAGCACAACTTGCAATTTCTGTGGTGTTTGGCATAAATTAAGTGATTTTTTAAATGTTCATGTATTTGTTGGGAAACCAATGTAGATCTTTGCGCTTTGCTCTGCAAGATGTCAGGCTGTGACTCCATCTCCAAACTTCTCGTAGAAGGACCCGCGTGGAGCAGAGGGTCAACTAACAGGGGTGTCTTCAAGGACGTCTTGGGCTTGCTGAAGGAACGATTGACAAGAGACCAGTGGCACAGGGAGCCAGCAACAAGACGAGCGTTCCGATGGTGTCTTTTCCAAATAAGGGTTTGTAATACCTAGACACACAAGTTCTTGTTATAAAAGTGAAATTGAGTTAAATACATCGTTAGAAAGCCCACAATGTAAGCTTTCATTTGGTATATAATAGATCTCCATAGCCCCTCTCATTTGGAGATATGACGTGTTTGCATATTGATTACTTCCTTGGAGTTCAAATTACACAACTGAGAAAATGGGCTTTGAAATATCCGGCTCTGTTGTACTACAACAGAACGATGCACACAAAATGGTCGTTTTCCCCCACTTTATTCATCAAAATAGACATTTCTTTTAATGAAACCTGAAACTGTAGGTATTAAAGATGTCATTCATGACAAAAAATAAAAATCACATTTTGATGAAATGTTCACCCTCACTGTTGAGCGGGCTATTACATGGTAGTGCACAGCGCGACTTAATACACCTTTTTGTAGAGCCGGTCACAAATGGACAAAGCGTGCTTCTGCCGCACTGTGCCCAAATTGGTATAGTGGATGGAGAGTCTTTCTGTATTTCTGTATTATTTTTCCATTGCTTCTCACATTTTACCTTCTGTTGTTTTGTTTCAGCATCCACATGTCACCCAGCATCTAGACTCAGTCCTGCCTGCTTCACTTCTGTTTACCGATGACTACAAGGTATTGATGTCTTCATCAATTTTATGCACCGGTTTTGGAGCTAATTAGGGATTTTTGTAAAATATTTGTTTTTAAAACCAGATATTTTTAAGGACACTGCTCCACCGGTCTGTCCAACTTGCATCCAATATCACTCAACTCTTTTTAACTTACAATGCATCGCATCGTAAAAAGCCGTCTGGTATTCAGCAAAGAGTCGTCACATTTTTCTTCGGAAACCTTCAGAAAAGTAAATCAAAATGGCTGACTTATGATGCAGTTTAAAAAAAAAACAAGCTTGCTGTGGACCTCTAGCTACTTTGAAATTTCAAGTTTACTATTCATATGACTTCCTACACATTCCACGAGTAGTCTAGTCTCGTTTATTTCATTTTTTGAGGCATAAAAAAAACGCATCTTATTTTACGATTATGCAAAGACACGTCGTTGTCAGAGGTTGTCAAGGTAGTTGCGATGTGTTTAACACAATGCAAGTTTTGTGAAATAGATCGTACGACGCGTCGCGAGATGCGACGCATTTTCTTTTCGTAACTCGAGTTGCGACACGTCCGGGAGGTAAGCTAACTCCTAATATGGACAATGACACGCGCGTCCCGCGTACTGAGTGATGTTACACGGAATGCAAGCTGCCAGTAGAGCTTGAATTAAGGACTCTAAAATACAGACTCGTTTGTGGTATTGAGCATGCCTTGTGAGGTATCAACGAATGAAAGTGTAAGGCGACCAGATTTCATTAGCGTCCAAATTTCATGTGACACCGGAAGTGTTTAAAGCTGGCCCTGGTGTTTATCATTGGTTTAAAACCGGCCACGTGAGCGGCACTCGACCAATAGGAATGGGTTAACTGTCTAAGTTATTTATGAATACAAATAAATACCAGGATATAATTGTCTCAGTCAAAGACATTACATTTCCTTTTGTAATGCTGGAAAGTGTATGATGTATTTTAAATTGTTTTCCGTTGCTAAATTTTAGAATTATTTGTACAGGAGAACAACAAGTGTCTCGGAGTTGACTGTCTGCAGCACATAATTGACAATGTGGTAAGTCAACACATTAAAAGGTTATTGGTTAAAAGTATACAAATAATGAATGTTTATGGGTGCAATGGTACGAATAATTTCATGTGGTGACAGATGAGATGGAACATTTCTTTGTCAGCAATTGAAATTATTCTTTCCATTGTAGGAATGTGAAATCTTTATCCTTTGTTTAATATTTTTGTTATCATATTTTGGAAAATAAAGTATGTAAAAGTGCCGTGGCCTAGTGGTTAAGAGCATTGAATTTGTGGTCTGCGGGTGTTTTTGCAGGTTGTGAGTTCGAACCCAACCTGGGCTATGGCACTTCTATGCCTAATATGGGTATCAGGGCATGAAGTAGTTCTATTAAAATGAAATTAACAATCTCGGGCGTCACCTTGATGTTGATTATTTCGCGATCAACCTGTCCGTCGACGACCCTGACGTCCTATCTGCCCTGACTTCCCTCGTTGGTCTCACGGTGCAACTTTCTACTTTCAAGCAACGGGCATTCCACCGTGACTACCTCGACGCTTTTGATGTGATTTCCCTGACGTACTACCAGTGCATCATTGAAACGAAGCGCACTCCAAACCTTAAGGAGATACTGTGTCGTCACCTCTACCATCTTCATCACAGCTGCGTTTCTGCTGAAGAAAACACCGACTATCTTGTCCGAGGCGAAGGTTTTGGAGTGCCGACAGCAACCTTTCTGCAGGCCCTTCGAAGTGCGAACATCTCATTTGTGAGGGTTGTCAACTTTGGCATGAAGGCAGCCATCGCCACCTTTCCAGATCTTACGCAAGTACTAACGCGATGCAATGCCGTGGCGGAGCAAGAGTACCCTCCAAACAGGTACGACGTCGCGTACACAGCCTACGACGACAACCTGTACGTCCTGCGAGTGGACTACCGCTTCATGCTTCCCCGAGGTATCGTCGCCGACATGTACCCGACCTACACGCCTCTGGACAATCGACCCAGTCCTCTCGTCAACCACGGCGGGACACTGAACATAAAACTTCCGGATGCAGTCATGCCAGTGGTGAAGGTGTACACAGAGTCATTCCATTTCTTGCGTACTTCTCACCAGTACAACATGGGCGGTCCTTCTGATTCCCGGTCTGCAGGACGGAAACTTCTGAATATCAAATCCATCTACAGGTTGATGACGACACACCAGCACCTCCTCGGAGGACTGCGATTTGAGGCCACCATCGTCACCACCACGCTACCTCAAGCCGTGGCAGAGTTCGTCGCCAGGAGACCGCAAGATCTCGACCAGCTTCTCGAGCCATGTGTAGTTGCGAAGCGCACCATTACAACGGCAAACTACCTCAGGATCACGGGCAACCTGCTCGAACAGGCATCGATGCTCCTCTCCCAAGCTGGGGTACGCGATGATTACCGACGAAGACGTCCCATCTACCAGGACGTCAAGCGTATTTTCGGCGATCTGAAGTCACTCCTTGGTTATACCACTCACCGGGGATACAAGACGGATCCCATTGACCCACTCGCATGGTGGCGAGAAGACCAGCCGGCACCGGCACCAGCATCACCAGTCATCATCGTGGATTCGGACTTGGACGTCGACGAGGAACACCCACTGCCGCCTGCAGCTGCACCAGTGGTACCAGTACCTGCTCCTCCGCCTGCAGCTGCACCAGTGGTACCAGTTCGCCCAGTTCGCCCAAGAAATGTTGCTCGACCAGTGCAGACCGGCAGCTGATGGACAAGTCCCGCCTCCTGAACCTCCACCACCAAACACTGACGAAATGCTACTTCGCCTTTGCCGGCAGTACAGGAGAGTAGGCGGCCAGAGACGCATCAGTTGGCCGTTAGTACTTCGACGCTTCAGAGTGCGCAACCCCATGGTCAACTCTACTGATGACCAAATCAAGGACCGATACAAGTTGCTGTCAAGGAAGGGACTTGCCTAAAGAACTTGAACATTCGTGGTACGAACAATCTACGAACAATCATGTGTCTAATCATTGCCAGTTCTATTTAATTAACCCTTGATTCGTTTTATAAGAGTTTTCTAAAGTATTTATTGTTTCTCAGTGTTTTATAAGTGTTCTATAAATGAGTTTATATGTTTTGAAATTGAAACAACCCTTTGTGAAATGCTGTCACTTTGTGATAACGACGATACAATTGTTTTCTCCCTACTCAGGATCCGACTGATCTGCGATTCTATGGTTGGTCAACGGTCATCTACGAGGCCCTCCACCATCAGCTGTACACACAGAAGCCTGCCCTCATTGGCCAACTTCTGCCATGTCTGGTCAGCATTCTGGCTGTAACCGAGCGGTCGCCACACAAAGCAGATGAACAGAGAAAAGTATAAATGTTTTGAGTTTAATAAGTTCCCGAAAATATAAACCTTTTTTTGCATACAATGATTTCCTAACTAACTGGAAATGGAGCGAATTGCATTTTTAACACCAAAACTGTGATCAGTTAGTTTTTGCACATAATATTACGAAAGTTCCAAAAATATGTACGCGTGATCACGGTAACAACATTTGATTTTTTGTCAATGTTTGAAACGTTCTGGCAAAATGACACAGAACTTGGCACAGACCACAGTAGAGAAAAATGAAAAATAGTGATGAATTGGGTGATTTTTTTTTCGTTCTATTTTCAGATCTATTGATATTTGTAAAGAAACAGTAAGAAAGTAGTGAAATACAAGTGTTTTTAAGGAAAATAGATTGGCCTTTTCCTTATCACATATGCAAAACTCAAAACTTTAAGGCCTTTAAGGCAGATTTTAAACAGGCATGATGTTTTCACGGAATGTCAGATTGAAGCACAACGAACAGTATTGTAAGGAGAATTTCATTCTCTTTCCTAATGCTTGAAAATCCTCATTTTAACCTCTGCCCAGTTCTGTCTCATTTCACCACATATTTGACCTTTAACATCACTGCAGCCAAACCGCTATGACACGGTTCTTCAGATGGTGCTAGTGAGCATGGAGTTTGAACAGAAACTTGCTCTTCGGCAGGCGTACGCTAAGAATCTCTATCTGTTTATTGACAGCATGGGCATCACAGTGCTCAGACATATGAAGGTGAGTAACCACCACCCCCCCCCCCCCCCCCCCCCCCCTCAATATCCCCATCTTGACTCAAAGTTATAGTATACCATTTATGTGCATTTTTATTAGTTGAGGCAGCCGAAGTTCTCAAAATCTGAAGAATGGTGCTTGATGACTACCCTGACAAAGTTTTAGCTCTGTGTTATGAGACAATTTTTTTATTCTAATATTTTGATTTTAAACAATTTTTGACTTCTTTTATTATTTTCTTTAAAATGACACCATGCCAAGGAATAATTTCACAGAGTCATTAATATCTTTACATCAAGTAGGCTTTTGAACAATAATTTCATGGGCTTTTCATGATAAAGCAAAAACCAGCATGAGTACAAGTCACAGACAATATACATCACCTGAACATTTGGTTTGTATTCCTGTTTCTGCCAACGCAGCTAAGCAAGTTTTCATGCTTAGCAGCCCCATGAAATTGGCCCCTGACCTTTTGTGCAGAGAAATGTAATTGGGTTCGCATGGGCAGCAATTGAACTGCGTGTTGTGATTTCTTTTGTCTTATCTAGCGAGTTCTGCGTGTGATTTTTAAGTATCTTGAGGCTTCAGAAGGGCAAGATGATATATCCAGAATGTTCACCTTACGATCCCTCAACTCACTTATCTTGCAGTCTTGGCCGAGGTAAACAGTACCTTAATTCATTACACAGAGAACTTTAAGCCAATTGTATCTCTCTCATCAATGTGCTTCGCAATGTTGGAGTACTCGTACTCGGGGCAAGATGATATATCCAGAATGTACACCTTACGATCCCTCAACTCACTTATCTTGCAGTCTTGGCCGAGGTAAACGGAACCCTATTTTATTACACAGAGAACTTTAAGCCAATTGTATCTCTGACATTAATGTGCTTCGCAATGTTGGAGTACTCGTACTCAGACTCAGACTCCAACTCAAGTACTCAGTTCGTACTTGACAATTATTTAGACTTGGCCTGTACTCAATTTTTTGTCCTCGAATTGTGCACGGACTCGATGGTTTGGTGCTTGGTACTGCCTACTGGACTCCAGTACTCGGGATTACAAATAGAGAACATTTCTTTTTAATCGATTCCATCATTCAACCTGGATTGCAACGCAGGCACG
The DNA here is from genome assembly GCA_037893245.1 of Crossaster papposus. NCBI lineage: Eukaryota > Metazoa > Echinodermata > Asteroidea > Velatida > Solasteridae > Crossaster > Crossaster papposus. Next base: position 265,048 of record JBAIAA010000483.1, read on the forward strand.
GTGGCACGGTTGCATTCTGTAATAAAAGGGCTTACCGTGCGCTGGGCACAAGGAATGTTTGCTAGTCTAGATCCCGTCTCCCCAATGTTACTAACATTCGATCCAGCCAAGCCCATGCTTCTTATAGTCTTCGCCGCTTCACGGTTACCCGTAAGGCCATTTTGGAAATATTCGCACATGTACATGTAACACAGGGAAAGTGCAAGTTGTGTCAATTGAGAATCACAGAGAAGAGAGGGACTTCAACAAACATGATCTGGCCTATGCCGCAAGCATCCAACTGCATATTTAATTTATTTTAATCATATTTTATTTATTTATTTTGGTATTGTACTCGTACTCCGACTCGGACTCAGGTACCCAGACTCGGTCTTGAATGTACTCGTACTTGGTAATTTGGACTTGGAATTGTCACCAGTGTACTTGGACTTGACCCGGGACTCCTGAAGTACTTGGAGTACTCGGTACTCGGATTTCACGCCTTATTCGCTGTGGACAAACATGAAGCTCATAAATTTATGCAAATGTAACTTCCACTCTGTCTTTCAGGATCCCTGTTCACTGGGATGCAATTATCAAAGTCTTGTTGAAGCTCCTGTGTGATGCTTGCGACAACGGCAGCCAGATCGACAAAGATGGTAAGCTTCTCCACGTTATTATAACCCTCTAAAGATTCTTCCACCAGAACCACCACATTGACCATTACAATTCTCCTTGTGTGACTGACATTTTAACAGCGAGACAACCCATCGTTGATGGGTGCACAGACTGCCTGCTCCTACTCAAGAGATGCTGCAGCAAGAAGACCGAAGAGGCCCTCCGAGAAATCCTGGCAATAAACGTAGACAGGAGTGATGCCATGAGGGAATCGTTAGAGAGAGTTCTGGCCGGCTGAAGACGGGGACTAGAGATGTGGTCATCGAAATATTCAGATGTAGAGTCGGATATGAGCCAGCGTGTCATTGTCCTGATAACCTTTGACAAAGGGTCGACTTAACTTTTATATCTAACAAGATATTGGCAATCCAAATGCTTACTCTTAATACCTTACTCGAATAAAGAGTAAAAAAGAACCGGCCGATGAGCGATCATCTTTATGACCTGACAAACCCTCCACTTAAATTGTAGTATTATTCATTAGCTACATATCTACTACTGTATCTACTGTATTACAGTGTTTATTCACAAAAGAACCAATAATACCATAAGGTGCTCATAAGGCAGTTTCGGGTAGCCGTGCTATAGTGAGAATAGGAAGGGCAGTTAACCAGTTCATGCCGGGATTATTGTAGTGGGGACAGAGCCCAGGAGTTAGATTCTTGTTCACGAAACTCGATCCGAGGCGGGTTCAGGCCAATATCAGTGGGAAGCTCACCTGGGCTCACTCGCTGCTAACCATTTGCTGACAGATTTATCCGGCCTGACATTTTTATCTGTCATCCATTGTGAATTCCTGAAAAACTGTTTATACACGTTCTTCGGCGCCAACTGGTTTAGGACGCTACAGTGAGGTTAACAAGAAAAAACTAACAAAATCTGACACGTGGTCCACTTAGTTTCAGTCTCAACACGTGCATCATTTTAGGCACCGTCTTCAGCATACCGGTAAATGCATTCTTGATAATTTGCCCATCAAACTTTAAGAATAGAAAAGTTATGACTACAAAACAAGACACAGTTCCAGAGATGGGCTACTTAGTTATCTTGTTTCTACCTAAAGAGCTGGGATGGATAGCTGTCTTAACCAGTTCGCACCGGATAAAGTATATAAACGCAAAAATTTCCAAAAATTTAAAACGGATGACGCATAAACACGCCAAGTTTAAGTTCGGAAATGTATGTCAGCAGTGCGCAAGGCCGGAAATGCGTGGGTGTGCTTCTCGGCACTATCAGCCTGAACAAGTTTCGTTAAAAATAATCCCGCCCGTCGGCTCGGCGTTGTTAAAATAATCCCGGCGCGAACTGGTTAAATATATACCCAATATTTGAATAACTCTTTGCCGGTATTTAAATATTCGAAAGAAAAAAATGCACGTGCACGGTGACGCACGACTGTGGTCATTTTAATCGTAAAGCTGTTTGTCAGATGCCACTATTTTGACACCTATATTTATTGGTTTCATTCGTTTAGCTGGGTAAAGTCCCTCTATAAATGTACTTCCAAACACTCCAGCGTTATGTAAATGTCAACCATTTTCAGATTTTGGCCAGTCAGGAAAGCAGCTGCAACTTGCATGTGTAAAGCCTGTTCGGAGAGTTTCAAATAATTTGTCGGGTGCATTTTCGACTAATCAAATACTATAATTACCCTAGGATGGATCAATGGTCTAAGTACATTACTGATCCGCCATCAAACATTCCAATCATAGATGCGTTTCTGCCTTATTATTTGAATACAGACTTAGGGTTTTGATTTAAATAAGTATAAATACAGTTACAAATCGGTTGCTTTAAATTTCGATTTATTTATTCTCTTTTAATAAAATCAGTATACAAACATGGAAATCAAGCAGTATAATGGCAGTAGTAAAGTTTGTAGAAAAGGTAGGACTTGTTCAGCAGTACACAATTATATTATGAGCTTTTTGAAACTTGGCAGGTTTGACCTGGAGTAAAACCAAATTTTCAATGCAGTCTTTGATGGAGTAATAAACTTCATTCAATTTGAGTCTTTTTATCATTGTATGCTTTGTAGCTAAAATGTGTTGTTACATTCATTATTAGGTTTGCAAAACTTGAAAACATGTCAGTCCATATTAAGGGTTTCGGTTGACCTTTCACTGCGAGGCCTAAAGATGTGAAAAGTACAATAGGCCCCCTTTTCACGTATTACAAAAAGTGACCACAGGGCCTATTCTTTACTTTTCACGCCTCAGTGTTACAGGTGACCTATGCAATTTCTCACACAAGTTTCGCTGAAATTGAATTAAATCTTTTTTACTTGTTTTGCAGGTACTTTATGTATTAATCACTCTTGAAGCAAAAAGGCATAAAAAATGAGTCCCGAACATAAATCTTGTCCGATGTAATATTCATTCAAGATTGGACACCCAAACACGGTTCTGAAAATCTTTGTTCTCCTTTTGACTGTCAACAATTCTCTTCAAAATGTTTCTATTTCAACCACGGTGAACTTCCTGGATTTGTACCAAATATACACTCTAATCTATTATAACCTAACACTAGTTTTTTAGTAAAATCCATGAATCTATTTTGTGGAGACCTATTCAGGACCACAATGCAAAATAAACAGGTCAAAAGAAATAAGTCCCCCCTGGGAAATTTGCATTTTTCTGGAAGACAGTTACACATTTATTGTGCAAAAATTATGTAAAAACATGATTTTCTCCATTTGTCCAATCCCTATGCAAGAACGTGTCATTTTGTATTGGTCATCACATTTAACAAATGCCAGCATTTCAAGGCGAAGGTTAACTGTTGGGTGAAACTTTATTGCACAATAAAATGTGTAACATTTAAGACTACATTTGTGTAACAGGTGTTATGCAAATTTCCCAGGGGGGACCTATTTCTTTTGACCTGTTTAGGTAGGCGCATAGGCCGCGCGCTCGCACCAAAGACTGTATTGCAGATTGGATTACTAAATTGAACAGTGCGCCGGTTGCCTCATATTGTTATATTTTGCTAGTCACAATATATTCTATAGAAATATACCTAATGGAGACCTTTTGACTCCTATCGAGTTCAGGTCTCCACAGGGTACCTCATTTAAAAACCCTTTTTTCTATTCTAGCAATTTCTTTTTCTATACAGCAAATGTTGCTGAAAATTATGAAATGAAATTCATCAAATTTTTAAACACTGTCCTGTTACGTCAATCTCTCAGTGATGTGTATTTTGCAAATTTGTACTTTTAATGTAGGCAGGAAGGACTCTTGAAAAATTACTTAAAGAATCAGATCAGTGACGACGATATTCTAATGGACTTAAAAATAGTATGGTATCTCCTTTTATAATTACAAAAAAATTACCCTTCATCATGATTATTATTTTTAAATAAAGTTTAGTCGGCTTATTAAAAATATGGTAGAAATTTAATACAAACGTAATTTTCTTTTTAAAGTGAGCAGCATACAATTATATTATTTGAATTGTAAAAAATGTTTACACACTTGAGTGAGGTAGACAATTTGTGTGGAATTAACTGTGTTAAAGCAAGTTCAGGCGCGAACTATGGTTAACCATAGTTCGACTAACGTCACTCGAACGCAGGATGGTTGGACTACCCTAGTCGACTATTTGGAACCAGACCCAGTGGCACGGTGGTTATCCATAGCCTCTTTCCAGAAGAAAACATGGAGAGAACCAGTGACGTGGAAAAAGTGACGGCAGTAGTGTTCAGTGAAAATCTGGTAATGATATTTGTTCTTGTTTTTGGACTGACATAAGCGCGGAAGAACAGTTGTAATACCCATTACAATCATGTCGGAAATATAAACAAAATGGTTGCCACCTTTTCAACAATAGTTCGACTAGAGCCGTTTGATCAAACTGCATTTGCGCATGCGTTGGTAAGCAGAGACTGACTAATGGTCGAACTATAGTTTGCATTTGAACTTGCTCGTATATGCTCACTTATATCAAAGTTGTAAATCTACAGTAGAATTTCTTTTTTTTAACTATCACTTGCATGTCTTTAACCAGTTCATGCCAGGATTGTTTTTTACAAACCTCTTTTTGAGATGTGTTCAGATCGGCATCGATTGGTAAGTACGCACCCTGATATTTCCGGCCTCGCTCCGCTGCGAGCCAGTAGCAGACAGATATTTCCAGCCTTGCTCCTAACGTGTTTATCTGTCATCCCTTTTGAGTACCGGAAAAAATGTGCGTGTATACACACGGCATCCGACACGAACTGGTTAAGATACTTAGTGTCTGTCAGCAGATCCGAATTGTGTGTAAAGTTTGATGCGATTACACTTTGAAACATTATTTCAATTGCACAACATATACAAACCAAGTACCTAATAACTGGCAGCATTTTATAAACCAACTTCCAGTATAAACTTTAAAACTTTAGTTTATATTGCATCATGATTGTCTTGACAAATATAGCCTGCACTACGTGTAGAATAATAAATTTAAGAATTTATAAGAACATCTGAATTCTGGGATATGAATACGGCTTTCATCAGTCATCTATCTAATAAAAAGGTCTGTTTTGAATAGAAAAATTATGTATACCCAACAGTCACAGTACCTCTAAGATATCTGAAGGGAATTCCTAAGCACAAATTTTAAGCACAAACAAATATAAGCACAAACAAATATGCTAAGCACGAACAAATCTGCTAAGCACAAACAAATCTGCTAAGCACAGCAGGTATTTTTTGAGTAAAATTAGTTTGCCAGTCTCAATTACGACCTAGAATTGTCCAAGCCTACATGACATAAAGCCAAGAACCCCATTTCACAGCGCTTCTAAACAAATTTTTAAAAATTGCTAAGCAAATTTATGTGGCGAGCAAAACTAATCTGAGAAACCATACAAGATAGAGCAGCGTACTTTTTGAGCGGTAACCCATTTCTGTCATTAAGTAGATATTCTTTGCTTTAAAAGCAGCTCCACTTCATTGGCCGAAGGCGTTCCAGCTTTTTAAGATTTGAACAAAGAAATTGAACCTGCGACCTCCGGGTTACCGTTACGGTGCTCTACCAACTGAGCTTTCCAAAAATAGTTACCCGAACAAAGATTTTGGGAACTGCCAACATAGGTGTTGGCAGTTCCCAAAATCTTTGTTCGGGGAACTATTTTTCTTAGAAACCAGGTTAAAAAAAAGAAGAAACTTGGCAATTACTTCTTTTTGTGAGGATTTTGATTTTTTAGCAAACTCTCTCGGACTTCTTGCTTGACCTTCTGCTGCATCAGCGCTTCCAAGATTTGGGGGGCAGAGTCTCTGAGAATCGGGAAGATGAGAGTCTGGTACCTGGGATAGAAGACCTCCCTCTCCCTGTTGGTGGTACCCGCCATGATGCGGTAGGCCGTGGAGGAGGAGGTGGTCAGGTAAATGCTCGTGTCCATCATGTTTTTAGCGTTGTTTATGGCAGTCTGAGTGGAGATTGAACCTGAATAAAAGAGAAAAAAAACCAGAGAATCCAAATTCTTATAGGGATTTTTGAACCCTAGGCTTCATCTTTAACTTTGGCTTGAGATTTTAGGTTTAGACTGCGAGAACTCCAACCACATTCTGGTACCTGTTGTGCTTCAGTATGAAGCCAAAAACTTTGAATATTTCCATTTGCTTTTATTTTTTCTTTGGTTCTCAGTGATTTGGAAGTTGGAGGCGAAGCCGAAGACAAAGCAAAGGTTTCGAAAATCTAAAGTGTGGCAAACCCCCACCACTGAAGGTCTCAACAACATATCTTTGTAATGTTAAAGATATGTACGATATGTGTGTGTTAACTGTTAAGCGCTTTGTTCTTCGTAAAGTGCTTTATAAATACGTTGTATTAAGGATTGAACAGATGGATCTAAAAAGAAATGAGGTGGCCTTTGGGAAATCAGTTTGTTGCTTACCAAGAGAAAATATCGTCACGGAGATACCGATGTTCTGCATCTGGAATTCCTGCCGCAACGTATCGAAGAAGCCATGAAGAGCAAACTTTGACGAGCTGTATTCCGCTACAAAAGGTACTCCTACTTTACCTGTAAGACCAAACAAAACAATAATACAAATATAGTCCAAATATTAGAACAAATACCTTTAACCCTAACCCTACTTAATGCTACTTTTTACCTTTTTACTACTAGTAGTAAAAAAGTAGTATGCAGTACTCTCACTGACTTGTGTGCAATGCCTGTAGTAATTTTTAGTATTTGGTACTTCACCCCTAATTGCACTCGTAGTACTTTTTAGCATTGGGTCCCTCTGCTTGCTGAGTGTGCATGGCCCATGTTTGCTGTGTAGGGTGTTCTAAACTCTACAGCAAAAATTGTCACTTGGGACAGAGCAATGGGTCAAGGGTAGACTACTGCATTTTTTGCCAGGTAAGTATTACTGACCTGTATTGCCACTATTAGTATTTTGTAGTTGGCAGTATCTGTACTCTGTCAGTACACACCCAATCATCAGTCAAGGAGAGACCCAGTGCTACAAAATACTAAGTAGTATTCTGTAGTACGCAGTTCTTTAGCCCAAAGTAAGGCCTAGGGGGTTAGGGTTAAATGGGCATTCGACAGGAAGTAATAGTTGTGAAACTAAATTGCAGGTTACTTTCTATAAAGTAGTAGAGATAGGCTGATCCTGGACTTATTGGCCTAAAATAGAGAGCAAACGAACCTTGCTATATGTACTGAATACCTACACTGGTGAAAAAAAAAGGGAAATCCCCAAATTCCCCGAATAAAAAAAAACACGAGACGTGCCGAAACTCGTTTGAGGTCGCACTGTAATGGTCGCGACTTTAAATGAGAGCTGCTTTTTACAAAGATAATTTTTTTCTTTTTATGGGAACTATACAGAGATTTTGTATAATTCTGAAAGAAACGGTACGAGAAAAAATGGAACCCCTCAAATGTTGTTTCCTTGCTCTACGCCTTAACCCTAACCCTTCTTAATCCTTCCCACAGTTAATTATTTTGAAGGATTGAAGATCAATAGCAAAAAAGTGCCGGTTGATTTTAGAAGACGCATTGTGTCCAGCTTGTAGGCTGTACCCAGCTTTTACGTTCAACCATGCATAATTGAGCCCTGCATAATGCTTGATATCATCCGCACTACTTCTGAATGTCACCAGCCCTGCCTCATCCATAGTGGGTTGGTGGTGGATTGTGCAGGATTAAGGCAATGGTCGTGTCCCCCCCCCCCCCCCCCCCCCCCACTGAACAAATAATACCTAAAAAACCGAGATGATTTGGGAGGATTGAGGATGAATCTAATTTTTACAAGGTAGCAATTAGAGGGTTTTGGCAGGATTGATGGTTCCTAGCCAAAAAAAGCCTAGGGGGTTAGAGTTAATAAACATAAATATTCAGGGGGGACAATGTACCTGCAACAGATGACACAACTGCAATGCTGCCCTTGCTTTCTGCTAACATCGATGTGGCAAATGTTGCCAGACTCACGTACGCGTGGAAGTTGATGTCCATGGCCTGAAAACAAGACCGATAAGGTTGGCATTGTGGTTACCTTCTTTAAAAGTAGTATACACCCTTTTAAAACATGACAAAACAAAACTACTTAATTATTATGAAATACCTTACGCGGCGACTGTGAATAACAGTCTCGAGCATCCTGTGAAATCACAACATTTGGTGTGCTGTGGTTTTCAATTTTGGTATCAATTTCCAACGGTTGCCGGCAAATCTAATCTCCACTGTTTGACTTTGACTGTACATACCTTTCTCAAACCACCTAAGTCCCCTGCCCACAATGAAAGTTCATTGTGGGCCACATGGTTTAGGATGAGATGGTCCAAGCCTCCAAACCTGGCCTTCGCCTCGTCAATCAGCCTCCTGGTGTCATTTTCTCTGCCCATGTCCAGAGGGAGGTAGAAGGCCTCCTGGGCTCCCAGTTCCTTGCATCTGGCCACCACCTACGGATATATGAATTTTAAAATCTAGTAAGATGCAACACAACAGGTGTTATTAACCCCAACCCTGCAGGGCATTTTAGCTAGAATCCCTGCCAAACGCAGCAACATTCGTTTTCATCATCTTCCTCCTCGATTTTTCCCAATGACATGGAAAATGGTACATTTAATTACCTGTTTTAACAGTGCTTCCCTGCGTGCTGTGATAAGAACCCTTGCTCCTAGCCTAGCATACTGGTATGCTATCTGCTCCCCTATACCCATACTAGCACCGGTGATAACAACTCGCTTGCCATTTATACTTGCTGCAAAAGTCAAAATGTAAACCTGTAAGCAAGGAACAACCGATCCTTTGTCGCCTGTATTAATTTCTCACTCACCGGATAATATGCATGACTGCATAGGCATATATATAGCAGCCTTTGTCTAGCTGCTGCACTGCACAATGGACCCGAGTGTGCAGCTGTCACACATGGTGTATTTTATGGCATTGCACTAGTCGTGTTAAATAGCACAGCTGACAACAGCATTCTGGACAGATTAGCGGGCCGCGGCCACAGCTGCTCCCAGACGTCAAAAGGTTACCTACCTGATGCAGAATGATGGTTGTCAACAAATGACACTAAACACTTAACTGCAGCATGCCAAAAAAATGCCAAATGCCAAATTCAATGCCAATGACACTGTCACTGACAGATGGCCGAGTGAGAAAAATTCTCGTAAAAATTATCTTTTCGTTTTTTTAAAAATTCTTTTCATCTGGCGCTTTTTAACATTTGGACATCATCTGGCGCTAGTACTAGCGCCAGATGTTAACAAGCGATAACTAGAGTCCAGTAACTCTGACTAATTAAAATTATTGTCCAATTTGTTGCCACGCAGCCAGAGCATGATCATATGATTGATGAGCATGAATGATGAGAGTGGTGATTTACTGTATAAACCTGGAGCTCCGGTGATTTACCTGGATCAAATCTATCAACGAGGAGAAATCCGATGTAACCAACAAATATTGCGAACAAATACTTTTTCAAGCCCATTTTATATCGTCATTTTAGCAAAAAATAATGAAGTGGGACTAGGACAGTAGGAGTAGGACTAAGTGGGACACATGGACACCATCGAAATCATTTGCGACCAAATCCCGGTTTGTACGATACGTCTAGGTACCGTTTCTAAATTATCACGCTGAGCCTAGCTACCTGTAGAATGGTACCTGGCAGAAATGTTGTGAAAGCCTGCTGTAGGGTTTTCGCATATATAAGAACCAGTCTCTTTTATTGCACAAAGAAGCGTGTAAATATAAATTGTACCTATACGTCGTACACTGGCACGTTTTGCGTTTTCACTTCACCATTTCGCTTCGTCCACACAAATAAGAACACTTCGTCCACAACTCTTCGCCCATTTGCCACTTTGCCCATTTGCCACTCCAGCATGCCCGAAACAAAGCCAAATTCAATGCCGATGACAGATACGCCAGTGGGTATTTTTGCGATGTTTGTGACTGAGTAAAATTATCGTAAAAATTATCTTTTCGTTTTGCATTTCAGCCAAATTGAACAACCAACCACGATGTTGTATATATCTACATTCACCTTCACCTTCATGATCTATCCATCCGCGAGGCGAGATGCAGAAACAGGATTAGCACTTGGGCCGGTGTGGCGGTCTCACTTCTCCGGCGTGCTAGCTTCTCCAAAAGGGAAATAACGCTTCAACACGCATGCGCAAAATTGCGCAGTGGTTTACATTTTTGCCGACTTTATTCTGTGTGCTGAGTTCTTTGGTGATGTACTGGTGAACGTAAGATTGTAGGATGTGTCTACGTTACATACAGGGTACCAGTATAATCCAGGGCGCGTGCGACAAAATTGTTATACTACATGCTATGCTGTATTAGACTAGTACTAGTCGGTCTTTTGCTTCGACACGGCGGCGTCGGCAGACATGACGGCCAGACTCGCTTCTGACAAGAAAAAGAGCGATCGTATTATCTTCTATCTATCTGATGACTGTTGCATTTATTTATAATAATATTAATAACGAATATTTGTAATGCGGTAGTATCCATAAACAAGATTTATATATAGTCCGCCTCGTGCATGTGAGTGCTCAGACTCAGAGATAGGCCTAAAATTAAACCTCCTCAGTTCAGTCAATCATCCCCTGATGAAAACAACTTGCTACAATCTTCAAATTAAATTATTTTAATTGTTGCCCAATTTGGTTGTCTTTTCCCTATATAGTTATCTGAGTGATCAGTTAACGAAAATTGGTCCTGAAATCAGCCACACTTTGTCAAATGCGATGGAAAATATGGTGATAGCGCCCTCTGTTAGTAGCCCGGCATCAGGAGAAGTAAGCACAGCGGATAAATGAGTATGTGATTGTAACGTGCTGACTTATCCGCTCAATCTGCCCGGAGAAGCTAGCACGCCGGAGAAGTGAGACCGCCACACCGGAAGAACGGCGGCGGACGAGCAGCACACAGCTCATGCTTGCCCGCCTGGCACCCCGCTAGGGCGGTGGCAGGCTAGGCCGGTGTGAAAGGTAATTCTGTCCCCCCTGGTAAATGTGTCCCCCCGGACAGACTTACCAGGCCGTGACCCGGTAAATCTGTCCGGGGGGACACATTTACCTAGGTATTTATGTCCCCCTCCAGGTAATTCTGTCTCCCCGTCCAACGTTAAACGTGTCCCCCTGGTAAATTTGTCCCGTGCAACGTCACAAGTCTAGCACCCACTAGACGCAACAACCAGTGTAGTACAGGTTCACCCCTCCATGGTGCATTATTTGTGGCAGACTGTAGGATGTGTAGAGTTCTACAAATTACAGGTGGTCACAAGTGCTTTCTTATTTCGTGCTGGGTATCTAGAATCTGTACGCGTGCAAGAAGTCTAAAAATACTGATTACTGCCATTTTCCCTTTCGCGCAGAAACGTAGATCGGTTGATTTAATTAATAAAGTTATTTGTATTTGTATTTTTGTTTTGATAAATCGATGAAGGGAAGAGAAGTCCAAATAATAAATACCATGTGGGCTTTTCATTGAAATAACATCAAAATAACCGCTTATGTGTGGAATATTGGGGGACACAATTACCTAGAGAGGGGACAGAATAAACTGGAGGGGGACAGAATTAACGTCTCCAGGGGGACACTTTTACCTAGGTAATTCTGTCCCCCCGGACAATATTACCGGGGGACAGAATTACCTTCCACACCGGCCCGCCCGGCGGCCGCGGGGAATTACTATGATGCGCGGTGCGTGTTTCAAATAAAGACATGAAAGGATTATTACATTTCTTAAATTTCTGCAATGTATTCACTAAAGGTTTCACTTTTTGTATTCGCTTTGCCTGTTGCATCAGTATAGACAGAAGTAATCGTTTCAAACAGGTTGGCGTAGCGCTGACCCGGGTTGAAATTCAGCCTTGGCTAATAATTTGTATTATCATGTTTTTTATAATTCTACTGCGCAGGTCTACTGCGCAGGTCTACTGCGCAGGTCTACTGCGCAGGTCTACTGCGCAGGTCTACTGCGCAGGTCTACTGCGCAGGTCTACTGCGCAGGTCTACTGCGCAGGTCTACTGCGCAGGTCTACTGCGCAGGTCTACTGCGCAGGTCTACTGCGCAGGTCTACTGCGCAGGTCTACTGCGCAGGTCTACTGCGCAGGTCTACTGCGCAGGTCTACTGCGCGAAGAGGCAAATGGGCGAAGAGGCAAATGGGCGAAGAGGCAAATGGGCGAAGAGGCAAATGGGCGAAGAGGCAAATGGGCGAAGAGGCAAATGGGCGAAGAGGCAAATGGGCGAAGAGGCAAATGGGCGAAGAGGCAAATGGGCGAAGAGGCAAATGGGCGAAGAGGCAAATGGGCGAAGAGGTTTTGGACAAAGTGGAAATGGGCGAAGTGACCGGCCAATGTATTTAGTGCTTCCCTTGCATTGTACATGTACATTTCTTCGCTGAAAATGGGTTTGATAAAGTATATGATTGCATTAGTTGCTGGCTACATTGGGTTTCTACTCATCGATAGATTTGATCCAGGTAACTCTGATACCATTAAATTGTAGTTGTTTTGCCCAAAATAGTTTTAAAACCCCAATAAAAACTGGTTCACCCGCGGCGCGGGCCCACTACTGCCGAATTATACCCTATACTGCCGCCCGGTTGCCGGCCGGGGCGGGGGAAGGGTTGGCCCTCCATAGTCATACGCATCAAATTGGTTATCTCATTCCTCTATGCGGTGTGAACTATAGTCTGCAGTACGAACATAACAAGTAAGGGGTGTGCGAAATCCTCACCCAAGAAATATAAATAAGGTAGGATTAAAGGTAGGAATAGATACACCATTTGCAGATTATCAACAATATTTACTACCGAATTATTAGGATATATTTTCATTTGAAAGTAAATATTGATTCTACTAAGTACTAGTACTAGGCATCCAGCAAAATAATTGCGCTAGATATCCTGTAATTATTCCGAAAAATTTAATTTTATAAAGAAAAAATCATGAAAAAAACAAAGATAACATTAAGATAGAATAACTGCTTGACCCCGGTTGAAAACAAACGCTGTTATTCGTGCTTTTCTTGGCATCCGTGATTGTAAAACTTCGGATAGGTCAGTTAAACCATAGACATGGAGAAAAACAAAACAAAAAAAACTTCATGTCTATGGTTAAACGATATTTACTAAAATACAACACCCTAAATCTACTCATTCATAAGGGAATAAATGTGTGTTCGAGAGGTTTTAACTAATCACTCTGTTTAATACCGCTTGGACTGAGTCTGGGTGCTGATAATTACCTGATAAATACCTTTTTTGTAAAATTCAGCCAAAAAAGCCCCGAAAATCCTGGAAAATTGTCGCACGTAAATTTCGGTGTTTCGCCATTCTGTGTGTGTCAAATGTTTCCGCCTCTGTCGCTCTACACAATACATGCAATAAAGCGTATTTACTATGAACCAGGGGCCGTATTCACAAAACTTAAACTTAGGGGAATACTTAAGTCAGACCTAAATCTAAGCACCCAGCTAACTTAAGTGCCGCGCTAAATTTGGTATTCACAAAAGATCTAAGCAACCCACTTATCTTAGTGCTCCACTTAACTTAAGTGTTTAAAGCAGTCACTTTTGCTCATGCGCAAAGAATTTTCGTCATAAACGTTCCTACGCAATGAAAATTTACTATATCTGCGCGGTTTATCATGTGCGCGCGCACACGCACACAGCTAGCGACGCAGTTTTCAAGCCCAAGTTAGTGCACCAAAATAGTCTGCGTCACGCGCGCGTTAAACGAGTTCGTCATGCACGTTTTAGATGTTTTAACACAGAATAGTTGTGAAAAATTCATTTTATTTACTCTCGATTGTGAAACAAATTGTGATGGTGATTTATCCGCATTCTTTCAAACATGCTGGAAGGTAAGATAGTTCTTTTGCATTTTATAGTCGACAGTCACGTGTATTGCATGTCATTGGTTAACGTTAACGTAACATGTCATCAATCGCAATCATTCCGCCCGCCTAAAATTTAACAAATCGATCGAAAAAAATCGTTAGAATGTCAGCGAACTACAATTCTAGAGCTGTCACACATTAACTTCAAATTGGCTTCCTTTTACAATAATTCGATACTGACGAGATTTCCCATAGCCCCTAGAATATCTAATTTTGTGCCCAAAATGTACAAACCGAAGGACAGAAAAAAGCCGCCATGACACCTAAGCGCCCTGCTTAATTGAGTTAAGCGCCCCGCTTAAACGAGTTAAGACTAGTCAGACCACACTTAGATTTAAGACTCGAAAATAAGTGGGGTACTTAGCAAAATTGTTTTGTGAATACCGCTAAGTCATTCAGATGTGTCTAAGTCGGGTATTTAAGTGGGGTGCTTATTTTTTGGGGACTTAAGTCGTTTTGTGAATACGGCCCCAGACTATTACTGCCATTGGCAACCCGCTCTTACTATTGGAGACGAGGTACGGTTGGAAATAAAGTGAGCCCTGGGGACAGGTATAATGCGACATCGTGTTGTTGCCAGCTGGTTTTTAACACTTCTAGTTCTAACCATGTCTTTATCGTCCGTTTAATACCGGCCACCTGACGGGCTGTCGACCAATAGGAATGCCTAAACTGTCCCAGGTATTTATGAATGATAATTTAAGCAATTACCAATGGTGTATCCCACCTTTAAACTATTAGTCTTATAACTAAAGTTATAGTCTTGTTTGCACTTTGCACCATCTCTATGCACAGCCACTATTTTAGTGAAGTAGAAAAATGGCTGCATCCGCATGCGCGACACGATTACGTACAAACGGGGACACCAATTGTTTATCTACATTGACCCTTATCCCACTATTCCATAGTGCACGGCGTGCGCAAGATATCGAAGTGGCTTAAACATACATGGTATAGGCACCCACTAGAGCAGTGGTAATTACCTCATTACTGTAAAACGAAACGGGTGGAATTTACAACAAATTTGCTCACCAACATTGGCAAAAATTCCACTCGGCCCTACCTTGTCATCGCTAGTTGTCCACTTTGGGTGCTTTGACACTTCCGTGCATTTGTGAGCGTTGCATAGTATTGGATCCGAGACATTCAACACCCTGTAGCGATAACAGCGACTTACGACACGGGCCTCCTTTTACGTGCACTCAAATTTGAATTTGATGCAAGTGTTGGGCACTATGTAACAAACACTGCTAAGCATGACTCGGATTCAAGACTATGCGACACGCACACTATATGCAACATGTGCACGTTGAGCACATTTTTTGTTAATTTAACCTTTTTGTTTTACATTTGAGGCAATACAACCTTTCCAGTGGGTGCCGATACCAATAAAGATAGTGCATAGGAAATACTGTGCCCGTTAGTTTCGTCCCACGAGAGTTACATGTAATTCAGACAAACGAATCCGACATCGCTGAAATAGCAAACTTTATCTTTTTGTTTGCTGCAAGGTTGGTAAAACCTTACAGTTTTGGAAGTAAATGCAGCATTCCAATCACGTACAGACCCAAGTCAATCAAACTTAAACAAGTTTGAGTTTGGCAGGTTTAGTACTGTTAGGTTCAGTACCAATAATTACTGAACCTGTGTGCAGTAGTTTTTTTAGGTTTGGTATGCTTTCTACTGCGAGAGATTCGGGGGTTAGGGTTAAAATCTTCATCTTTTCAATGTTTTTGTTTTTGGTCGTGGTTTTGTTCCAGAGAGTATAAATGGCAAGCGAGTTGTTATCACCGGTGCTAGTACGGGTATAGGGGAGCAGATAGCATACCAGTATGCTAGGCTAGGAGCAAGGGTTCTTATCACAGCACGCAGGGAACCAGTCTTGCAACAGGTGTGATCACAGAAAGAATGTCCACCATTGGTAGTGAATTTAAAGGTAGGATACACCATTTGCAGATGTCAAAATTTTGTACTACCAAATTATACAGAAATATCTTACTTATTTGAAAGTACATAATGATTCTAGGCCTCCAACAAAATTATTGAGTTGAATATCCTGTAAATGTTCCGGAAAATTGAATTTTATTTTTAAAAAATCACGATTGCCGAACGGCTATTAAGTGAAAAAAAGAAGAACCACTGCCCCGGCCCCATGCTGGTTGAAAACAAACGCCGCTTTCTCAGCATCCATGATTGTAAAACTTAGAACAGGTCAGTTTAAAGATATTTACTATATGAAAAACAAACCCCAAATTCACCCATTCCTGATAATTCAAGCAATTACCAATGGTGTATCCTACCGTTTATATTGACCCATTCCTGATAATTCAAGCAAATGCCAATGGTGTATCCTACCGTTTACATCGACCCATTCCTGATAATTCAAGCAATTACCAATGGTGTATCCTACCTTTACATCCACCCATTCCTGATATTGCAAGCAATTACCAATGGTGTATCCTACCTTTACATCCACCCATTCCTGATAATTCAAGCAATTACCAATGGTGTATCCTACCTTTACATCCACCCATTCCTGATAATTCAAGCAATTACCAATAGTGTATCCTACCTTTACATCCACCCATTCCTAATATTTCAAGCAATTACCAATATTGTATCCTACCTTTACATCCACCCATTCCTGATAATTCAAGCAATTACCAATGGTGTATCCTACGTTTACATCCACCCATTCCTGATATTTCAAGCAATTACCAATGGTGTATCCTACCTTTACATCCACCCATTCCTGATAATTCAAGCAATTACCAATGGTGTATCCTACCTTTACATCCACCCATTCCTGATAATTCAAGCAATTACCAATAGTGTATCCTACCTTTACATCCACCCATTCCTAATATTTCAAGCAATTACCAATATTGTATCCTACCTTTACATCCACCCATTCCTGATAATTCAAGCAATTACCAATGGTGTATCCTACCTTTACATCCACCCATTCCTGATATTTCAAGCAATTACCAATGGTGTATCCTACCTTTACATCCACCCATTCCTGATGATTCAAGCAATTACCAATGGTGTATCCTACCTTTACATCCACCCATTCCTGATAATTCAAGCAATTACCAATGGTGTATCCTACCTTCACATCCACCCATTCCTGATAATTCAAGCAATTACCAATGGTGTATATCCTACCTTCACATCCACCCATTCCTGATAATTCAAGCAATTACCAATGGTGTATATCCTACCTTCACATCCACCCATTCCTGATAATTCAAGCAATTACCAATGGTGTATATCCTACCTTCACATCCACCCATTCCTGATAATTCAAGCAATTACCAATGGTGTATCCTACCATTACATCCCCCCCATTCCTGATAATTCAAGCAATTACCAATGGTGTATCCTACATTTACATCCCCCCATTCCTGATAATTCAAGCAATTACCAATGGTGTATTCTACCTTTACATCCACCCGGCATTCCTGATAATTCAAGCAATTACTAAAGGTGTATTATACCTTTACTTCCACCCATTCCTGATAATTCAAGCAATTACCAATGGTGTATCCTACCTTTACATCCACCCATTCCTGATATTTCAAGCAATTGCCAATGGTGTATCCTACCTTTACATCCACCCATTCCTAATATTTCAAGCAATTACCAATATTGTATCCTACCTTTACATCCACCCATTCCTGATAATTCAAGCAATTACCAATGGTGTATCCTACCTTTACATCCACCCATTCCTGATATTTCAAGCAATTACCAATGGTGTATCCTACCTTTACATCCACCCATTCCTGATGATTCAAGCAATTACCAATGGTGTATCCTACCTTTACATCCACCCATTCCTGATAATTCAAGCAATTACCAATGGTGTATCCTACCTTTACATCCACCCATTCCTGATATTTCAAGCAATTACCAATGGTGTATCCTACCTTTACATCCACCCATTCCTGATAATTCAAGCAATTACCAATGGTGTATCCTACCTTTACATCCACCCATTCCTGATATTTCAAGCAATTACCAATGGTGTATCCTACCTTTACATCCACCCATTCCTGATAATTCAAGCAATTACCAATGGTGTATCCTACCTTTACATCCACCCATTCCTTATATTTCAAGCAATTACCAATGGTGTATTCTACCTTTACATCCACCCATTCCTGATAATTCAAGCAATTACCAATGGTGTATCCTACCTTTACATCCACCCATTCCTGATATTTCGAGCAATTACCAATGGTGTATCCTACCTTTACATTCACCCTTTCCTGATAATTCAAGCAATTACCAATGGTGTATCCTGTAGCCCGACCTTTACATTCACCCATTCCTGATAATTCATGCAATTACCAATGGTGTATCCTACCTTTACATTCACCCATTCTTGATAATTCAAGCAATTACCAATGGTGTATCCTACCTTTACATTCACCCATTCCTGATAATTCATGCAATTACCAATGGTGTATCCTACCTTTACATTCACCCATTCCTGATAATTCATGCAATTACCAATGGTGTATACAGTGACCAGGATAGGAGTGCTGAAAATCATGCAAAAAGGGTTCAGGCCAACTTTACTCACTTTTTAGCTGATGAGGCTCAATAAGAGGTCATCACTATTTCACCAACCAAGTTTGAAGTCTCAAATCAATTTTTAACCCTAACTCCCTGTGTGTGCAAATTCATTATAATTTTGGAGGATTAAGGACTGTTAGGGTTAAGGAAGAGTTTTCTTCAATATTTTGCCCCTGTAAGCCACATGGCTTCATTTTGAAGAGCAAGACTACAGACATGTATACGTAGTAGACCAAGTGCCTGTCCATCTGTTTGACCAGACTGATCTCTTCATCAGTGGCCTGTCAGTGGTACCACATACATTGTACATGTACAATGTAGGCTGGAACATTGATCTGAAATTCGGTACCCTCTGGAGACCTGAACACAATGTGTATAATGGAGACAAAAGGTCTCCGGAGGGTAAATTTCTATAGATGAATAGGTCTCCACTGGGAATTTCACGAATTAGATTTTTGGAGTGTACTCAAATTACTCAAAAACTAGGTTTAGGATGTGGGTTAGGGTTAGTGTTTGGGTTAGGGTATAATATAGGGTATATTGGGTCGAAATTTCAACCCAGGAAATTAATTGTGGTTGAAATAGGAGCATTTTGAAAAAGGTGCCCGACTTTTTAAGCAGTTTGTACACGAGAACAAAGAGATGTCTCCACTAGGATACAAATTTGAGAGTTCGTGTTTGTTTGACACAGTTGACTAGGCACTAAAGGCGTGTTTGACTGGTTGATTTATATGCTAGTCTATTTTCTTGTGTTGAATGTATTCATTACAGTGGAACGCCGCTATAGACGATGTGCCCTCTGACGTCACGTGTTTACATCTGTATTCAAATCTGCCCGTCAATATGCGCACGCATCGTGTTTTACATAAATTTGGTTAAGAGGCGACATCAGAGGTCACATAATTCAAAGGTGGTCTGACCTATGGCGTCACTCCTCAACCAAATGTTATGCAAAACACGATGCGTGCGCATATTGACGGGCACATTTGAATATAGATGTAAACAGAGGACACATGGTCTATACTGAACACCGTTACACCGAACATTCGGCTATACCGAACACCATCCTTGGCTTCCGATTTTTGTGTCCAAACGTACCAGACATTGTTGTTAACAAAATATGTCAACAGATTTTTAGAAATCCACTGGCTATATATAATACCGACGCTAAGGGGTTAATGATAAAAATACAGGGTAGCCCTAAAAAAACGGACAAGGATAGCTTCACCACCTAAAGCCAAAACTGCCATGGATGGCGAATCATTCTAGACAAGCACACCTCCACCACCCAAAGCCAAAACTACTTATGCTAAATGGATGGAGAATCCTTCTAGACAAGCACACCTCCACCACCCAAAGCCAAAACTACTTATACTAATGGATGGAGAATCCTTCTAGACAAGCACACCTCCACCTCCCAAAGCCCAAACTACATATACCAATGGATGGAGAATTCTTCTAGACAAGCACACCACCCAAAGCCAAAACTACTTATACTAATGGATGAAGAATCCTTCTAGACAAGCACACCTCCACCACCCACCGCGGGTAAAGTGACAATCTTGATCACTTGTTGCGCACTGACCTTCATTGAGATGATATGGGAAAAGTGGCATCATGTAGTGTCTGTGATCACTTCAACAGGTTGTGGCCAGATGCAAGGAGCTGGGAGCCCAGGAGGCGTTCTACCTCCCTCTGGACATGGGCAGAGAAAATGACACCAGGAGGTTGATTGACGAGGCGAAGGCCAGGTTTGGAGGCTTGGACCATCTCATCCTGAACCACATAACCAACAACTACATGACGCTGTGGACCGGCAACTTGGAGAAGTTGAGAAAGGTGAGCAGAAGTGGTCATTTTGACCCATAGTTAGCACTTGTACAACATTTAAACCTAACCATCTCAAATCCTGCAAAATCCTCATTGCAAAATGCAGGATTTTGCTGGATTGAGGGCACTTGGAAGTTGATGTATCAGAGGATTCTGCAAAATTGAGGGCGTTTGGGGTTTTACCACTGGGGGATAATGCAGGATCCAGGTCATAAGGCCTAAACTAATGCTGGATGATTTTGCAGGATTGAGGTTACTTGGGTGTTTATTCAAATGGGGATTTTGGAGGATTGAGGTTATTTGTTACTTTCAAATAGAAATTAAAGTAATGAAATAAAGTTAATTACAAATTAACACCTGTCTGAATAATTTTAAATTTGCGATTAATGATACTTTTTAAGCCGCATTAAAACAAACAAATTGAAAGCGAGGCTTGGAACACATAAATAGTCTGGCATCATCCAATTCAACGGTTTATAAGGCCTATGGATTTTGTCGCAACGACATGTCCCGCGCGGCAATGTCGCACAAACGAACAAAATAGTACGTGACGAAAAGGCACCCAATCGGATTGGGTGCCTTTTGCAATTAGCGCGATAAGGTGCAAGACTTTGTCGCGTAATGTAAACGTGTTACGCGTGTCTATATTACGCAGTCATTGTCGCTCAACAAAATTGCGTGTGTGATTCAGGGAACACGATCAAAACTGGCTTCAGCAAAACTGTTGACTTTGACAAGTTATCAATGTTTCTTAACCCTCCTATGGTTTTGACAGCACAAATATGCACAAATGTCCCGAGTCCAGCCTGTTGAATGTGCTCGAATGAGGAACACAATTCTGCCCACAGCTTCAATGTACAAACTCTATACACAACAAAACACAGTCTGTTCCTTTTTGTGCTGCTGAACAACTGACCCAAATAGGAACTTTAACTTCCACATAGGAAGGTTAATGTTTGAATTGAAAATGTTCTATTTGGATATTGATGATTGAATATTGGCACAGACCTAATCGTTCATTCGTGTTTTGTTTGGATGTATAGACCATGGACATCAACTTCCATGCGTACGTGAGTCTGGCAACGTTTGCCACATCGATGTTAGCAGAAAGCAAGGGCAGCATTGCAGTTGTGTCATCTGTTGCAGGTATAGCCACCCAATTGGTATTATTTTTTTTAAATCTTGGACTTTTTTCTACGTGAACTTATCCTACTTCTTTCTTCTTTTTTTTCCTACTATTTTCTACTTTTACACACTTTTTTTGTTCCACAACTCAAAAAATGATTTTTTGTTGAATATATTTATTTTATAACAGTGTTACACTTAATCACACCATTATTGACTTGTGTAAACACCTTCTATCGTGGACCCCCTATTCTCCTTCTTTTGTTTATACTTGGAAGGCCTCCCATATGTTTTGGTATTTAGGGGGAACTTATTTGTTGTGTCGTGTTTAGTAATGGACTTTTTAAAAAATGTGTCTCTTTATATTTTCTTCAAAATAGCAGCATGCGGAAGGAATAATTTCAGAGTGAGTTTAGAGCCAATAATGTCTTTTCCGGAATTCGAAACAGCTGACGAATAAACACGTCACGAGCAAGGATATAAATATCTTTCAGCGACCAGCTTGCAGCGAGCAAGGCCGAAAATATCGGGGTGTGCTACCCACAGATGCCGGCCTGAGCCCTGAACCCATCTTGAACCGAGGGTTGTGAACAAAATTCCAGTGCCTGAGCCCGGTCAATGTTACAATAATCTCAGCACGACCTGGTTAAGTTGACAGAATCAAAGCAAATGGTAACCTCTACTCTTTTGGTTTACATTTCTTGGGATCTTTCAGGCAAAGTAGGAGTTCCTTTGGTAGCAGACTACAGCGCATCAAAGTTTGCTCTTCACGGCTTCTTCGATACGTTGCGGCAGGAATTCCAGATGCAGAATATAGGCATCTCTGTGACAACGTTCGTTATCGGTAAGGAAATCCCTTCAAACTTTTGGTTTTATAAATAATTTTATAATTATAAGCTGTAAATGTAAGCCTTTTTTGTTTACTCCGTGGCTCTCACATTAATTATCTTTACCAGTCTTCTGACATGTTGTCTTCCCTGACAGACAGAGCTAAACCTGCCCATTTTACCGACTTTTTAGTAAAAAAATTTAAAGATTGAATGTTGGTATTTAGAACGTAAAAGTATATAGCGAGCCCGTCAAGCGATTACGCCCACTGAAAACTGCAATGTCATTTAGTAAAACATTGGGTGACGTCATCATAGGGATATTGATGGAATTCCCCATTGAAAATAGTTATCAGATAAAAGAAATCCTTTGTAACTTTTTGATTTTTTTTAATAAGCTGTAACTTTATAGGGAACTGTTTTGTCATGGAACTTATGCAATTCCCCTTTAAAAATGGCATTCAACCTTTGTAACAAACATAATTCAAAGGCCATCTGACTTGCAATGTCATTCCTCAACCAAATTGTGTGCAAAACGTGATGTGTGCGTGCGTACTGCCGACGGCGCATTTCAATACAGATGTAAACATGTGACGTCAGAAGTGATGTGACATCATCTATTCTGCGGCCGATTCTAAACAAAAGTGCACAGCTAGCATAATGCGTAGGCTTGCGCAACAAATTTGTTGTGAAGCAGCGCAATAAACTTACGATCAATTTTACAAAACTTGGCGTAGCTGCGCAACTTTTTTAATAATATGTGACCCAGCACGAGTAAATGAGACACTTTGAGGCAAAAATAAAATTTGATATTTTGATTTCATCATTTAAAGCTAAACAAGCTTTAAATGATGAAATCAAAATCTCAATTTTTATTTTTGCCGCAAAGTGTCTCATTTACTCGTGCTGGGTCACATATAAGCATCTTGGATGAGGGTAATAACGGCGTTTACGACTGCTGTTATATATGCAGGCCTTGCGCTAACTTTTTTTCCTGGATAGCCCACCGGGCTAGCAAACTGCAGATTTTACTAGCCCGTTTACATTTTCGCTAGCCCGTATGTACAATGCACAAAACTATTCGTTCGGCGCGGGCACGTGCACGTACCGGCGCGGTACGTACAATAATGTACATGTACATCGGTAGTAATGTACACAGAGGGCGCTGTTCTGAACAGACTCTTTATCAGGCGCTACTACTAGTGACACGGCAGCACGCTCATGTACTATACAGCTACGCAGTGGGCCGTTATGGTAAGAAAGGCTGAACGATGTGAAAGAGAATAGTGCACATATGTGCGGTACCCTGCGCCGTAGTTTATACTAATCTCACTGAAGCCCACCAGTCTACTCTATTCGTGAGATCGCAATGCACTGCATGCACGCGTGGATCGAGCGCTCCCAGGCTATCGATAATCATGCCGAAAAACACAAACAAAAGACAGTTTATACTCGGTTTATTTTGATCCGATATTTATTTAATACACAACAAAACAATACAATTTTAACATGTATTTTGATCTAAACATTTACAGGTAGGTTACTGAATTTTTCACTAGCCCACCGGGCAACCAAGGAAGTGGGTCTGGGTAGCCCGGAGCAGTTTTCGCTAGACTTTGTACGCCGGGCTAGTACTATTTCGAGGCCTGTATATGTAATTGTATTCTTTCACAAAACAGTCGTTGAATCACCTCCGCCCACCATTTAAAAAATAGTTTTGTCTGATCGATCTGTGAGTGTCATTTAATAATCTTGATAAGTTGAGCAATGACAGGCTCCACGACAATCACACTTTTCTGGTAAAATACATGTAGGTCCTTTTCAGTCGCTATGCCACAGTTTACGTGTACACCACCTTAATTGACTGCGCAACTTATGCCATCATGGCCATGGACTCGTGCACTATTACGCACTATCACCATAGACTTACGCACTATCACACTTTCCTGAAACTGTCGTACCGTTAACCAAAATGTTCCCAGCAACAAAAAGTTTCCCAGCGTACACATTAAATAGTGGCGCAAGGGGACTTGCGCCATTGTGTAAGGTTTTGTGAAATAGGATGCAGGGCCGATATTCATAAAAGCCTGCTAACTTAGCAGCCAACTAGGCCTTAGCAGCCTGCTAAATCCGTAGTTTTCTGCTCTGTGGTTACCAACTAATTTTCTATGCATAAAACTTTGCTAAGATTGTTGCCAGCTAGTTGGCAGCTAGATATTTTAAGCGCGCAGCTATGACATTAGGCAGTTCGGGAAACAAACAAAAAAGGAAAATGTGAATGTGCATGTCAATAGGGTATGATGATGTTTGGGATGGGTCAAATGACGTTTAGGAACAGCAGTAAATATGATACGTGAGGCCTATATGTGTGCATTGAAATCTTAAAGTTTTGCGATATGGAAGGTAAACATGGTAAAGGGAAGAAACATAAAGCCAATTATAGTGATGAAGAACATTTATTTAGAGCAGAAAAGTTTGATGAATTGAAAGACGTTCTTGGGAGTAAGCACTAAGAGGGCAACACCAATCGCAATAAGAAATATGCTTGGGAAGTTATCCTCACCCAGCATAGGGCTAGATTCCCCACAACCAATAGAACATTGGGAAACCTAAAAAAAGCTCTCAAAAACTCAAATCTGAATCCAAGAACCATGTTATCCAATGTAAAATAACCCATAACAAATGATTTAGTTGCCAACTATAGAGACACCCCAAATCAACTCTATTGTTAGCCAAGTTTTATGAATATCACTTAGACCAAATAAAAAAAAAACATGTTTAGCGTCGTGCCTTTTTTTTTTTAAAGAGGAGGCCCTTTTTTTTTCTTTTTTTTTCTTTTCAAAATGGCCGCCCGACACATCTTAATTCGAATCATGCAGTAAACATGTCACACCCTATCTTCCAATTTAAAATTAAAACATGGTTCACCCACGATTAAAAATAAAAATTCATGTGGGTTGATCAAGTATGCACCGTACACGACTACACGTCACACCCTAGCCTTCATATTAGAAAATTTTTATTTCCAGAGCATGTACACAGTGATGCTAAAGTCTAAAATACGATCTTAAAATTGTATTATCTTAAAAAAAAATATATATATTCTTTTGTTTTTGCCAAAATGGTCAAATTTATCATTTTTTTCAAAAAGAAAAAAGAATCGGGAGGTGACGCTAAACATTTTTTTAATTTTTTTATTTGGCCTTAGCTTCCAACTACTAGGTTTAGCTGTCCACTAGGGGCTATTTTAGCAGCCAACTAGACTTAGCAGGTTTCTAATGAATATTGGCCCTGGACTTGACTGTTTTTCCCCCAAAGGTTCCATTGATACACCCAATGCGCTGGAATACGCCAAGGAGGTTATGTACACCGGTCTCTTTATGACCACCTCCTCCTCCACTGCCTACCGCATCATGAGGGGAACCACAAATAGGGAGAGAGAGGTCTTCTATCCCAAGTACGAGACCCTAGCCGTGCCTCTGCTAAGGGACCTATTCCCCCAACTCTTGGAAGCAATCATGAAACTGACATTTAAATCGGAATTGCTAGAGGAGATACTAAAGACTCCCCAGCCCATGACAACTTGATCGACGGCAGCTTTTTCCCTTTTTATTAACCAGTAAGCGCCGGATGACGTATATAAACGCAAAGTTTTCCCCAAATTCAAAACGGATGACGCATAAACACGCCAAGTTCAAGTTCGGAAATGTCTGTCAGCAGCGAGCAAGGCCGGAATTGCGTGGGTGTGCTTCCCGGTACTATCGGCCTGAACCCGCTTCGGATCGAGTTTCGTTAAAAATAATCCCGCCCCTCGGCTCGGTGATGTTAAAATAATCCTGGCGCGAACTGGTTAAATATCTTAAAGGGAATGTGCATCATTTGCTTTTGCTTTAATTTTCAGAAAATTGATGGATGTGGGGGTTAGTACCCGTATGTTTTAGCAAATATTGTTACACTTATTTGACAATTTGAGTTCGTAGATGCTGGACAAATCAAGAAAACCAATCATGTTCTTGTAGTCAGGTACTCTCACCCCACTTGAGATGAAACAGAGCAATTTATAGACATTGCGGAATTTTAAGGTCAGATAATCAGTTGTACCCTTCACAGATGTGTAATCAATTGCAAAGAAAATGTGGAATAACTAAATATGAAAAAATTAGGAGCAGTATTTGAAAAAGTCAGGTTTTTTTCAAGCGCTGTTTAGCCGTCCAGCGTTGGAAATACAAAATTTTACTTTACTTGAAAATGTCAGCACCAGAAGCCGTTATTTTACAGTAAAATGTTTTGTGATAATTTGGTCATAAATTTTGTTTGATGTTTTGCAAATGTTGTATATTCCCTGTGATCTGTCACCACCAAATGAGCTTAAAGTCAGAAATTTTGCTGAAGAGAGTTGGCGTATTTACCCAACAGTTGTTCGGCAGGAAAGCCTGCAGTTATCAAGCATTATGCCAAAGTGATTTCATTAATTTTCTTACACAGTAAGTTACATCTATTTATCTTTTTGACTTATTATTTGCCCGATGTGAGATATAAGCCATTTTTAAACCCCTCGCTTCACCTCGGGAGCTCCAATGTATATTCTCAAATTTGCATCCCTGTGGAGACACGCTTTGTTCTCTCGTGAACTATATTTGTGGACTGTCAAAAACTATTTTCAAAATGCTCCTATTTGAACCACAATTGGGCCTGGGTTGAAATTCTGACCCATACCCTATATTATACCCTAACCCTAGTTTTTGAAAAACCTTGTGGGGACCTGTTTATATACAAATTACCCTGTGGGAGACCTTTTCACTCCCATTGTTCGGGGCTCCTGAGTGTACCGAATATATGCGTTCCTCGGGTTTTAAAAACGTCAAATTCCACATCATAGCAGTCAATGACCCTACTCACAAGCCAAATTAAAACAAAAATTATTATGCAATAAATGCCAATCTTAAACACCCTCCGAAAAAAATAATAGTAACACAAATTTTTACAATGTTAATGTATTCATACATTTTTCTAAAGCTGATCTTGTAAACAATTTGTTGTAAACAAACCTTTTTGATTGTGTGAAATTAATGTGTATTCATTAGTATCTACTTGTTGTTTTTTTGTTTAAAGTAAAGTTATTATTATCTTTATGGTGATTAGTTAATCTGCTTCGGCATCACTGCCGAAGCAGGCTATTTTTTGTATCCAAGACCAGACCTTTTTCTTTTTCAGTGATTTTCCCCCATTTGATTTGCACAGGATTATTCAGACAACACACTTTGGCACTTTAAAAAGTCGTTTTGACTTCGGACTTTTTGGGCTCTCTGGGGACCATCCACAGATGGCTGTAGAATACATTTATGACGATTGTCCAGGAAGGTGTGACGTTATATAACATTGAAGATGCAAGTCTGGCCCATTAAGCATGTACAAAGTATATAACGACAGATGGTTTTGACATTAACTGATTTCAAGTCGACACTTGCACAGTATCCAAACAAAATTGAAAAACTTGGTCCCATGGTAAATTTGACCCCTCTTGGAAAATTACTATCAACTCTGTCAAACATTATCAGATTTGGACGTTTGGTGTCTCGATTTAAAGTGGAAAGGTGTATCTTTCAAACCATACTTATATTATATATGTTGGTTACACATTCTACGTTTGGCACTGGCATTTCGTTATATCTTGTTTTCATTTTTTTGAGACACCTGTAGTATAGGCTTTTTCCAAAACGGGCTTCCACGGTCGGCTATAGACATGCTGAATTATTAAGAAATACCTTACTCAATTGAAAGTAAATAATGATTCTAGGCATTCAGCAAAAGGATTGCGCTAGATATCCTGTAATTATTCCAAAAAAATGAATTTTATAAAGAAAAATTCGCTCTCGCCGGACGGCGAGAGCGAAAAAACAAAGATAACATAAGAATAACTGCTCGACCCCGGTTGAAAACAAACGCTGTTTTTCGTGCTTTTCTCGGCATCCATGATTGTAAAACTTCGGAAAAGTCAGTTAAACGATATTTACTATGAAATACAACCCCCCAAATCTACCCATTCATGATAATTCAAGCAATTACCAATGGTGTATACTACCTTTAAACGGGTAAATACCAAGTACTCTTCACACAATAGTGTGCATGCAACGAACAACCCAATACAACCCACAGCCTCAAATCTGACCCCTGTTTGTGGTGCAATTGACCTTGTACAGTCACAGCATCACAATCAAGTTCAATGCGCAGGCGGTCTACATGCGCACTTTTCTATTTCCTGATTGAAAACATGGAGCTTCAATATACACATGCACTGTTAAGATCTTGCATACTTTTCGTCACAACAGTCACGTGACGCGGGGTACCGGGTAGTTTGGCGCCACAGGTCACGGGTTTATACAAATATAGGAAGTCGCTCGACTACTTATACTTTACAGGATTC
The DNA here is from genome assembly GCA_037893245.1 of Crossaster papposus. Taxonomy (NCBI): domain Eukaryota; kingdom Metazoa; phylum Echinodermata; class Asteroidea; order Velatida; family Solasteridae; genus Crossaster; species Crossaster papposus. The sequence continues at coordinate 293,861 of JBAIAA010000483.1, forward strand.
AAAGTACATGTAACCTGTTTTTTCGGCATTTGTTCTCAATCGGACATAGCCATGGAGGAAGGAAAACAGATCTACGCCATGCCACCTCCTGACTATAGCACCGTTTCGGTAAGTTATGACGCTAAAAGCCAGTTACAGAATTGTGTACATCGTGTTACAACTTATACTTATAGTTATAATGTCGTAACAACAACGGATATAATGTATCACCAATCGATAATGCCACAAAAATGACTGATACTAACCCTCAACCGATGATGTAACAAAACACAGTACAGTGTAATACAATATACTGCGGCACGATCAATTGTTGTTACATGATCGGTTCTTACCTAAGTTTACCGAAAGTGTTACTACACTATCGCCGGTCATTAGTTGTTTAATACATTATCGATTATTGATACAGTATCGGTCAATTTGTTTTACAATATCTGTTGGCGATACATTATATGTTGGTTACTACATTATCAGTTGTAATATATTAAATCAAACCGGGATTCAAACATTCAATGGGACAATAATTAATACTGGCGGCCGCGGCGGGGGTATGTTTGTGTGTAGTGTAGTGGGTATGGGGAGCCGATGTCATGTAAAGTTCCATTGGTTTTACTCATTGCAACAACGCCACCGTTTTTACCATAGGGGAGGGTTGGATGTACGGGGAAAAGTCGCGGTCAAGGTTAAAGGTGTGATGCACCATTTGCAGGTATCAAAAATGTTTACTACCTAATTATTAAGAACAATCTTACTTATTTGAAAGTAATTAATGATTCTAGGCATGAGAAAAAAATATTGCGCTAAATATCCTGTAAATGTTTCGGAAAATTGAATTGTATAACAAAATTATATTATATAAATCCATGATTGTAAATCTTTGAACAGTCTGTTTAACGATATATTTACTATAAAATACAACTCCTAATCCACCCATTTCTGATAATTCAATCAATTACCAAAGGTGTATCTAACCTTTAAAAGCAAACCTGTTGGTGGTGACTTACAGGACTTAGTGGTTTATTTTCGAAACTGTATACCTTTTGTAAGTTTTCACGAGCTTGGTAAACACTTGTTCATGATCCCCACTGACCTGGAAGGTCGACCTACAATAGTATGGAACGCCAAACGTACCAATTTATGATGTTACTGGATACAAGTTATTATGTGATGTCGTCAATCCATTATGTGATGTGGTCAGTGTATTATGTGATGTCGTCAATCCATTATGTGATGTAGTGATTCCATTATGTGATGTGGTCAATCCATTATGTGATGTAGTGAAACCATTATGTGATGTCGTCAATCCATTATGTGATGTGGTCAATCCATTATGTGATGTAGTCAATCCATTATGTGATGTAGTCAATCCATTATGTGATGTAGTCAATCCATTATGTGATGTGGTCAATCCATTATGTGATGTAGTCAATCCATTGTGTGATGTCGTCAATCCATTATGTGATGTGGTCAATCCATTATGTGATGTGGTCAATCCATTATGTGATGTAGTCAATCTATTATATGATGTGGTCAGTGTATTATGTGATGTAGTGAATCCATTATGTGATGTCGTCAATCCATTATGTGATGTGGTCAATCCATTATGTGATGTCGTCAATCCATTATGTGATGTCGTCAATCCATTATGTGATGTAGTGAAACCATTATGTGATGTAGTGAAACCATTATGTGATGTAGTCAATCCATTATGTGATGTAGTGAAACCATTATGTGATGTAGTGAAACCATTATGTGATGTAGTCAATCCATTATGTGATGTGGTCAGTGTATTATGTGATGTAGTCAATCCATTATGTGATGTGGTCAATCCATTATGTGATGTAGTCAGTGTATTATGTGATGTAGTCAATCCATTATGTGATGTAGTCAATCCATTATGTGATGTCGTCAATCCATTATGTGATGTGGTCAATCCATTATGTGATGTGGTCAGTGTATTATGTGATGTAGTGAAACCATTATGTGATGTAGTCAATCTATTATGTGATGTAGTCAATCCATTATGTGTTGTGGTCAATCCATTATGTGATGTAGTCAATCCATTATGTGATGTCGTCCATCCATTATGTGATGTCGTGATTCCATTATGTGATGTCGTGAATCCATTATGTGATGTAGTCAATCCGTTATGCGATGTAGTCAATCCATTATGTGATGTGGTCAGTGTATTATGTGATGTCGTGAATCCATTATGTGATGTAGTCAATCCATTATGTGATGTGGTCAGTGTATTATGTGATGTAGTCAACCCGTTATATGAAGTGGTCAATGCATTACGTGGTGAGCTATCCCTTTATATAGCCACTGCCGAATTATGTGAGGTCGTCAAGCCATTATGCGGCGTCGTCAATCCATTATATGATGTAAACCCGTGTGTATTGCGCCGGAGCTATTTCTTGTTTATACCTCCTGCCGAATTATGTGGTGTCGTTAAGCCACTATGCGGTGTCGTAAACCGTTGCGCGTGCGCAGTCACTCCAAGGTTTGATCTGTATAGTGCAGCCCAAGGAGAAATACATGTACATGTACTAGCTTTGGAAGCATGGTGCATAGTATAGGCCTACAATACAACTAAATTCATTGATGAAAACGCTTTTTTTCATTTTCTTTTTGTAATAAGACTCATAAATCAAAATTAAGCTATTCTTACTTGCTTTCATATATACTAGTCAGCAACTCCGGATGTTTAATATAGTATGAGATTCAGTAAAATATTGATAAAATCATTCGTTTCGTCTCTGGGACACCAATTCAATTTGAGATTATAAATACTGTACAAATTAAAACCTGGAAAGATATACCTTTCTGTTATTTTGTACTCAGCACAGAACCAAGAACCCAGTATCAATATCACAGTATCACTATCAGGACAATTCTTTTAAACAAAATGGAGATATGATGCAGATGTTAATTGGTATGCAAAAAATTAAACAAGACTTGGTAAAAATGAATACGGAATAATATGCCATGGCCTATGTGGTCTGCCATTGAATTTATGGTCTGCGCGTTGTTTTGCATTGCAGGTTGGTGGTTCGATCGCTGTCGTTTTTGCATTACATGCATAAGGTTTATGAAAAATTATGTGCCGTTTCGGTATGACAATAAAAAAATGCCCCTCCAATTGCTGTCCGTATGCATGCTTTCCAAAATACAAAAGGCTGCGGTCCCTAAATCCCTACTGAGTCCCAATGGATATCAAGGGACTGTCCTTCGATTGTATCGCCAACTTCACTCGCCCGGTGTTTGACCGTTGACTGAGTAGATGACATTCCTGGAACAGGTGCCTGTTTATCCCCTTGCTAGTCTACAAGACCTGTGCATTTGCTGCATAACGTTTGGAAGGATTGATTGTCAAAGGAAAGTTTATGTGTAAAACCATAGAGAAAGGAACAGCCGAGTTTGAGAACTTATCTGTGGAGAGTGTATGGGGTGAGTTTTTGACAATAATGTGACGTATCTTCGATAATTTATATTATTGCAAAACTACTGAATGTTTCTGAAAAATACAAATGTCTGTTGAAAGGGTAGATTCCTTCTTATTCCTCCATGGTCCAATGCAATGGTATAAGAACAGTGCTGGTTTCCGTACCTTTCATTAACTGTGTTGTTTGTTCAATCATTCATGGCAATGACATAATAAACCCTATACCATTGGAAAGAGGGCATTAATATGTTTTGCAATTTATGAACTTGAAAATGAGTATACTTTTTTATAGACGCCCTGACTGAGGTTTGACTGAGGCTGTATTGTGTATTTGCTGGCAAACCCGTATTCATGAGCATCCTGTGCCAACTCTCTTTCTCATCTGGTCAAGATAATTTGTATAGAAGATTGACGCACACACTCCCTGCTGAAGTGACATTCACTTCACATTAGGGGTAAATGATAAGCGGATTGGTACACTGATTAGGTGCAAGGTAAGACCTTTGCTCCATGTATGGAGGTAGGAGGGCTAGGTCTGAAATACATATGGAAGGGGATCCCTAAAAAGCAAATCTTGTCTAGTAGGCATGTATGCCCTTTAACACAAGTTTAGTGAATATGAAAGGATAATTAAACTACATATACCTGTACATGTAAGATAATAATAAATATTAATATTCCAGACCAATAAAAGTGGACTGAGATACACAGTATAGTAACTAGACAATAGATTAGTTTCAAATGTATATTTTAATAACGGGAATATTAATTCCCTCTCGTCGTGCATAATTGTCTTATAACAGAGATGTATAGTATCATTTCTACAAAATACATCTTTGGTTTGTTTGGGGAGAGAGTTGAAGTGAGTATAATTCCATGGCTCTGATAATAAGTATCGCCATTTTGGTGTTACTCGCGCTATCACTTTTATCAGTATCAGGACAAATTATGTTGACGTACACGAAGAAATAAAAAGCACAATTAGTTGCGAAATGATACACGTGCACTAGCAATAACAAGTACATTTGTACACAATGACTTGTCATTTCAATTCAGATGGCAGCTGCAAACAATGGTGCAAATCCACGTGGAAATGGCTGCATTTTTGTAGACGTTGAGGAGTTGTCTCATATGATCGACATCGGGTACACCAGAAAGCAGTTAGCAGGTCATTTCGATGTTAGCCTCATGACCATTGCAAGGACCATCCGCCTAAATAACCTTCAAAAGAATCGACTTTGGACCGCTATCAATGGCAAGTTACAATACCATCGTCGTAATCGACACTATTCTATACTTACGAAATTTGTCGGGACGAATGGGCAAATTTATTCGGAAATGTTTGGGCCTTTGTGGAATTGTCGTTGTTATACACATTATTTATTATAACACCAACAAAATGACGATGTCAAAAAAAAAATCACAATTATTAACGATTAAAAAAATCCCTTTAAAGGAAACTTCAAGGCTCCATAATATTTTACAGAGAATTTGCGGCCTGCGTACATAGGGCAAATTAGCATTTTTCATTAAAAAGTGATTTCCTTAAAATGGGCTTTTATTGCTAGCATTGGGCCGCCCGGAAGTCAATAGAACAACTATTCATCAAATCAAAAATCTAAAAAATAATAACAGTCAGTTCCTCAGTTTCGTCTGAAAAAACACAGTAAGTCTGCAAGATGTCCTCGTTTTTACGTGGGAGAGCTGGCAAAACAGCGAGTTTCTTTGTACATGACCCGCTTTCGCAAGCCCTCACTCGTTCCATCGTGACCAGGCTGCTTCGGGCCTAGCGGTTTATGAATATATGGACTGTTAGCTTTCTTGTGATATAAAACATATTTTGATTGGTTAAATAAGTTCGTGGGAACAAAGGCTTTAAAGAGCATTGACCATTAACAGCTAGCGTCTGAAATGACCTTTCATCTAAAGGTCCCGGATGCGCTAGTATACGCGAAGCATCACTTGTGAGGCCATCCATTGCCACTCATAATCTTTCATCGTCAAATGCTACAATTCTACAATATTTAGTATAGATTTTATTTATTAGTAACATGTAAGACTATGTTCTATGGTATCTCTTAAGTTTTTGGTTGAATTTGAAGTGAACTTTTACAAATAAAACTATTTTCCTCTGGCTTTTACTGGATCAATCATACCATAAAGTTGTAGGGGTGAAATCTCTCGCCTCGCCGCGGCAAATTTCATACATTTGCCTTTGGTCACCTTTGATTATGTAGTTCCGAGTAGAAATTGTTTTCAATTTAATCTATGTTTTCCTGTTTCCTATTAATGTTACAATCGGAAAGGTAAGTCGTTCAAATACATACAGTACACTACGCGATTTGTCACAATTTACCATTTGCGTGTGGAATTTGAATAATATCTGGTACACTGACTTGTTCATGTAGCTTGGCACAGTTTACATTTAAATTCTCTAGACCAAAGACACTGTTGCTACAAATAATCACGTGATTCGGGGCAAGCCTTACGCTAGCAATCCCCGGCTCTGGAATGGTCTAGTGTCTTTGTACCATTCTCAACCATTGCGAACAATGTATTGGTGCTGAGCATCTCTAACGTAAATATGCAAGAGCTTGCCCCGAAACACGTGATATAGCAACAGTGTATTTGGTCTGGATAATTTAAAGTCAAACTGTGCCAAGCTGTGTGAACAAGTCAGTGTACCAGATATTATTTAAATTCCACACGCAAATGGTCAATTGTATTTCTTTGTGCTACTGTTTATTTACCCATTCCCACAATTGAACTGCCCCACAATAACGGTCTGTGGCGCGTGACTTTGTGCACGCCTCGGTCCTGTCATGTGGAGCTCAAAGAGCGCTCATGTGGTCAACTTCTTTTATGAGACAAATCCGGGAAAACGTTTCCACAGAGCAACAACAACCGATACAAAAAAGGCTCGATAACAGAATGACTCAAAAGCTGCCCATTGTGTGTTAATTTACATGCTCATTTTAAAACAGATCTTTTACAAAACGACATTCAAAACAAACAAACAAACACCCCAACAAACAAACAAACAAACAAACTTAACCCCCAAAATATAACCTTATACCGGCCCCAAACACCCCCCACAAGTATCAACATGCGAGTGACCATACGTATATTTTCTTATTAGTTATTCTAGACTCAAACCACAAATTGTAAAAATCACCTTCGCAAGGACTGCACCACAGGAAATAAATTACACAATCTTGTTAATATGTTCCACAATACAGACGATGACTTGGATAGAATTATCGGAGATGCCGCGTCTCAACATTCTAATTGGGGTGAAAAAATGATGCAGGGCTACTTGTCTGCTATGCAGATCAAGGTTCAAAGAGGGAAGATAAGAGAGAGCCTGAGACGAGTAGATGCAGAAGGCGTGGCAAGACGGCAACGAATAGCATTGCACCGACGAGAGTACACGGTTGGTGGTCCAAATGCATTATGGCACCTGGACGGTAACCACAAACTCATAAGGTATATTTTATGGCAGGAACATTGAACGCCACCTTATAAAAGCGATCAGCACCAGCCAATTGTCTCAGCCTTTCGGTCAATGAGTACTAAACTCTCAGTTGGAATTGATAGGTTGTACAAAATAGGCATATTTCTTTTTGACTGTACAACATAAAAACATGTTTAAAAACAAACGCATGTAAGACTACGTACGTGTCTGGGTATACGTATCTGCTCATGAGACATTTTACATGAATATTGGTAAAATATTGGTAAAACAAAACAAAAAAAACATGAAGAGGCTGGCAAAATGGCTCCAAAGGGGCGGCGATCTCTTTTGTGGGTGTGTGTGTTTTTACCCGTTTGAAAGTTTGTCACAACTGTGCTTTTCCACTGCCCCATTCATGAATTCGACAGGGTGTGCTTGCAGTGGGTGTGCTTGCAGTGGTGTAAACTTTTGATTAATGGGGGCGGTACTCAATGTGTTTGCTCATAAAGCTTACAGCTAAGTAATGCATTATCTATAATTCTTTTATAATATCTTGTCTTATCTATCGTCGATTGAAAATAAACAAAATTAATGTGTCCCACGTTTTAGGTGGAGAATTGTTATCCATGGCTGTATTGATGGCTACAGTCGCCTCATAACCTTCTTGCGATGCAGTGATAACAACCGAGCAATAACGGTATTTGGTACGTTCAGGAATGCGGTGTCCGAATACGGCCTTCCACAGAGGGTTCGCTCCGATAAAGGTGGAGAAAACGTGCAAGTGTGCACGTTTATGCTGGAAGCAAGGGGTGCAAACAACGGCTGCTTCATCACTGGCCGCAGTGTGCATAACCAGCGAATCGAGCGACTCTGGAGAGATGTATTTACGGTACGTATATATGCGAGTACCCGCTGGATACCGATAACTAAACCAGTGAGTTCCCATTACTAATACATCTTAAAACAATTCTTAATGCCGGTGACGATAAATATGTGGTTTGTCGGTAATAAACCTATAAGACAGGTTGTAGTATTAAAAATATAAGACCGGTTATTATTATTATGCTGATAATGACCTCCGCTTTTGGCAAGGGTAATTACCAGCATCCAGACTACAACCGGTCTGAAACATTATTGTTTACATCCCCAACCACTTGTTTATTATCTTATTACATTGAAGTACACGCAAGTACACGATTGTATTTGCCTTTTTTTAAAATATATTTTTAGGCAGTTTGATCGCTTTTATTTTCCCAAAATGTTGTTGATATTCACAACTATAGTTACTGACAACTATGCACCAACAATTTTATGAGCACACCATCAATGTGCTGTTTTCATTAGTTTATCTTATCTTAGTCTTATTAGCATTAATCTAATATCCAAAACATAAAACAAATTTTTTTTTTAAGGAAATGTTTCAGGGTTGTGTAATTTGATCACTTATGGAAAACAAAAGTTTCGTGGTGGTCTGTTTTTGAAGAAATAAAATGATCACAAAAGGTGCAATTTTTTTTTATTTGTATTGCCTGGAGACACTTCGAAAGTAACGTGTTTTCTGGTGCTCTCAACCCGCGTTTTGTTTTACTCACTCCGCAGCTGAAAACAATTAAAGTTATGGGAATGTAATGAACGGATACACAAATAGTGTAATGGCGTTCCCAACACATCCCCACTGAAATCGGAAATCGCCGGGGCTGGAAATGTTCTGGCTAAATACTTAATTTGCCCTTCACGTACTCATTTATATATATGTATATATATCCGTATATCAACGGGAAAGAAAGGATTTGAGAACACTGTCCTCTTGTAGTAAAAATATATTATTTTCAAAGGCGCCATCATTCAAACAAAAACATACTACGATAAAATCACTGATAGCTAATTGTTTCTGGGGTATTTGCAGGGTTGCACCTCAAGATACTACTCGTGTTTCCGTCGAATGGAACAAAATGGAATTTTCAACCCAGATGATGAAGTGCATCTGTTCTGCCTCCACTACGTTTTCATACCCATCATCAACCACAGTTTAAACGTATTCAAAGAGACATGGCAACACCACAAACTAAGGACGGAGAACAACAACACACCTCTCCAGCTGTGGAGAGACGGTATCTTGCAAGGTTATCCAGTTGACCAAGTTGATGATGTAAGCTCACTTTTGTTTCATCTTTGTAATGACTGTACTGCTTTTTATCCGAATAATACCTTAGCCGTCTTGCTTCCAAACAGACCTTCTTTAGGTTTCGAACTATGTGTGCAGCAATTGTGTTATTAAAATAAAATGTGCAATGTCTGAATAGCTTTATAAAAGCGGTATTTCAGCCCAAACTTCAGTCATTTAGGCTATGAAAATGGAGCGCTGACGCCAGGTAATCCTTTCTGTTTGTTTTAGGATGACCTCAGAGCCTACGGCGTGGACGGTGGCCAAGTTGATGGTCGTGACGAAGAAGAAAGAGTACAGGTTCCTGCAATCCCCTGTCCTCTTTCGGAGATTCAAGCTCAAGAGTTGCGTTATCATTTCCAAATACAGCCCGAAAGATTGCGTAGCACAGATGAATTGATCGCCTACTTTAATGCAGTATTGTTACACGTAAACGACCAAATGAATAATCCAATGTAACTATATGCAGTTTGGGAAAAGGGGTATTCTTTTGTTAGGTTGTATGAGCCGGGGTCATCGGATTCGACAACTTTTTAAAATAGTACATATCAACATATCAACATATCAATGCATAACTGCATATACACGTACTTTGATGTAGATATGGAGTAATCCGGTGTATTATAGTTATAATAAGCGACTTCGGTTGAAAAAGCGACCACTCTCATTGTGAACTCTTAAACATACTGACCAATCATGTAATAAATTTGTAAATTGATGGAATATATATTTTGTTATGGCTTGACTTTTTCTTCTAAAATTTAAAGCTAGTTTTTTTTGTCCAAGGCATTTCTTACAAACTTTTCTTGTGATGAGAACATCTTATCCGAAGATTTACACCGTACAAACGTTTGGTAAAACCATTCAACCAACATGTGTCTTATTTAATACGAAATGTTGGGTGTTTTTGTTCAACATTTACCAAGGTTAAACACCAAAAAACCCAACAATGAGCAGCAGGTTCTATTATTAAAATTGGGTAAAATGGATTACACACAAGTGATAGGCAACAATGTACCATGTCGTTTGGTAATTGCATATTAATTTTATGGTTAAAGTGGATTATACACATAGTGATTGGTTATCTGTACCACTTTGCTGGGTAATTTTATACCTTTTATCGCGTAACAACAATGCCCGGCACCGCCATCAAACCTGAAACAGCGTGTACATGTACACCAATGATACAAAATATGTTAATACAAAAAAAATCATTTTATTCAAAATTAAAAGCCCGGCTATAACTAAAAAGTTGAAATTCATTATAAATGTTTCTGTTACGGAATAAACGTTTCACAACCAGGCAACGTTACATGAAATAGATTTCGACCCGATAACCCACTGTTTATTCAACGAACGCGAATGTCTTTCTTGTTAAGAAGCAGAAGGAGGTTCGTAATTACGCATTCACGAATCGCGAAGCCCTTTGCTGTGACGCCACTATATTTTTAAAAGTGTGGATTCGTATCTACGAATCAACGCTTTGGGCAAAAAGTGTGGATTCGGAACTACTAATCCACGGTTTTCAAACTTCCCTGTAAAACTTACTGCAAAATAAATGCATGTTTTAGCACAAATGTTTTAATCATTTTAACACTGAGATTGAGAACACAATTTAAGAAATGTATACTATAGTTCGAGTCAAAAAAGTTCGTGAACTATCTATGTTGATATACTAAGGCGTATCTCGCACGGATATATATAATGATATGAATAAGTTGGTGACGTAGAGCGATACACATTTGTTATCCAGTTCCCCATTCATTCTCATTAACGTAACAACAAAACTGACACACAATACTGTATAGTCTAGTTCCATCAACTAATTTGTAATAACAACCCCGACAATAACAAAGTTGCAAACAGAATGAACAGAATTAAGAAAGAAATAATGAAAGAAATTAAATAATTTCGTCATCGTCATTATCATTGCGGTCATCATCAAAATACCGAATAGCTTATACCCTCTACAATTTTTGAGATTAACCTAAGATATACCCAAACTAAAACTATTTCTTTGGCCGAATACCGTTTAACAGTGGCGTAATTGTGAGTGGGGTTGGTTACGCCCAATCAATATATGCGGCATATTCCCCATCCTACCTCCAACTCACTTAACATTAAACAAGAACGAAATGTGTTCGAAGTTGTTATAACTTCTTGAGTGCGGTTGCTGTAAAACCGATCAACCTTAAGCCCCAGTCCCATCGGACAGCAGGATACTCCAGGATACTCCCGGATACGAGTCCTTGAGTATCCTTGAGTATCCGGTGGCCTATCCGTGAGGTATCCTTGAGAGTCCGTGAAGTATCCTTGAGAGTCCTTGAGTGTCCTTGAGCATCCGGGAGTGTCCGGCGCTGTCCGGGAAGCCGAAATTTAAAAGTTGGGAGGTTTAAAAATTAGAATTTGTCCGGGAGTATCCGGGAAGAAGTCGCCCGATCCGGGAGTGTCCGTGTTGTATCCTGGAGTATCCGTGTTGATGCCGGGACTATCCGTGACGGTTCCGTGTTGATTCCGGGTATATCCGGCCCCTATCCTGGAGCGAAAAAGACGTCCCGGATCATCACGGATATGCACGGAACCGTCACGGATAGTCCCGGCATCAACACGGATACTCCAGGATACAACACGGACACTCCCGGACACTCCCGGTTAAGGACGAAAATTTTGGGATTTCCAGCCGGATGGTCACGGATACTCCAGGATGCAACACGGTGTCAACACGGATGTGACGCCGGATAGTCCCGGATAGTGACGGATAGTCCCGGATAGTCACGGACACGACACGGATTCAACACGGATTCAACACGGATAAGACACGGACATACCCGGATAACCAAGGATAACCAAGGATATACCACGGATATACACGGATATACACGGATGCGTCACGGACATGACACGGATACTGACGGATGCTTCACGGATAGTCACGGATAGTCACGGACTATCACGGATGCGCCTGGATGAACGCTGAAAAGCATATAAAAAGAGCCATTTTTTGACTTTCATCACTTCTTCTCTCGGGAGTATCCTTGAGGTATCCGTGTCATGTCCGGGAGTATGTCCGTGAGTGTCCGGAACTATCCGGGACTATCCGGGAGTATCCTTGGCTGTCCGGGGGTATCCGGCGCTGTCCGTGGTGTATCCGTGGTGTATCCGGCGGTGTCCGTGTTGTATCCGGCGGTGTCCGTGTCGTATCCTGGACTATCCGGGTAACATGCTTGTAACATGAAATTGCCTATCCTTGGGTATCCGTGTCATATCCGGGACTATCCGTGTAGTATTCGTGTAGTATCCTGGAGTATCCGTGTTGTATCCGGGATTATCCTTGACTATCCGGGCCCTTCTATCCGGCTGTTTTTCTCGACTTTTATCCGGCGGTGTCCGGGAGAAAATGACCCCCCGGATAGCCAAAAATGACCAAGGATACTCAAGGATACTCCCGGATCATGTCCGGGAGTATCCTTGAGTATCCTTGGCCGATGGGACTGGGGCTTAAAGTCCTTCCACTGCAAGAACTCCACGAATCGCATTTATACTGCAAAGTGGCAAATGTAACAACCCCCCCAAAAAAAAATATAAAAAAATAATAATAATAATAAAATTAATTTAATAATGATGATAGTAATAATAATACAAATAAAAAATTAAATTAAAAAATATATAGGCTATATTGTAATAATAATACCATAAAACGCTGATGAACCGGTAATTAACATCAATTTGGTTGAAATGCGGCAAATAACTCGGTCTGTTGAATTAAATCCAAGTACATGTACATGTATAGCTAGCTGTGTGTACTGCACATGTTACTCGTGTGTTTATGTCAGAAATAGCAAATTCGGGTGCAGGAATAATGTTTGTAAGAGCTTAAAAATCAAGAGGAAAAATAATTTAACTTCGGTGTGTTCATCACATCATGTTTGTTAGTACATGTAAAAAATTCGGTTACTGTTATTTGTTAACAAAAATGTCACGATTGGGTAATTTCACGTTATTTCCTACTTTGATTTTAGTCAAAAGGATAGGAAAAAGAGATAAACATGTTTCGATTAAGTCCCTTTAGGTTAAAATAAAATCTAAATACAAATCATGAGTTGGCCCGGAAAAGCATGTGAATGTGCACAATTCGTTCCCGGTTTTTTTTGGGGGGGAGGTCACATTTTACTATAAAACAGTCAAGTACCCGGGAAAGATTCCTAACCTGGAAAAGGACTGTGCGGACGCGGACTCACCTCCACACCCCATTTTATGGTTACATTTTTCCAAACCCGGGGGAACTTACAATCGCCTCCGTCATAATTTGACAGAAGAGGTCCACATCGTCAAATTTACGTGGCAGCCTCAATTCCATAGCACATGTGTGGGCTGTTGGATAATTTTTCATCCCAGAAAGTGGAGTGAAAAACTCAACGTCAACATGTTTGATAAATCCCATCGGCGGCACACTGCTGGCTCCAGTAGCAAATTCTAGAACGTGGGCCAGACTGATGGTGGTACTTAGTCCGTTTGCCATGTCCAGTTTACAGGCTCCACCTAATAATGATAAATTAAAGGTATTTTTGACAATTAAACATTTTGTTAACGAATCCACTTAGTAAACATTTTGACTATTTCTCAAATTAAACAATTTTTTTCCAAAGAGGGTAAATGCGACTGGCACTGTTCGAATATAGGGACATATGGTTTTTGCCATCGTGCATTATTTTGTATGATACCAAAAGGTTTGTTGATCTGACCTTCACATCGGACCAGAAACTGTTCCCAGGAGAATATAGTGTCTTCCTCTTTTTCTTTTAACGCTCGGTCATCGGACCACCGGACCTTGAAGAGCAGACGAATTGTGGAGGCCGTTAGCTTCCTGTCACTTGCAGTGAACAGTGCTTCAAAAGCACCTGTGTTTTTTTTAATTACACTCCACAGGCCTCCAATGTCTTCCAACCCATCCGTGAACTGGTCCACTTCTGATTTGCACCTAAAATTGAGACGTAAACATTCATAAATGTATTTTAATTTCCGTATTTGGGTTCATAAACCCAATGGAGTTAGGTTGGCGTATCGGTTCTTTCCTCGCCTTCAACCGCTGTGACCCCGGTTTGAATCCCGTTTGGTCTAACATGTGGATTGGGTTTTCAGTCCCTGCCTGATTGTGTGGGCTTTTTACAAGATATTCTTCTGGGTTTTTTGCCATAATGTATATAAAAATGTATCCTTCTCGCGTTGTTTTCTTTCGACCGGTTTCTTGGCATACGAGCTACAGTTGCCCAGGGCATTTCGGGGAATCCTTCTTTTGATTACTAGAATTACCAGAAAGAATGTAATAATAAAAGAAAACGAGGCCTAATGGAGTAAAGGTATGAAAATATTATATTATGTCAAATTAAACAAGCAGATTGAATGTTTCTGCCAATCGCCACTATTCCCCCGAATTCAAATAAAAAATAAATTGCTGAACGAGAACATTTTCTATATATGCCTAAGAATTTTTTTCACACACGCACAGCGGTATTGTGCAGTTTCGTTGAATTTCAATATAGCTAAGTTATTGTACACATCATACAAAACTTAAAAAGGCCTAGGGATGTTACAATAAATTGATTGCCCTAAATTCATTCATCTAGTAATTTTGAGATAACCATCTGATCCTGTTTAATACATTTTAAATTGATAATGCATTATGTACCAAAGCCCGTTTGGGCCAGGTACCTCTTTCTCTTTCACAGCGGTGCGTTTCTCTTAAACAGAGGTTTGTTTCTCTTTCTGAAGGAGATAGAGGTAGCTGGCCCTACATGTTCATGTACGAACCGGTAGAACATGTGTTCTTTCAGCAGACTGTTAATGACAACACGTTTGTCATCAACAGTCATGCTGTACACGTTGTTGCATCCGCGGTCGGCTACCCAGTCACCGATATCGTCAATCATTGTGCCAATAGTATCTGGTGTACACCCATCAATCTGAAACAAAATGTGAGATATGTTTCAAATTGTTTTTTTGTACCGCCTTGTCTTTTTTTAGTCCTGTTGGAAATCGACGATTTTGCACACTAACAGACAATTATGACGCCCTTCGAAAAAAAGGCACTCCATTAACCGGGCACTTGTGATAAAAAATAAAACTTGTTCAACAAGACTTGTACTTTTTAAAATTATGTTGGGGTAAACGCTGGTGAAAAAAACCAAACTGAAATTAAAAAGGGTCTGTTTTTAAAAAACAAAAATACCGGGAAATTACTTCCTTACCACCCCATCCCTCGCACTGACCACGCATATACCCATCATTCTTCAAACAACAACTAAATACCTACTTCTTTGATCAGGCATTTGAACATTTTTATATTTTATTCAATTTGTACTTATCGACGTTTTTAATTCATTTTGCTTAATCCATTTGCTTGTATTCAGCGCCTTGAGGCGGAGCCGATCTGCAACTGTTTGTGCTTAATAAATCTCTCTTTACTATTATATAGTACTAGGCGGTCACCCGGGGTTTGTCGGTTCTCGGGTTTGTAGCTACTTCCCTGGATGGATGGGGATTGTGGATACATGTTGACCGAGTTTAAGCACTTGGCGTACTCCTTCATATATCTCGCCGTATAACCTCCAGAAGGAAGCGGCAGGTCCTCAAATTTGCGGTTTACGTTGTTAGCCTTCAAGTATTCGAAGCCCCCCGCATCCCTTAATTTCGGGTACGTCTCCATAAGGCGATTTCTGACATCCTCTGCGTTTGCACCCGACCATATGTTTACAGTTTTTTCACCCAGGCCAGACTCTCGTAAAACATGCTGTGTTGAGGAGTTGGGCACTCCAGCCTGCGGGTAAAACATTCATTGATAATTTTATTTGAAAAATGTTGTGCGGTTGATATGTTTGTTATAAGCACACAAGACAATTGGGTATAAAAGTAGAGTGCCTTGTAGATAATAACAATGTTATATTTATTTCGAAATTACGCTTGCAGTTCTGGTGTAATTTCTCAATTATGCTTTTTGAAGAAAAAAAAAGCACCTGTTTGCATATTCAAATTGTTTGGCAATTTGTCGTCGTTTCATCGTACATAAGAGAACATCTAAAGCATTCACTGAACGATCTCGGTGTACCTTCTCCAGCTACAGTATCATATATAATTATAGATGTCGTGTTACAATAGTGGATTTCAAAAGCAGTATTCTTTTGTGAATAACACAATCACAATACTAACTTATCATTTAATTAGAGTGTTATTCATTTCAAGCTATTCCTTTTTTATATGAATACCCCCAAAAATGACCCCATGAAAAAATATTAATTACAACAACAACAAAAACCGTCTGTTAATGACAACTAGCATGATACACGATAACTAAATTAATATAATGTGCATTTCGCAGGCCCGTAATTCTAAAACAATATATTTGGAGGCTATAATAAATAAAATGTCAATATGGAAAACTTCAATTACCGGCGTAAATTGAACGAACACATTATTTTAATGTTTGTATTTTCCCACGATCGTCAAGGTTACATTATTCATCTTTATGTATTATCTGGAGGAGAGAATTCTCATAGATTATATATACTTACACATCCTGTTTCAGAGAGACAGAAGAACTTGATGTTCGTGGTCTTTCCGTGCTGTGCTCGATTCCTGTTCTTCGAAGAACTGGACGAGCTGCTTCCGGCATATGGGGTCAGCTGCCTTCTCCCAAGAAAAAGACGGCTCCGCTCAGCTGTAACGGGAAAAATGTGTGTTTAAAAATAATAGAAGGGCGTATGTGTGTACGGGGGGTAAATTTGCTGAAGATAAAATAAGGCTGAGTAAAAAAATTTAAAAAACAAAATAGGAGGACCAATTTTTTAAACAACTTACCGAATTTTTAACACAAACAACATTTAAAAGTTCTATTTACGGATCACAAAAAGTAAATATTACAAAAAAAATCACATGCATGTACATAAGTGCTGATAGAACACGTTTTTTTTTCCTTATTCATGGACAGAGACAGAACTTTCAAGCGGTGTTTGTGTTCAAAATTACTTGAAAATCACACTATGAAGTATGAATGATTCCTTCAATAAAAGAAATCTTATTAATTGGGTTTTGTATCATATAGATTTTGAAAGTGCAACATGCAGACTTCGTTAAAACAATGGTAAATAGATCTGTTTGAATATGTTTCATAATTATAATCCCTCTTGCTGTGGTTTGACCGTTAATCAGTCCCCATAAATGGCACACTAAAACAAAGTTGTCAGTCTGGCAACATGGAACATAAACAATATCAGAAATCTCAAAACCGACAACATGAATTATCAAGACTTGTGTTGTCTCCGGTCCAAGCGTTGCAAGAAGTTGAGTTTAATTATTTTGTTGATAAAAAAACCCAAAAGGTTTATGCAAATTGTATATTTTTGACAAAGCAAGTCGCATAGGGAATGTTACGCAAAGTGACAATTCGACCTACCACAAACACTTTGTCTTGTCATCCAATTATATTTACTGAACAGTAAAATGACGATACACTATGGGCTTTTTGGTTAAATGGAAATACAGACAACACTCACCGGTTATTTACAAAACGTTCGTATAAGTAATGTATGTGGTTTAAGGTAAATCTAAATATTCAGCTATAGTATTAAATGTAATGCATTGAATTATGCTTCACATCTTAACACTAACAAAGAATTCCTTTTTGTTTTATCTCAATTGTAACATTATTGCTGTTTAACGAGTTTTTGTGTGAGAAATTCTAAAAGTACAACACCATTTTGATAAAAATTGTCAAGTATCGATAGAAATTGTGTCATTTGATTTGTGTGTTTATTACCTGCAACAGCTACCGTTGACCTTGAGGCAGCAGCGACACATCTGGACTTTAGGATTGCTTGCTCCCCAATTCGAGTAACGCCCAGAACTGTCAGTTGTTCGCTTGACAACATTGGTACTGCTTCCAGCGTAATCTAGGATCATAACAAAGTTATATTCTTAATATTGTGACCCACGTAACAGATTGTACAGCAGCCAAGATTGGGCTATTCGAATTGTTATTTATTCATTGACTTTAAAATTATTATAATCATTGATCATCAAGCATTTAATTAGGTAACAAAGCCAGCGGCGTAGTGACGCATTGTGATTTTTTTGATTGATTTTCTTGTGCGTTTCGGATCTGCACTATACACTATAGGCCTATAAATTTATTTAGGGTAAAAGTGACTTTAACAAATCCGCCGGAGGATTAATTCAACTGAAACTACCCGACTCCCCCACCTCCCCCATCGTGATGCGTGCCTACAACTGAAGACGCGTATCGAAGCTGACTATATACTGATAGCCCATGAATTACTAAAACATAATAATCGTATACTAATTTACTACTTATCCGTCATTATGCATAATATTTAGCTGGGTATAAACACCGTACATTACAACACTGTATGAAATGCAGTGTACATGTAGTTTATCAGACACCAGACTTAATTAAGTGAAGATCGTGATAATGATTGACCAGTCACGTCAGAGGGTTCAACCGATAGGCAAAAGGAGTCCGATTTGTACAGAAGTCTGATATTCATATCACACGGACTACTAATAATATCAATCCCTGTGTCAAAATATAAGCTCAGGTGTTTTCTGAGCTCTATAGAATGCAAAAGTTGAAGTGAGCTGAAAAACTGGAAACAGTTTTGGGATGCTTATGCCCCAGTGATATTGTTTCAAACAGAATTATGTTGCTGTTTGTAATTTTTGTGGCCATCTTGGAATATAATTCAGGTTATACAACTGTGGAAACACATTTAGTATGGAGTGGGGGGGGGGGGGGGGGTTAAACGCCCCCTCCCCCTTTACACAAATTTCCGGTGGCCACCAAGATGCCACAAAAACATCAGTATCCCCGTTTCCTTCACATTAGAAGAATATTTCCACTTTGCAACCCCCCCCCCCCCTTACCAAACTGGGAAAAAACTATCTATAGCCTAGCCTAAGTGTTCCTTCCTTCTTGAATAAACGATGAATGCTATTTCAAAGTATTCAATATTTAATGCATTCTATCTGCCGAATAGCGATGTAATACACCAATCAAGTTATCTTTAAAAAAAATTATACAATTTCACCGACACCTGCATAAGAAAAGTCGAAATTACCCGGGTCAGACGTAACACGGACAAACAAGTCACACTTCTGGACCACTAACTTATAGACTAAACTGTGAACACAAACATGACACTGGCACATCATTTACAATTTCAATTAAAGTAGGCCTACACGCTTATTATTTAGTACTAATTATTAAACTAGCTATGACATTTGTTGGTTGATTTACTTACATTTTCCCTGACGAACGCTGGCAACAGATGAGCCAACCCCAAACTGTTCAAAATGGGTTCCATTCTGCTTATGATGAACTTTTTAAGTTTCTGACTTGAAAGTAAAAAATTAACGCTTGCGTGTAACTCTTTAAACGATGTATATAAGGGTGAGGAAGCACTTGTTGAAAAATGTGTGATACTTCCGCTGATGTGCGACGTGTATACATGGGAGCATATAGAGCAAGAATGGGAGACAGCCAATACTTTCGCTGTATACCACAAGTATAACACAAGAGGGAACCGGAGAACCATTTGTGGAAGGGAACGTTTAGTTTATAAGGTTGAGCTTGTTGATAGATGTATGAGCCAGTTTAGCCAAGCATTGGAGACAGGAATCTGAGGGAAACCTATTTCTCGAGGGATGGCCAGCCAATAATGTAATCAATTCACAGAGGGGGGGGGGGGGGGGGGGGGGGGGGGGCGCATAGAAAGGACATTACAGCTAGACATGCCAGGCGTATATCGGAAGAACAATAAAAGAACCGGGTCTGGTGTAAATCAATGTCTAAGTAATGGGTTGGGCCTTGGTGCCATGAAGAGTAATGAATGATTTATTGCTATTAATATTTCACAAATCTCATCAGAGGTTAACAGTTGATTGTAGACTGTTAGGTGTAATAGCGAAATGTTGAAAACATGTTTTCTGTAATGGAAAGTGTGGAAGAACCAGCACCTCAAACTGAAACAATAAATGATAACCTGAACCCTTCAGAGTATGAATACGGTTGGGATGAGCAATAATACCTCTACATAGCCCATGCAGGCCAGGCTAGAACCCCAAATCTGCAGAACTACGCACAGACCACGAATTCTTGGCCATGCATGCCAGACTACTATCTATAGGCCATGGTATCATTTGTTGTTCATTTTAAACCAGTCTTAATTTAATTTTGCATATAAGCAACACTGAGCTGCATCATATCTCCCTTTTGTTTAAAAGCACTTTCCCGATACTAGGTATTCTTGGTTTTGTGCCGAGTGAAAAATAACAGAAAGTGAAGATCGATTTCAACGTATCCATCCCGCCGCTATGGAAACGTTTTCTAACTTGTACCTCATTAAAGTTTTTACCCACGTGTTTTGTGTCGGTCGATCAAGGTCGACTACCAAACCTCAGGGCGATACCATTGTCTTGTATGGGTGAATAAACAGTGACAAGATAGCCATATATAAATGTATCCGAAATGAACTTTCTGTAATTTCGAAAAAAATTGAGATTCTAAACCACAACAAATGGCAGAAACTATTTAAAAAAAACAATAATAATAATAATAACACATTAAACTATAGCAGTGTATACGGAAAGTTGAAATTTGAGGGAATGTACATCAACATTTGCACGTACCCACTGCTATTACGATCAAAATGTGAGTGATCGCCAGGTCATCGGATATGCTGGAATATATATGATTGTTAAAGATTAATAAATAATTTGGGTATCTTTCTGATAAAAATGAGCAACCAATGAGATTACGTATCACATAAAATAAAAGCCGTCTCAGGAACAGCAAATTCATTCCGTTTGCCAAGGCCGCCCGACCACATGAAAACCAGTGAGGGTTCACAAAAGGGTTTGAGGGACCGTATTTAAAAATGGGCAGTATTTTGATTCACAGTTTTTTAACGGATTTTCAGACAAAAGTGCTTTATTTTAAATTTCTTTCTTGTTTTTGCTTTTGACGAACAGTTTCTGAAATGCAATCCGTTCACGTCAGTACTGGCATCGCGCAAACGTTTTAGAAAAATTAGTATTTCCGTGAAAGAAATGCTGTATACAGTTATAATTTCACAAAGAATTGGTGACCAAGACGAAAATAATGATTTCGTTTATTTACTGAATCTCATACTACTACTAAACATCCAGAGTTGCTGACTAGTATAAAAGAGCAAGTAAAAATAGCTTAATTTTGATTGATGACTCCTATTACGAAAAGGAAAGAAAAAAAGCGTTTTCATGGATGTATTTAATTGTATTGTAGGCCTATGTACAAGAAAGTCAGAGTGCAATCTGTAGTGCACACAGTTTCTTAGCTGGTGTCCACTTCAGAAAATAGCTTAAACCATTCTCCATGCTTAAACGCAGTACATGCGCATCATGCTTTCAACGCTATATATTTCTCCTTGAGCTGCACAATACAGACCACTATAACCTAGGAGTGACTGCGCACGCGCAACGGTTTACGACACCGCATAATGGCTTAACGACACCACATAATTCGGCAGGAGGTATAAACAAGAAATAGCTCCGGCGCAATACACACGGGTTTACATCATATAATGGATTGACGACGCCGCATAATGGCTTGACGACCTCACATAATTCGGCAGTGGCTATATAAAGGGATAGCTCACCACGTAATGCATTGACCACTTCATATAACGGGTTGACTACATCACATAATACACTGACCACATCACATAATGGATTCACGACATCACATAATGGATTCACGACATCACATAATGGATTGACCACATCACATAATGGATTCACGACATCACATAATGGATTAACCACATCACATAATACACTGACCACATCACATAATGGATTCACGACAACACATAATGGATTAACCACATCACATAATACACTGACCACATCACATAATGGATTGACTACATCGCATACTGGATTGACTACATCACATAATGGATTCACGACATCACATAATGGATCCACGACATCACATAATGGATTGACCACATCACATAATGGATTGACGACATCACATAATGGATTCACTACATCACATAATACACTGACCACATCATATAATAGATTGACTACATCACATAATGGATTGACCACATCACATAATGGATTGACCACATCACATAATGGATTGACGACATCACATAATGGATTGACTACATCACATAATGGATTGACGACATCACATAATACACTGACTACATCACATAATGGATTGACCACATCACATAATGGATTGACTACATCACATAATGGTTTCACTACATCACATAATGGTTTCACGACATCACATAATGGATTGACCACATCACATAATGGATTGACCACATCACATAATGGATTCACGACATCACATAATGGATTGACTACATCACATAATGGATTGACCACATCACATAATGGAATCACTACATCACATAATGGATTCACTACATCACATAATACACTGACCACATCACATAATAGATTGACTACATCACATAATGGTTTCACTACATCACATAATGGATTGACGACATCACATAATGGATTGACTACATCACATAATGGATTGACGACATCACATAATACACTGACTACATCACATAATGGATTGACCACATCACATAATGGATTGACTACATCACATAATACACTGACCACATCACATAATAGATTGACTACATCACATAATACACTGACCACATCACATAATAGATTGACTACATCACATAATGGTTTCACTACATCACATAATACACTGACCACATCACATAATGGATTGACCACATCACATAATGGATTGACGACATCACATAATGGATTGACTACATCACATAATGGATTGACTACATCACATAATACACTGACTACATCACATAATGGATTGACCACATCACATAATGGATTGACTACATCACATAATACACTGACCACATCACATAATGGATTGACTACATCACATAATGGTTTCACTACATCACATAATGGTTTCACTACATCACATAATGGATTGACTACATCACATAATGGTTTCACTACATCACATAATGGTTTCACTACATCACATAATGGATTGACGACATCACATAATGGATTGACGACATCACATAATGGATTGACCACATCACATAATGGATTGACGACATCACATAATGGATTCACTACATCACATAATACACTGACCACATCATATAATAGATTGACTACATCACATAATGGATTGACCACATCACATAATGGATTGACCACATCACATAATGGATTGACGACATCACACAATGGATTGACTACATCACATAATGGATTGACCACATCACATAAAGGATTGACTACATCACATAATGGATTGACTACATCACATATTGGATTGACTACATCACATAATGGATTGACCACATCACATAATGGATTGACGACATCACATAATGGTTTCACTACATCACATAATGGATTGACCACATCACATAATGGAATCACTACATCACATAATGGATTCACGACATCACATAATACACTGACCACATCACATAATGGATTGACGACATCACATAATAACTTGTATCCAGTAACATCATAAATTGGTACGTTTGGCGTTCCATACAATGGTGGTAAGGTCATGGAGTTTCCAAAGTGTATTGAACGTGGGGTGCAGTTTAAACTGCACAGTTAAATGAACAAATTGTGTGTGTGAATCGAGAGTGCCGTGCCAGTTCCATCTGGGTGGCTTCCAAACTGCCGGCCGTATAAAACTCGAGCAAAACATGATGAACAAACTTCTGGCGAGACTAGTCGAGTGAAATCTATTATTAGAGACTTTTCGATTTGCACGTTCACAGTGGACTGCGACAAATGCGGTCATTTGTGAAGCATCGACGAACTCGTCGTTCGTAGCAGAATTATCGAACGCGTTCACCCTTGTTTTGCCGTCTGTCGAAAACTGTGACGATAAGTGTGCATAAGCACTATGTTGTAGAAACGAAACACCACATCAGGAAAGAAACACCACATTTGAAGTTACAAAATGGACCAGATTGACTTGATTCTTCAAACAGAGAGTGATGGAAGCGTAAGTTCTCTAAAATTAACACATTTTCTTGTCTGTAATTCCCCTTAAATCAAATTCTTGTAGAATAATCCATAAAATGAACACATTTTATTTATGCATCGCCAATTTGTTGCAGCATAATTATCGAGTACAGTCCTATGCACCAAAATTGGATCATCCTTCCTAAACCTTCACATACAATAATTGTGAATAATAATTTGACTATGAGTTGCTGTACAAGCATTTGTCAACTTCAATACAACTTACAAGTATTTAGTAAAAAATGTATAACAAATTTTTTTTTACATACAAATGATGGTAAGACAAGATTTTAGATTTTTTTAAATATCAAACATGAGAAATTGAGACTGAGAATTGTCTATGAGTATGAGAACCTATCATTTCGGATTAGCTTTGCAACCTGCAATATTTCATTATTTGACTTTATAGTTTCAGACTTTACTGTCTTTACTCTTTAGAATACAATTAGTAGTAGTACAATATTCAGCAGTCACATTTCATGGGTTTTAGTTTTACAAAATACAAAGATTAACACAGGATGGGATGATTTTTGTCAAATTAATGATGTACATTGATTGATTGACCGCAGAAAATTTGTTCAATGCACATCGCTTTATTGCCTGTTGTTCGCACTGGTATCCCACCTTGACGCGGCCAACTACATTATGCAGACGTATGTTGTACGGCGCCCGACTATTGCGAGTACACCTATTGCATTTCTGTGCAGAATATTGACTTGACGCGCCATAAACTATCGTTTATTTTTGTATTTTCTGAGAAGAATAAAAAATCTGTGAGCTAGTAATAATTATGGCATCAGGTCCTTCTCCGTATATATGATTTTGAGCCCACTTTCACATGTACAGTACACATTATGTATACACTATGCCGTGCAAAAGGAATTTGAATAATATCTGGTACACTGACTTGTTCACACAGCTTGGCACAGTTTACATTTAAATTCTCCAGACCAAAGACACTGTTGCTATATCACGTGATTCGGGGCAAGTCTTACGCTAGCAACCCCCGGCTCTGGAACGGTATGGTGTCTTTGTTCCATTCTCAACCATTGTGAACAATGTATTGGTGGCGCTGAGCGTCTCTAACGTAACTATGCAAGAGCTTGCCCCGAATCACGTGATATAGCAACAGTGTATTTGGTCTGTATAATTTAAAGTCAAACTGTGCCAAGCTACGGTGAACAAGTCAGTGTACCAGATATTATTTAAATTTCACACGCAAATGGTCAATTGCATTCCTCAGTGCGCGTACAGGGCCGCTATCGTCGGGCTTCGAGTACTGATGGTGCAGACACTACGTCACAATATCTCGGATGTACCGATAAACCAAAACAAAATGGCGGCTCGCATGACGGTAAGCGCAGTGCGAGAAAATCTGTGTTTTATATGATTACCGAAACCGATAAAAAATAAATAAAAATCAAGTCACAATAGCAATTGACACTCTTTAACATTATGCAATTATAAACTATGATAATTTGTTTTGATTTACCAATACCATAGATCTACATTTTACCAAGACATTAAAGGGAAACTCCACCTACTGTATTACTAATGAGATATGGAGAGTTAACTTGGAGAGTAACAAGTAAAACTAAAGTAACAATCAATTAAAGAGTAGGCGCTAGGCGGTAGGCCTAGTTACAGGGATTTTGAAGCTTACTCAAAACTAGGGAAAAGGACAATTAACACAGTCTGAGTCGACTCGAGTCTTGAACAAGAATTGAAAACAAGGAAAACAAGGAAAACTGTAGAGTGTAGTTCTGCTCCTGACCCGGGCCCTGCACAGTAGAGACAGGTGCAGCTGAAGCTAGCAACCAGCGCAACTTGACGCCAGCCGTCCCCGAAAGCCAGGGAGAAGATGATGTATTTTTACCTGATGGGCGGATACAGGGGGGGGTCCAAGGGGTCCGGACCCCCCCTTTTTTCTTGAGTGAAAAAAAAAAAAAAAAAAAAAAATGTATTTCACCTAACAAGCAACGTACATACATGTACACACATACATACGTGTATTATTCTCAAACCACACACACAAAATAACAACCATATAGACTATGATTTGACTTTTTTGGCTTAGTTTTTCGAGCCGCTAGTTTGTTTATTCCTTCTTATTGCATTTCAGGCAATTACATATTTTAATTTTGTTAACGCTTTCATAAGCTTGAACGGGGCAGGCTTGCCCCAAATGCCAAGCTTGGCTCACCACTGGGCCCATTTACTTGGCAGACTTGCCAATAAAAACACTGGAATTTCACCGTTTGAAGTGACGGTTGAGTAGCCCCAGCAGAACGAGTGCAATAGGCGCTAACCACAGTGTTTATATATTTGTCACGTGACCTAAATTTAAGCTAAATTTATGTAAATTACTAAACACTAAATTGGAACAAACACGCCGCTTTTTCCACCGTTTGTAGAGACGGTCGGAATAAACCCCGCTAGCACAAGCGGGCGTTTGGCGTGTAGTTTTTTAAAGATTAAACACAACTTGTAACATTTTATTTTAACATACAACTTTAAATTAAACTTACTTAATAACTATTAGGGCTTGTAATTTGTTTATTATTTTAAATGGAGTCATTGCCGGTCGCTCCCAGCCAAATCCTGCCTATGTTAAGTATGCCTAAGGTTTATGACCAATTAACCGTTACCTCATTTTACACGTAGTGTGAGTCAGTGTGCGCTGTTTTTAAATCCAAACTTCCAATACCGGTATCCATAATATACTCCTCTGGTCAAAATTTATTTCAAGTTATCATTCCAGCTAAAAATGGTAAATATTAGATTTAAAAAAAAAATGGTATAAAAATCAGGCTTCATATTGCCACAACATTAACAAAAAAATAGGTAGAAATTGCGCCAGAGAGCACCTAATAAACCAAAAAATTTCAGGGCCCTTAAGCGGGCCCTGAACCCCGGCCGCAGGGACTTCGCGCTACGCGCTCGTGATGTGCGCTTCGCGTACATGCTTCCCAGTTACATGTACTCAAATTGTTACACACCCACATTTTTTTTTACACACCCAATTCACAAAATCCTGCCTAAGACCTTGGGTGGACCCCCCCTTTAAAAAAATCCTGGATCCGCCCATGATATGCCTTGCATTTATCGTCGTTATAGTTCTCTAAGGTGAATTTCTCATACTCCTTGTACTTAAAGTCTACATTCGTAGGCCGATTGGCGTCATATAGCAACATGAATTCTTCATCGTCTAAATCGCCGCTGATGTATGCGATAAGAATTTCTTCCCTCATAGTCTATGGAGATTCAGCATAATTCTGATCTAGCTATTCGATCGAATTTCGCGCGAGCGCCAAACATAAGGCATGACGTCACTGAGTGAGCGTAGTCGTAGTGTGAAATCGAAAGGGTAATAACAACATTCAGCGTGCCCGCATACGTATACGTCGCAGTCCACTAGTGACAGGGTTGTAGTCGAGTCCCTGCAAGTCCTTTCACAAGTCCTTTCGTGCATGAAGCCAGTCACAAGTCCCTTCATAAAGGCAGTCACAAGTAACTGGATGAACAATGACAAAGGAATGCCTTTGTCAAAGCTGATTTGAATAGCTTGTGATTTAAATTGGAACTGAAAGACTTGTGATGGACTTGCAGGGACTTACAGGGACTTGCAGGGACTTGTGGTGGACTCGACTACATCCCTGACTAGTGAACGTGCAAATCGAAAAGTCCCTATTATTAGCGTTTCCGTTGCCGACTTTGCGTTGAGGTCATCAAGACGCAGTTTTGCTCATCGAATCTGCTCGCATACTATAGACGCTAACCTCGCACAGATAGATCCTGACAGGATTTTGTAACACACAATTTATGATTAGCAAAAACCATAGTAAATCGATACTAATTAGCGAACCCTCATTGTAAACATTATGTGAATCTTAAGCTCTAATTACTTTAATAAAACATACTGGGAAGAAGATTTCCAAATAATGTATAAACAGTCGCTGAGCAAGACAATGTTCGAGTTTACTAGATATTTTTCTTGATCAAGTTCGTATTAAGGACAACCATTAGTATGTGTTTGAATGTAAGTATTCAAATGATTTTAGATGAGATTTGAATTTAGTCGCAGTGCCAATTAGAGCGTTCAGTTTCGTTTAGAGATATTCAAATACGTTTGACGTTCAAATTCGTTTGTAAACTAGAATGCTGTTTGAGTGCATGGGTGGTTGTGTTGTTTAAATCGCAGGACGCAAGGGTATATTTGGCTGTACTCAGAAAACAAAACCAAATGGTGATTTGGAGCCGTATTAATCAAATTAGCGCGAAACCGAATGACGCGGTGATTACAATGGAAGTTTATTTGTAAAATTGACCGGAAAAAAAATAAAATAAATGTCCTGAAATCCCCCAAATATCATGTTTTTGGATTGTTTACTTAAATATATTCTAACACATGGTTGAAAGGAAACCAACCTAGAAATGACGGGAAAACTCCGGTTGTTTACATCAAACACGACAGTGTACGCATTATACACATATACGTGTTTCCTGTCGTTTTTATTCAATGTACGATATACACATTGTGTGTGTCCATAAATTGCACGCGACACCGATGCACAAAATGTGGTTTCTCACACGGTCCGCAAAAGGCGAACACTTTGCGGCTCGAATCATGACTACACCCAAACTGCTCGAGTTCCTGGGGTAATTTGTGTGTTCCTCGAAACTCGTTGTACACAAGAATAACACAAAACGCCAAGTTTTTAAAGGATGGTTGTGTGGATGTTTTTCTCCTACTTTTAAATGCTTTTTTCGGTTAACATAATTTCATTCAAAATGCGTCGTTTTTGTAACCCAATTGGGCGATTCCAGGAATGATAGTGCCCCTTTAAAAATTGTTTATTTCCCCCCTTAACGTCGTTTGTTGTTGCCCTTTAACATCATTTGTTGTTGCCCTCGAGTGCGTAGTTTAGTTTTTGATATTTCCAAAGATAATGCTTCAATTTTGTCATATACCGCACCTCCGATACTAAAGGCACTTAACTTTAAACATTAGTCAACATCAGATGTCAATTAGTCCAAGGTACAGAGGTTTAAAGTACAGCATAGCCTATAAATACAACGTATCACCTGTGTTACTAGTACTACTGTCGTGTGAGTTTTGGTTTGAGATACTCGGCATCTGCGCAATTGTCCTTCTGTTTTCCCGACACACCTCTAACAACCACACAGCAAAGATGAATGTAAATATCCGAATTCTTTTTTATATATATATTTTTTTAGGGTGCATTAATGCGTAGGCCTATAAAACATTATGTAACTAAATTATTGCCACTGATTTTTGCAAACGGTAGCGTTCGAATTGGAAAGTAACGTACTTTATCGACTTTTAAAGTTTGTGATTAAAATTATTAATTGTTTTATTAAATTTTGTTAACCCAAAACAGTTCGCGTCGGATGTCATATATACACGCAAAGTTATTCCGGAATTCAAAACGGATGACGGATAACCAAGTCACGGGAAAGGTCGGAAATATATGTCAGCGACCGATTCGCAGCGAGCGAGGCCGCAAATATTAGAGTGTGTTACCCACAGATGCCGGTCTGAACCGGTCTTGGATCGAGGCTTGTGAAAAAGAACCCCGTGCCTATAGGCCAGGTCAATGTAAAAAAATAATCCCGGCGCGAACTGTTAAAGGTAGGATACACCATTGGTAATTGCTTGAATTGTCATGAATGGGTAGATTTGGAGGGTTGTATTTTATAGTAAATATCGTTTAACTGACCTATCCTAAGTTTTACAATCATGGATGGCGAGAAAATCACGAAAAACAGCGTTTGTTTTCAACCGGCGTCGAGCAGTTATTCTTATGTTATTTGTGTTTTTTTGCGATCGCCGTCTGGCGATTTTTCTTTATAAAATTCTATTTTCCAGAATAATTACAGGATATCTAGCGCAATCATTTTTCTGGATGCCTATAATCATTATTTACTTTCAGATGATTAAGATATTTCTTAATAATTCGGTAGTAATTTTGTTCGATATCTGCAAATGGTGCATCCTACCTTTAACAAAATCGGGTTCGATATTTTTAATGAAGGATTTTATTGTTTGGGGGGTCTCAGCAGGAGTGCACCGGTTCGCTAAACAGCAATGAGCCGTCTGTATCACAAGAGAAACACCATGATTACCAACGGGCCTCAAGGCGTCTTATTACGGTGGAACCCATCTTGATTCTTATCAATATGGTCCAAGGAGCGCTCGTCACTCTACGGTACACGTACATCGAGCATCGACTAGCCGACCAAGCCCACTACATCTTACCGACCAGTCAAAATAGCTGCTTCAGCCAGGACACGACCGACAGACGAATCGAGGACGAGACATCGCTCTGGGTGACGGGGATGAAGGATATGTCGGTCTTCCCGCCGATCGTGGTGGCTCTGGTGCTCGGCGCGGCCAGCGATTTCCTCGGCAGGAGACCCATGTTCATCATCAACGGCTTGGGCCACTTCCTGGCGTCGGTCTTGTTCCTGTGTGTCGCCATCTTCAAGCTGCCGCTGCCGCTGCTCATCGTCGGAGAAGCCATATTGGGTTTTGCTGGGGATGCTGTCTTCACTGCCATCATCGCCGAAGCTTACGTGGCCGATATCTACTCGGGTAAAGCCCGCACCTACCGACTGGTCATCATCGATGCCGTGATCTTATTCTCCTTCGGAATCATCCAGTTCGTCATTGGCGAGATTCTCCAACATACTAACACCAACTTCGTCCTGGTTTACGGGATCACTGTGGGACTGGCGTTCGTCAACCTTGTGTACACTTTGGTCCCGTTCTTGCTCTTAGAGACGGTGAAGCGCAGACCCTTTCCCCGAGGCGTACTGAAAGAATTGGCCGTGAACATTCTTTCTCTCTTCGGCAAATCGCACGCTGGCCGCAGGTGGCGCCTTTCGCTGAGCCTTGCCATTGCTTTTCTCTGGACTCTCATCTTCGAAGCAGTGGGAGGTAACATAATCATCTATGGACTGGCTCCAGATTTCTGTTGGACGCCTGAGATTGTGGGTGCATACGGTGCTATCATCAACGTGTTACCGGCAGTAGGTAAGCTTTTTATATTGGCTTGATCATTCGTCACATGGGCCATTGTTGAATAGTATACCAACATTCTAGCTTAATCGAATGCTTATTGCCAAATTCCAAAAAGAAAAGCTATAGAGATTTCCCAAGCACAACCATGGAGGAATAAGAGCGGAATACATACCGAGAGTGATTTACAACCTATCTCAATTGTGGCCACAAGTTGATTCATAGTCGGGTTGAACTCAACCCTGGGCGAATCCGCTGCCGCCCAAGAGTTTTGGATTGTTCTAACCCTGTTTTTTAACCCTGTGTTATTTTACATTTGCTTTATGCAAAGTGAGCTTATTTCGCTCAATTACTACTATTCTGGGAGACTTCCAACCCGGGTTAAAAATCTCATCCTGATCTGGAATATCAGGGGTTAAATTCGACCCGTGTTGAAATCAATTTGGGGGTTAATAAGATAAGTAGTTTGCAGTAACATATGGTAATAGTGAGATGTGTGATTCTGAAAAGAACTACTGAAACCACTGAAAAGAACCACTGAAAAGAACTACTTATCTTATTGCCTTTTCGCCATGCAAAACCTTCAAATCTAATCTGGGGGTTGACGCAGGGTTGGCGCAGGGTTGAGCAATTCCAAATGTGAAACATTGCCACATGTTTTCAACCCTGCGTCAACCTTGCGTCACTAACCCTTCGATTCGCATAAGCTACACAACACCACCCATTTCTCTCCCGTGCCTATATACATAACACAGTGTCCATAATTGCGGTTCCGGTACTGAGCCTGTGTATGTCCACATTCTGGATGGTGTACATCGGCTTCATTTCGGGTATCGGTTATATGATCGCCACAGCACTAGCATCTACAAATGTCTGGCTGGCATACCTAGGTGAGTCTATGGGCCTTTTCGAAACCTTTGCTTTGTCTTAGGCTTCGGCTTCGCCTTCGAATTCCGAATTACTGAGAAGCAAATAGGAATAGAACCAAATTGAAATATTCAAAACTGTTGAGTTCACATCAATCGATTGAATGTTTCTGAAGCTCAACAGGCATCAGAATTTCGCAGGAGATCTCGCAGTTAGGAGCCTACAATCGCCTTAAGCCAAAGACGAAAACGAAGCCAGTGATTAAAAAAAGCGCCATGAGACCGGAGCGCGGGTCTGCCTAGACCTGCAGTTTGTTTGTGGTGTAAATCGAGGAGTTTCCTTTGTTGCTCTCGAAAATTTCCTTTGTTTGTACTTTGTTTTTCCGACGGCTCTCATTGGTTTTGTACACGAATCTCAATCGAGGTCGTCCTCGATTCTAACCCTAACCCCAATTCACCTTCGTGTCGCCAGGTATGTGTCCTCCATTTACACCATAAACAAACGCAGGCGCGCGTATGGAGCAGACTTGTGTTTAAACAAATCATAAAAGAACGGTTGTTTGATTGTTTTATTTGTTTAAACCAAGGAAAACCAACGTGGCCTGTCAGGTAATCATGATAGGTTGCCAAAATGTAGGCGGCAGTGTACAATCCAATTAATAGTCGGTGTATGGTGAATCACATGACTTTATGCCGGTGGTTCTAATTGGGAGGGTTTGATTACTAGGGAACAAGGTTGAGAACATTATTCCTCGCAATTTTGCCTTTAAAAAAAAAAACACTTGTTATGTATATTTCAGTATAGGAAGCTTTCAAAGATAGGCCCCAAATTCCTAATTTCCAAATGCTTTTCGAAAAACTTTAGTTTGGTCGTTAACTCTTATAGGGATATATTTTCCTTCACATTTTACATTTCTAAACAGCGAGTCCTTGTGGTATTTGCTGGTATTATGGCAATGCAGTAAGTATGACGATACGGATAGACATCGTCATGCTGCACGAATTTCAAACACTATGGGGCCATAAATTGAAATTGAACAGTTATTTCCAAAAGTTTCGAAGCGTTGATTACCTGATACGGACAAACATTCAAGATGGCGGTGCGTGCATTAAACTGCTTATCAGCAATGCTTGTCGTCAATTATATTTTCCATTAGGATGAGTACTTACACAACCTTTCACCTTTGTTATCAATGTAGCGCTTCTATCAGCAACTTGCACACCGATTGTTGAATGTTTGTTGGGGTCAATCCATAGAGCTACAATAGGTCAAACTTCAAATACACGCGCTAGTCTAAATTAAATGTGCTTCGAAATAACTAATATGAAAATTGACCATTTTGCTTCAAAACGTGATTAACACTTTATACTCATTTATATTCAATGTATTTACATGATGCAATGTTTTACCTATCAATCCTACAGCGCCAACGATAGGTATGTTCCTACTAGTTCCTCTGCCAATCGCAAAAACAAAATGCTCAGAGCAAGTAGACGACAAGGAACAAGGTAAATCAGAGTTTCTGTTAATCTGGCGATTAAAATACTGATGAAGTGGAGTATATAATTGTATCTAAACAAAAGTATAGGTGAAAACCACAATAACCTTTAAAAACAAAACATCCGCTCACTCTGTGGGTCTTCTTCGTTAAAGTAGTTAAGATTATGGTTTAGCTCAATTTGAAGAACCGTTTGTGCTCCTATAACTTAATTTAGTTTTTGTCTCGGAAGCATGCATTGTTTACGTGTCTAAGTGACAAAGCCAATTTTGATTTGGGTGCTTATCTGCTCCTTGAAATTTGCCCCTGTGTGTATGCCCATAGTTTGTCACTGGTGTTTAGCTGGTTTTTGCTTATACATGTAGCATGAAAAGCACATGGAGTTTTGGCTGGTAAACTTTTTTGTTTTTACTAAGCAAACTTTGTTGTGCTGAGCAAATATGTTTTTGCTGAGCAGCTCCATGCAGTGTTCTTATCCTTTTCCATCCTCATCATCGATTATGTCAGGGGCTGTGTTTGGGTGTTTAGCCGTCGTGATTAGCTTAGCTCGCTTCGTCTCTCCCATATTGCTGAACGGAATTCTGGCGACGGAACTCAGGAAGCCGGAGGGACAGCGCCACCCCAACCTCACATATTACGCGGCTGCTGGTATCCTCCTACTTCCCATCGCAATCAATGCGTAAGTCAAGCTTTGCTGATCATTGAGATGTTGGTACTGGGTCATTATAGCTACCAAGTTTGAACACGGTGTCCTTGTAACGTTCAGAACCTGTATAATGTATATATTGAACCTGTACACGCACGTAAAAGAAGCCAGTCACACTTATCGCTAAAGAGAAGGGGTTCGCCCCGGTGTTTATGGCATTTCGTTCATCCTCCTACTGGTTTTTTCAGGCTTACGAGCTTACAGTGCTTTGGGCGTTTTTGAGGAATCCTCGGTTTCATTGCCGAAATAAATAATAATAATAATAAATAATAACCTGTTGTGAGGCAATTTCAGTACTTCTACATCACTACGGATATTTGCTATATGCATGTTTAGTATAATACACAGAATCGACCCATATACAAGCTTTAAGTTAGTTACTCTATCCTGGAATACAAGTAAATCAGTAGCTATACACAATGACATAGTGTACCATAGTCCATAGTGTGACATTTGTTACCCAGAACATTATTACCTGTACATGTAATTTATCTACAATACCGTTATAACAAAAAAGTATGGTTACATTTAGTGGTCGGTTAGTAGTTTGCAGAGAAGTTTTGTACAATTTTCATGACATTTGTCATGAAATGTCAATTCTTTTTAGGAAACTAATGTTCGAATGGTACAAAACTCGTCCAACCCTGTCCAACATCAAAGACAAAATTAATATCAGGAATAAATATTGGGCAATAATTCTTATCAACTCTCTAGGATTCTGCACATCTTTCAACCCAAAGTGAACGACTACGAATGCCTAGAAGAGACGCCTGTGGGCCATGAAGAGACCGGGTACGGTACAACGGCTGCCGTAACAAGAAAGACCACCTAATCAACTAAACGGATGCAATATCCGTTATAGACATTAGACAATAATGGGACCACCAAATTATTAAACTATAACTTGTATCAATAAGAGAAACAAAGCCCATTACCCTTTGTTTGTTTTCATTCCCCCCTTCACATTAGGTAAACAAATAAATAGTTTTCCGTCTTAACTTTTTTGGGGGAAAAGGAGGACGAGGGCCCTTTTTTCCAACAAGGCTAGGCTTGGCGTATTTGTATGGACTTTATGGCAGAATTAATATAGTGTCGCGTCATAAGATAATAATAAGTATTCACTCTTGCATAACTACACACCGAAAGACTCGCAAAACAAAACAGTTAGGATCGGGAAAAAAGTGCCAATGTGAAATTGACTTTCTTTTTTAGGGGGGGGGGGGGGGGTTAAAGACATTTTTGTTTTTGATGCGGCAGTAAAACAAAACGAAGATGCGCGCGAGGAGGAGAAACTACTATATTTTTTGTATTTGGCCTTATCAGTTGGCATTATTTTTTAACAGTTGGGTGAGACCGAGGTAGGACGTATTTTAAATATGGGTCAAGTGATTTGTATAAGAATTTTCAAGGAATTTGCCAAGTTGTCGAAGACAACGTTACAAGAGTATAGGCTGAACGTAACATAACGAAGCAAGATATTTGTGGTGTCAATGTGCTTGCGGAATGTTGTGGTTTCTCAAGCATTCTGTGTAGGCTTTTAGGGGTGGGGGTGGGGGTGGGGGTGGGGGTGGGGGCGTTAAGTAACAACAGTCAAGAGTGTATAGATATGTTACTAAAGGGGAGTTCCTTGGTCTAATATCGTATCATATCACTACAGTATACGTTCAACAGTTTGGGTATTTGAAATAGGTTCAGCGGCGTAATTATAATAGTGTTAAAGATGGACTACAACGAAAACTCACACATTAAATTTATTATCGGACCTTGTTTATGTTGTGTTCAGGTAACACTTTATTGTTACGGTCATGTTTTTCTCTAAATAATTTTGTTGCAATTTGACCGACAAAATTAGACCTCGATTCTTCGATTTTGAAATTTCCCGCCCTGTACTGGTTCCCGGCAAAGATCCACTGAAAACCACAATAAAATCCACGATATAGTACCAGCGGACTTGTAAACCAGCGAAAAGTGATGACGTACTACCCATGAGCAACCGAGAGTAAACAAAGGACGCCATGTTATTCCGTGTGTATTATGTATGCGTTTTCATGCAGAGGCATGAAGTTTTTACGAATCTTTTTTTTATAGTGTATCACTATCACTCAGCTACAATAATGCCAACTTCATGTGTTGTTGGTGGATGCACGAGAAAATTGTTCGAAGAATCCAGAGATTAATTTTGTGCAATTTCCGCGGGATCCTGCGTTATCAAAGGAATGGGTGAAGTTCGTAAATATTACACGAAAGGATTTCACCTTCTCGGAAAGAAGTAGGCCTTTGGTTTGTTCAGCACAATTTTCAGAGGACTGTGTTGAACCTTCAAGTGCTTTGAAAAAATCACTGGGATTGACAACAAAGTTTCGTTTGAAGGGGGGGGGGGCAACAAGGTACACAAATTGTTCAAGGGGGCACTGGATACTGATATCATTGTGTGCAATTTAAAATTGCATGGGGGGGGGGGGGGGGGGGGCACGGATTTAGCCAACAAAACGAAAAGTTCTGATTTTTTTTAAAGAGATTTTTAAGATTGCTCCTGGGTTTTACGTTGATCGTTAATGTATTTCAAAATGTTACTTTCTGTTTAAATATAATTTGACAAGCTTTTGTTATTCCACCTATATTTTTGTAATGTGACCAACGTAATTATGTTTCTACATTTGAGTTTTAATTTTTTTAATTTTTGTTTAAACAACAGTAAAGAGGTAAACGCGCACATTTATTTAGTTTTACAACAGAAGCTGTAAAACTATTATTAATTGTTCATAGGAAGCATGGCATGTGGCAGAGAACCCCCCTCCTCCCCTCCCCCCTCCCTTCCTCTTGTGTTGGCTATTATGTTGCCGGAATCTCAGAATTTCTTTTTAGGTTTTAAGGGGGAATCATTAGGTAACTAGTGTGTATAGGGTAAAGGGATAAGAGGGGGTACCCCTCTGTCACATATCGTGCTGGGTATATGGGTATATGGTTTTTCCCTCCTTATAGGCCTATTCATTCGGGAAATAATAGCACCGGCGTTTGACGTTCGGAAATAAAACACTGCCTAAATAATGTGTGATATACCCAGTGGATTTTAAAATATCTAGAAATCGGTTGACATATTTCCACCAACAATGTTTTAGTATATTTGGACATCAAACCCGAGAGCCATTGATGCTGTTCAGTATAGCCGATTGCTCGGTATAGCGGCGTTCGGTATAGCGGCGTTTGGTATAGCTGCGTTCGGCATAGCGGCGTTCGATCGGTATAGCGTTAAAATGTTGCCATTAATAGTACACCTTGAAAGTTAAGCCTACTTTTCGTCTACGAGAGTGGGTTGTAAACCTGAGATTCCATATTTCTCCAGTAATTCCGAGTTCAAAAGTAGATGTAAATAACCTGATCATTGCGCACTTCGTAATCTGGAAACGCCGTCACGCGGTACTTGACCTTACAACTGGTTCTACATTAGATAAATAACTATAAAGTACAATGGATGAGATAAGCGCGATACATTTACGTTAAGGGTACACGCACCCTAATCCCCGGTTGGACTCGAGCCCACAACCTGCGCCCTGGGAACAAATGAAGAATCAAGTCTTGGAGCAAGACTACCCAAACACCATTTCTCATTTTTCGTCAATTGTTGGAGGATTACTTCCTCCCCATCTACTCAGAAATCTACACCTATGTAAAGAGTGTATGAATGGGGTACTAAGGGGGGAGTCCTTCGTCTCATATCGTGCTGGCTGCTGGGTATAGGCCAATTAGCTGAGCTTGCCATATTATGAAGCAAGATTTGAGGGTCACTGGGCTTGTGTGGTTTTTCAGGATTTGTTTAGGTTTTTAGGGGGGAGGGTGCGTTATATAGGTAACAATAGTCTAGAGAGTGTATAGGTATTATTAGTATTACGAATAGGTATTAGCGAATCCGTCCGGAATGCTGTTGTCAACTGCTCTACACCATAGAACACGGCCTGTGTCACAGGTGCTCGCTCGGTTTCATTGTACAGTGCAGCTGCTGGACAAAGGCTGCTGTGCAGCCATGCGTATAACCCGGTGAGTGAGGAATTAATACCGATATCAAAGGATTAACCAACTACAGTCTGGAGTTTGTATAGCGTAGGAACAAGAGAGGGGGTGATGTTACCCTTATGCCCAATATCGGGCAGGGTATCAGGTTTTGGACGAGGTCTCGGAAAGTGTTAGTGTATACAGTGTTACAGTGCTATGAGCAACACCAGATATTCAGTCTGTCGATTTTATGTCAAGTTTATAGCGATGCCTTACTTTCCTATCGGTTTCACACCAACATTCGCCATTGTTGCGGTACCGGCGCTGCGTCTGTGCATGTCCTCATATTGGATGGTGTACATCGGCTTCGTTACGGCTATCGGATATGTTGTCACCATGGCCGGCATTAGCACCCATGACACTGTGGCTAGCCTTTATAGGTGAGTTCGGACAAAGATGGTTGTTTTGATGTCTTGGGTGTATTCGTGTTTAAATATATAACAACAACCCTTTTTTATTCGCCTGAACGATGTTTACTTTTTCACTTTTTCTGCGAATATTCAGTGTGTCCGTCCGTACGTACCGTGTATTTTTTGTTTAATAGAGCTTGGAAGTTGACCCCTGGTGTTTCCGAGTTTACAAAAAGCAAAAAGCAACCGGATGATTAAAAAAGCATCCGAGTTTTAAAAAAGCATCCGAATAAGAAATCATCAAAATTAGGAAAGATCCGAGTTTACAAAAAGCATCCGAATTAGGAATGCATCCGAATTAGGAAAGCATCCGAGTTGTAAAAATACGTCCGATCTTGTTGACATTGATTCTGCTTCGTACCCCTGCCGATTGCGAAAGCTAACATTTCCAAAACAATTTGATGACAAAGAGCAAGGTAATTTAAGGTCAAGTTCGATCAAGGAACTATAGTTAACTAGTGATTAGTTCGTGACGTCATTAGGGCATGCGCACTGAAGTTGAAGTGCGAACGACTCTAGTCGAACTATTGATAACTGCTGGTTCTCTCTGTACTGTACTATTAACACGGCTATTGGTTACCATCGATGCGACCAACCGCGGTAGGCTGGTCTTTGATCGAACTTGGCCAAGGTTGCAGGGCCACGGCTTTATGCTCCCTATTTGAAAGTATAGCGCCATCATTGTAAACACGTTCGTCGTGGTCTCGGATTCAGAAGCTGTTCATTTCTAGGAATACCGCCCTCACTTGAAGTTCAAGACATGAAATAAATAATTGGCCTTCGTACAAAGACAGTGTAACGACTCGGTTTTAATTGTACAATCATCCATCTTTTTGCAGCATCGTGTATAATCATTACCGTCGACGTCGTCACAATATGCGTGTATGAAATATTTTGTTATAAAAAGAAAACAATTTGGTAAAATACTTTTTTTTTTGTAATGCATTATTTTTAGGAGCAGTGTTTGGATGCTTAGCGTCGCAATCAGCTTAGCTGGATTAATGTTGCCAACCCGCAACCCAAAGCCTCGGGTCACTTACTACATGGGAGCTGGGATACTGATTCTGCCTATTATAATAAATTTGTAAGTGCGCACCATGGTGACACCCCTATGTTCCGACACCCCTATGGACACCCCTATGTTCCTACACCCCTATGTTCCGACACCCCTATGTTCCGACACCCCTATGTTCCGACACCCCTATGTTCCGACACCCCTATGTTCCGACACCCCTATGTTCCGACACCCCTTTGTTCCGACACCCCTATGTTCCGACACCCCTATGTTCCGACACCCCTATGTTCCGACACCCCTATGTTCCGACACCCCTATGTTCCGACACCCCTATGTTCCGACACCCCTATGTTCCGACACCCCTATGTTCCGACACCCCTATGTTCCGACACCCCTATGTTCCGACACCCCTATGTTCCGACACCCCTATGTTCCGACACCCCTATGTTCCGACACCCCTATGTTCCGACACCCCTATGTTCCGACACCCCTATGTTCCGACACCCCTATGTTCCGACACCCCTATGTTCCGACACCCCTATGTTCCGACACCCCTATGTTTCGACACCCCTATGTTTCGACACCCCTATGTTTCGACACCCCTATGTTCCGACACCCCTATGTTTCGACACCCCTATGTTCCGACACCCCTATGTTCCGACACCCCTATGTTCCGACACCCCTATGTTCCGACACCCCTATGTTCCGACACCCCTATGTTCCGACACCCCTATGTTCCGACACCCCTATGTTCCGACACCCCTATGTTCCGACACCCCTATGTTCCGACACCCCTATGTTCCGACACCCCTATGTTCCGACACCCCTATGTTCCGACACCCCTATGTTCCGACACCCCTATGTTCCGACACCCCTATGTTCCGACACCCCTATGTTCCGACACCCCTATGTTCCGACACCCCTATGTTCCGACACCCCTATGTTCCGACACCCCTATGTTCCGACACCCCTATGTTCCGACACCCCTATGTTCCGACACCCCTATGTTCCGACACCCCTATGTTCCGACACCCCTATGTTCCGACACCCCTATGTTCCGACACCCCTATGTTCCGACACCCCTATGTTCCGACACCCCTATGTTCCGACACCCCTATGTTCCGACACCCCTATGTTCCGACACCCCTATGTTCCGACACCCCTATGTTCCGACACCCCTATGTTCCGACACCCCTATGTTCCGACACCCCTATGTTCCGACACCCCTATGTTCCGACACCCCTATGTTCCGACACCCCTTTGTTTCGACACCCCTTTGTTTCGACACCCCTATGTTTCGACACCCCTATGTTCCGACACCCCTATGTTCCGACACCCCTATGTTCCGACACCCCTATGTTTCGACACCCCTATGTTCCGACACCCCTATGTTCCAACACCCATCGTGGGGGCTGAGGCAACTTTTCTGCGTACGGCAATTCAAGATTTTAAATGGGGGAACCCATTAACACGGCAATAAAACATCGATACCACACAACATAATTTTCGGCGTTTTGGGCTGCAATTAGCACGTAATGCACGTACAATCATGGAGGGACCCCCATGGAAATATATATAATATCCTTTAAGCTTTTGGTGGTCGCATAGGGCCTATACATGCGCGTGGTCGCATATATACAGATGCGCGGTGGTTGCATATATACAGATGCGCGGTGGTCGCATATACAGATGCGCGGTGGTCGCATATACCGATGCGCGGTGGTCGCATATACCGATGCGCGGTGGTCGCATATACAGATGCGCGGTGGTCGCATATGTAGATGCGCGGTGGTCGCATATGTAGATGCGCGGTGGTCGCATATGTAGATGCGCGGTGGTCGCATATGTAGATGCGCGGTGGTCGCATATGTAGATGCGCGGTGGTCGCATATGTAGATGCGCGGTGGTCGCATATGTAGATGCGCGGTGGTCGCATATGTAGATGCGCGGTGGTCGCATATGTAGATGCGCGGTGGTCGCATATGTAGATGCGCGGTGGTCGCATAATGTAGATGCGCGGTGGTCGCATAATGTAGATGCGCGGTGGTCGCATAATGTAGATGGGCGGTGGTCGCATATGTAGATGCGCGGTGGTCGCATATGTAGATGCGCGGTTGTCGCATATGTAGATGTGCGGTGGTCGCATATACAGATGCGCGGTGTGGTCGCATATGTAGATGCGCGGTGGTCGCATATGTAGATGCGCGGTGGTCGCTCCAAATGTAGATGCGCGGTGGTCGCATATACAGATGCGCGGTGTGGTGGCATATGTAGATGCGCGGTGGTCGCATATGTAAATGGCGGTGGTCGCATAATGTAGATGCGCGGTGGTCGCATATGTAGATGCGCGGTGGTCGCATATGTAGATGCGCGGTGGTCGCATATGTAGATGCGCGGTGGTCGCATGATGTAGATGGGCGGTGGTCGCATATACAGATGCGCGGTGGTCGCATATACAGATGCGCGGTGTGGTCGCATATGTAGATGCGCGGTGTGGTCGCATATGTAGATGCGCGGTGGTCGCATATGTAGATGCGCGGTGGTCGCATATGTAGATGCGCGGTGGTCGCATATGTAGATGCGCGGTGGTCGCATATGTAGATGCGCGGTGGTCGCATATGTAGATGCGCGGTGGTCGCATATGTAGATGCGCGGTGGTCGCATATGTAGATGCGCGGTGGTCGCATATGTAGATGGGCG
Source organism: Crossaster papposus (assembly GCA_037893245.1). NCBI lineage: Eukaryota > Metazoa > Echinodermata > Asteroidea > Velatida > Solasteridae > Crossaster > Crossaster papposus. The sequence goes on from JBAIAA010000483.1 coordinate 336,344, forward strand.
GTGGTCGCATAATGTAGATGCGCGGTGGTCGCATAATGTAGATGCGCGGTGGTCGCATAATGTAGATGCGCGGTGGTCGCATATGTAGATGCGCGGTGGTCGCATAATGTAGATGCGCGGTGGTCGCATAATGTAGATGCGCGGTGGTCGCATATGTAGATGGCGGTGGTCGCATAATGTAGATGCGCGGTGGTCGCATATGTAGATGCGCGGTGGTCGCATATGTAGATGCGCGGTGGTCGCATATGTAGATGCGCGGTGGTCGCATATGTAGATGCGCGGTGGTCGCATATGTAGATGCGCAGTGGTCGCATAATGTAGATGGGCGGTGGTCGCATATGTAGATGCGCGGTTGTCGCATATGTAGATGTGCGGTGGTCGCATATACAGATGCGCGGTGTGGTCGCATATGTAGATGCGCGGTGGTCGCATATGTAGATGCGCGGTGGTCGCTCCAAATGTAGATGCGCGGTGGTCGCATATACAGATGCGCGGTGTGGTGGCATATGTAGATGCGCGGTGGTCGCATATGTAGATGCGCGGTGGTCGCATATGTAGATGCGCGGTGGTCGCATATGTAGATGGCGGTGGTCGCATAATGTAGATGCGCGGTGGTCGCATATGTAGATGCGCGGTGGTCGCATATGTAGATGCGCGGTGGTCGCATATGTAGATGCGCGGTGGTCGCATGATGTAGATGGGCGGTGGTCGCATATGTAGATGCGCGGTGGTCGCATATGTAGATGCGCGGTGGTCGCATATGTAGATGCGCGGTGGTCGCATATGTAGATGGGCGGTGGTCGCATAATGTAGATGCGCGGTGGTCGCATAATGTAGATGCGCGGTGGTCGCATATGTAGATGCGCGGTGGTCGCATATGTAGATGCGCGGTGGTCGCATATATTGATGCGCGGTGGTCGCATATGTTGGTGCGCGGTGGTCGCATATGTAGATGCGCGGTGGTCACATATGTAGATGGCGGTGGTCGCATAATGTAGATGCGCGGTGGTCGCATAATGTAGATGCGCGGTGGTCGCATATGTAGATGCGCGGTGGTCGCATAATGTAGATGGGCGGTGGTCGCATATGTAGATGCGCGGTGGTCGCATATGTAGATGCGCGGTGGTCGCATATATAGATGCGCGGTGGTCGCATATATTGATGCGCGGTGGTCGCATATGTTGGTGCGCGGTGGTCGCATATGTAGATGGGCGGTGGTCGCATATGTAGATGCGCGGTTGTCGCATTATGTAGATGCGCGGTGGTCGCATATGTAGATGCGCGGTGGTCGCATATGTAGATGCGCGGTGGTCGCATAATGTAGATGCGCGGTGGTCGCATAATGTAGATGCGCGGTGGTCGCATAATGTAGATGGTCGCATATGTTCCGACACCCCTATGTTCCGACACCCCTATGTTCCGACACCCCTTTGTTTCGACACCCCTATGTTTCGATGTAGATGGGTCGCATATACAGATGCGCGGTGGTCGCATATACCGATGCGCGGTGGTCGCATATGTAGATGCGCGGTGGTCGCATATGTAGATGCGCGGTGGTCGCATATGTAGATGCGCGGTGGTCGCATATGTAGATGCGCAGTGGTCGCATAATGTAGATGGGCGGTGGTCGCATATGTAGATGCGCGGTTGTCGCATATGTAGATGTGCGGTGGTCGCATATACAGATGCGCGGTGTGGTCGCATATGTAGATGCGCGGTGGTCGCATATGTAGATGCGCGGTGGTCGCTCCAAATGTAGATGCGCGGTGGTCGCTCCAAATGTAGATGCGCGGTGGTCGCATATGTAGATGCGCGGTGGTCGCATATGTAGATGCGCGGTGGTCGCATATGTAGATGGCGGTGGTCGCATAATGTAGATGCGCGGTGGTCGCATATGTAGATGCGCGGTGGTCGCATATGTAGATGCGCGGTGGTCGCATATGTAGATGCGCGGTGGTCGCATGATGTAGATGGGCGGTGGTCGCATATGTAGATGGGCGGTGGTCGCATATGTAGATGCGCGGTGGTCGCATATGTAGATGCGCGGTGGTCGCATATGTAGATGCGCGGTGGTCGCATATGTAGATGGGCGGTGGTCGCATAATGTAGATGCGCGGTGGTCGCATAATGTAGATGCGCGGTGGTCGCATATGTAGATGCGCGGTGGTCGCATATGTAGATGCGCGGTGGTCGCATATATTGATGCGCGGTGGTCGCATATGTTGGTGCGCGGTGGTCGCATATGTAGATGCGCGGTGGTCACATATGTAGATGGCGGTGGTCGCATAATGTAGATGCGCGGTGGTCGCATAATGTAGATGCGCGGTGGTCGCATATGTAGATGCGCGGTGGTCGCATAATGTAGATGGGCGGTGGTCGCATATGTAGATGCGCGGTGGTCGCATATGTAGATGCGCGGTGGTCGCATATATAGATGCGCGGTGGTCGCATATGTTGGTGCGCGGTGGTCGCATATGTAGATGGGCGGTGGTCGCATATGTAGATGCGCGGTTGTCGCATTATGTAGATGCGCGGTGGTCGCATATGTAGATGCGCGGTGGTCGCATATGTAGATGCGCGGTGGTCGCATATGTAGATGCGCGGTGGTCGCATAATGTAGATGCGCGGTGGTCGCATAATGTAGATGGTCGCATATGTTCCGACACCCCTATGTTCCGACACCCCTATGTTCCGACACCCCTATGTTCCGACACCCCTATGTTCCGACACCCCTTTGTTTCGACACCCCTTTGTTTCGACACCCCTATGTTTCGATGTAGATGGGTCGCATATACAGATGCGCGGTGGTCGCATATACCGATGCGCGGTGGTCGCATATACAGATGCGCGGTGGTCGCATATACAGATGCGCGGTGTGGTCGCATATGTAGATGCGCGGTGTGGTCGCATATGTAGATGCGCGGTGGTCGCATATGTAGATGCGCGGTGGTCGCATATGTAGATGCGCGGTGGTCGCATATGTAGATGCGCGGTGGTCGCATATGTAGATGCGCGGTGGTCGCATATGTAGATGGGCGGTGGTCGCATAATGTAGATGGCGGTGGTCGCATATTGTAGATGGCGGTGGTCGCATAATGTAGATGCGCGGTTGTCGCATATGTAGATGCGCGGTGGTCGCATATGTAGATGCGCGGTGGTCGCATATGTAGATGCGCGGTGGTCGCATATATTGGTGCGCGGTGGTCGCATATGTAGATGCGCGGTTGTCGCATATGTAGATGCGCGGTGCTCGCATATGTAGATGCGCGGTGGTCGCATATGTAGATGCGCGCCGGTGCTCGCATATGTAGATGCGCGCCGGTGCTCGCATATGTAGATGCGCGGTGGTCGCATATGTAGATGCGCGGTGGTCGCATATGTAGATGCGCGGTGGTCGCATATGTAGATGCGCGGTGGTCGCATATGTAGATGCGCGGTGGTCACATATGTAGATGCGCGGTGGTCGCATATGTAGATGCGCGGTGATCGCATATGTAGATGCGCGGTGATCGCATATGTAGATGCGCGGTGGTCGCATATGTAGATGCGCGGTGGTCGCATATGTAGATGCGCGGTGGTCGCATAATTATGTAGATGCGCGGTGGTCGCATAATGTAGATGCGCGGTGGTCGCATATGTAGATGCGCGGTGGTCGCATATGTAGATGCGCGGTGGTCGCATATGTAGATGCGCGGTGGTCGCATATGTAGATGCGCGGTGGTCGCATATATTGGTGCGCGGTGGTCGCATATGTAGATGCGCGGTTGTCGCATATGTAGATGCGCGGTGCTCGCATATGTAGATGCGCGGTGGTCGCATATGTAGATGCGCTGTGGTCGCATATGTAGATGCGCGCCGGTGCTCGCATATGTAGATGCGCGCCGGTGCTCGCATATGTAGATGCGCGGTGGTCGCATATGTAGATGCGCGGTGGTCGCATATGTAGATGCGCGGTGGTCGCATATGTAGATGCGCGGTGGTCGCATATGTAGATGGCGGTGATCGCATAATGTAGATGCGCGGTGGTCGCATAATGTAGATGCGCGGTGGTCGCATATGTAGATGCGCGGTGGTCGCATATGTAGATGCGCGGTGGTCGCATATGTAGATGCGCGGTGGTCGCATATGTAGATGCGCGGTGGTCGCATATGTAGATGCGCGGTGGTCGCATATGTAGATGCGCGGTGGTCGCATATGTAGATGCGCAGTGGTCGCATAATGTAGATGGGCGGTGGTCGCATATGTAGATGCGCGGTTGTCGCATATGTAGATGTGCGGTGGTCGCATATACAGATGCGCGGTGTGGTCGCATATGTAGATGCGCGGTGGTCGCATATGTAGATGCGCGGTGGTCGCTCCAAATGTAGATGCGCGGTGGTCGCATATACAGATGCGCGGTGTGGTGGCATATGTAGATGCGCGGTGGTCGCATATATAGATGCGCGGTGGTCGCATATATTGATGCGCGGTGGTCGCATATGTTGGTGCGCGGTGGTCGCATATGTAGATGGGCGGTGGTCGCATATGTAGATGCGCGGTTGTCGCATTATGTAGATGCGCGGTGGTCGCATATGTAGATGCGCGGTGGTCGCATATGTAGATGCGCGGTGGTCGCATAATGTAGATGCGCGGTGGTCGCATAATGTAGATGCGCGGTGGTCGCATAATGTAGATGCGCGGTGGTCGCATAATGTAGATGGTCGCATATGTTCCGACACCCCTATGTTCCGACACCCCTATGTTCCGACACCCCTATGTTCCGACACCCCTTTGTTTCGACACCCCTATGTTTCGATGTAGATGGGTCGCATATACAGATGCGCGGTGGTCGCATATACCGATGCGCGGTGGTCGCATATGTAGATGCGCGGTGGTCGCATATGTAGATGCGCGGTGGTCGCATATGTAGATGCGCGGTGGTCGCATATGTAGATGGGCGGTGGTCGCATAATGTAGATGCGCGGTGGTCGCATAATGTAGATGCGCGGTGGTCGCATATGTAGATGCGCGGTGGTCGCATATGTAGATGCGCGGTGGTCGCATATATTGATGCGCGGTGGTCGCATATGTTGGTGCGCGGTAGTCGCATATGTAGATGCGCGGTGGTCACATATGTAGATGGCGGTGGTCGCATAATGTAGATGCGCGGTGGTCGCATAATGTAGATGCGCGGTGGTCGCATATGTAGATGCGCGGTGGTCGCATAATGTAGATGGGCGGTGGTCGCATATGTAGATGCGCGGTGGTCGCATATGTAGATGCGCGGTGGTCGCATATATAGATGCGCGGTGGTCGCATATGTTGGTGCGCGGTGGTCGCATATGTAGATGGGCGGTGGTCGCATATGTAGATGCGCGGTTGTCGCATTATGTAGATGCGCGGTGGTCGCATATGTAGATGCGCGGTGGTCGCATATGTAGATGCGCGGTGGTCGCATATGTAGATGCGCGGTGGTCGCATAATGTAGATGCGCGGTGGTCGCATAATGTAGATGGTCGCATATGTTCCGACACCCCTATGTTCCGACACCCCTATGTTCCGACACCCCTATGTTCCGACACCCCTATGTTCCGACACCCCTTTGTTTCGACACCCCTTTGTTTCGAAACCCCTATGTTTCGATGTAGATGGGTCGCATATACAGATGCGCGGTGGTCGCATATACCGATGCGCGGTGGTCGCATATACAGATGCGCGGTGGTCGCATATACAGATGCGCGGTGTGGTCGCATATGTAGATGCGCGGTGTGGTCGCATATGTAGATGCGCGGTGGTCGCATATGTAGATGCGCGGTGGTCGCATATGTAGATGCGCGGTGGTCGCATATGTAGATGCGCGGTGGTCGCATATGTAGATGCGCGGTGGTCGCATAGTAGATGCGCGGTTGTCGCATATGTAGATGCGCGGTGGTCGCATATGTAGATGCGCGGTGGTCGCATATGTAGATGCGCGGTGGTCGCATATGTAGATGGCGGTGGTCGCATAATGTAGATGCGCGGTGGTCGCATATATTGGTGCGCGGTGGTCGCATATGTAGATGCGCGGTTGTCGCATATGTAGATGCGCGGTGCTCGCATATGTAGATGCGCGGTGGTCGCATATGTAGATGCGCGCCGGTGCTCGCATATGTAGATGCGCGCCGGTGCTCGCATATGTAGATGCGCGGTGGTCGCATATGTAGATGCGCGGTGGTCGCATATGTAGATGCGCGGTGGTCGCATATGTAGATGCGCGGTGGTCGCATATGTAGATGCGCGGTGGTCGCATATGTAGATGCGCGGTGGTCGCATATGTAGATGCGCGGTGGTCGCATATGTAGATGCGCGGTGATCGCATATGTAGATGCGCGGTGGTCGCATATGTAGATGCGCGGTGGTCGCATATGTAGATGCGCGGTGGTCGCATATGTAGATGCGCGGTGGTCGCATATATTGATGCGCGGTGGTCGCATATGTTGGTGCGCGGTGGTCGCATATGTAGATGCGCGGTGGTCACATATGTAGATGGCGGTGGTCGCATAATGTAGATGCGCGGTGGTCGCATAATGTAGATGCGCGGTGGTCGCATATGTAGATGCGCGGTGGTCGCATAATGTAGATGGGCGGTGGTCGCATATGTAGATGCGCGGTGGTCGCATATGTAGATGCGCGGTGGTCGCATATATAGATGCGCGGTGGTCGCATATATTGATGCGCGGTGGTCGCATATGTTGGTGCGCGGTGGTCGCATATGTAGATGGGCGGTGGTCGCATATGTAGATGCGCGGTTGTCGCATTATGTAGATGCGCGGTGGTCGCATATGTAGATGCGCGGTGGTCGCATATGTAGATGCGCGGTGGTCGCATAATGTAGATGCGCGGTGGTCGCATAATGTAGATGCGCGGTGGTCGCATAATGTAGATGCGCGGTGGTCGCATAATGTAGATGGTCGCATATGTTCCGACACCCCTATGTTCCGACACCCCTATGTTCCGACACCCCTATGTTCCGACACCCCTTTGTTTCGACACCCCTATGTTTCGATGTAGATGGGTCGCATATACAGATGCGCGGTGGTCGCATATACCGATGCGCGGTGGTCGCATATGTAGATGCGCGGTGGTCGCATATGTAGATGCGCGGTGGTCGCATATGTAGATGCGCGGTGGTCGCATATGTAGATGCGCAGTGGTCGCATAATGTAGATGGGCGGTGGTCGCATATGTAGATGCGCGGTTGTCGCATATGTAGATGTGCGGTGGTCGCATATACAGATGCGCGGTGTGGTCGCATATGTAGATGCGCGGTGGTCGCATATGTAGATGCGCGGTGGTCGCTCCAAATGTAGATGCGCGGTGGTCGCTCCAAATGTAGATGCGCGGTGGTCGCATATGTAGATGCGCGGTGGTCGCATATGTAGATGCGCGGTGGTCGCATATGTAGATGCGCGGTGGTCGCATATGTAGATGGCGGTGGTCGCATATGTAGATGCGCGGTGGTCGCATATGTAGATGCGCGGTGGTCGCATATGTAGATGCGCGGTGGTCGCATATGTAGATGGGCGGTGGTCGCATAATGTAGATGCGCGGTGGTCGCATAATGTAGATGCGCGGTGGTCGCATATGTAGATGCGCGGTGGTCGCATATGTAGATGCGCGGTGGTCGCATATATTGATGCGCGGTGGTCGCATATGTTGGTGCGCGGTAGTCGCATATGTAGATGCGCGGTGGTCACATATGTAGATGGCGGTGGTCGCATAATGTAGATGCGCGGTGGTCGCATAATGTAGATGCGCGGTGGTCGCATATGTAGATGCGCGGTGGTCGCATAATGTAGATGGGCGGTGGTCGCATATGTAGATGGGCGGTGGTCGCATATGTAGATGCGCGGTGGTCGCATATGTAGATGCGCGGTGGTCGCATATATAGATGCGCGGTGGTCGCATATGTAGATGGGCGGTGGTCGCATATGTAGATGCGCGGTTGTCGCATTATGTAGATGCGCGGTGGTCGCATATGTAGATGCGCGGTGGTCGCATATGTAGATGCGCGGTGGTCGCATATGTAGATGCGCGGTGGTCGCATAATGTAGATGCGCGGTGGTCGCATAATGTAGATGGTCGCATATGTTCCGACACCCCTATGTTCCGACACCCCTATGTTCCGACACCCCTATGTTCCGACACCCCTATGTTCCGACACCCCTTTGTTTCGACACCCCTTTGTTTCGAAACCCCTATGTTTCGATGTAGATGGGTCGCATATACAGATGCGCGGTGGTCGCATATACCGATGCGCGGTGGTCGCATATACAGATGCGCGGTGGTCGCATATACAGATGCGCGGTGTGGTCGCATATGTAGATGCGCGGTGTGGTCGCATATGTAGATGCGCGGTGGTCGCATATGTAGATGCGCGGTGGTCGCATATGTAGATGCGCGGTGGTCGCATATGTAGATGCGCGGTGGTCGCATATGTAGATGCGCGGTGGTCGCATAGTAGATGCGCGGTTGTCGCATATGTAGATGCGCGGTGGTCGCATATGTAGATGCGCGGTGGTCGCATATGTAGATGCGCGGTGGTCGCATATGTAGATGGCGGTGGTCGCATAATGTAGATGGCGGTGGTCGCATAATGTAGATGGCGGTGGTCGCATAATGTAGATGCGCGGTTGTCGCATATGTAGATGCGCGGTGGTCGCATATGTAGATGCGCGGTGGTCGCATATGTAGATGCGCGGTGGTCGCATATATTGGTGCGCGGTGGTCGCATATGTAGATGCGCGGTTGTCGCATATGTAGATGCGCGGTGCTCGCATATGTAGATGCGCGGTGGTCGCATATGTAGATGCGCGCCGGTGCTCGCATATGTAGATGCGCGCCGGTGCTCGCATATGTAGATGCGCGGTGGTCGCATATGTAGATGCGCGGTGGTCGCATATGTAGATGCGCGGTGGTCGCATATGTAGATGCGCGGTGGTCGCATATGTAGATGCGCGGTGGTCACATATGTAGATGCGCGGTGGTCGCATATGTAGATGCGCGGTGATCGCATATGTAGATGCGCGGTGATCGCATATGTAGATGCGCGGTGGTCGCATATGTAGATGCGCGGTGGTCGCATATGTAGATGCGCGGTGGTCGCATAATTATGTAGATGCGCGGTGGTCGCATAATGTAGATGCGCGGTGGTCGCATATGTAGATGCGCGGTGGTCGCATATGTAGATGCGCGGTGGTCGCATATGTAGATGCGCGGTGGTCGCATATGTAGATGCGCGGTGGTCGCATATATTGGTGCGCGGTGGTCGCATATGTAGATGCGCGGTTGTCGCATATGTAGATGCGCGGTTGTCGCATATGTAGATGCGCGGTGCTCGCATATGTAGATGCGCGGTGGTCGCATATGTAGATGCGCTGTGGTCGCATATGTAGATGCGCGCCGGTGCTCGCATATGTAGATGCGCGCCGGTGCTCGCATATGTAGATGCGCGGTGGTCGCATATGTAGATGCGCGGTGGTCGCATATGTAGATGCGCGGTGGTCGCATATGTAGATGCGCGGTGGTCACATATGTAGATGCGCGGTGGTCGCATATGTAGATGCGCGGTGGTCGCATAATGTAGATGCGCGGTGGTCGCATAATGTAGATGCGCGGTGGTCGCATATGTAGATGCGCGGTGGTCGCATAATGTAGATGCGCGGTGGTCGCATATGTAGATGCGCGGTGGTCGCATATGTAGATGCGCGGTGGTCGCATATGTAGATGCGCGGTGGTCGCATAATGTAGATGCGCGGTGGTCGCATATGTAGATGCGCGGTGGTCGCATATGTAGATGCGCGGTGGTCGCATATATTGGTGCGCGGTGGTCGCATATGTAGATGCGCGGTTGTCGCATATGTAGATGCGCGGTGCTCGCATATGTAGATGCGCGGTGGTCGCATATGTAGATGCGCGGTGGTCGCATATGTAGATGCGCGGTGGTCACATATGTAGATGCGCGGTGGTCGCATATGTAGATGCGCGGTGGTCGCATAATGTAGATGCGCGGTGGTCGCATATGTAGATGCGCGGTGGTCGCATAATGTAGATGCGCGGTGGTCGCATAATGTAGATGCGCGGTGGTCGCATATGTAGATGCGCGGTGGTCGCATATGTAGATGCGCGGTGGTCGCATATGTAGATGCGCGGTGGTCGCATAATGTAGATGCGCGGTGGTCGCATATGTAGATGCGCGGTGGTCGCATATGTAGATGCGCGGTGGTCGCATATATTGGTGCGCGGTGGTCGCATATGTAGATGCGCGGTTGTCGCATATGTAGATGCGCGGTGCTCGCATATGTAGATGCGCGGTGGTCGCATATGTAGATGCGCTGTGGTCGCATATGTAGATGCGCGCCGGTGCTCGCATATGTAGATGCGCGCCGGTGCTCGCATATGTAGATGCGCGGTGGTCGCATATGTAGATGCGCGGTGGTCGCATATGTAGATGCGCGGTGGTCGCATATGTAGATGCGCGGTGGTCACATATGTAGATGCGCGGTGGTCGCATATGTAGATGCGCGGTGGTCGCATAATGTAGATGCGCGGTGGTCGCATATGTAGATGCGCGGTGGTCGCATATGTAGATGCGCGGTGGTCGCATATGTAGATGCGCGGTGGTCGCATATGTAGATGCGCGGTGGTCGCATATGTCGATGCGCGGTGGTCGCATATGTCGCCCTGCGGTGGTCGCATATGTAGATGCGCGGTGGTTTAACCCTCAGTAAACAAGAAAGGCTTAATTGACCGACTAAATTTTCCAAGATAAGCTATCGCCGTGTTCCACATTTGTTAGATGTGCTGTACAAATATTGCAGAACTCTGCATCTTGGCATTTCATGTTTCAACCATAATAATAAGTACAGATAATAAAACAGTCGCTACAGTCATAAACCTATCTTTGAGCCTACGTCGATAGTACCGATTTTCAGTATCCAGATAGTAGCATATACATTTACATAAGAAAAAGGAGCTCCGTTTAAAACCGGAAGAGTCATGTCTGTTATCACATCTTTGCTCAGCTGCAGCCCAAGGTGGGTAGGTGGAGGTTGCAACCCCTGCAACGCCCCTCCCCCCCCCCCTCCCCCCCCCCCCCCCGCCCCCCCCCCCCCCCCCCCCGCCCCCCCCCCCCCCCGCCCCGACTCCCTTTTCGGCCACACACACCCCACTGTCACGCGAACGTTGCCAACGATTACGCGAACAACTTTGCATGCATTGGACGTGCACAAACAATTAGCGAACGTTGGCAAACGTTTGCAGTGTGGAAGTAACGCAGCCCTGACGTTTATATCTGTCAGTTTGTGTATTGTTTTGTATCGTATTACGCTGCGTGGCTTCGCCTGTCCAAATTTCAGTACAAGTAAAGCACAAGCACAAGAACAAAACATGGCTAGCAATAATATGCTATAATTTAATCCGGTGTGGCATGAATTTCAGACAATTTGAAATACGGACGCATTGGTAGTATTGCGCATGCCTAATCAAGTGATTATCATGATAATTAGGATAGTGACCGGTCACGTGAGTGGGTTAATTTAACCAATAATATAAAACAATTGTCTGATTTTCACAGGAGTCTGATTTTCATATCACACCGGCATATAAGTGAGAAACCTCATACTTCGGAATCGGCGATGGGTCAACTCGCCTGCTGTTTCAATCATATAAATTGACCGTGGTCAACACAAAGCCCGTTATTACATATATCATTTCATTATCGATCTCACTGAGGCATAACCGTTCGGGTTGGACCCCAGTACGTGCAAACTACAGGGAACGAGCCACCTTGACGCCACTTTGGATATAAAGGTTACTCAGCCACAGCGATATGCGTCACGACTACCGAACATGGTAATTAGACGCGCTTTGATTAAATAAATACCTCTTTCGTAATTGTATTTTCAATAACTGTTATGACTCAAACTCGAAGACATTATAGAGCGTGCAAGTTGACCTTGAGAACGTACGAGACTTTACGAGAAACCGAACTTCGAGGCACATCGAATAGCAGCTTCAACGCTTAAAACGAGTAGTTTTCTTGAAATATTTAATTTTGACATTCTTTTTACTGAAAGGCAGATTAAAACTGTTAGAAACATATAATTTGTATTTCAATTTACAATAATAATAATAATAATAATAATAATTTAACATTTACACTGCGCTATTTACATTGTAAAAAACCGACCAATAGCGCATAAGTATAGTCTTAAAAATATACCTAAAAATCTAACTTAAAGATAAAAGTAGATTTTAAAATGCGAATGTAAGACGATTTTATAAAGCGGCGGCTACACAAAATATCGCCCTCACAAAATATATCAAACTAGGGAAAAGGAAAACGAAAAAATATACAGCGCCCCCTACGACAGCTCATGGCAAATTGAAAGTACACATACATGTACATGTATTTCATAAATTTTCTTTCCAGGGTTCTTCACATTTTCCAGCCCAAAAAACCCGGTTAAGTGACCCTGCACAATAGGGTCATCGGTACGTATGCTTATGAGGACGAGGTTGATGCTCGCGCATACCAACCAAAAGAAAGCATCAAAACTAAGCCAATAATATAAAAACAAAATACCAACCAAATCTTTTGCCAATTTTCAAACTCTGGCCTCGTCTCGGGTTCAGCCGTGTCTTCCAGACACTGGGACCATTTTGATAACCTCTCATTTTTTTTAACCATTAAAGGTAGGATACACCATTGGTAATTGCTTGAATTGTCATGAATGGGTAGATTTGGGGGGTTGTATTTTATAGTAAATATCGTTTAACTGACCTGTCCGACGGTTTTACAATCATGGATGGCGAGAAAAGCACAAAAAACACCGTTTGTTTTCAACCGGCGTCGAGCAGTTATTCTTATGTTATTTGTGTTTTTTTCGCGATCCGAATAATTACAGGATATCTAGCGCAATCATTTTTGCTGCCTGCCTAGAATCATCATTTACTTTCAGATGAGTAAGATCTCTTTTAATAATTCGGTAGTATTTTTTGTAGATATCTGCAAATGGTGTATCCTACCTTTAAAATAAAGTCTGTTTAATGACCGAATATGAAATAACATAACTACGCTCAATTTTGAATCATTATTGAACAAATGACGTCACACCTCTAGTCGTGGAATTAACACGAGGACGGCCAGGCAAATCCTGAACCCTGGCCGAGAATTGAGAAATGGCTTTGCAGCCAACTTAGGGCCTTTTCGAATTCCTGGCTTCGTTTCGTCTTTGGCTTAGGGTGATTTTAAGCTCCTAACTTCAGGAACTCCAGCCACATTCTGGTGTCTGTTTGTTTATCAATTCGTTGATATTAACCCAAAAGTTCGAAGGCTTACATTTGCTTCCATTTCTATTTGCTTCTCAGTGAGTCGGAATTCGGAGGCGAAGCCGAAGACAAGGCAAGGGTTTCGAAAACCCCATTAGTTTTAATTTTAAGGGAAAACTGTACTTTCACGAAAAGGGCTGGAGGTGGGGATGCCAACACATACATAAAGAGAGAGAGAGGATAGATTAGGTCGCTTCAAACGAAACCTTTTGGGTTGCGCGAGCCCATTTAAGAACCACTTTTGAACGTCAGTGACGACAGGCTGGGGATTTGCTTCCCCGTCATCCATGGATCGCCCAGCGGTCTCTAATCGCCGGGGGAATTTTCACACCGCTCAATTTGCACGGAGCGCGGTATCGTATGAAGAGGTACACGGAGCACACGGCCTAACCCTGTCAACAGTGCCTGGCGCGTCGGGGATTCGACGGGGGGAAACGTGCGTCCATCGTCGCTGATTATCTGTCGTTTGTTGGTCTAATGGCAACAATCCAGACGACTATATAGCTTACTATCCACTAAGCCCTTTTCTCGTTGTATTTCCTGCAAGTTGTCTCTTTTGTTTTTTTTCATTTTGCGATCTTTTTGTTTTGTTGTGTGTCAAACCTTGCAATGCACGTTTGTATTAACGAGATGTACAGGCTTACACAATTACAAAAACTGGGCAAGCATCAACATTTGTTAAAGAGAGAGTTAATGTTATAATAAACCATTTGTCAGCTGTGCATTGTTATCATTTGAAGCTGCAAAAGTTCTCAAAATCAAAAGAATGGTGCTTGACAAGTAACCTGGTGAAGTTTTAGCTCTGCGAATATATTACAAAAATGTGCCTCCGAGGAGTCTCTTTGGGTTTTTTATTGTAAATTTTTCGTCAAAATGACAGCATGTCAGATGGAATAATTTCACAGGGGTTTTAGAATTATTAATATCTTTACATCAGGTAGGCTTTTGAACCATGGTTACTTTTTTGGATAGTTGCAAAAGGTCTTTCCCTTTAAAGATAGTGCTGCGGGAAAATCAATTTTGTAATTTCTTTTCTTTTTGAACAAGTCACGTAGCCTCTTTCTTCACCAAATTGGCCTCTATTAAGTGTTTGTCATAATCCGCTGGTACCCATCGCCCCATCTAAGGGCGCTTGAACTGATCGTCTGCGTAAATCCGTGGTGAGCGATTGGAGGGGGGGGGGGGGGGGGGGGGGAGGGCAAACAGTCCTCGGCCGCGTGGAGATTCGAAAAAAGAGGGCATAGGCTATAGAAGATAACTCTGTTCATGAAGCAATGGAACATCTAATGCAAATTTGCGCACTTGCCTCCAAAAACCTTCAAGCAATGCAATTTGCAGTGTTTGTTATAATAATTTTGGTTTTCTCAAATGTTTGTAAGAAAAGCAATCAGATTCGTTTTTTAATGTACTTATTCAAGCGATTTCGGTCTTGGTGGCATGCAATTAATGGTTTTTATTCACGTTCAGGGCGTTCAGTTTTGTTTAGGAATGCTGTTTGGGTGCATGCAATTGTTAAATTGGATGGTCATGTTTTTGTTTGGTTGTTCCACAATGATGTAATCTATGCAGTGTGACTTTGGTGTATATATGGGATTTATTGTTATTTAAAGAAAAAAAGTTTTGCAAAGAACTACCGCTATTATGTCTTTACTCTCTATGCCTAGATTGTGTACACGGGCATGAAGTATTACTTGCCCAAGTATCCCGTCTAGACATAGGTATGCTCTAATTAAAAGCATTTATCGACAAGCAGTCGATAGTCTTAGGGGAGCCCGCAATTAGACGTAATTTGCCCCGCAGTTATCCGAATCGATGGCCCTGCCAAAAAACAGCGCACCGGCCGCGCTTGATCGGACCGACCCCGAGCGTCCTGTGACGGCACAGCTATACCAGAGGTCACCCGCTGCTGGGGACCCCATAATTGGCATTAGGTGAGGAGACTAATTAATTAAAATTGGTCAGGTAATCAAAATTATAGTCGATATTTACCTTAGCCAGAGCAGATCCGTTTGGATGTGTTTTGCTATGCGGAAAATGGCGACTGCATAACATTCTCTTGAGGTCTGTTTAACAAAACCAACGTCAATTCAGTCATGGGGCCTTCAAACTCTGTATAAATGGTTCTATATATAGTCAGGTTTTGCTTCAATATAATCATACGTGGTGCAGTGAATCTGGCATTCCACATCTTAGTACGGATTAATTCTTTTGCTGCAGGATACTATGTCAACGCCAATGGGCAATATAGTCCATATTTAAAAAAATAAACCTTGAACATCAAAGACAGGCTTTGCGTTGTCGGCACTGGTTCATACATATCAATATACTCAAGTGATAGGCAGGCCCAGTACAATTGTAGTGGTTTTTTGTATTTTGTTTTATTTACTTTTTTCACATACGACCTTCGAATATTTTAATACAAAAAAGAAATCCCAGGAATGCAGTATTAGTAGAACTGGGCCAGACAAACTACGGCATATAGTCTTGGCACTTAATTGCTAAGGCTGGTCAATTTAAATCGGTTGTTAGATGCATCACTATATCAGCTATACCAAGAAGGCTTGAGCTTTATAGATTACCCACGAATATTGGCTCGATCTTGCCACTCCACGATATACAACCACAATTAAACGAATATGGGTTTTCTTGATCAAGTAACGTAAGAAAAGCATTCGGTTTTCATTGATGAATAAACGCCATTCAAGCGACGTTGGTCACGGTGCCAATTCTGTGGTTCTTGTTCACTTTCAGTGCGTTCAGTTTCGTTGTAATAGACATATTCCAATTTGCTTGTAATTTGTGAATGCTGTTTGAGTGCATATCATTTATGGTTAATTTTGATGGTTTATTGTTTTGGTTTAATACGCATAATGCAAGATTATTTTTGCGTACTCATAAACAAAAACACCCTGCATTTTATATATATTCAATATAATGTACACTCCTGTACTTTTTCCACTCTCACCATAAACATGAAATTATGACCGTCTATCAGAAGCGGATCCAGGAAAAAAGTGCATGTCCGATTGTTGCGGAAAGGCAGACATAATAGGCAAGGCAGCACATTATTATCTTGTTATATACAACCTTGTATTTTGATTGTCAATTTCGTATCAGTCTCGCAATAAACATACAATTTGCAGTAATTGTAGAAATTGACATTTATGACCGTCTGCGGGAGCGGATCCGGGGATGTTTGCAGGGCGAGGTGATGGGGGTGGGTAAGGCCCGTGAGATTGTTTTGGATGTCCGATTGTTGCAGACAGGTAGACGTCATGTAGGCAATGCAGCACATCATCTTGTTACGTACACAGTCTTGTATATTGTCAATTTCGTGTGTTTACACTCTCGAAATAAACATGAAATTTGCAGTTGTATAGAAACAGTTATACATGAGAGCAATGCGGCACATTACTATATAAAGAAAAAAAATATTATTGTAGGTTTTGTCGGTCAATTTCGTCAAACGAGCAAACGAGAACCAGTGCACACACCCTCCCTTCGTGCACCTATATAAACTTATATTGACTCGGAATCTCCACAGTTCTTTTCCGGGTCAAAACAACTATTTGAGGCCAAAATTACCTAGAAAAGTGCCACTTTCGACCCGGTAAAGTGCCACTTTCGACCCGGAAATAGACTGTGCAAATGTTGATGAAGATTCTGGGTCAATCTGACCCAGGAGTTTTCAGAGTGCATGTATACATCAGTTCTCCACGCACCGTATACTTCATTGATACCCCCTTGACTGGTTATGTTGTCAGTCTTATGGGTAGTTTTATACCCTATGATTTATCTACCTTCAGGCCGACTAATCGTGTCTCGTGACGCAGAGGCATGTAAGTGGATAAAGCAATCCCCAATGATGTTCAGACCGAGCCCAAAATTAATATCCAACTTCATCATTACAGTTTGCTGATAATCTTCGCTGTATTTGGTTTTCCTAATTTTAGAGTCAACGAGAACAATTAAAGGGTTGACCTCGCAGTCTAATTTGGCCAGATACTCGCGAGGTAAAAGACAGTGGTGTTCATTAGCAAAATCTGACCCCGGAGAGGAAGGGTATAGCCTCGGCTTCCAGTCGTGTTTATCGATTGAAACTGAAGTATTCTACTTTAGTCACTGATGAAAGTGACATTATTTAAGCTCACGGGCAACGAACGAGAGGCTTGTTTGGAAAGCAGGAATCCGCATTTTCACTTACGCTTGTTTTTGTATCTGTTTGACGCATACGTTGCGTACACAAGTGTTTTTTTTACGAACGAGAAAAACCAATCTCACGCGCATATATAACTAGGGAATTTTCACATTCCGCAGCCATCTTGAATTCAGCGTAGCAGGCGTCCAGGGCCCAATTTCTTGGCTCTGCTTACCGTTAGCGAAAATTCCCTGCTTACTATAGCAGAAAACTCGGTGCTTTACGGTAAACGTATTTCAAGCGTTAGCGCGGAATTTTGGTCTCTGAGCATGCGTACATCCCGTAACTATAGGATTCTGTGCTTACAGGGTAAGCACATGATACTTTTTCTGCTAGCGCGGTTAGCGGAAAATGGTGACCGTAAGCGAGGAATTATGTGGTTAACAGAGCCATGAAATTGGGCCCAGGTATGTTGTTCTCTTCTGCCTACAGAGGGTGCTGTACTGAGCATGCGCAACTGGAACGTGAAACTGGCTTATGGAAATACAGCTGAATTCTGCCAGTTGAATCCTGCGCTGAGCCCCACTATTCCTTCAAGAATATATAGAATTCCCTTATTAATTCCACTACCATAGACCCTCCTTCAAAATTAACCCCAGTCCATCGTAATATATAGAACCAAAATTCGCCGAGATATATTAAACCAACAACCTACTACAGTAGGAGGTGTTTATGTGTTAATGAGCATGCGCGTAAACAGACTAACAAAACACACTTTAAAACGGCTGCAACGAAGAGGGTCTGACTATTAAAAACGTGGTACGCTCTATGTATTATATTGTATCTTCTGATATGAGACATGCAGATAACCTATACGTCTTTGGATTGTCAATTATTGTCCCATTGATGTTGTAGCCCTACGCATGCCTTTCACGCTCATGGTGTCAAAGTGAGCATTATACAAGAGAAATTATTGCCATGTCAGTCGACCTTTCCTGTTTTGTTTTGCTGTCATGCATCACCACTGATCTGAAAGTCATGACCTTAACAACTCGGTTGGCATTTCCAGAGCCCCATACTTCTCCTGTCTATATACATTTATGCTGTTTCATGGTAGAAAGGCACAATAAAAGAAACAATTATGCGGTACACCATAATGGAATATCGCTTCTCTCTGGAGATATTCTCCTGTAGACGGATGGACGGACGGAAGGACGAGTACAGTCTCAAAAAAAGTCAAGTACAATATTCTAACTTCCGGCACTTAACAGAACCACACTTCTTCACACGTGGATATTTTCCCCTAAGGTGTAGGCCTACCCGTTAAAACCTCTCCGTTATTGTCTTCGACTTACACGTCACAGTCTAATGTAAGAATTGATTTAAAAATAAATACTCAACTCGAACTCAATTTGTTGGCGGTAGTAAGATCAGTCTACGTGTATGGCAATTAGTCCAGTATAATATAGACGATGTGCCCTCTGTTTACATCTGTATTTAAATGTGCCTGGCAGTATGCGCACGCATCATGTTTTACATAAATTTGGTTAGAAGGCACATCGTCTATATTCCATGGTCTCCTGTGCAAAACAACCCAAAAACTGCTAGGTAAAACCTCCACCAAAAAAACTACGTGTTGACGTAAACAGTGTGTATTATTATGTACAGCGCATGCATCCAACATACAAACAAACCATCTCTTAGTACTCCGAATTGGCCCCAAGAAATCGATACATTTTACGATCGTAAAAATATTATCACTCGGCTAAAACCCTTTTGGTGAAGCAGCCGACTTGTTGTGGCAATAAGACGAGATACTGTTAATGCATACGGACAACAAGGTTATGTGGGCCCAGGCATGCGAGGGTTAATTAGAGCGTGTGCCGTTAATGTTTTGACTTTTTGCCCTAACCTGCTATCGCTATAGAGTTTATGGTTTGGTCAACTTTAGAAAATGCCGACGTCGTCTTTGACCCGCGTCGCCAATTCGGAAATGGCAGTCCCTCCTTTAACAGGGGCGTGTTTTCGTGAACGTGACCAGAAACAGGTTTCGACTTTGGTCACTGGTTGAGCGTTTCGCGACTTCGGTTGGCTAGAGTGACGTCACCGTTCCGACCAAAACCAAACCAAGTCGAAAAGTCGGTTACAATGCATTTTAAGATGACGGAAAGGTAAAATACAAGTCATTTAATAAAATGGTGTTGGGAAAACAGCTTGTAATGCTTAATTGTAATACGTATGCAAGTTTGTAAATTTTAAGTGGCATGTAATACAAAGTCGATACAACTTACAAGCCAACTAGTTATTACCTGGAATGTTGCCGGGACTGACCGCAACTTGTTGACACTTATTTCGGTTCAGCTTTTTTGCGCGCATGTGTAAACATGTTTCTGGTTATCAATTGACGTCACAAACATTTGTGTCGAGAAAACACGCCCCAGGTTAATTCCGATTGGTAAAAATTAAGGTTCGGTCATTAGTTCTATTTCGCCAAACACAACAGAATATATTACAACATTTCGACGAAAGGCTTCATCTTTAATTCTGTGAATTTAGGCCGCGTTCCCATTTAACTTTTTCTTCCGCGGCCTTGCGGTAACTTACCGCGACATAATCCTTCGTGTAAAACTATGCGTTCCCACTTGGACTTTTATTATGCGACAAAACGATTCAGTTTACGCATGATCGCGGTAATTCTACAGGGCGCGAGGCTGTTCCCATTGGACTTTTCAGCGTCACGGATAACTTACCGCGGCTGAGCGGAAACATTCCGTCTGGTATAGTTTTACATCACCGCCGCGGTACGTTGACAGGGACGTTAGTCTACCTTGCGTTCCCATTGAATTTAATTTTGTCATTTTACAGAAAAGTCGCGGTAAGTTAACCCCAAAACGTCCAATAGGAACACGCTTTAGTTGCTTTAAAACACCTTTTTTAATTACAAATAATAATTTTTATGCAATGCCGTAGGACCGAACAACACAGCGAAGGTTACATTAATTGACTGAAATCGAATTGCGCAGACATTTTTACCGAGTTATAATTGTTGCAACATTGAAACAATAATTTGCAAAGGGTTGGTAAACAAGGCTACACTGTCTTGTTATTGATTTGTATTGATGAATTTATCAACATCCAAATGTAGTAGGAATGATACCAAAAAAACCCAAAGTAATATTACCTTGCCTTGGCTCGATGCTCATGTGCAGAGACTACTGGTATTAATGTTTAACGGTCACTCAGTGCGTTTTTAACTAATGTGTGCCTGTTATAACAGTTTAAAAGGTTTTCCTCTGATTCGTATTCAAGGTGTTTTGGCGGCGATAAACAGATTGAGCCATGACTGGATCATGTTCATGTGGGCGTTGTGCTTGACGCCAAGGATACGAGGTTGAAATCAGAACACACCATGAACGTAGCCGGGGCCATTGGGCCGAATACACAAAACTACACTGTCAAAATTATTAGACAAAATAACGTAAACCATTTAAAGGCATAATTTTAACTAATATTTGTCAAAATGATTCCTCATGTGACTAGTTAACGTTAATCTGACTAATATATTATGTTGACAGTGATAGCAATTGCTTTAACCATCGAGTAAAGACAAACGCTTATCAAGTAGAAGCAGAAGCAATTGCTTAAAACCTATACATAACCTTTTGCATTGCTCAACAGGTTTGTTAAGCTTGCCTAGCATTAATGCTTAGGTTCTGAACAATATATAGCGGTAAGGATACACCATTGGTAATTACTGAAATTACCATGAATGGGTGGATTTTGGGGGTTGGTTTTTATAGTAAATGTCGTTTAATTGACCTATCCCAAGTTTTACAATCATGGATGATGAGAAAAGCCAGAACATTTTAGAACAATTAAATTAGAGAAATTCTAGCGCAATCCTGGATGCCTACAATCAATATTTACTTTTTAAATAAGTAAGACATTTCTTAATAATTCAGTAGTAAAAAAAATCGATAACTGCAAATGGTGTATCCTACCTTTAATGACAAAAAGCAGAAGCCCGTTTATACATACGTTTTTAAGCAATTGCTAATCTGTGAAGTATTTGCTTGCAAGAAACAAGCTTTTGCTTTGGATTAAAAAAGTAAAAGCTTTTGCTTGCTAGCAATTTTTTATTTGTATGTATACAAAATAATGTAGGCAAAAGCCTAGAAAAAGCAATTGCTAGATTGTATATATTCGGCCCGTTGTCTGGGCTTCATTTAAACGTCATTTACGGAACACCCTTTCCATCTTTCAGAATATATAAATGTTAATGGTTTTCCCTATTGAACCGTATAATCTCGATACGCAACTGCATCCGCGGGTAACGAATGACCGTCTGTGAATCACATGCATGTGGTATCTCAAGCGTCTCCAATTAATATGTCCCCAGCCTTTCTAACATTACGGTGTCGCCTCCAATATGTCGTAAACATATGGCATTTCTCATTTTTCTGGACCATCGAAAGACCTTGGTTACGACGTTCAGGATATTACCTGTTCCTTAACGCCCCGAGAGCCACCACCAAGCCGACGTAATTACCCACTGTAAATATAACAATGATATTATCTGGATCGCCTAAGGAAATACTATGCTATTTAGCGGGAAAGTTATGCCGCGGAATTCAATTGGCGCGTCTCAGCGGGCCGGCGAGCGTACTGGAAGTCACAGCTAGCTACCCTTTGCCGAGAACACCAACTATTCGGCCCATCGACACATCAACAGACAGCCCCAAAGCTTCAAGTTTGGGAAATTTGGTAATCTTGCGTACGTGTGTCTTTCAACCAAAAAGGCGCAGCATATTGCCAGCGCGGGGAGCCCGTTGGACGTTGTTTTCGCGACATTTTAGATAATGAAATTTCTCGAATTTGACGCGCCCCAAGTGGCAATTGTTTCGCCCCACGACGGCATTCTTGACTACTTCAACGCCAGAAATATCCCAGGGGAGAATTTAAATCATATTTCTTTTTTTATATTTACCCCGTGATCATCTTTAGGGCACGTCTGGGAAACCTGTGCAGCCTTGCTTTTTTAACAAGCGGAGTTACTCAGACCCGTTCGCTAAAGCGCAGCTTGGTGCAACACCGCCGTATCCCAGGGATTTCTGTAAAGCTTAACTGGATTTAACCGTCACTGGTTGAAGTTCCAAATGTCAGGGATACTGCCGGAGTCACCCGCGACAAATTGCTGGTGTTGGGCCCTGCACGTTTCTCGCCTAGTCCTCCCTCATACGTCAATCAATCAAACACGCGCTGACTCCATAGACATTCTTGGTCAGGAGATAACGTTCACATGCACGCAGTCTATTATGTAAAGCGACTTTAATATTTGATTTCTTGACTTTGGTACCCTGCCAAATAGCTCCATCTGTGATATTACTCACACCACAGCTATTTTGATAAGCTATCAACCACACTCCTTGTTTTGCTTTATCTTAAAACCTTCATCTCTGTGCCATCACTGCCATAAATAAAGCTGTACTAGATCATTGTCATTTGGTATGACCCTGGAGGGCGGTATAACAGTACCAACAAAAACACTACTGGGTCAAATTGACCCAGAATCTGAATCGATAATTGCTCTACCCATCTCGTGGTCGAAATGACACTATTATGTCATTTTGACCAATAAGGGTGTCATTCTGACCCAGAAATGGGTAGAAACAAATATAGATTCAGAATGAGATTTACCGTATATGGCCCTAAATATTAACATGGTAAGTATACACAAGTGCTGTTCCTCCAGTCTGGCTCCTTGACTTCCCTCATACGAATTAAAAAACGATTGCTAGCCGGCAAGACGAATTAAAAAAAAACGATTGCTAGCCGGCAATCGTTAACAATTTATATAACCTTTAACGAGCCGGCAACTGGACTTTTTTGTTCAATTAATTGTTTGTTTAATTACTTGATAAGTTAAATGGCGCCAACGTGATTTTTTGTGTCAAGTGAATTATAAAAAAAAGTGTAGTGGTTTTTTTTATTGCCATGCGTCATAAATCACCTTCAATTTGTTATGTGATTTTCCAAGTTATTATATTCAATATTTTCTTTTACATAACACTACCCTCCGTAATTATGTACGATGTCGCCAAAATCAATTATCAATGTGGGCGATCTGGGGACGAAAGATGAACAAATTTGTTGATACGATTTTCCCACTCCATAAACATGAACATTTCTCGGCGGGTAATTTATAGCACTGAACATGGGACGTGCTGTCATTTCTTATTGACGCAATCTTATTATCCGAGGGCTTTGCATGAAAGTGGCTTCCGACTGCGTTAAATGTCAATGGCATTTAACGAAAAAATATACAACTCAGAAGGCACTTAAATAGATTTCTTTTATAGTAATGCGCATGGCCTGCCGGATGCCTCTCCATATTGTTGGACTAATTTCTTTGTAATAAAGAAACTACACAATAGGGGATGGGGGGTTCTTAGCGTAAAGCCGGAATCGTCGTGGTTGCATGCTTGTCATCGATAAACCGAAAAAGAAAGCGAGATTTTTGATTTACTGCACGAGATTTGGAATGAAATTCGCCAACAGTTTTTCTTTTCTAAAAAAAAAATAACAAAATCGAAGATTTTTAATTTGTTTTGTGTGTGTGTAAAATGTGTAATAATTGGACTTGCAACATTATTGAGCGCAGTGTAAACGTATCTCACATAAAAATGCGCAGGAAAAGGCATTAAACAAATAAATTAAGTAACCTATCCTCCAAGTCCAATATCAAGAAACAAGCAATTCAAGATATTTATTAATATGACACAGTCAACCTTGTGTGCGTTTGCAAGGTTGGTACACATTCGTTGGTACACACAACGGATTCGTGCATCTTCAATAATTTATTGTGTTATGGTGGCAGTAGTTGAAGTGTGTTTAAATGTTAATATCGGGTCAATATAAACGAGTCGTGTCACGAGTAGCGAACACCGACATGTAGCTTTACCTTACATACGCACTGTGGACATTCCTTTGTATTCGTGTAGTTAACAAACTTTGACTAAATACTCATTTTTCTCGCTTCCCCAAAACAAATTTACCCTCAAATTAGGATTATGGGCCTCTCAGCTGTCCCTTCTATCTTTTCTATATATAACCCTAACCCGTTTTTCCTCTAGCGCTCTTTTTCGGAAACTGAAAAACGGATTGTGGACGTGTGCAAGTCCACACACCGTAACCTCTTCCCGCATCGTGTGGACCTATATTGTTCGGAGGTCCACAGTGCGTATGCAAGACTAACTCACTAAGGATTTGCAAATAAAAGATGTCCACATAATACACAAACTGAAAACCTTTGATGAACTTGCCCACGTTCCCACATCAATGTGCGTAAACACCTTCCATCGCGGACCCCCCATTGTCCTCCCGTTATCCCTCTTTTGTTTGTACTCAAACTTTTTCGGAAGACCTCCATAGGATTTGTACACGATTTGGAATCGTGGACCTTTTGTCAATCGTGGACCCATTGTTCTGTGGACCCATTGTCCACGATTGCCGGTGTTTACACACTCAATGTTTCTCCCTTTGTGAAAAAAAGTTGTCTTAGAGATAAAAACGGGTTAGGGTTATACATGTAATTGGAAAAGTGAAGAGGAACACTTCAGTATATCACAGTCACAAAATGTGGGTTGAAAGAATTTCCATTGTGGTATAGGACAATTTGTATTTTGGTGAAATTTTGTGAAATAGGGTTTATGGACAGAGGGTGGGGGTCCCCCTATATTATATATCGTTTTGGGTATATCGTTTTGGGTATATCAATCAATTCTATATCTATCAATTATATATATTCAATTCTATATAGTTATAGATATATACCATAAAACTAACCTGTAAAAATTTCATTTCAAAAGGTGGTAGCGATTTTGAGATATTGCCGAAAATCTGGAGCGGTTATGTCCATGCAGGAAGAATAATCTGCATTGGAATACACAATCTGAGAAACGTCACTGCAGTATAAACGCTTCTCAGATTCAAATTTTGGGAGATAAAAAGTGATATCTTCTTCCATAACCGCAGTACTTCGAAGTGAAAAGTTTAAAAAAATGCATTATACTATCCAAAGCTGCTGTACTTCTTACCAAGTAAGTCTTTATTGCCATTAGTTTTTTGAGTAATTACCAAACGTATACGATCCCTTTAAGCTATACCCTATGATTAAATAGCCCAGAAGTACGGACCTGGTAAAAATGTGGTGCAACTCCAACAACATCTATAAGGTTTAACTACGCAGCGATTTCGAATAGACCCTCTGGAACACATCTAGGTAGTATATGGTGTCACATTGTGGTATCAGTTTTGCATTAAAAGGCAAAATCGTATTTTACTTGTGTTTGTATGGAATTTTTTAGTCAAGGCTATACTTAGAAGCACTAGTATGCCACGAGACCTAAAACCCCTTTGTCCAAAATCAATGATTCAGCTGTTTTTATATTTGAAATACTCAATTGCCAGGCTCAGTTAGTCATATTTTGATATATAAATGAATTGGAAAATTAAGGGGTATGCAAAAGGGGCGTGTTTAGATATTTAGATATTGTTTAGATATTCCAACAGGCAGGCATTCTGTCTCCATTTTATCCTTTTGTTGAGTTATATCTACTTGTCTACATTATAATTTATTGTGAAATGCCTGTTACTTAGTGTTAGCAAAAACAGTGAATTTCAAACCTATACAGGAATTGTTCATTGATTGCGTACAGGTAGTACATTTATTGTGTGCATGCACCATTTGTATCTTTAGAGGTAATGTTTCATAAACAAAAACATAAAGTCCGACATTTAATTTATCAAATTGTTAGTCAACTGGCAATAATTGCAGAAAATGTGTTATTTAAAATGTATATACATTTGTACGCTAAAGAGAAGGGGGACACGCCCCTCTCTCCATCTGGATCAAAACATTACTACAATCAAAGACTTTTGCTTATACTGAGACATGTCAATAAGAACATTTAGTACGATTATTCGTTTACAACTAACTATACAAAATATGAATATTATGTGTCTCATCTTATCTCAAAATACATGTACATACTGCACGTTCCTATGGAAAAACGTTAATTATCTCTCTAACCCAAGACTGATGCTACAATTTGAGCCCACATACTATAGAGGTTTTCCAGGGAGTCTATTCTACCATCATACGCAGTCAAACCTTAGATGTAGTGGGTGATGTACCAAATCATTAATTAGAGGGTTTTGAGGATTTTGCTCCTTGACTAACAAAAGAAACTAAAACAAAAGAAAGAAAGAATTAAAGTACAAGCTTATTGTATGCAAAAAGAAGGCAAGAGTCGATTGTCAGATAGTGCTACTGTGACTTGCAATGCTACAGTGCACCTGTACTTGAGCAGTGATTATGCGCTCTTTTGTATAAAACTAATTTGCATCTGAATTAATTTAGCTCGGCTGAGCGCCACGGTTGCGCAATGCAGTAAATGGCAGAACTGAATATGCATTTATATTAATGGCAGCAACAGCACGGACGGAGGGTGTAGCTGTAAAACACAGTGAATAATTGCACGAGAGCTGTTAGTGAAGCACAAATGACGGCCACGTTTGACACAGGCGAAGTTGGTTTTGACTTGTGACCAATCATGGGTGCGCAGGGGCGTATACGTCATTGTCTTGGCTATACACCACAACTCCCCTGGGTTTTTGTTCTGCAGGATCTGTAACGCCTGATCTGCCTAGTGTGGTCGACAGTTGGTGACATCACATTTGAGCGTGGATACCGTACCGCCCCACACGTACGCACCAACGCACGCCAAGTCAACGAGTCATTGCGGAGTTTTTATCCATCTCGTTTGTACACATCTTGTTCTGTTCGCCTCGCGGAAGATTTTTGTTACGCTGTTCCACACACACCGAGAGAGGCCCAACATGTCTATAAGCCGACCTGATTGCTTTTGGTGACCTACCTGTGAACCACTCAATCCTCTCGTCTCATCGCTACATCGGGTAGGTCTATAATACATATTTTTCTAAAAATTGCATATACTGGATTACTGGTTTGATTAAATTATACGTTGGCCAATCTGTCATGCGACGTGTAATGAATAATATAGAAGCCCGTTCACTATGTGCACATTGAAATGCTCATGTTTCTGTTTTGTCTCTTTTCGACAATCTAAAGTGGAATTTTCAGGAGAATATATTAGTGGAAATAATCAGGGTTTAGGATTCGAGTAGACAAAGGCCACATGAAAGAAACGTTGTGTATTATTCTAGTTACCTTGATGTTCTCGGTGGCGGAAATTGATTTGATATTTCGAGGATACTTTAAATAAACTGTTGGTAGGCTGAGTTGCCCGGAAGAGAAATGGATTTGTGTCTAAAAAAACGAAGCAGACAACAAATAAACTAGCGAAATTTAAAAACATTAATTGTAAACCTAGTAAAAGTCGCATTCTTGTTAAGTAAACATTATTACTTAAAGATTATTAATATTATGGTTATCTTTCGCTCTGTTACAAAACGGGTTCGGTTCCTTTCTCTATGGTTTATCTATATCGTTTTTTACAAGGTCCAGTCTAGTCTCAAATGTGATATCTTATTTCAGTATTAAACTTTGGCCTAATTTTCTTTTTTAATCGTCAGTCAGTCGTGCATAATGTTAAATCTGGTTAGGTTTGCCCCGGTGTTTCTGGAGAATCAAGACAGCTACCTCCTTGTGGTGATCCGGTTAAGAGAAAAAAAATACCTCTCGAACTAAAGCTGTCAATCAGGACTTCGGTCCATATGACAACAACAGGGTAGTACTGTGATGAGATCCGTTCATGCGCAGAATATATATTAAAACAAATAATAACACAATTAATGTGGACAATTTGTGTAAACCTCGTCGCCAGTTTCCCCCTATAACTCCAGGACCATCGTCATATTGTGCAAACAAAATACAGAGGTTTTGGTGAAAATTGTTGAAGAAGGTCAAGGGCTTTCAACAAATCAAATCACGAAGCTGGGATTCGAAATCAAAATATGAAACTGTGGTTCGGTTAAATCCTGGATTTGACAAAATCCAAACCCAAAACGAGTCCTTGAAAACTAAATTGAACAACGTTGAAAGTAGAGAGCGTTGTCATCGTACTGTACTGTTGTGAATGACAGTCTAAAGCATCCTGTAAAAATATGGAACCTGGTGTGCCGTCATTTTCAAGAAAAGTGGTATTTTATATCAATTTCTAACGCTAATCGGCCGACCAGCGTTTGAAAAAAAACCGGCCTCTCTTCAAATAGGCCTACTACCCCCAATTTACAGTCCTCATTTGTTTAGCATTTATATGAACGGGTATAAGCCAGCTCGACTGGTTTCCTGACCGTGTAATTCCCGACGTTATACATTGCTCTGTTTCATCTTGAGTGGGGTAAGGAAACCAACTTGGGTTTTCCCAGCATCTACGAACACAAACCTTCAAACAATTGAGTATAATTCCACCCATTTCAGAAAATGACAGCAAAAGCAAATATTGCATATTCCCTTTAAACATTGTCATTATTATATATATATGTTAAACGCTCCATACAACTATAGATAAAGGAAGTCGTGGTGTTCGCCACTCAGAATCAATTTAGTTTTGCCCATTAATAGAAACAAGTCACGGTATAATTAGCATTGGGGCGAGGCTTTGGCGATGCGTAAATTTAAGCGTTAACGGCGGCGTGATCAACGACCAGGCTCATATCATATACAGCCATTTAGGCGACGTGCTTTAATGGTCAATAACATGCCTCGTAAACAATTCATTTGTGGGGGTGGGAAACTATGCAGGCCTATGAAATCCTCATGTACCAGAAACTGGCGGCATGGCTATTTATCCATTAAATTGGTCTCCATGTCAAATTGGGGCGTTAGTAATGTCCACACTAAGATACACGCAAAGACATAAAGGTAAGAATGTTCACCCTGTAGTTGGTACAGCAGTATACCCCTAAGGGTGCAACATTGGAACCTATTAGGTAATTAAGTATTATAGTCAACTCTAACACATTGCACCATTACAGGTCTACATTTGCACCCCTTGAACCAATTGAGGTTCAAATATGCACCATATTATTTAGGGGTGCTTCTTTTGTATCAATTAGGGTACACATTTTGAACCTCTATTTCTTATTATTGTTATGGTATTATAGCCACGGTCTTCCACGCCTGACCACAAATTGCGCCTCAATTCGACCTTTCAGTTCACTCTTCACAGACAAAAATAAAGAAATAGCTTCATAACCCGCGTGCATTTCGAAAACAACCGTAATTTCAGAACCAGAATACCAGAACTGCATGCACCAACTTCCATAGTCGTATTGTCTGGGTTTTTTTCTATCCTGGAATGCTGTGTTTTGATGTTTGTCTCATTTATAGCCAATAAAGACACTACCGTACGCGCGGATCTGGGTCGGAACCCCATCCCCCCTGCATTGACCAGAAAACTAAACTACATAACAATATTATACAAATAATACAAACATAATGTCATTGATGGATCTGTGGGGGGGGGGGGGGGGGGGGGGGGGGGTTGCCACACTTAATATGCCCATTCATCATGAACTAATGTTATGATTTTACTATCAAAGTGGGGTCAACAATTGGATCAGAGCTTCTAAATTTACTCGCAGATTGCCTTATAATGCAAACCGAAGCGTAGTAGATTTTAAACATCTGAGGGCCAGAACCCCCCCCCCCCCCCCCCCCCCCCCACCTCCCACAAAACAATCGTGGACCCGCCCTTGGCCGTTAGATGCAACATAGTACAAATCTTACACCATAATAAGTACAAGTGAATTAACAATTTCGGATTACAATTTCTATTTGTCATTTTTGGGAGCTGGTTTCCTTAAAACAATACCTTGTTGGTCCAGAAAGAACATTGAAAAAAATCCACATTATGAGACGGGCATGTCCACAGGGACTCCAATTATTAAGGGCATTCCCTCGATGACGTGTCGACCGTATATAACTGTACGAACCCTGGTTGAAGAATGTATTCACATAACAATTATAGGGACACGTGAGAGTTGTCAGTCGTTAGATTTATCAAAATAAATGTCCCCGTGAAAGGTGAATGTAACCTATTATGTCAATTGTCACCGTCGTTTGGCCTGCCTCACGATTCTAAATAAGAAGAGCTCGTTAAACCGACAATCTCATATACTCGGTGACATTTTCGGCAAGTGTCAAGCATCTCCTATTGCTGGATGGATTTAGACTAGTTGGTCAATTACAAAAACAAAACGCCGGTCTACAACTCGCTTTTAACTTGGCCTCGCATTATGCCTTGGTGGCATTTACAGAGAGTGTGAAAATCGCGGCTTATGGGGCCAGAGCCGCTAACGATAGACCTACGTAGGAGTAACTGATTATGATGAGAGATGGTCACTGATCCTTGTCGAACATCGTGACTTAGTATAAAAAAAATCAGTCTCTCCACTCCCCCCCCCCCCCCCCTCTTCCCGCCTGCCCCTCCTCACCCCCTCCCCGCTTCTCCCTCGAGCCCACTAATCCGGAACATCATTCAGATGACTTGGGTGTCCCGTAATGAATCGTATACTTGGATGGTCGGCCTGTGGTGTTAATCGCCTGCTTGCCTGAGTGAGCGAATGAATCGGGCATATCGATAGCCTCACCTACACCCGATTTAGTTCGTCAGCTTTCATTGGCTGTTGTCTTCAATACCTTGATTGAAGGAAAAACGACACAACTGTCGAAGGCCGCGCATGCGTGGATTCGATGAACAATATCAGCCAATAGTCAATATTAACCACCTCCAACCATGCATCGCCCTCCGTGAAAAAAAGGGTTATATGAACAGTTTGTTACAAATGTACCGTTTCATATGGTTTTGTGTACACGACGTTGTCATTTTTAATCAAAACCGATCATTTTGCAGAGGACTTATTGCGAACACGCGGGCTCGTTTCTTATTACGTAGGAATCGCTGCATTATCCCATGTGCCCTCTGTTTACATCCATATTAAAATGTGCCCGGTGGTATGTGCACGCCTCGTGTTTCGCAATAAATTTGGTTGAGGAGTGACCACGTTGCAGGTCAGATCGCCTTTTAATTAGGTGACCTCTGATGTAACTTTTAAGCAATGTGTGTAAAACACGATGCGTGCGCATACCACCTGATATATTTGAATACAGATGTAAACATAAGGCATGGATCGTCTACAACAAAAAACAAACCATTCATCCTGCACTGCATGTAGTGCATAACAAGAATGAGGTCAAACAAGTGAATCTATAATTGGCACTCGCATGTGATTGTTATGTTTGCTTCACCTATGGCACCTCCAGCGGCAAACTGGCCGCTACTCCCAGACGATGCAAAAACAATCCCAAACAAATGATTTTAGCAGGTGTTCAATGGCGATACTATTTAGAGACGCAATGTTTTGATTTATTGGATTTTGACCCTGCAGTCCGCGAACTATTTGCTAAGTGTTGCTGAGTAGAAACAGAAGTTACCAGTCAAAACTCCATGTGATTTTTTCACGCTAAGCAACAACAGCCAAAGTGAATATCAATCACAAACCGATATGAGTCATTCCATGAAGTTGAGACACAAAGTGTGACAGTTTGGTATAATTCTACACGCTTAAAACTAAAGCGTGTATTCAACCTTAGGCCTATAAGTGTTTGGTCAGTGACTACTCTTTAAGAGTTTGGATTTCAACAATTAAATGTAGGATACACCGTTTGTAACTGCTTGAATTATCATGAATGGGTGGATTTAGGGGATTGTATTTTATAGTAAATATCGTTTAAAGGGATCGTATACGTTTGGTAATTACTCCAAAAATTAATGGCAATAAAAACCTACTTGGTAAGAAGTAGAGCAGCTTTGGATAGTATAATGCGTTTTTAGAAACTTTTCACTTCGAAGTACTGCGGTTATGGAAAAAGATATCACTTTTATCCCCAAAAATTTGAATCTGAGAAGCGTTACTGCAGTAACGTTTTTCAGATTGTGTATTCCAATGCAGATTATTTTTCCTGCGCCGACAAAACCGCTCCAGAATTTCGGCAATATCTCAAAATCGCTACCACCTTTTGAAATGAAATTTTTACAGGTTAGTTTTATGGTATATATCTATAACTATATAGGATTGAAACAAACAATGGGTTCCAATTACCTAACGTATACGATCCCTTTAACTGACATGTTCGAAGTTTTACAATCATGGATGCTGAGGAAAGCAAGAAAAAAGGGCGTTCGTTTTCAACCGGCTCCCGGTCTTATGGTTTTTTTCGATCGCTATTCGGCGATCGTGATTCAATTTTTCGAAACAATTACAGGATATCTAGCGCAATAATTTTGCTGGATGCCTACAATCATTATTTACTTTTAAATAAGTAAGATATTTCCTAATAATTAGGTAGTACAATTTTTCAATATCTGCAAATGGTGTATCCTACCTTTAAACTGATGAATTCAACACATTGAGTGTTGAAATAATCAGTTGTATAAATGGAATTCCAACTATTAATGAGTAGTCACTGACCGCACACTTATAATGTTGATTCAACACTTTAATTTTAAGCGTGTAGTTACATGCCACCTATCAACAACATTATTTTAATATTTATTCCTGATGTTTGTCTTGGATTTGGGCAAGTTGGGTACCCATTCAAACATCAGTTTCCTGAGAAATGTGATATTTAATGAACAATTTAGTTCTCGGATATAACAAGGACACGGTGTCTTTTACATCTTTTTGTCATGTTGCAAGATTGTTTGTACAAACCTCTGCTTACTTTTAACTGACCATAAAGTGGAACCATGCGTGTTTTTCTAGGTTATTGTAAATAAATTACTAGAAATATGTTGAAAAAAATGTTCCAACGTAACTGGCACATAGGGTAAACCATGTTAAATTGTTTATAGCTATTAATTCACTTGTATTTCAGGTAAAGCTTGTATGTGGGTCCATTCGTTGGCCTCTTTGTAAAGTTGTCATTATGTCTTTGGAGGTTGCAGTTTGGTCGAAATTAATGCGGATCACTGCACGTCGGGCAACCGGGTGTTCGGCCTTATTGTCCCGTGAGCGGGTCCGCGCCGGAATGCCGCGTGTTTATTTGGAGCTGTCGTCCGGACCCGGTCCCAACTCATCACTCACTTCGCCCCTCGTCAAATAAAAATGATTTTCTTCAATAGTCTTATCCCTTGATGTACACACACGCATCCACACGCAGATGGCAACTGCGGCATTAAAAAAAGGCTGTGCACGCGTCGGCAGCGTATGCAGTTTGAAGTGTAGAAGTTGATGCAATGTTGAAATATTTGTCTCCTCCTTCGCTGGAAACAGACAGCCCGTAAAAACTGTCATGTTTAATCTCTAAAAATTGTGTAGAACCATTATAGCCAGCCACTACACTAAATTGAGACCCAGATTTAATGAAAGCCCATGCTTCCTGTTCTGAGGTTTGCGAGCCAAAATGATGTATCCGTGTACATTAACCAACACACGGACGATAACAAGGCAATTAACGACAACAGAAACACAAAGCAAGCCAGTTTTAAGTCGGGGTTGTGTTAGAGGTATGACCCAATTTGTTCAGTTACACAAATTTAATTTAAATTGCATTTATTGGGGCCTCCACAAGAATTGAAATTGTGTATCAAGACAATAGCTAAGCCATTTGTACAGAACACCAATGATCGTGGACGAGCCTAAACAGACCGGCGCGAGCGCTAATCAACCATCGGCATTTGTGACCTTTGTGACCTTTGTGACATCACGAGTTGACATCAAAACGAATTTAAATTGTTTTAACATGTTTTGTTTTTAACTTGACTTTTGATTCAAAATATGCTAGGCCTCGGACCTAATGAAATTTAGCTTAAACAAATGTTATCGTTGAATGTATTTTTAATGTGTTTTCACAGCAGACAAATATACATTTTCCATATTATTCTTGAAAATAGATAATAAAGAATAATGAATTGAATTGAATTGATAAAATATAGTCCATGCATGTTCTGCTTTAGGAATCATTAAACCTTAGAGAGTAATGTTGGTGATGAAAGCCTTCTTTGTTTATCGAGGAACAAAGGTGAAGTTGCTAAGCAAGATTGTGTTTGTGCTAAGCAAATGTGTGTGCTAACATGTTTTATGTAATTTGTCCTTGGGCGGTCATTCTTGCGCAGCCTTTCTGTGCGTTACATGGTATATTTTGTTAGCCGAATACCAGATGATAGGAGTTAATGGAGATGTTTAAGGGCATCGGTGCGAGAATTCTGAAGGAATCATTGCATAGTCCCTTATCGCTCATTGAGATCTCAATTATAATCTGAATGACTTGAGGCGCGCAGACAAGACGAGATCTCCCAATATGTTGCAATTCGGAGTCTAATAATTGCTTCATCCACCGATGTCAGATAATTGTTGTTCCCAACCGGCTGTGCCTCTTATACCTGGCTGGGGCCCAGTACGCGTATCTATCTGTCGAAGGACAAGAGAGTAATGAACTCTTACAGGTCCGTATATAGACAATCTTGTTTTGGTTTGGTATAAATTATCTGAAGAACCAATAAAGGATTATGTATTTGATTCCCGGCTTACAACGAGCAATCTCATAGGGTTAGAGTTCAAGACTCATCGGTCGAGCCAGACACTACGCCCCTAGTCTTTTGATTGCACGATAACAGAAGTAACGACGCTGGTAGATAGATGGCTAACGAAGGTTGGGAACTGAGAATAGACATTTCACAAGAGCGTCTTGGTGTTGTCGGCGGTCATAGGGCCTTTTCGAGTCACTGGCTTCATCTTCGTCTTCATCTAAGACTTAAAGCAATTTTCAGCTCCCAACTGTGGGAACTCCAGCCACATTTTGTATGCATATTAGGCTTCAGAAACATTCAATCGATTTATTTATTTCGTTTTATTTTACCAGGGTGGTATAACCCATCAGTTATCTAAGAACTGTTCTCCCTGGGGGCCCAAAAGTATTTATATTGCTTCCATTTCTATTTGCTGATCAGTGATTTGGAAGTCGGAGGCGAAGCCGAAGACCAAGAAAAGGTTTCGAAAAATTATAGATTTTCCCGGCTATTTTAAAGGTAGTATAGGCCTACACCATTTGCAGATATCGAAAATATTTACTACCGAATTATTAAGAAATATCTTACTCATTTGAAAGTAAATCATGAATCTAGGCATCCAACAAAATTATTGCGCTAGATATTCTGTTATTATTCCGAAAAAAATAATTTTATAAAGAAAAATTCGCGATCGCCGTCCGGCGATCGCGAAAAAACCAAAAATAACATAAGAATAATTGCCCAATGCCGGTTGAAAACAAACGCTGTTTTTCGTGCTTTTCTCGGCATCCATGATTGTAAAACTTCGGACAGGTCAGTTAAATGATATTTACTATGAAATACAACCCTCCAAATCTACCCATTAATGATAATTCAAGCAATTACCAATAGTGTATCCTACCTTTAAAACATTATACATTCAAATTCACCAACTCTCACATTCAATTTCGTCCGAGAAAAAAAATTCACACGCTTTTAACCAAACTAATTTAGTCATTTCACCATTCAACTAAAAAAAAATTGTCACTCTATTTTAACATTTAGTAAATTAGCCTGGTGTGTGATTGAGCTTATACGAATTTGATCCGTAATGACGAATATTAAAAAATAAATAAAAAATAGAGTGAACAAAATTTGAAATTGAATGGTAAATGACTAAATCGGTTTGATGAAAGCGTGTGAACTTTTTCTCGGACAACATCTAATGCGAGAGTTGGTGACATTAAATGAAACCGAATCATCCAATGAATACTTGTTATACCGTTAGCGTCAATTCATCGTTCCCCCTTGCAGACTTATCGTTCCAAAGAGGTGGAGATTGACACTTTTATCTACTTAAAATTCAAACAATTGAATTAAATCCCTATCCGTCTTCTCAATGCACTGTCAGACTCGAAACTGGGAATGGGAAGTAGTGGGGAGGGGGGGGGGGGGGATAAAAAAGAGACACAAATTAAAGTGTAGACGATGTGAGATCCATGCACAGCTAGATAGCTACATGTACGTATAATAATACGATCGTCTTAATGAAAGATTGAATGTACAAATTGAATATGGTGCGGTGCCGTGCCGTGTGGTCATCATGGTTCGTTGAATGTAGTTCAGATTGTAATCCCTGCGATGGCATAATATGCCATTTGCAGATGTACAGCAGTTATACCACTTGTCAGTTGTGCATTTTTATCGTTTGAAGCAGCAAAGGTTCCCCAAATCTAAATATAGGCCTAATGGTGTTTGACAAACAACCTGATGAAGACTTAGCTCTATGATTGCTGTATATTCCAAGACAAAATAATATTGTCTAAGAATTCAACTTTGAACTAACTTATGTAGACATTTCCAAAAAATGCATTTTTTGCAATTCTTTTATTATTTTCAACAAAATTAAAGCATGCCATGCAGGCAGAAACAAAAATTGTACAGGGAGTTTGAGAGGCAAGTAAACTTTTAAACACATTGGTTGTTACTACCTTTTCTATAACGAAACCCGGACAATGTATTTTATTACAATGTACTCGTGAAGTCATTTCGGGTGGATTTTTACCATTTTGAGGTTTGGGTTTTTTCTGAATCACAAACTATTAATCTACAATCACTCAAACTTTGAACACAATCCATCACCTAGAAGTTTGATTTTTGTCGATTTTGTGAAACAATTGTGTATAGAAATAATACGCTTTTATGAACTTCAAAGCTGTTTATCTAATAATTGGTTTGTCAGGGTTTTATCACTAAATCCTTCCCCCAGGGGAGATAGGGTCGGGGTACATATGTAATTATACGTATATATGTGTTTCATATACGTAGCGAACAGAAACTTACCTCTTTTAAATGTAATATAAAAACCCATCTTTTTAAAGCCGCTTTTTAGTGTGTTTTTGGTGGTGTTCTTCTGTGTCTTTTGTTTGTCTTTCTTCTATGGTCGCCTTGCCAGTTTGTTTAGATTTTTAGCATAGATAGGGTTTGAGGCGTCTGTCTCCTGAAAAGATCAAGACATTACCGATGCCAGCAGGGATAGGCCTATGTAATAAGTAATTATTAGTTCTCTGTTGGCGGGACAGACGTATCCCCATACTTTTGTTTGGGCACTGGCCTGGTGATCAGTCCTTTTTCTTTGTCTTTTTCATCCATTCTGTGCTTTTTAACATGTGTTCTGCGCCTTTGATCATTTTGTAAGGGGCGCAATATAAATTTTAAATATTATTTATCATTATTATTAAATGAAACATCATTTTAAAGCTGAGAACTTAGAGAATTTGAAGAAAAAACACATGTAGCAGGTCCCGTATAAACATCTAACAAAAGAAACAAGATTGTTACTTTTTTGCATATAGGCGGGTCGTATCGATTCTAGTGTCGTTACTTGATTGGAGTGATCACTGCTCATCGCACAGCACTCCTCCAGTTATTTATCCTGGAAATATTATTGTATTTATACGAGGGTAGAGGCTAAATAGACTATCTGCATAGTTAATAACAACTTGGAATTTGGCGTGACTATCTCGAATGTTTAACTCATCAAGACTTACATTTTCTTCGTTGTCGGCCCAACAATATATTTCCCATGGTAACCTTAATTTTGGGTAAATCTTTCCGAACACAATTAACAAATAATTATAAAATAATGCTGGGTTTGTTGTACGCACCGCTATAAACATCGGCATGTTAATTAAGAGAAATTTGAAATGTGGCTTTGTTCCCCGCTGGCTGTTCAGCCGCTTTCAATACCCATTATGTACGCATTGTAAAGCTCATGTCGTTCGGTAGCAAGAATTAATGAAGCACCATATCTATACGATTTTCAACAGTACTTCTAAACCCAATCACATCCATTTCGAAGTCGTGTCTTTTTTCCCATTTGGTTTAAGTTCAATCAATGTTCGAAAGCTTAAGTGACAGCCATTATATGATCTATGGAGTTCGATTTACTCGTAGCACCTGTACCTGCGATGCAAGCATTTTTAAAAACTGTTTCTTTTTGTTTAACTGGTCGTTAAAACCATCTGATGATAATTATTACGTGTCATCAATTTATTAAAGGAAACACTTTAAAAATGTATATCAATACACGTGTTTTCACTTGTTTTAATTCCAATTTTATTATGTACCCATCTCGTGGCAATTCACACTGTTGCGTTAGTGATAAAAACATTCGCACTTACCCGATAGGATATTAATTAAAAGTAACATGATTCTATGTTTTTAAGATTTTGTCTGGCCGCAGTTCGAGTCTGATATGTACATCTGCGGCTCGAATATCTATTCTTAACTTGTTAGCGTCTTTGTGTCAAAAAAACACCGAAAAGCCATGTTTTTATTACAATGAGACAGATGGTATCAGGAGACCAGATAAGTCATTTCAAGTCGTTAATAAAGCGCAGTTATAGGTTACTTGATAAAGCCGTAATTGCGCTTATTAACGACTTGATCAGAAAACATTAAGCAATAAGTGTTTTGCGGGTTATTGGCTTTTGTGTTTTGCAATATGAATTGAAAATAACGCTGAAGTGTCTTCCTAAGGGTACATATGTGGTTATAGTGATGACACTAATAACATTAGATACTTATATGTTGCTTTAAACTAAGATCAACGCGCTTAACATTATTATTACCCCTGATCGATGGACCAATACAACATCCAGATATAATATCAGCTACCCTGGGAGTAAACAGATTAATGCTGCTTTTGCGGCGCAAGGTATGCATAATCAATCACAATAATCATATCTACCCTCGGAGGCAATCGTTTACTTCT
Organism: Crossaster papposus; assembly: GCA_037893245.1. Lineage (NCBI taxonomy): Eukaryota > Metazoa > Echinodermata > Asteroidea > Velatida > Solasteridae > Crossaster > Crossaster papposus. The sequence goes on from JBAIAA010000483.1 coordinate 375,645, forward strand.
GGTTTGTGCCCGGCAAAAAGCAAAGGTGATAAAGTACCTTGCTCAAGGGCACACGCACCACAAACCCGGGATGGACTCGAACCTAGAACATGCAGAATTACCAGTAGACCACTATAATTCAATGCACCAGACCACGAGCCCACGGCGCTCAACTTTATGAACAACTCCTCTAAAATTTCTTCCACCTTATATCATAATTATCAGTGCATATTATTGAGTTGCACCATGGGTCCGTGTACCAAAACGTTATTGGCTATCGATTGTAGTGCTAACATTGTAATCTGTGGAGTGAGTGCGATATATATATGTAGTCACAGATGCTTAGCAGCTCTGTCTCAATATGTGTGCTAACCTCGCAAAACGTCCTGTGCATCTGTACAGAAAAAGAAGATCATCGAAATAGCTGACTTTACATTTTATATAAGATGATAATGTAATTTAAAAAGGGATGTTGTTTACGTACGAAGGCTTAAGCAGTTAGTGTAACTATGTTTGGTAAAGAGGCGCGCCCGGGGAGTGGGGGGGGGGGGGGGGGGGGGGGGGGGGGGGGGGGGACGTGACACCCCCTCCCTATCGGAGGTCCGTGCTCTTCCATTATTTGAATTCGATTTGCACATAATAATATATTTGTTGCCATTCAGTGCCTCCCCCCCCCCCCCCCCCCCCCACCTCCCCCTAAACATGTGTTACGCCGCTGTTGCTCATGGTTATAGATTATAATATTACTAATTGAAATTATCTGCAGAACGTTGTGAGTGAGTTCGAATTTTGGTTGAGTAATCAAATAAATTAATTTTGTGAGTACGATGGTAAGAATAATTTCATGAAGTGACAAATTTGAGGGCCGAGTAGAATTGAACCTTCCATCTCTAACCCACAACAATTATTCTTTCCATCGCACGAACGTGAACAATTTTATTTGTTTTACAACGCCTGAAAAAAATCCTCGCCATCTTATTGGGCAATACAAGTTGTATTCATCGTTGAATACAACCATTGAAAAGAACTTTTTTCGGTACGGTCGTGCCGTGCGATGGAGCGAATAATCCAATGCACGTGGACAGCTATCCGCCAATCATAACGGGGATTTATTAAGGCGTTGTATATAGTCAATAACGCTTTGGTACATGTACAAGGTTCTCTGTTACGACTCGGTACACATCGACTATTAACCAGTTCGCGCCGGGATTATTTTTACATCGCCGAGCCGACGGGCGGGATTATTTTTAACGAAACTCGATCCGAAGCGTGTTCAGGCCGATAGTGCTGGGTAGCACACCCACGCATTTCCGGCCTTGCGCGCTGCTGACATACATTTCCGAACTTGAACTTGGCGTATTTATTCGTCATCCGTTTTGAATTTGGGGAAATTTTTGCGTTTATATACGTCATCCGGCGCGAACTGGTTAAGGTACATTGTGCATATGAAGCAATATGTGACACGATCAAGCGGAATGAGTCGGATGTCGGCCCCGACTACATGAGTTTTCATGTAGTTTTAAAGAGGGCATCTGTACGATTTAAAAACTGAAAACCCCATGTTGATACGATGTTTTGTTGTCGAGTTATGTAAATTTGTTTAAATACCAACGAAGAACACAGTTCTGATTAAAACATTTTGGGGATTCTCCGACATCCAACTCATTCCGCTTGATCGTGTCACATGGGACAGAGAGCCCACCCCCCCCCCCCCTCCTTTGTAGCGATCATTGCGCTTTCGGAATGTTGTGGTTTCTTTTGAGGTTTCTAGGTGGGGGTGCGTTAGGTAACAATAGTCTAGGGAGTGTATAGGTATGGGGGACTAAGGGGGGAAGTCGCTCGGTCCCATATCTTGGTAATAAAGTAAACTTTGTTAACAGAGAAAAAGATGGCACTGTATGACCACACCTTTCTTTTTCTTTTTTTACTGCTTTAAGATTGGGTAGATGGGTTATTTTTGTTAAGGGCGTCAACATGAAACCCAAGTAGGTCACATGTTGTTTCCCCACTACCTATGGTGTGAGAAACTGATTACCAAATCAAGCAGAGCCGATCGAATGAGGCAATTACAGCCAGATGGCAGTATTTCGTTTCACAATAAAAAAACCTGTTTGGATTTATGTCTTTAAAACTCGGTCATCAGTCCTGGAAACTACATCATGCATAGTCTATAGTTGCCATGTGGTAGTTATTACACAAGGAAACACGTGTGGTGCTTTTATATCTCGTTTTCCCGCGCGCGCCTCGCATGGTGTTATGAAATGTAACACATTTGACACCTTAAAAAACACGCAGACTTTCCAGGTGTATATAGCAATTCCATACAGATGGAAAACAAAGGCAAGTGACTCATAATAACCTTATTTAAATAAGTTAAGAGGGCGTAGTTTTTCGATCTTAAAAGGATCTTCTTCAGAGACGAACATTTCTTTATGTTTTTGTTAATCGAAAGGGAATTTGGAATACATACTACAGCAAAATAGCTTGTTTTTAAGAATATATTTTTCTCATCTTTTAAAAATACACGAAGGGAAACTTACTCGGTGTATTATAGTATATCTATATTTTTACAGTTGAACAAAGAAATTGAGTGAAGAAGGGTATGAACCTGCGACCTGCGTATTGCCGCATTCCGGTGTTCTACCAACCGAGTTTTCTTGGTCAGCCAGAAGCCTTAAACCCGTACGAGCAATGTAACAAGTGTTCACGCCCAAAGTTAATTTGGTTAAACAAAAAAATGATTATTGTTGATAATTGCTTGAATTATCAGGATTGGGTGGATTTGGAGGGTTGTATGTTATAGTAAATGTCGTTTAACTGACCTGTCCGAAGGTTTACAATCATGGATGCCGAGAAAAAAACAAGAAAAACAGCGTTCGTTTTAACCGGCGTCAGGCTGTCCAGTGATGGTAATTTTTTTTATTTTTTTATTAAATTTTTCGGAAGAATTGCAGGATATCTAGCGCAATCATTTTGATAGATGCCTAGAATCGTTATTTTCGTTAAAATAGGTAAAATGTGTCGATATCTGCAAATGATGTATCCTACCTTTTAAAGCTTTGCATATTAATAAAGTTTGAATTGCGTATTGTTGCAAAATAACTCAAACTTTCTGTTAAAGTTGGTGTGTCCGTGCTTTTTGGGTGTGGCACCCTGAAAAAAGATGTTCAAACTAAATTTATAATTTTATTGCATTGTATTTGTTATGAGCTTTCAAATGAGACATCGCAGAAAAAAATCGGCCAGCAATAAGTAATTAATTATTTAATTTCAACTTTTTGAATTAGGAATGTCCTATTCCTTTGAATTTTGTTCGGAAAAGAAAATCAGAATTTTGAAAAAGCACTAAAAAAAGCTCGACCACAAACATCGTGTTGACAACTGGGGTACATGACGCCCGTTTAAATGTCCCGGCACAATCAAAGTTCACGTCATATCGTAAACAAAAAAAGTCGTGAAATCAAGGCCCTGTTTTTGGCACAAAGCAATTGTTTTGATTACGACCCCGATGTGTGTGAATTCGCACCATCAGCTGTCGTCGAGTGCTCTGTTATTAATACAGTTATGACTTGCATTACCAGCCAGGGAACCTTTGGTGTATACAACTATGGTGATGTACATGTACATGTTTATGTTGTACGTCATTGGTGGGCCAAAGTGAACATCTTGCGGTATTAATAGCCAAATGTTATTACTTCGGACAGCACCGTGTGCTCAAATGAGAACCAATTATATAGTGAACGCAATAGTAAGTACATGTTTATGGCCATGGTTCAGTGACTTCGTTAATACTGGCAGATTCATGAATTATTCAGTAGTTTGGATGAGAAGTTATGTTTAATCATCGGAATAAAACATGACGTCACATCATTGTTGTTATTTAGTTAACTAGTTACATTAAATCACTTTAAAGAACAGCCATTGTCGAGCTGCTATACGTAGTGTAGTGGATAGTGCGATGGGCTATGGATCAAAGATCCCTGGTTTGAATCCTGCTATAGGTCACTTAGTTTTTCTAGTAAAATTGATATCTTTGGAGTATTTTTAATTTAAGGGAAAAAAGAGACCTAGGACCTAAGTGTTGTACAGTGATCAATGCAACTACTGAATAATTCATGAAATCTGCCAGTTAGGTTTGGGAAAAAACATTCGCGGCCGGGGGTTGAAAAGAGTTGAGTTGACTGACAGATAATGCCCCACAGGGGAAAATGACCGCCGAGAGTGTTGACAACTCCTCTGAGCCCAAGTGACAGAACTCTCGCGCCCTGTGCATTGCCGCGCCGAGGTACGTGCGCGTTCGTCACACGGATCCAAAGATGAGACAACGAAGTATCGTTTTACATTGGCCATATGGCCAGGAAACCAAGCACACTTTTTGAGTTTGATCAAGTGTGTCGTCTTGGCATCTGGCAGGATAAACCGTCACGAAGAAGGGTTGCTGAAATCTGCTGAAAACGAGGGCATTTCTGCTTGGCTGACTAAGTATCATTAGTGGTTCAAGAATTTTGTTTATTATGACGACTTACATCATTCAGATACGAAAGCAACTTGTGAGTGATATTTCGTATTAGTTGGATAAACATTCCAGCAAAGCCTAGATCCCAAACAGCAGACATTTAAAATACCGGCGGGATTTCTGGTTTTATCAAATTGAATTATTGTGTTTACGACGTCTTTAATTTTTCTGCCAGCCCTTGTGGCGACTTAAGAGCTTACAGCTAACCCTCGGCTGACGGGCATCTCTGCATTTTACCAGGCGCGGATTCGCCACAGTTATTTCTGTAAAATTGTTATCTTAACGACGACCATGTGCGTAGAGATTGATTTTCATATTAAACACAGATTTCTTACTTTCCAACGAAAGGCACTTAACTTAAAGAGCAAGATTTGTCTCCCGAAGGCGGGAGAATGGTTATTTGTGATTTGGGCTTCGTGGTGCAAAATCTCGGTGGATTTACTTATTTTCTTACTGAAATATTTGAATTTCCCATTACGAGCCAATACAAAGTTACCCCAAAAGAAGAAAAATATTACGAATTGCTCCACAGAGAATGAAATAAGCTGTTTCATTTTTAATCTTAAACATTATTTTGTTGCATCTCTTTGACCTATGGCGTTTGCTGGTAGGTCTTTGAAGGTTAAGTGGAAAACGTGAACAGCCGTTTTATTGTTCGACCGCTGCACTATTGCCGGTACCTAATAGAAAACAAAAAACGCATTATCGTTCTATTTGGAAACAGCTGGTGTTTTTATTATTAGTAATAAAGAGGAGAATATGACGTTGCCTCTGACACACGAGGTATTTGCGCACAGAATGGTTTTCCATATATGTGTGCATGGTTGGAGACTTGATTGAAACATCGGAATGTTTCAGGTTAAAAATAAAATAAAAACAAATCTTTAAGAAATAGCTTTGGTTTTCAACTCCAGTATATCTGATAGTGAAAAGTGCAACATTTTCTGATGGCGATGTAGAATTGTCTTAAAGACATAATTATCCCTTGCATTTATCCGAAAAGTAACCTACCGAATAATTACATTAAAAAACGACCTCATTTGATTTAAATACGGCACTGGTACAAAACGCCCCATGAAATTATTCCGCCTGGCTCGCTGTACATATAATAAATGTAGGTAGTGTGTGTGCGTCGTGCGTCGTGCGTCGTACCAATGCTTGCGAGCAGCATTCGAGGATTACAGACCAACTACTAATGGGAATTATTTCCAAAAATGCGTTTCTGAGACACATCTTTAGAAATGACCTTTTTTAATGGTTATGTTACAAATGACAGCATGCCAGAAGAAATAATGTTACATGTAGTCATTACAACAAATAAGCTTTTCAACCATAATTTTGCCGGTTGCTTTTGGGAAAGCTGCCAAAAGTATACCTCAGCTTTAACTAAAATAACGTGATCTCTTTGCACTGATTTCAGTGCAGGATGTCGGAATCGATTTCCATAGGCCCTATGTAATAATGAGTTAATTCCGTCTGTCATTGGTGTTGCTCTGCAGCTGATTCTAAAGACGCTAAGCAAGGTGCCTCAAATGGCACTTTTACTTTAAGGACACCTGCGCACCTGTCTTCATGAGTAATGGGGCATTGCAAAAGTTGGAGCGATGATGTATTTCCTGGGGCAAACTTAAAGGTTTATATATAGTTATACAGGAAAGCAATGCGAACAAGGCTACAAATGGGTTTCAAACAGTGGCAATACGTCTAAAGTGTGAATACAAATGTGAGTTGTATTAATAGCCCTATATATTGATGACGATGACGTCTTTCAATGTTTACCGCATGACTTAACAGCCTTAAATGGGGATCACCGCTTGACGCTCGCTATCTTTTACGTGCAAAATACCGGTTCCGGTTCCGGCTCCGGCTCCGGTCTATTGCTAAACTGCATGAATGAAACCTAACACGAAGACGAAGTTGGGGTTTGTCCATACCCGCAACTGTCGCAAATAGGTTTCCACGCCCCTATTTTCAAAACAATGGGGCTCTGAGAGGCATAACTGGAGGAATGCCATCAAGGTATCATTTGGAAGCAGCTCCTACTTTATGGCAAACAAATGATTATAGTCATACAGCACACAGTTTGGTCAATTTTTTTTTGGAACACCTTGTATATTAATTGTTTCAGAATCGTTGGTGGTACATAATATTGTATAGACTTTCACCAACTCTTACATTCAAATTCGTCCCCCCCAAAAAAAATCACACCCCTTCACCAAACCAACGGTTGTCATTAAGTCATTCAATTTAAACTATTGGTCGGCCTTTTTCAACACCGGGTCGAGAATATTTATAATTACAGATCAAATTCGTCTCAGCTTTTGCCGAAAGTATTCAGAGATCGAATTTGTCTTATATCCATCAATTTCAAACTTATGCTAAGTATTACAATTAGTCTGATGTGTGCTTTACAAAAGCACAAACCAGACTAATTTATTTAACATAAGTTTCAAATTGAATGATATAAGACGAATTTGATCTCCGAATGCTGCCTTTTGCCTTAGACGAATTTGATCTGTCATGACGAATATATTCCCGAGACAATGTTTAAATAGAGTGACCACAATTTACAATTAAATGGTTTATGGCTTAATTTGTTTGGTAAAAGCAGGTGATTTATTTTCTCGGACGAAATTGAATGTGATAGTTGGTAAATTTTAATGATTTTTTTTAATAGCCGGGAAAACCTATACTACATTATAATTGTAAATAATCTATTTCATCGTTCAATTTCCATAACATTGGTTTTTTTTCCATTGTGCCCATTAGATCATTGTTGCTGGCAGAGTACAAGGACCAGGGGAGGTTTCTTCGGTGGCGATGGAGAAGAGTGAGGAGTTCCGACTGACGGTGGAGGATGATGCCAAGTGGCTGGAGTGGGCGCAGCGGCAATTCGCAGCTATCGCCGGCACCGACCGCCTCATCGACTGGCAAGAATTCAAACTAGCCCTCAAAGTGAAAAAGGTGTGTAAACAAAAGCTTTAAAAGGGGAAACCCCGTTTTTGTCAAGGTACAGGGAAGAGCGGGGCAGGAAGTTCAAAGTTGGGTAACTCCAGCAGCCAATTTTGCTCAGTACACAAAAAATTGCTTAGTAAATACAGGTTGCTAGCCATGTGCTTTCCATGCTAAGCAAAAACCAGCTTAATACAGTCGCACACAAATTAGTTTGTAGCCTGTTTTTGTCAGGGAAGAATTTTAATGCTAATCAATTTGTTGGGTTATAGCAGCTCGATGAAATAGGCCCAATTTTCTTATTTACAGAAATGTTGCTGAGCGAATTTGTGTACTAAATAATTATGAACCACGTTAGAGTGCCAGTCACAAGCAATGCAAATTTTACGAAACTTTGGCTGGTAACCCTGTGCGGTAAGTAAATAATTTCTGTGCTTAGCAAAGTGCTTTGTTGTAGCGGCACTCTGAAATTGGCTTCATGAAAAAGTTGTTGTTTTTACTGCACTGTTGGTTTTTTTTTTTTTTAATATAATGAAATCATTGTTGGAAAGCTTGCTTCTTTTTATAGAATATAGGATACAAAATTCTATAAAATTGGTCTTGCATTTACTTTTCTAAACGGCTTCAGACTACCTCGATCTTTCACAGAGTTGTACTTTAAAAACTTATTTGAGATTAAAAAGTGCCGCTAAACCTGGAAGAATTAACCGCATTTTCAACAACAGGAATGTTTTCTTAGCCCGCGTACCAAATCTCTCGTTATACCACGAGGCGTTTGCCAGTAGCACCGTTTATAAAATACTATCTGTATTGCTCAAGGTTGCTCAGTTTTATACCAATCGCATGTCCGTGGTGTCCACCGAGCGCGCTAATGGTACCCACCCGGGGAGTGCGAGCTCCAACGCCCGGGGAAGTCACTCGCTAACGACGCGCTCAACTCGATTTCCCGCCGTTCTAACCGCCACGAGAGAGCGGACAGTTACCGTAATTGTCTCACTCTCATTCCCGGTGTGGATTACAAAACCAAATTGCGATGGTTTATTTATTTGCACTCCGTGACGTTTCGGCGCAATTATTTGACCAAATTGCGCACTTATAAACCTCCTGTTGACTGATTGATTGCTCTGAATGGAGGCCGCCGGGGTGTTATACGGAGTTTTGTTTTAGCAGGCTTTCCCACTAATTGGCGTTTTATGGTACATTCGCGGTCCATTCATTTAATTATAGAAAGAACCCTTGGCAATGACTTAAGGCCTAGAGTTTCATTGCGCCAATCTTCGCTTTAATGAAATACAAGTGCTGCTAGTCAGAAAATCAGGAATTGAGCAACAGGTTTACAAAAAGAAACACATAATGTGAAACCAGAATTGTCCCAAAGTAGATGTGATGAGTTTTATGAAAACAATAAAACTAGATACATCCGAATGAGTTGAGAGGCATTTGTTCATTTCTTTCTTTATTTTTTTTGTTTATTGGCATACACAAACAAAATGACCAACACTAGCAGCAGCTGAGAGGGTCACTTAAAAAAATATATAATCGCACCTAGAAATGCAATTACATTTATAAAAATGTGATAAAGACTAACTGGTTAACCAGTTCGCACCGGGATTATTTTAACATCACCGAGCCGACGCGCGGGATTATTTTTTAACAAAACTCGATCCGAAGCAGGTTCAGGCCGCCAGTACCGGGAAGCACACCCACGCATTTCCGGCCTTACTCGCTGCTGACAGACATTTCCGGTATTGCTCGTGGCGTGTTTATGCGTCATCCGTTTTGAATATGGGGAAAACTTTGCGTTTATATTATATTCGTCATCCGGCGCGAAAAACACACAGACGATTACAAAGTTGTGGGGTAAAAACCTGCAAATGGGTAAATTTGCGAGGTCAAGAAGAAACAATAAGACAGTTACTATACAATTACAAATTATTGAAAATAAATAAACACCCACATAACTCCATGATTTGGACAAATTAAGAGAAGCGAATTAAGAGATTGAAAAGTTATTTCTTGATGTCACAATCCTCACTTAACTTATTGTTGGCACCAATACAAAACCATAAAGCCATATTCAATAAAAAAAGATGTCTTTAAAAAGCCTCTTTCCTTTTCTTATCGATTGTTCCTCGTTCTCAGGAATTCTTCGCGAAGCGTTTCTTCGCGCTTTTCGATGCCGACAACAGCGGTACGATCAGCCTGGACGAGTTAATGGACGGGCTGCGCATGCTCACACACGGCGAGCCAGCCGAGAAGCTTCGGTTTCTGTTCAACGTGTACGACGTTGACGGTGGGTCAAAGTTCAACTGTTTTCTTTCCCATCACTTTTCCATCTTTGTCCTGACTTCTCGATGATGTACTTTGAGTTTATGAGTTTTCAGGCCACACAAAAATCATGGAATTTTTTACTAATTTTTTAAAATTTCTTCAAATCATCCTTCAGTGGCCTTACACTCCAAGACAAAAATAGCAGTCAGTTTGGCGCAATACTGTCCCCGCTTTTCACCGCTCAGTGGCCCGGGTTCGATTCCTGCCCAGGTTCACAGGTTGATTGGGTGTTGATCCTATTCAACAGTTCACAATTTATAAAATGCAGTCAGAGAACACGACCAAAATGGCGTCCTCTTTTGTTTGGCTACAGGCAGCGGTCAGATCGACCATGAGGAGTTACGGACTGTCTTGGAGTCGTGCATGGAGGAAAGTGCCTTACAGCTGAGTTCCAGCGTCTTGGACGAGCTGACAGACGCGCTGTTCGAAGCCGCCGATGAAGACGGCAGCGGCGCTATCTCCTTCGATGAGCTAAGGCGAGAGCTGGAGAAATACCCGGATGTAATGGAAAACATGACAATCGGGTACAGAATGTCTTCTTTTTTTCGTGTCCAAAATTCAAATAAATGTACTGAGGTAATTACTAAATTAGAACATATCTTCTTTTGGAGAGATTTTATTGATTCTTGTTTTGTGTACTAAAGTTTGGTAAATATTTCTGTTGATAGTTTTACTATGTATAAAGAACTATTTGTTAATTTATATGTACATTTGTTGAAGAAAAAGTCCCAATGCTCCGATTTTTTCTCTCTAATAATAATGGGTGTTCGAACGTTTGAGGAAAAGGTATACTTGGAGTTTAGATTGGCCACAATCTTTGTGCTGACCAAAATTATAGTGTTACTGTTAGGCTTTTCTATCCAGGTGTTCTGCACGAGGTACTATTGATATTGCAGCTGCAGTCAATATTCGTGGTGTCTCTAGAGAGGGCTAAATAGCGCCCCCTAGTGTCAGATAATACCCACCGCCATGAGAACTGAGATTTGGGTATAAATAATTGTTCACTTTTTATTGTGCACAGTTATGATATTGTGTACCAAACAGAAGAAGAAAAAAAATAAGAATTTTCAGGTATGTTTATCCATCGCAAATATAGTTTGAGGTCAAATAGATATTGGGTAAGGGTTACAGCTCCGGAAATTATTCCTAGTTGAAAAAGAGCACTTTGGAAATAACCTTTGCCGTCGGCCAAACATTTTGTGAAGTCCCCACAAGGATACAAATGTGTGAACTGTTTGTGTTGACAAAACATTTAGCCTCATTGTCCCCGACTCGTCTGTTTGTTTTGGCCCACAGTGCCGCAGGCTGGTTGAAACCCCCGGACGACGTGCCGAAGCCCGGCCTACACCTACCGCGCTACCTGACCCTCAGTTACATCCACAACAACGTGCGTAAAGTTCTCTTCGTTATCGCATACTGCCTTCTCAACGCCGCGCTTTTCACCGAGGCGGCCTACAGGTACGCCTTCCGAGGGAACAACTGGTGTATCATTATCGGTAGGTCGCTGTTCGAGCATCATTGGAATAAGTGGGCGTGGAAGGGAGTATAAGGATATAGAGGGACGAGAGTAAAGTTGATTTTGCGAGATGCACTTGCCGATGCTAGCACTAGGTTCGGCCTTAAGAAACTCAGAACTCACACTCAAATATGAAATGCTTCAATATCTGAATAGTGTATTTAGGGCATGAAGAACCCACATGCCATGTTTTATGCTTGTATTACAAAATGCACAATTAATGTCCCTATGCCGACCCACTAAGACTTAAGAGGAGACGATGTTAGTATAGCTGTCATTAGGGAAACTCAAAGAATCAGACTGCGAATTGTTGCATTCAAGTCCTTTTACAAGTCTAGTCACAACTCCTTTCATAAAGCCAGTGGCAAGTAACTGGTTGAACAATGGGAAAGAAATGCTTTTGTTAACAGTTCATTTGAATAGTTAGTGACTTGACTTGAGACTGAATGACTTGTGATGCGGACTTGCAGGGAGTAGCAGTGACTTACAGGTACTCCAATACAATTATGTAGCCTGGTAAAGGAACGACACCTTTTATCAAACCTCACTCCCAAATTTCTCTTTAAAAAAGCGTTTTTGGTAAAAACTAAATTGTTTATTCGCTTGTCATTCAGCACGAGGTTGCGGCCAATGCCTCAACCTCAACAGCTCGCTGATCCTGGTCCTGATGCTTCGCCAGACACTGACGTATATCCGATCTACACGGGTGGCTAGGTTCCTACCCATTGATCAGCACATCATCTTCCACAAGACCGTGGGGCTGATCATAGCGATCCTCAGCCTCGTTCACACCGTGGCACACGTGGGCAATGCAGGTAAGATATAAGTACGGCATGCCACGGCTAAATTTTTCAGGCTAACTTGAAAGAACCAATTTTTGTTATGCACAAAATAGAAATAAAAATAAATAAAAAAGGTTTATATTATTTTGTGTATAAAAACAAGTTATGCTGGATAATATTATTTATGACGTTTTTAGAGGCATCTCTCAAGACACAAATTGCCAGAAATACTGGACAAATTGTTATGTACAAAATAAAAATAGAAACAAAATTAAAAAGTTTATATTTTGTGTATAAAAACCAGTTATGCTGGATAATATTATTTTATGACGATTTTAGAGGCATCTCTCAAGACACAAATTGCCAGAAAGACTGGGCAAATTGATAGTAAAATGACCTGAATGATTGTACCCCCTGCACATTTGAAATGGGACCGCAATTCACTTCCGAACCACAGCCCCCATTTAGATAAATTATCTTTTTCGAGTGAAAAGGTCTAGCGGCGAGCCACAGGAACCCCAGGGAAAGGTATTACAAAATTCCCCAACGGATTATTGACATTTCTTAGAAGCATTACAAGTAATTAAAATTTGCCCGTCGATTCATTCTCGGAGATTAACTTACTGGGACATCGATGCCTTCGATATGGCAGACACTGCACTCTTTACCCAAGGGTACAATCCGATAACCGGTTTTTTTTAATGAAATGCATATCGAGCACCGTGGTTGGCAAATTTGGTTATACTGTCATTGTCAATGCACGCACACTATGTGTATCGTTGATTATAATTATACTTGAGTCATAATAACTCAGTAGTTCGTGTTTTGATGATTCCAAATATCATCATTCACCACAGTAATGGGACAGTCTGTGTGTTCTGGTAGTTTTGGTTCGTGATTCGTGATCAGAATGTCAGGGATTTGAATCCAGCTGCTGGACATGTGTTGTGTCCCTGGGCAAGCCACTTCACCCCCACTTACCTCTCCACACCTAGGAGTATAAAATATGTACCGGTATTAGCTGGAGAGTAACCTGCGATAGACTATATATCCCGTCCAGGGGTGGGAGAGTATAAGTATTCCCAGTCGTTTTATGCTAATGAAACCGGAGTTAAACACTGGCCTTGTGGCTCTGGCCTCGGGACAGACTTTTCTTTTGTATACGCCCAAAGAATCCCGCCCATTGTCTTCACTGAAAACCTCACTTAGTCAGTTGACTAACAAAAATTAGTAATTTTTATGTTTAGTTTTACCAATCTTTAATTAGTCACCGGATCAAAAGATTAGTCAACTCACTTCTTAATTGACTAATAATAATTACTTGTTAACCCCCCCCCCCCCCCACAAACAAAACAAAAACAAAAAACAAAAAACAAACAAAACAAAACAAAACAAAAACCACCAAAACACCTCACACACTGAAATAATAAGTATTGTTACAGGGAAGCTATTTCGAATGACGAATATTTAAACCGCAGAGAAAATAAAGAAACCCATTTGCCCCCAGAAGTATCCCAGATGGGTGCAATTCTTTCCCACGGTGGTTGCCTTGTTTATTCCCCACACACTGAAACAATTAGAAGCATTCCACCGGAGGTATTTCAACTGACGCAGTCGTTTTTAAGTTTACCTATTATAACGAGACTCAATTACAGCCTGAATTTAAAATGGCAGCAGTGATTCCGTCTGATTTTCTCACGCGCCGTGCGTAAGTATTGGTCAGCCGGGTACTAATACTTTGGGTATCAACTCACCCGCTGATCCAAGTCTATTTGAAGGAAACTCAGCCCGCCCGTAGATGCACACCCACTCAAGGAATTAGCTGGAATTTTCTGGATTTGTGAGCTCCATGGGCTCCTAATTTCAATCTCAATGTGCTCTAAAACAAGCCGAATAAGCAAGGGTTTAGTTGTCCGAATGGAAGGCTTAGATTTTAGTGGTCAGGTGTTTTTTTAATTGCTCAATTAAAAATGACTGAATCATTTTGACGACATTTAAGATTTTCCCCCCATGTTCCGGTCACACTATTGAGCAACCGTATATTTAGCAATATAATGGGGAGATATTTGCGAATTTGCAATGTGAAACATCTGATGTGCCTAATTGTAGAAGAGAAGAGTATTTACATTTTTCTACTTTGAACCAGAGCATGTAACACACTTGTTCTAAGACCCGGTCACTTCACGTGGTGTATCATTTAACTTCCCCTACCATGCCGAACCAAAAATACAATTCAAATTTATGAAAAATGGTGGTAAACATTATTTCGTTGAATGAATAAAATAGACCATATGCTAATATAATATAATATGTATGCTAATATAATGGAGCTACTGAACACAGAAATGTGCTAAGCACAGAATATATTTGCCTAGCCAAACCACATCACCCAAACGTTTGGTTCACAACTGGTTGTTATAGGCCTACTGCATGTGAAATCAAAATGCGATTGAAAATCACTGGGGCGAATACATACAAACTGTTTATTGCTAATAAACAGAACCACCGAGCAAAAACAAAAGCTCATCATGCAAAAACAAAAGCAAAAGCAATCGCCTAAAAACATACAAAACATTTTGCTTTGCTTAACAACTTTGTCTTATAGGTAGGATACACCATTAGTAATTGCTTGAATTATCACGAATGGGTAGATTTATTTATTTTTGTATTTAATTATTATTATCGTTATATTTTTTTAATTTTTTGGTTGGGGGGGGGGGGGGGGTTGTATTTTATAGTAAATTTCGTTTAACTGGCCTATCCGTTTTACAATCGTGGATGTCGAGGGGGAAAAAGCAAGACAAATGACATTCGTTTTCAACCGGTGTCAGGCGATTGTTGTTGTTGTTGTTATTGTTTTGTTCGCGATTGACGTCAAGCGATCGGGATTTATTTTGTATATAATTTAATTGTTGGGAACAATTACAGGACATTTAGCGCAGTCATTTTGCTGGATGCCTACAATTATTATTTATTTTCAGATAAGTAAGAAAATTATGTATAATTCGGTAATAAACATTTTCGATATCTGCAAACAATAATGGTGTTCCTACCTTTAAGCTTGCCTACATAGCAAATGCTTAGGTTCTGAACAAATGGGTTCGGTTATGAATGCATAATGACAAAAAGAAAAACTCGTTTTTATGTACACGTTCTGGGAAGCATTTGCTTGTAAAAGAAATCAAGCTTTTCCTGTTGCCTAAAAGTAGAAGCTTGCTAGCAATTTTGTGTGTGTTTTTTATGTATAAAAATGTAAGCAAAATCCGAGAAAAAACAATTACTAGTTTGTATGTATTCCGCACATTGGTCTGGGGTTACAAATTTGTTTTCCTCCTCTTTTTTTGTTACCGATTTAGTCATTATCACGAGTCCTTCTGGTCCCCTGCCCAACAACACGGCCTGGGATGTCCTACTCATACAGCCTCACCTGACATCCCTAGGACTGGTCGAGCACAGCGCCTTCCTGACCGGCTGGCTACTGGACACCATCCTCGTCGTCATGGTCATCTGCTCGCTGCCCTTTGTCCGGAGGTCTGGTAACTTCCAGGTAAGTGGACAGCGGTTGCGAACTGTACAGTGCGTCTCAAACGGAATGCCACACGTAGAACGTGTAACCAACATAGATAGGTTCAGTTTGAAAGATACACCTTTTTCACCACTGTTTGCAGCGTGTCTAAACAAATGCACACAAAATATATTGGAATGCTACACAGAATACTCAACCGCCACAGATAATATATGCATGATTTTAAATATACATCCTTTCACTTTAAAATAAAAATCTAACTTCTAAATCTGTAATTTCCCAAGAGAGGTCAAATTGAACATGGGACCAAGTTTTTCGATTTTGTTTGGATGTGCAAGTGTTGCAATGTGGATGAGCTGTTGGTGATTAGCGGCTGAACGCACGTGTCCAATTCCTAAACATCAATGTTCAATGGATAAAATACTATCCATTCTCGTGCTAAACATGTTTAGCATGTAAACATTTTTACAGACATGTTTATGCAGTGTACATAGGCCAGACAATAATCCACACAGAGGCGAGTAGGCTCCCTTTGCCCCAATGCCTGAAATTAAAAAACTTGGTCCCATGGTTAATTTGACGTCTCTTGGGAAATTACTCATAAGTCTGTCAAAAGATATCAGGTCTCATTATATTGAAAAGATTTTTCAAACCACACCTATTATCTATGATGGTTGCACATTATAGCATTGTGCATTGTTTTATATATATTCACTACCACCCCTTCCTACCAACCCCCTCCCAAGCTTAATGAAGACGCCTGTCTCTTAAAATACTGAACATGTAGTTGTGCCCCTGTAGCATGACTTTTTGACTCTATGAAATATAATATACTCATTGGTAGTATCGCGCTTGATAAATTAAGTGCACTCTTAAAACATGTATACAAATTTGGTTGTTTAAAAAAGTTGGTAAAATGTTTACCAAAAATGTGTACATATTTTCAATTTGACCAATGTTGGGTATATTGTACCCAACGTTGGGCAAATTTATATTTTTTTTCTACCAATTGTTAACCAACTGTTGTGTTGTTTACCTGATAAACATAACCAACATTTGGGTACAAATTAATTAGGCCTACTCGTTTTTAACAACCATTGGTTACCAGGTGAACAACACAACAGTTGGTTAATACATTTGGTTAAAAAAGTGTTCGTGCTAAGCAAAATCCAACAACGAAGACCAGTTACAAACAAATATACATAACCTACAAATTTGGTTTGTAACCCTGTTTTTGTCAAGGAAGAATGCTAAGCATTTTTTGATGCTGAGCAGCTTCATAAAATTGCCCCCCCCCCCCTCCCATTCCGACGAAAGCTTCCAAAATGAACGGTCTTTCTTCCGTTTCTTGCCAATTAAATCCAAAAAGAGCCAGCAATCCGTTCCTTGGATTAACCCAATATTAAAATACATTTCAGATACCTTGCCAAGTTTTTTTATGTACAATTTTCTGGAGGCTGTGTGTGCATCATTGCCGTGTTCTCTCCCGCGACACGGCAATTCGTGACCAAGATTATAGCAGACGACAGGGAACATTGGGCGGGGGAATCGTCCCCTTGCGACTCTGCTACTGATTAGCTCGCCAGGTTCGGTAAACACCGGCTAAATTGAATATTGTCCCGAACAACCTCTGTAAATTTGCCATTCCTTTTCATCAGTGCTCGACTCATCAAAATGTCCATCTTATTTCGTGTGGATTCTATTTACAGCCTTCCAAGTAAAAGTGCAACCTTAATGCTCTGCGCATGCATGCAAGAACACGCAGATTGCTATAGCGCATTGCCATGAGTTTTATGGCACACCGTGTACATTATCCAGCATAAACATTTGAACGCGCCTGCTCGGTAATTTCTTTCTTACTCATTAGATATTCATGAATGATGTAGTTTGTCGAAGTAACCCTACCCATGTACACCGGAAAAGTATGCATGAAATCAAATGTTGCATTATCTTTGTCAAATACACTTGAGCACTTAACGCAGGTCTGAACATGATTCCAGTCACCTTTATCTATAGGTTTTAACATTGAACATGACTTGAGCCTGTTGATCATAGGTCGAATAAGCCACGAAGGAATGAGTGCGATTTCATGTAGGTTTGTAGCATTGCGACTTCTGGCATGATTCCAGGCTAAATGGCCGCCTTTACGGATACGGGCTTTACCATATTCAGCAAGATGAGGCAAAGGGAAACCCTTCTTTTATGTTGGTCATTGTGTTCCTGTAGTCTCAGGAATTTCTTTCAAATATCTGCATGACGTGTTAGGTATCAATAGTCTGGAGAGTGTATTGGTATGAACAAGATAGGTTACCCTTATGTCCCATATCGGGCAGGGTATCGGCTTGACTAAGTCCCTTTAAACAAAAACATGAGGGAAACCGCTCACATAGGGCCTGGGGCGAGTAACCTGCAGATGATGGTAGAGCACCGAAACGACAATCTAGATGTCACTGGTTCAAACCCGCTCCAATTCATTTCTCCGTTCATTCGTAATTTACACTCTGATAATTGTCTTTTGATTCAATTATCTACTTAATACTTTTGTTCTGTATAATTTTGAAACAGCACGAAAGTAAATTGTAACAAACAAAATAAGTAGACCTGGTTACAAAATATTATAGGGTTATTAGTTGCCTGTATACTGTTGGGTCATACACAATGATAAAAATAATTGCAGGCCAAATTTCCAAGATGTGATTTGGATTCAGATTATAACCGATACAGACGCGAAAGCCAATTTGGCGCGTTACGGTCAGGTTAACACGTTCGAAGTTTGGCAAACCCTAACTCCATAGAAAGTGTGAAAAATCATATTGATTTTGGAGGATTTGGGAGGGTTAGGGTTAATTAAATTAAACCATACACGTACACATGTGTAGATCCAAATGAAATGAAACTACATGGAAACAAAAATAGTTGTCCAATGCATTTGAAAGTTGTTCGTTTTGTCAGAGACTAACTGTCTGGGTCCGCTCGTTAGGCCCATTGTGTTAACTCTATTATTATAATGGACCTGACAATGACAAATGGAGGCAAAGGAAACCGAGCGCAGGAAACCGAGAACACCTTGCAAAACTCGCGTCTGGTTTAAAATTGGGCCGGCGTTGATTCACGAGACAGCGCGCTGACATCCTGCGACTTCCGACCTTCAAGCGGCCGAACAGGTGCGCCTTTTGATCCGGGCAAGAACGAGGCATTCAGACGGACAAAGCCCCGTTATCGATTACAAGTCATTTTTTGACTGATATTCCCGATATACCCAGGGGGACACACGAGCTACAGTAAGGCTCAAAGTTAAAGGTATTCATGCATTAAGAGCGTTCGTACCACAAAAGGCGATATGTATATTTATGAAAGATTTAACTGTAGCTATAGCTTTATGTTCGTGCACTTTCAACGTCTGCTCTTTGCCGAATGCGCCAATCGCTATAAGAACTACAACAAGGTTTAACCATAGAGGTAGAATTATACCTCCATGGTTTAACAGGCCTACTGATTGAGACTGTACGGCTCTATGATATTGCTATAGGCTATCATATGCAGGTGCTGTTGTGCAGGTGATGTTGTGCATAGGCCTATAGCTACCTGCCAACTATATATAGCCTTGCAAGAGCCACAAGGATAATGTCTACAGAATATATATAATTAATATACATGTACCTTCCAATATCTATTTGCATATTAACAGTGCGAAAGAGCGTTAAATTATTTTGCAAGAATCGACTCGATTCTGTTGCAGTAGGCCTACATTTATAGCGAATCCTTTAAAAAAACACCAGCATTTTGTCTTGGACGATCATATCGATACAGGTATACGCTTGTATATAAGTATGGGCATTTTCAAAATGGCGGCTATTTGTGAAATCATTAAGGTGTGGTCATTAAACTGAATCCAAACCCACACACGAACACGTAATATTACGAAAACAAGTCCTTTCCTCACCAATGTCGATTCGACCATTTTTAGCATATGCCCCTATTGTTAAAAAAAACGTGGTAAAAAAAAATTATCCCAACTTTTCGTAAATGTCTTTAAAATATCGTAAGTCACTAATTTAGCGATATGTTTGTTGTATATGTACGAACCAAATTCAATCTGCAAACAGTAGCGAACAGGATTGAAGCGGTGTCAGTAATTATTGCCTTTTCCTTTTCTTTGTTTACCGTGATAGGTATTTTACTGGACCCATCTGATGTACATCTTCTTCTGGGTTTTGCTCCTGATGCACGGCCCGCGGTTCTGGTACTGGTTTGTCGCGCCGGGGATCGTATTCATCCTGGAGCGAGTCAGCCAGCTACGGCTGGTACGCCAGGCACAGTTCGGCAAGATGTACGTCGAGAAAGCCGAACTGATGCCTTCTGGGGTAAGAACAAATAAATATCCTTCTCGTCTGATACAAGGGCATTTGGAGGTGGTACATAATAGTTGGCGTGATTGTGTAAGGCCGTTTGCGAATTACTTGGCTGCAGCTATAGAACGCGAGTCTGTGTACAGGTTTCTGAAACCTTTGCTTTGTCTTTGGCTTTGCCTCAGACTTCTAAATCACCCGAGAAGCAAGTAGAAATGGAAGCAAATAGGAATATTCGAACTTTCCAGCTTATTACCAATCAATTGAATGTTTCTGAAGCACAGGGGGCATCGACATGTTACAGAAGTTCTTGTAGTTGGGAACCTAACACTAGACAAAGACAGAGCCACTGGTGTTATAAGGCCATAGCCACTGCAGCCATACACTTTCCGTATAGACTCGTGTGTATTATCAATCCGCAACCAAGTAATTCGGACGCAACCTTACCCGCCTATCCGCCAGAATAACAAGTGTTGAAGTTGAATCCGTCACAGGTCCACACAAGACCATGTCGACAGGTCCACCATTATGTCTTCCAGTCAAATCACAAGGGGATGGCAAATGTGCTCCTCTATTTTTGTTCGTTCAATGTTGCTTGCGTTTGGCCTTTTGAGAGGACTTTCGATTTCTTTTCGACCAGATTTCTGATGTGTGATGAATTGACATTATGATGAATAATAACGCTCTTAGTGCTATAACTCCCTAGTGTAATTTACTGTGAACGATACCCATCCTTGCAAATAGCAAACTGTATTCACAAACTACATAGTTCAGCTTCATTTTGATTTATCACTCCACTTGACATCTTAATATAATCTTACGTGAAAGCAACTGCCCCCTCCCTTGTCGATGTTCATCCGTTAGGCTACTTAAAGCAGCAATCAAGACTCGCTACTATTTCACTGGGTTGGGTCTCATACGTCTCGTCGACTAAAATCTCCTTTTGTTTGTTTTGCTGACAATTTTCCATGCAGTATTGAAATCATGGTTCATTGCTTAACCTTTGGTTTCTGTATATACGAGTTGGCTTCTAACATTAGGCACCCCTTTTGAGAAATCCTCGATGTCTGTGGTTTCTGGGTGAATTAAAACTGTAGAAAGGCCTGCCAATGCAAACAAGGCAATTTATTCGCAAATGGTACATTGATACCCCTTCAAAATTCGTTCAGAAACGAAAATCTAAATTTTAAATCGGCACAGACACACCGACTTAAAAATTATGCCTTCAATTCTACCTGAAACGGATCGGTCTATTATGACCTTAAGTTGCGCATGACAACACCAATTACATCACGCCGCTATAATACAAGACGGTTGTTGTGGGTCGACCGTACGCGTAATAGCCAATCGCTGCAACGGCGCGCGGGATTCTATTTGCCGCGCTAAAACCAAATCACCGATGCCTGACCATGCGGAACCTACGAGCTGCCATTTTGTTCAATCCCATCGTGAAGGTCTCGCCTTAGGCTGAAACCACTTTCAACTAACATTGTGTTTCCTATCGTCTATCACAGTGGACAGAAAGAACGATAATTTTGTTTAAGGACCTCTTTTGGACATTTTAGACACCACAGTTTAGCAAAAAGCAAAATCATGAATTATTCATGACAATTTGGACGAAAAATGAAATCGTCTGCATCGATTATTGAAACACTGTCTGGTAACTAAGTATGCAACCAAGAACGCGCGCTGGTGTTGTCACGATAAACGGTTCATAAATCAATGTTTAATGGTGTTGAGCTTAAATATCATATGCCGCTTCTTCTCCAAGTTATATTAAGGCAATAAATGAATCATATACAAGGAAATAATTATATGGGACGTGTGAACGCGTCGCATATTAGCACTGGGTGATTACAGATAGGATACACCATTTGCAGATATTGAGAAATTGTACTACCGAATTAATAAAGAAATATCTTACTTATTTGAAAGTAAATTAGGCAGCCAGCAAAATGATTGCTCTAGATATCCTGTAATTGTTACGAAAAACAAATATAAAAAAAATCACGATCGCCAGAAGGCGATCGTGAAAAAACAAGAACAACATAAGAACAACTGCCCGACGCTGGTTTAAAACGAACGCTATTTTTTATACTTTTCTCAGCATCCCTGATTGTAAAACTTCAGAGAGGTCCAAAAAAACGATATTTACTATAACACCCCCCCCCCCCCCCAAAAAAAAAAAAATACATAAAATAAAATACATAAAAATAAAAAATTTAAAAAAAATAATAATAATAAAAATAATTAAAAAAAAAAATTATTAAAAAAATCCACTCATTCCTGATAACTCAAGCAATTATACCACTGGTGTATCTTACCTAAGAAGGGCATGACATTCGTTATCGTTGCAGGTCAACTCGTCAGAAGATTCTGTTCTTTTCGTGACGTCATAATAGACTGTAGTTTTCTTCTGCACGGTATTTCTTGAAAGACCACGGCGCTTTGATGATGATAAGCTCCGTGGCATTACATTAATGTGCAGGTTAAACTGTAAGTTGCCATACACCAAGTCTGGAATAGTTTCGCGATTTAATTTTCGTGGCGCTATACCGACTACAGAGAACCAGTTGCTTTGCAGATTAAGGTGCTAAAAGACCATTTGAGCTGAAAACCAATCAAAGCTAATATACCCCTCGCTGATATTTTCTCTTTTTGCCGCGCAAGTGCGCTCAACATTCTGTTCCGTGGTCAGCAGTTTTAATTAATGGTTCAAAAAAGGCCTACAGCATTCCGAATCATGCACATGTACATGTACTGTACATGTACATGTCTATAGAGCATAGGTTCACGATATCAAGTTGTATATTCTTTGCATGTTGTTCCTATACGGTTTGTGCGTCTTTTGGATGGCTTTACGCTCAACAAACTCCTGGCATTTTAAGTCTAATGTTAGCACCGTAAAGGTAAAAAAATCGAAAATTTATTAATTTTTGGCAAGCACATTGCAACCAGGCTCTCTGCTTCCTCTAACCTATACACTTTAGCTGTGATTTCGATCAGATTTCTTGGCAAATATATTTACATGCCAAAAGGCATACAATGTTTAGCTACTTTTTTGTAACTGGTCCCCAGCCATTTTGTTTTTGCTCGGAGCACATTATACCATAGAGAAAGGAACAGTAAGCAGAGTTCCTTGAAAGTGGACCAGCGAGCATACGGAGAAGAAAAAACAAACCCGGACTAAAGTTGCTTGCCACCCCCGTCAAATTGACCGCCCATCACGGCCCATCGGGAACCGAATTACCGGTGTTTAAAGGTTACCGCTCGGGGGTCTAGCTCTATGTTACCGTCCCTATAGTTGTAGACCACCCGGGTTGGTTATTATCAGATTTTATGCCGAAGAATAAGACACCCATTCTACTTGTGGGCTTTCAATTATTGAGTTAAACGCGTATGATTCTTAGAATTTCTGAACAATCATATTTAATGCGGTTCTGAAAATATGGTTCTGAATCGATTCAGTTCAACTTGCTGAAAATATTATTTCAATCGATTCAGTTCAACTTGCATTGTGCGCAATACGCAAAACCTCAAATTAACAAAATGAGGGGGGGGGGGGGGGAAATCAAGGAAACCAAGATACCAAGATGCGAATTGTCAGTCGTAAAATAATAGTGCATGCAGGGTGAATAATTACTTTATACTTTATTAGAGACATTTTGTCCTGGAATCGCCCAATTTGGGATACACAACGCGTTTTAAACCAAATGATTATCATGAGGAAGATCATTTAAAAGTAAGATATTACATATTCACACAACCATCCTTTAAAAACTGGGCATGCTTGTGTTATTCTTGTGTAGAACGATTTTCTTGGGTTAGAAACTTGAGCTGTTTGGGTGTAATCGTGGTTCCAGCCGGAACGTTTTCGCCTTTTGCGAGAGACACACGACGTGTACACTCTAAAAACTGTGTTTAGCGAGGAAACACTTTTCTTGCTATCAGTTTGTAAACATGTTTAAAAGCTAAACGCACGAATCTAATTCCTAAACATCAACGTTCAATGGCTAAACACAATCCGTCCTCATGCTAAACATGTTTAGCCTTTAAACATGTTTACAAACTGATAGCAAGAAAGTGTTTAGAAAAGTGTTTACTCGCTAAACACAGTTTTTGCAGTGTATAGTACATTGAATAAAAACGACATAAAAGAAACGTACGCGTACACGTCGAGTCCGATGTAAACAACTGTTTTTTTTTTCTTTTTCTCGGGAACGGTAAGACATTCGTGTGTTTTCTTCAAATTTTATGTTTGAAATTAGACAAATATTGCCCCTTTAAATGTAAATGAAATATAACCTTTCGTACACACTCGAAATCTTAATTATTCAGGGTTTTGTAATTAATATTTAATTCATACGTTCAAAGGTTACTTCACCCGACTTATCAGTCGGGGATAATTTTCGCGCTAAAATACCAAACACATTATTGCAGGGGCGAGAATGTATCAGCTTTGTATAAAGCCTTATAATACCATTGCATGATTTTTGTTATCTAAAATTATGTTTCAAATTTTATTTCTCGTGTAAAATATGTTTTTCAAAACATTATGCAAAAAAACAAATTGGTGCGGAAGTGCAGCCGTTTTCCTTAATTAACATAAACATGGTAGTGCATAGGGGATATGCAGCTTCGAATAAAGATAAATTTATTAATGTTGGTCATTTAAAGCGTTCAGTTTGAATTTGTAATTGCATATTTTTTATTCATACGTAATGACTATAGAAAAGAGAAAAAAAGACAAACAAAAAAAGAAAAAGAAAAAAGGCACTATTAGTAATGTTGCCCCGTTAAAAATTCACTTTAAACTGAACCTAGCTTTATTAACCTTAGTAATTAGTCACAAGCCAGCCATCTGGCCTAATCTTAAACTGACTGAAAATGAATATAATACAACATGTCAGTATCGTTACGGTGTATGTGCGCAGTCCATCTCAAATTAGCGGGAAAGAAATTCCGATTAAATCAAAGATTAAGAATTAAGACTCGTGATCGTCTCCTCACGATGCGTATTTTAATAATTGATCATCAAGGACGCAATTAAAGAGTATCTTGGGACATCCACAGAACGGGGCACTTCGAGAAATCTCGGTTATAGTTGGTGACATATAGAAACATCTTGAACGCACTAAACAAAACCGAATAACGTGTATAGTGATTCAGGTCCAGTTAGTTTAGTTTGGTGCTATGATCCACTGCAAAGGTAGGATACACCATTGGTAATTGCTTGAATTATCACGAATGGGTAGATTTTGGGGATTGTATCATCGTTTAACTGACCTGTCCGAAGTTTTACAATCATGGATGCCGAGAAAAGCACGAAAAACAGCGTCGAGCAGTTATTCTTATGTTATTTGTGTTTTTTCGCGATCGCCGAATAATTACAGGATATCTAGCGCAATCATAATGCTGGATGCCTAGAATCATTAATTACTTTCAGATGAGTGAAATATTTCTTAATAATTCGGTAGTAAATTGTTTCGATATCTGCAAATGGTGTATCCTACCTTTAAATGAAGAACATTATTTAGGACCTAATTCTGCAAGAAAGCACCATAGATCCCACGGTGTCGAGCACCAATCAGCTTCCACCACTAACCGCCCTAGCACCCGTATTGGATATCGTTTGCATATTTTTAACGTGTATGCAAATTAGGAAGAGTCTGGTGCCGGCTTTAAATTGGTGTTTGGTTGTGTACGCGGTGTCTGGGGGTAAAAACAAAATCGATTGTGTGCAGTGTTGAAATGTTACAATCTTATCTAGCTAGTATGCTAGTATGTTTTGTAGTATGTAAGACATATTTGAAATAAACCACCAAATACTTGATAAAAATCCCAAATAGTGAAACTAGGGACTATACGTTTTGGAGTGAAAACCATCTTAATTTTATATTGAAATACTCTGGAAAAAGTATCATTTTATGTGGAATTCGATATGATTTCGGTCGTTTTTGAGTGAGTTAATTTAACTCTAAAACGTGTCCCTATAGTTTCAGATTGAAGTTTCACTCGAATAAAGTGGATGTTAATCTTTGGAAATAAGAGAGTAGTTGGACTTTGACAGTCGCGGTACTGCACGTCACACACAAAGGTTCACCATGCAAAATCGACTAAGGCCGTGTCCGAAACGGGTGTCTAGAGCTACAGCTACGGCTATTGTCTACGTCGGCCATTTTGTAGCGCTGTCCGAAATGCCGTCTAGAGCTACAGCTACGGCTACAACGCCACAAAAATCTAGCCGTAAAGGAAGTTCTCTAGCTCAGGCAAAACAAAATGGCGGCAGCACTAACGTTAATTTTGGAGCAAATTTTTGTTTATTTTTCAATGATAGTGCATTGAATTGAAACGACAAATACGACAAATACGTCAATATCAGCAGGTATTTCGACTGGCTGTAAACAAACATTGAGTAACATCTAGCAGACGATAATTGTTGTAAAAATGACGTTGACGTGATCTGGCGCTTTGCTCTCGGCTCATCTCGATATTTTCGACTGGCCAGGGTCACTTACAGATTTGATTTCTAACCTAATTGGTAACCACTTTCATTATTGATGTACATTCCTTAGTTAGGCTGTGTGACCTACGTGAGGTCAATCAACACAATTGAGGCAATTAGCAGATACAAGAGACACGGCTTGTCACAACCGTGTGAAACTATTAACTGTTATGTAAGCTTGGGTATATTCACCTTGGGAAAATACAAAACCTTGTTAATTCAATTTTTTTTTTCAGTTCTGAACGGCTCGAAAATAATTATTGATTGGCAAAACAGATAAGAATCTCGGAACAGATTGGATATACGTGCGTGTGTACACGATGTCTGTTAAATTACAGGGACAGCTGTAGCCGGTTGCTTCGGTTTCTGTCAATTCTAGCGCGATGCATGATATGGTGAATGGCCGGTGAGTCGTTGCCGTAGAGCGTGTAAGTTGACCTCAAATGGCCGAGTCGTTGCCCTAGAGCGTGTAAGTTGACCTCAAAATCTAGCGAGATTATACGAGAAAACACCACATCCGGGCACGACGACGATCTCTACAACGTATTAAAAGTCTTATTTGTTTTCATATTTTTTTTCGCCTCATGACTGGACCCATCCGATCAACGGCACTGATTTTAAATAATGTGAAAAGCTAGGATGAAGATTTTCAGTCTTAATGCAATTTGGTCGTTATAGATTTTGTATTGACCTATTGTGGTTTTTATGTTCAAGGTTTTGTTTTCATTTAATTGTTTTGATGTATTTGTTATTTACTGAGAGTCTCAAACGATCAGCTTCTTCTAGATGAGCAGTTGTAAATAAATGGAATAAATAAGATAAATAAGATAAATAAATGGGCATTGTTAAAAAGAATAAAGCATTACAATGTACAACAAATTGAAAATACTGCGAATTTGAACGACCTCAACTTCTGTTCAACGATCACGCAGAAAACAAACGGTCTATTCTCGCAGTAGCTGTTTCTGACAAGTATTGCTCTTTGCTGCCACCAACCGTTCCATGAGTGCCAATGATTTGTTTTTATACTCGGCACAATAGGTGGCAGAGGGGTACCCTCTTGTCTCTATATACCCTATACACACTCCACACTATTGTTACCTAAGACACCCCCCCCCCCCGTTTAAAACTTAAAAATAAGTCCTGAGATTCCGGGAAAACAAGGGCCAATACATAAAAGGGCGGGGGTTCCCTTTGCCACATATTGTGCTTCATCAGATTTTTCACCTCTTCTCTTTTCAGGTGACGAAACTTATAATGACGAAACCGCCTCATTTTGACTACTCGCCCGGAGATTACCTGTTTTTGAACATTCCTCAGATTGCTAAGCATGAGTGGCACCCGTTCACGATCAGCAGTGCGCCAGAAGAACTGGGTAGGTGTCTGGGGATCGATCTAAAAACTAAGCATGCAGACTCGCTTAGCACGTTTTTCTCAATGAAAACATAATAAACCTAGGCTAAGTGTAACTTGTTTTTGACCGATTCTATGATTTATATTTGCTTAAAAGTAGTATATACCATTTGCGACAAACAAAACCTAAAAACTACCAAATTATTATGTAAAATCACGACACCTGCATGCTATGGTTTTCAGGAAAAGTTGAATTTTGTATCAATTTCCAACGATTGCCGGCAATGTCAACTCATACATGTACATAAAATAACTTCTCAACCAACTCGCCAATAGCATAGTTGGTACAGACGAGAGCTGTGGATCGAAAGGTCTGTGGTTCGAATCTGACTATCGTTAACGTTTGTCTTGTTCTTCGACAC
This sequence comes from Crossaster papposus, assembly GCA_037893245.1. NCBI lineage: Eukaryota > Metazoa > Echinodermata > Asteroidea > Velatida > Solasteridae > Crossaster > Crossaster papposus. The sequence goes on from JBAIAA010000483.1 coordinate 403,876, forward strand.
ATTTTGGTATTGGTAATTCTAACCTTAGAACAAGGTTGAAAGGAAAACCGGGTTAGGGTACAGAAGTTTCTTTAAAAATAAAAACAAGAACCGCTACACTAGTTAGTTTTTAGTGACTTCCGAAACATTACGGGGGGTCATTAATGAGGAAAAGAAGGGATTGACCTCATCTCATGGTGTACTGAATGGGAATCGAACAGGGTTACCAGTGGAGCAATGTACCATATCCAGCCCAGCAGCAATTCTATGGCGCGCCATTTAAAAACAGACTTCTTTTTCGTTGCAACTATGTTCAATTTTATTCAAAAGTCGTAAACTTTTCCATGTTCTCGAATACAGAAACCATATCGGTACACGTTCGATCGGTCGGCAATTGGACCAACAAGCTGTACAGTTTCTACGACGAGCGGCACAAACGCAGCCGGCAGGTGTCGGTCCGCAGCCGGTCCCGGCGGGCCAATGGTAGCACGTCCACGGACAAGGCTTCCGAGGCGGACCCGGTGTGTTTGGACGTGCCGCCTAGCCCGCCCTCCGACCCTTACAGGTACCGGTCCGGCGGGGATGGAAGCCAGTACCCGGCGACCAAAAGCACGGGCTGGGTGAGCATTATCCGCTGATGATATCTTCGTTTCAAATACAATTTTGTGATTAGATCATAACTTTTCCAAATTGAATTGATAATTGTCTATAGCATTGTATTGTTATGAGCTTTCCAATAAGACATCGAACGAAAGAAATTGGCCAACGGCCATTAACTTTATTAATTAATTTCAAATGCTGGAACACCCTATTCGCGGCGCAGACTTGCTATGGGCGTATACATGTCAATGACCTACTTACGTCACTAGAATATAATGGACTTTCGCTCAAAACTCTAGGAACTCGATCGAGCAATTTTAGCAATATGACAAAACCCACTTTTTAAAACTGTAGAAAGGCCTGCCAATGCAAACAAGTAAATATATTCGTTAGAGTATATTATAATTCCTTCAAAATTCGTTCGCAAAAGAAAATATATATAATATAATATAATAATATAGTATTGTCGCTGTCATTGTTGACGTTCTCTAACTATCCCACTGTGAACGTCTAAATATTTTCCTTACTGACAAAGCGTTGTGTGATGCTGCTCAATAATATTGTTGTTCAAAAGCAAGACAGCGTTTAAATCTATGATCTTGCAGATTCATTATGTAATAATGACCCCGACTACTACAGCGTATCGTTACCTTCCTTGATTTATCACGGGTCCAAAGCAAAGATTTGAACATTTCCTCGTCTTAGAAGACTTAGGATGTAAAAGGGTTAGTTGAAAGGCAAATTAATCACAACAAACCACTGGCCGTTTATCTTGTACCCGTGCTGAGTTTTCCCGCTTATTTGTTTTTTGCGCAGAGTGACAAAAATGGGAAATCGGCAACGTACGTCGAGGTATCGACGGGCGCCAAGCATTCCAACGGTAAAAAACACCGTAAGCTGAAGAGAGATCCAATGGAGGACGCAGTTCAGGTAAGCAGCCAATACGGGATTTGAACCAACCTTGTCATACCAGGGGCTTATTTCATAAAACATGTAAGCACACAAATTTGCTTAGCACAAAAATAGTTTTGCTCAGTAAAAAATGGTTACAAGCCAAAACTCCATATGCTTTTTATGCTAAACAAAACAAAAACCAGCTGAATATAGTCACAAACAATAAACATCACCTGAAAATTTGATTTGTAACCCTGTTTTTTTTAGAGGGAAGAATTGTCATGCTAAGTAAATTATTGTGCTTACATGTTTTATGAAATTGGCCCCAGGACGGAAGCCCGACAGCGGATGTCCCAACGCTGCTTTGATAGATTTATATGCAAATTTCATTTTCAATTTCTTATATCAAAGCTGTCGACAGTTTATCATGTTTTGATTTGTTTTTACCCACAAGTAAAATGTAGCGTAAAAAATGGCACAAATATTTGACAAAAACATCATGATCCACACTTTAAGGTTTAACGTTTGGCAACATATTTGAAAAGCCTGTGGTCCGTGTTTGATTCTTACGTTTGGCTATACCGTAGAAATGTGTAACCAGCAGACAGCGAGTTTATAGCAACATTGCTTGCTTTCCTGACTAGTTGGTTTGTTACCACCAGGCGCAAAGGCAACAGCAAGCTTGCCTTACCAATAAGTTAGTTTGCCCTGTGATTTCAAGTTGGAAGATTTGCTTTGCTGAATACATGTATACGTTTGATCACAAGCACGAGTTACCAGCATGCTTTGTAAATTGCTGAGTTTGCAATTGGCGAACTGGGTTGTGAGCTTTTGCTATCTGATTATGCTTACTCTGTTAATTAGTAAGTTTGGCCCCCAAACGGCGAGTTGGCAGCGTGCTATACTAAGTTGACCAATCAACGAGGAGTATGTTCTTCACGATGTTCTTTTATTTTAAAGATAAACAATAGACCAGTTTCATAATACATTATAATTCATGTACACATGCGCATAAATATACATGTACCTGAAGGCAAGAAGCAAAATCGGCCCATAAAAAATGTAAGGTGGTTAATTGTTTTGTGTCATTTTCTCTTAATTTTTTTTAAGGATTTTAAAAAAGCCTTTGGGGTCGTCATAGGTATTACTTTATGGTCTAAGTGTATTTTGGGAAGATACGAAATATTAAAAAAAAGGATTTCGTCCCGTGCGCACGAGCTCGAGAAAAGTCAGCAGGGCTCCTTTTCCCCCACAAGACAAAGATGATACTGTTACTTTTGGGGTACCATCCACCACATTGCGGGCAGAATCGCAGGTACTGAATAACGGCGCGAATCACAGCTTACGCTAGAACAAAATGATGTGATTCACGCCGCGGCAATTCAGGAAACTGGTATTAGGACATTGCTTTAATTTTCCATTTCAAGGTTTTCATCAACGGACCCTACGGCACGGCCACCCGAGCCATCTTCCGCGCCGAGCACGCCGTGCTGATCGGGGCGGGTATCGGTGTGACACCCTTCGCGTCCATCCTGCAGTCCATCATGCTACGGTGCCGTACGAACCAGCAGACTTGCCCCAGCTGCCAACACGAATGGGTTGGGAGTATCCCGGAACACGTCATGCGTATCAAGAAGGTGAGATCGCTCGTGCCCACCGAACATACTGGGCGCTGGGAAGCGCTGATGCGACATATTAATTTTATGTGAAGGAAACCCACGGTATTCTGGGTAGCCTACCATGACCTTTCACATTGCACACAGCGCAGCTGAACCGCGGAACTAGTGACCTCCAGTTCACAGGTCACCAACAAATATATCCATTCAGAGCTCAAAGCGCACGAGCGAAGAAGGTGAGGAGCTCATGCAGAAGGTGAGGAGCTCAGAGAATTGCTCGTCATGGAACGAAGCTCTCGGTCAGAATCTGGTGTTTTGTAATTTTTGTTGCAGCTGGTCTTTTGCAAGTAAGAACAAGCCGCGATGATCTTCACTCATCACCAAGAAACATTAAATCCAACATTTAGCACTTGTACTCGAAAGCATGTGGTATCCATGGAGTTTTTGTATTTGTGTTTTGACCGACAACACATTGATTAGAAACAAAATCGCTAAGACTCATAAGTTTTGGGTATATGACCCTGGGGTACACATTCATACGCATATGTTTAACTCCATTGCAAAATATCCTCCCCAAACTACAAGCTCACAACTAAACCGGCAGTTTTGTGTTGGCAACAAGACTATCATATTAAGAAGCAGTGTTAAGTCTGGTTACTCCTTACATGATTACGGGGAAACTACTTGATGGATTTTAACGAAACTTAGTGGGTAGATAGCTCATAGGTTCAGAATGATCTAGATCCAGATCAGGAATTTGGATCGCTTTGAATAATTTGCCATCACTTCATTCATGTCTTTCTTTCAATGGAACCAAGGATTTTGCAAAAATGCCCTCGGTACTGTAGCTCGAAAGCCTGAGGCAACCTGTATAGAGACTCAAGACAATGAGAAGAAGTTACAGTTTTAGAGTTGGGAGGGGAAAAAAACCTGTCCCAGCGGTAGAAGGCGAGGAAAGTAAACCAACCCGACTCCCCCATTATGTTAAACGAATTTGTAATTTTACATCAGGTCGACTTCATCTGGATCAACCGCAACCAGAAGGCCTTCGAGTGGTTCGTTCGTCTGCTGACCCAGCTGGAGCTCCAGCAGGCCGGCATGTCCGAGCGATTCCTGGACATGCACATGTTCATGACGGCGGCCCTGGGCAAGACGGACATGAAGGGAGTAGGGCTGCAGATGGCGCTAGACATTATGCACAGCAAAGGGAACAAGGACATGATCACGGGGCTGAAAACCAGGACGCAGCCGGGCAGACCCAACTGGGATAAGGTGAGGGGGTTATCCGACACTTGGTGGCGCTGTTTAGATGCTATTTAGGGGTGCATCCCTGCATACAATTGTCCATAGACACCAGTAATAAATGCCCATACTTAAAAAAAAAATTGTAAAAACTCGGAACTCTCCCAGATGTTCAGGCTCTACAGAAAAATGATGACCAAAATGTCATGGTGGGTTGAACCTTGACTTTTTAAGATATTCTCACCCCCCAAAAACACCCCCAAAACGAATGATGTTTTCCCAGACTGAAAACGTAGCCATTTTGAAAAGGAATCCCTCCACAACATGGCTAAATGACGCCGCTTTTGAACTCAATTGCAGCCAAAATGCTCAGAATTGGAAGCTTCAAGTCCAGACCAGAGGTTCAGTGTCTCTAATAATAATATAGAATAATAAGATTGTTGGCCTATTTACACCCTTAGATGACCCCGCCTCAATTGTTCTCAGCGCGAACCCGTTTCATAAATTAGGTGATTTTTTTATATTTTTTTTCCAGCTTTTTGCCGATATCGCGGGACAGAGGAAAGGCAAAGTGCAAGTGTTCTTCTGCGGATCGCCGATCCTAGGAAAGACCATCAAGGCCATGTGCGAGAAGTATAAGTTCCATTTTCACAAGGAGAACTTCTAGACAATATGGAACCGTCGACAATCAGAATTAGCCCAATGCAATGCGTCCAAACACGTTGCAAAATGTAGGGTAGCGTTCCACTCACGCGAACGCATAGTCGCAAGCCACATAACGACCGAGATTCCCCTAGTGTTTATTATACGTAGCGAAAGTTAGTAGTTAACGTCACGTGCGAAGGGTCTAGCCCCTCTAAAATATTGGCTCTATAGAACTGCGCCTGTGATCGAGGACCAAATATGATCAAAGAAACCGTCGTTCGAGGATATTTTGTTACCTTTGATCTCTTTTGCGTTTCAATTCTCGGTCGTAATACCATGTAAGAGCGCATACATGTTCGCCAACGTTCGCTATAAATGTTTGTGCACATCCAACGGGTGTTTGCGCACCTGGCTCAAACGTTGGCAACGTTCGCGTGGGTGGAACGCACATCTGTTTTCCGTGCGCACGTGGGACTGTCTTCACAAGACTTGTACCCGCCCCTTCGGGGATACCCAGAGAACTGATCCACTCACATCGACCAGAATGGTTTCTGAGTGTCGTCAGACTGTTTAAATTCATGGACTTGTGGGCCTATTCCTCTTTACTACACTTTTGAGCGACTGTCAATTTGACAACATTGTCAGACATTCGTTCCATTTTGTTTTCAAATGCCGAAGCTATGTTTGAATCGTACCACACATGAATTATTTGGAACGGCAAAGAGCCGCATTCTCGTTGAAATACTAGGTTTTTCCGGCTATTTTAAAACATTTGTTTATACAAAGTCACCAATTCACAGGCTTTCACCAAACCAATTTAGTCATTGATGGCCCTGTCACACCAGAACGTTTTAGGCCAACGCGTGAGTAGCGCGTTAAAAATAGTTGATACGCTGGCAAACGCTGAACTTCCACAGAAAAAGTCAAGTGGAACCGTGATTTCAGCGTGTCAATAACGCGTTGATAACGGGTTCATAGCGTTCGCCAGCGCGTGAATAACGCGTTAGTAACGCGCTCGACGACTGATGAACGACTGCCCAGCGCATGAGTAGCGCGGTCCAACGCGCGCCAGCGTACGGCAACGACCACATGATTAGTTGTACAAAAAGATGACGCGCTACTACAGTAATGGCCCTGTCACACCAGAACGTTTTAGGCCAACGTGTTGGAATTTCGGCAACACGCGGGTAAACGTTGACCAACGCTAGGCCAGCGTTCGCAACGCGCTGAGCGCGTTACCCACACGCTGGAACGCGTTACCCACACGCTGGAACACGCTGTCACACGCTGAGGCAAAAATACATTTTTCAACATACCTAAAAAAATTCAGCGTTTGCCAGCGTGTGACTGCACACGCTGGTGGCGCGCAGGAAGGCCGTTACTCACGCGTCGAACGCGCTAGACGATCGTTACCAACCCGCTACTCACACGCTGGCGACCCGCTGTCGTATTTTTACTATAAATCAGTGATGCGTTCCTTACACGCTGAGCGCGTTCCTCACACGCTACTCACGCGCTGGCATACGCTATGAACCCGTTATCAACCTGTATGGACACGCTGAAATCACGGTTCCACTTGACTTTTTCTGTGAAAGTTCAGCAATTGCCAGCGTATCAACTATTTTTAACGCGCTACTCATGCATTGGCCTAAAACGTTCTGGTGTGGCAGGGCCATAACCAGCGTGTCGCAAGCGTACGCCAGCGTGCGCCAGCGTGTGAGTAGCGGGTTGATAACGATCGTCTAGCGTGTTCGACGCGTGAGTAACAAACCTCCAACGCTCCGCCAGCGTGTGCAGTCACACGCTGGCAAACGCTGGAAATTGTATGTATGTTGAAAACAATATGTGTTCCTCAGCGTGTGACAGCATGTCCCAGCGCGTGAGTAACGCGGTCAGCGTGTTGCTAACGCTGGCCTAGCGTTGGTCAGCGTTTGCCAGCGTGTTGCCAAAATTACAACACGTTACTCACGCGTTGGCCTAAAATGTTCTGGTGTGACAGGGCCATTAGCATTCAATGTCAACGTTTGGTCACCCTTTTTCAACACCAGGTTGAAAATATTCGTCATTACGCATCAAATTCGTCTAAGCATCAGCTTAGACGAATTTGATCTGTATGTTCTCGATCTGAAGTTTAAATAGAGTGACCAAACTTTGAAATGGAATGGTAAATGACTAAATTAGTTTGGTAAAAGCCTCTGATATATTTTTTTTTCTAGGACGAAATTGAATGTGAGAGTTGTGAAAACCTATACGATAATGCAAATTCGCTATCAGAGGAATGTATCGGCTTTATCGGTCATCTCTACTGGTCCACGCATACATTTAACCCTTTGACGCCGGGATTAATTCCTAACTGCACCGCATTATACGCTTGTCTTTACAGCAGCCTCTGCCCAGCAGGTGCACTGCACAGTGAACACTAGCGTACAGCTGTCAGACAGGCCGTGTGCTACGGCGTAACGCACAGCTGACAACATAATTCCGAACGGATTAGCGGGCCGCGGCTATAGCCGCTTCCCGGCGTCAAGGAGTTAAATAAACCAATCTAAAACATTGGACGCCTCTGATACAAATCAATATACATAAGGTAACCAGAGAATAACAAACAGCTAGGCCTTAGGCCAAAAAAAAAAAAAATGTTTAGCGTCATGCCTTTTTTTTTAAAGGGAGGAGGAGGCCCCCCTTTCTTTTTTCTTCAAAATGGCCGCCCGACACATCTTAATTCGAGTCATGTAGTGAACATGTCACACCCTATCTTCCAATTTAAAATTAAAACATGGTTCACCCACGATTAAAAATCAAAATTCATGTGGGTCGATCATGTATGTACCGTACACGACTACACGTCACACCCTAGCCTTCCTATTAGAAAAAATAATATTTCCAGAGCATGTACACAGTGATGCTAAGGTCTAAAATACGATCTTACAATTTTATTATCTTAAAAAAAAGAAGAAGAAAAAAAAGGAGGGGCCCCCCAAAAGGAAGCGGGCGGTGACGCTAAACATGTTTTTTTTTTTTATTTGGCCTTATGATTGCTCTTAGTCGTCCAAATTACACAGAGAAATTCAGAAAATGGTTTAGTAATTTATTTATTATGTGGCTCTTTTGTTTTGTTATTTAACACAAAACATTTTATCAAAACTGTTCAAATTTTGTAAATAAAATTTGGCTAATATAACTATACAATAAATTTTAAATATGTTTCTTCTGAAAGATATTGATATTGTACATTGAAAGTTCGGTACTCTTACTTTAATTCGCATATATCCATTATTTATGCTCTCATTTTATAGAGATTTTACTGAATAAGGTTTTCAGAAGTAACCAGTTTGGTATTTTATCTGTGCATGGGGAAGATAGATTTTGAGAGTGAATTTGGCGATAGTAGTCGTCACAACAGTGAATTTTACTGGGTGTGAGTTGTTGACGTTAGTGTGATTGTGAACGATAATGGTGAGAAGGTCAAATGAGAGCGATGATTACGATAGTATTGACTCTTTCAAAGGGGTGCAAAGGATGAAAATGATGATGAAAATTAAGGTTATTGTGGTGAATATGATGATGTTGGCGAGGTGACAGTGGTGATAGTGATAAGTAGAAGAGCGTTTAAATAGGAGATGCTGTCGATAATTATAGCGTGCAGGTTAACTTTTAAAGTTTACCCAACATCCAGTAGTAATGTGCACGATCAATTAAACAGAAGTTAAGGTAAAAAAAGATGTTGTTTATTTTATAAGGTCATCGCGCTACTCTTGAATCGTTTAAAGGGAAACTACAAAAAGTAGTAATGTTGCCCGTTGACCCCTTGACAAAATAGAGTAATTTTAGGGTCTAATTTCATCCCAATTTCGCAGTCATAAAGTCCTGTGCACGGGTGTTTTTTTGGTTTTGTTTTACAAAGTACTCTTAAGTTCAGGGCCCACAAAATGCTCTAAAAGCAAAGGAATTGAGGGCATGCAAATTGTGTGTTGACTCGCTTAGGTATTAATTTTTGGCTTTTTCATATGGGCGGCCAATAAATAAACACACAAAAACGCTTAGCTTGAAAATTCTTCCTTGGCAACAACGGGGTTACAAACAACATTTTTAGGTGATGTATATTGATTTTTGCTTAGCATGAAATTATGAAAAGCACATGAAGTTTTGGCTGGTAAGCTATTTGTACTAAGCAAGACCTTTTTGTGTTAAGCAAATGATTGTGCTTAACAACTCCATAAATTTGGTCCCAGTGCACAATTATGGTGATAGCACGGCGAGATGTGGGTAATTGTAAAGGTGAAAAGAGTGAACTGATCCCGGTGAACAGCAGAGGTTTACGTGGTAATAATGACGATTAATTGTGATAGTTTTGATACCCTGTATAGCTAATCATTTACTGACCTTAATGTTTTAATTAAAAAGCAAACGAAGCAATACTATTGATACCGGTAATTTTGTAAGGATTTTGAGCACACGCCCGTTTTGTTTTTAAAGATATTATGTAGGTTCTTCTGTTTGTCAAACTCGTGGCGATAAGGCTGGTGTTGCATGAATTTCAGACTGTATGAAATACGGACTCATTGGTAGTAATGCGCATGCCTATAGTGAAGATAATTAGGAGAGTGGTCGGTCACATTATGACATCGTTAACCGGGAAAAGAAGTCCGATTTTCACAGGAGTCTGATTTTCATATTACACCGGTTCAAACTTCATGCGAAAGTGACGTCACGAAGCATTCGCTGCGAAATTCACCGGAGGGGAAATGCGTTTTCGCTGCGAAATTCACCGGAGGGGAAATGCGTTTTCGCTGCGAAATTCACCGGAGGGGAAATGCGTTTATCACGTTTTGCGAATTCGCACCGCGGTGCTTACGATGGTGCAAATAATAATTATGATTTGTGTTAATATATTACGATATGAGGCTGAGCATTAAAATGCCGTTACATGTACAGTTTACCATTGTTATTATCAATAAAGTATACTTTTCTTGTAGCTTGTGGAGTCATTCTAACACACGTTCGAGAAAGTCAAACTGACTTATAAGTCAATTCATGATGTACTTTAAATGTTTTGATTGATTGTAATAAAAGTTGCATTGCAAGATATCGCTTGATTCTCTTATAGGTTTTTTTCTTTTACAGACACTCTTTCATGAATTTGTAGTGGGATTATAGTCTTAAAACCTTTACAAATAGTAATCTTTCAACAGGCTAATCATACTTTACACACTTAGCAACGTTAGGTGCGTTTTATGAGGGAATACACGCGTATGCTGGCTAAAATGCTCGGAATAGAATGCACGTAGAACATTTAAAACGCTAAGAAAGTGGCGTCTGTCGAATTAGCCAAGTTGCTCTGTTGCAACAGAACCTACAGACGGACGTTGGTGGGTTCAAATCCCGCAGGGGGATTGTTTAGCTTTACCGCCCGCACTCAGTTTGCTTAAATGCTTTTTGTTTTTATTGTCCCAAAGTACAAACGGTAACTTGGCTTGATTACTATAGCTTTGCTGTTGGGAATGTCTGCGAAGTTCAGATGAGCATCTTCGTACAGGTCCAATGCATAATGAGTCAATCGGGGATCCGGACTTAGATTGTCACCTTGGCTCCTCATTATTACCATTATTACGTGGTGCTTGGTGTTCGGGCTAAAACCACATTTAAATAAAATGCAAGGCTAATGCTTTATTAATTAATATTTTCAGAAAAACTAATTTTGGCAAAATGTTATTAAAATGCAAGACTAATCCCTTATAAAGTAAATTGTTCAGAAAAATATAATTTGACCCCAATTTAATAAAAATTTGAGGCTAACCACATAACTTCCTTTTCCAGAAAAATCAAATGTTACACATTTTTTATTTAAATGCAAGGCTAACCCCTTATAAATAAAAAAAAATTCAGATAAATCAAATTTTACCAAAATTTAATTAAAATGCAAGGCTAACTAACCCCTTATAACTTTCTTTTCCAGAACAAAATTAAATGTTACCCAATTTTCATAAAAATTCAACCTTATCAATTAAATTGTTCCGAAAAATTTTACCCAAAGTTTAATAAAAATGTCAGAAAAAAAATTAAAAAAATTGCAAAATTGTATTGAAATGCTGCAAGGTCTTAGAAATTAAATTGGTCGGAAAAATAAAATGTTACCCCAATTTAAATAAAATTTAATGCTAACCCATTATAACTGTATTCCCCCAATTAAAATTTAAAAAATGTAAGGCTACCCTTATAAACTAGATTTTCAGAAAATTACATTTTCTATCGCGAGCTAAGGAGCCTGTAATATTTGCATATTACGTAAGAGAGTTGAGCTACAGTGCACACGGCAAGGGTGTGGCAGTCATTGATCGTTTTCAGCGCAACTACATCGGACGTCAAATTTAGTTCGTCTCTCGCTCGCTACAATGTCTTTTTCTGATGGTGCTCAACTATCTGACACCGAGAGGCCTTATTTCCAACCTTCTCAACCTGCCTCGGTCCTTACTGCTAAGGATGTCTCAGCAATAGTGAAGGCAGGTGTATCGGAGGCTCTTGGTGGTTTCCAATCCCACTTTGACAAGGTTATAGCAGAACGAAAACGGGAAAACGAGAAAGCTCTCTTGCAAGTGCAGTCCTTAAAAAGGGCTAGTGAGGTGCAATTCCGATTTAAAGGTAATCGTACCCAGTTTGAATTTAACGAACAAATAGTTCAAATCATAGGAGCTGCACAGAAGCTATTAAAGGAAGGCTCTCTAGCATCCGCAGAAGAAAACCTATCAGAGGCAGTTACAGATCTACAAAAGAGAAACAAGTTAATTCGCCTTGCGGATAAATCCGAGGCAGGTTCGTATTGTTTGAGGTAGCGTTTTAACCGCTGTTCCATTACATTGCGTCTTTAATATCTCTTCCCTGGTTGGTAGCCATTGTCATTGATTCTGCATTATGCTTGTTGGATATGCAGGCATGCATGACGCCAGTATCACACTGTTCACGTATTTATAAGTATTGGTTTTACCTATTGTTTTCATTCTGAATTCAATCGTATTATATGGCCTACTTGTTGAATTGAAGCACGCATGGTATTTTACATGGATTCAAGAATTTCACGTGAAATTTTGTTTAGGCTGGGGAGCTGTGGATGAATATATGAGTGACGAGCTGGCAGATGATTCGGAAGACGAGAAGCGTATCCGGTCAGCTCAGTCCCGGGCCATGGCCAAACGAAAAAAGGCGAAGGGTGCGCACCGGCAGAAGCCCTATCAGCAGGGAAACCGACAGGTGTCCGAGTCTCCGGCTAACCCAGATAATCTTTTTCGCCGCTATAGTAGTCAATATAGATCAGCGTCTCGGTTCCCATACAGCACAAGCTTTGGATCAAACACCAAATCCACTGACATCTGCTTCAAGTGTGGCAGAGCAGGCCACTGGAGGAAGTCGTGTCCCGGAATACAGCCGACATCCGGAGGCAAAGACGCAAGGCCATAGTAAATGTGCAAGTGCCACGGGAAGCCATGTGCCTTCAAGATTAAGTTTGAAGATCACAAGGAAGCATTGAGATATTACAGGCAATATGGTTTCATGTTTTCGTTTGATCTTAAGTCTGCTTACCACCACGTTGACATATTTTCCGACCACACTAAGTATTTAGGTTTTGCGTGGAATTTTGGTGGTGTTACAAGATACTTTAAGTTCAATGTTTTACCTTTTGGTCTGACTACAGCTCCTTATGTATTTACTAAGATTTTAAGACCATTGGTAGCCTTCTGGAGATCCAGAGGTATGTATATTGTTGTATATTTAGACGATGGATGGGGAAGAGAAGACTCCAGGCATAAGTGTGAATTGACAGCTAGCTTAGTAAAGGCTGACTTACTCGCCGCTGGGTTGGTTCCTAACAAGGACAAATCTATATGGAGACCAACTCAACAATTGGATTGGTTGGGACTGACATGGAATTCAGTAGAAGGCTCTATTCAAGTCACAGATAGAAGACTTGTCGATACGTTGGTATCGCTGGAAACTTTAATTAGTGGTTTACCTAAAGTAACCGCAAGAAAACTAGCTTCCGTTGCCGGTAAAATAATATCTTGTTCATGTGTTATAGGGTACATAGCTCAACTGAAATCCAGATATTTGCACATGCAAATTGCCAAACAAAACCATTGGGATTATGAGTTTTCTCTTAACAGCGACAGCAAAGTGATTGAAGAACTATTTTTCTGGAAATCAGATTTGAATAACCTGAATAAACGGTTACTGTTTGAATATTCTATTCCGCAGGTTCTTGTTTATACTGACGCAAGTCAGTCGGGATGTGGAGCATGGTCCATCGCTTCACAGAAAATCGAGTTTCAGCAAAACTGGTCTCAAGAGGAGAGAGCGAAAAGTTCCACTTGGCGTGAGTTGAAAGGGGCGTCCCTAGCAATCAGAGCGTTTGCTCCAGTTCTAAAAGAAAAAACTGTAAAATTGCATACAGATAACAAAGGAGTTGTAGCCGTAATAACCAAAGGGAGCATGGTTAAAGAATTACAGGAAATCAGTTTAGACCCGTTTTATTTTTGTAGTCTTAACCAAATAAACTTGAAAGTTGAATGGATTCCAAGACACGATAACGCGGAGGCAGATTATCTCAGTAGACAGGATGATTTGGATGATTGGGGCGTGTCGCATGAATTCTTCCAATTTATCGACAATTTATGGGGTCCACACTCAGTAGATCGGTTCTCTAACGAGTACAACACGAAACTGCCTATATTCAACTCGAAATACTGGATGCCCAATTCCAGTCACGTTGATGCCTTCAGTGTTGATTGGAGCAAGGATAATAATTGGTTAGTGCCTCCAATTAATCTCGTATGCAATGCATTGGAGCATATAAAAGCATGTAAAGCTAGAGGGACATTAGTGGTTCCTGATTGGCCTTCTGCATTATTTTGGCCTGTTTTGTTCTCAAACTCTAGCCCCTATACAACTTTGGTTGTTAAAGTGTTGAGATTCAGTGATCCAGTAAACATATTTGTTCAAGGAAAGAACACAGAGTCCATTTTTGGCAGTACCAGAATGAAAAGCGCAGTTTTGTGTATCAGACTGCAAGGTTAACACGTCTCGGTAGGATACTGTTAATTAAAACAGCATCGATGTTCGCCAGTCATAGCTGGCAAAGCCACTTGGCTCATTAAGAGTGTTCACATGATGTGGCCCTATGGAGAGTAGTAATTCCGCTTGGTAGCTCTCACAGACGTCGCTTGACATTGGCCTGAACGTAATTGTCGCTTGACTGTGGCCGAGATGCAAACCAATTTTGTACGGCCAGTAAACCGTTAATTGATAAGTTTGTTGGACATCATAACATGTGATTAATATTGTCATCTTGTGGTCTATATCAGAATCCTGTGTTCTTTAGTTCAATAATGTTATTAATTCATGTGATTTTTAATCAACAGAGAAAGAAGCCACACGCACTTACTACAAGAGGTTCTGAATGCTTCGAGGGCACCTAAGACAGTACTCAAATATGAGAGATGCTTTGCCACCTGGCAGCATTGGTGTGTGGAAAACAAGGTCTTGGCTCTTCCAGCAAAATCAGAAGATGTAGCAAGGTTTTTTATGGAATTATTTAAAGAAAACGCACCATTTTCGAGAATAGAAGGAATATTCTACAGTATTAAGTGGCATCATGATTGCAATCCAAATGTTGCAGAAAATCCATGTGATAGAAAATTCTTACGTTTAATTTTGGGAGGTTTAAAGCGTCTGTCCGCCAAGCCTATATGCAAGAAAGACCCTGTTACTCCAGAACTTTTAAGAAAAATTGTTGATAAGTTTAGATTGACAAACAATTTAATGCACATTCGACTCTGCGCAATGTGCTTAATTTCCTTTGCAGGTTTTTTACGTAATGACGAACTTGTTAACATCAGAGAATGTGACGTGGACATTCATTCGTCCTTTATTAGGATCTTTCTCACTAAAAGTAAGACTGATCAATATAAAGAAGGTTCTTGGGTTTACATTGCCAAGACGGGATCTGCCATTTGCCCGGTAAACATGTTATTGAAATACGTGGATTTGGCTAAGATCACAGAGTTTACAGAAGGATTTTTATTCAGACCAGTTGTGTATATAAAATCTATCAAAGCTCATAAGTTAAGAAAAGGTCAGCTTTCGTACTCCAGGTGCAGAGAGATTTTCAAAGAAGCTCTGAAGGAGGTGGGTGTAGACCCAACAAAGTTCGGTCTGCATAGCCTGCGTTCAGGTGGAGCCACAGCAGCTGCTGCTGTGGGTGTGCCAGACAGGTTGTTGAAAAAACATGGCAGATGGCGTTCAGAAAGTTCTAAGGACGGATATGTAAAAGAATCTTTACAGAACCAATTAACTGTGTCAATGAATCTAGGTTTATAAATACAGTATTAATTTTGTTTGATGCAAGTCGCTTAAACATTATTAATCCATAGCCGGCAATCAGAGGATATTTTTGCCATAAAGTACACCTTAAAAGTACCTGTCTTACTAGTATTTTCAATTATTTGACCTCGCAAAATAATAACGGTTGCGATTGTATGTTAATTTCAATAAATTGGCATTATAAATCAAGAAGATTTCTGAGAAATGTATAACTTCATGCATACTTCCCGTTCTTTGTCACTTGAGATGGCGGACACGTATCGGTCCGCTTGTAGCTCGTCGCCGAAGAACGATGTTACCCATTGTGATTGCATTAACATGTTCTTTCTTTCAGGTCGGGGCGGGGGTACGTTTAGGCGGATTGGCGTGATAGAAAATATTTTATTCACGTTTGAGCTGCGAATTAGTGAATAATTACATTTTCTATCGCGAGCTAAGGAGCCTGTAATATTTGCATATTACGTAAGAGAGTTGAGCTACAGTGCACACGGCAAGGGTGTGGCAGTCATTGATCGTTTTCAGCGCAACTACATCGGACGTCAAATTTAGTTTTATGAAAACTAATTTATATATGTCATTGTGATAAGATGTATAAATATTGCATTAATGACGGCATTCTATGATTCAAGTTCACGCTTTACAGGTACTTGGTTATCGTGAATATGTCATCAAACTGGAAGGAACAGCAAGAAAAGGTTTGGTTCATCAACATTCAGGTATGGATTGGAGGAATTTGTATTCCTCCATGATTCAATTTTCCAAGCCACTTGGCCTTGGTACACGTATCGGTCCGCTTGTAGCTCGTCGCCGAAGAACGATGTTACCCATTGTGATTGCATTAACATGTTCTTTCTTTCAGGTCGGGGCGGGGGTTTAGGCGGATTGGCGTGATAGAAAATATTTTATTCACGTTTGAGCTGCGAATTAGTGAATAAATCTAATTGTGCCCCAATGTAATGCAAGGCTAACCCCTGACAACTTTAATTTCTTCCGAAAAAATATAATGTTGCCATATTTTATTTAAATACAAGCCTAACCCCCGCATAACTTTTTTTTAAAGAAAATTCTAATTGTGCCCAAATGCAATTAAAATGCAAGGCTAACCCCCTTACAAGTTCTTGATTTTGAAAAATCTAGATTTCCCTAAAAAGGATTAAAATGCAAGGCTAACCCCTTACAACTTTAATTTCTTCCGAAAAATCAAATGTTACCCGATTTAATTAAAATGCAAGGCTAACCCCTTATTAATTGAAAAGCAAGGCTTACCCCTTACAACTTTAATTTGTTCAGACAAAAACAAATGTTGCCTAAAATAATGTAATTAAGGTGCAAGGCTAACCTCTTGTAAATTTAATTGTTTAGAAAAATTCAATTTTATCCAAAGTTGAATACAAATGTGAGGCTAACCCCTTACAACTTCTACCTTATTTTCAGAAAAATCAAATTTTGCCTAAATGTTATTGAAATACAAGACTAACCCCTTATAAATTAAATTGGTCAGACAAATCACATTTTACCCAAAAATTATTAAAATTGGGACTTTTATCCAAAGTCGAATAAAATGTAAGGCTAACCCCTTACAACTTCTACTTTTTTAGAAATATCTAATTTTGCCAAAAGAAATTGAATGCAAGGCTAACCCCTTATAAATTAAGATTTTCAAAAAAATATAATGTTACTTGAATTTAATCAAAATGCAAGGCTAACCCCTTATAAATTAAATTGTTCAGACAAATCACATTTTACCCAAAAATTATTAAAATGTAAGCAGCTTTGTTTTTCTTTTTCAGAAATACAATTTTACATGAACCCATCCATTTAAAAAAAATTACAGCAAAAGCAATTGGTGTATAATACCTTTAAATTGTAAAAGTTTGTCTATGACAGTGAAAATGACGAAATTGCTTCATCTGTGTGCGTTTACTAAAACGTATGGCAAATGTATGAAATGATTTGGACAAGTACGAACATGAGCGACCAAAATACTAAATTGAACATGGAATATGCAAAGTCATAAAGTGTTATATTCTTGTATCTGCATGCTGAAACTCGCAATGTTGTGATAATAACATCTAAAACGTTTTCGAAGTGTTTGAATTTCTCAACGCGAAATGCTAAATGTGATAATAAAAGATGGCCCACTAGATTTGGTATCAACCCGTTGAGAGTGCAACAAGCCACTCCGCGTGTTTGCGGTGTGTTCTAAAGTTCACCTTTTGGTTTAGTTTACATGAGAAAACAATACCGCCAGCAAACAGAAATGGAGTGGGGTACAGCCGATTTATTATGATAACTGTCATCAAAGTGTAGGGTGCTACTCAATCTGAAGAGACTAGGAATAGACCATTGTTGTCAAGGAGTTGAGTAAATACACGGTGTAGTTTTCCAGATCGGATAACTGGACACGGTACACGTTGCCGTTGGACACTATTTTATGTACATCGAAGCTAGAATATGAAGGCTGATACTAGTTGATACACACTAGTAACATGGCAGCCAGTTCCACTCAGTTCCACTGACGTTTACTTGGGTACGGAAAAGAACACTTCCACTACTCTGAGGTCAAAACTACCTATGCCAGTGGATGAAGAATTCCTCCAGAAGATACATGATACCAAGATACTCTCGATCTGGCCAGTAGTTTTAGCTCCAAACAGACCCTATTTTGTGAAGCATGCACATTCAGAGGTCTTTTCTCACCGAGAAACAACTAAACCGCGTCCGTGAATTTAACATGGCACGGTTTAGTTATTTTTATGTGGGACTTTGCTTCACAAAATAGAAGCTGGAGCTAAAACTCCTAGCCCCAAATTAGATATCTCGGTGTCATTATTCTTTTAGAAAGACTCTTCATTCATTGTTACACTAGTTTTAGCCTTGAGGCTTTTTTTTTTGAGGGGGGTTCTTTTTTTGTAACTACAAACTCGCTCACGTTGCCAACTTTCTTGTAAATTTCTAGTGAACAAAAACCAACAATGCTTTTCACAATCCCTCAGGAACCACTTCAAGTTTCTAGGCCTATGTCTGAACAGCTGAAGCTGACGGCCATATACGCCGGGAGCAGAGACGGATAGCGGCGCTCCTCGATGCGTCCAACCAACTCGGACTCGTCTTACCTGTAAGTTTTAGAGGATACACATCCCCCTTAATCCCCCATTAATCTTCACGCGAATCTTCACGTTGGTCGTTCAAGACAGAAGGCAAATAAGGGCAAATAAACCCGGCGCGAACTGGTTAAAACGCCAGAGAATGCTAAGTACCAAACCAAAAGTATTCTGTTTTTGCAACATTTTCGCGACAGGTGCATTTAGAATGAACATACGTTTATAGGTACTGTAGCTCGTCGGTCTGAAGAAATATATAGAGGCTGAATTTATTCCCCAGTCACAGGGGTAGAAGGCGAGGAAAGAACCACACTAGCCAACTCCCCTCACTGGCAGCTAAGAAGCCAACTTGCTAAGGGACAAGATCCGCGCAATTTGGTTTCTACCTTCACAGGTATCAATTTATACTCCTGGGTGGAGAGCGGAAATCGCAGTAAAGTGTCTTGCCCAAGAACACAAGCACCATGTTCCCGTCAGGATTTGAACCCGTGTACCATCGCACACGAGTCGAACACCCATAACCATTGGTCTACATAGTTGAAGTCGAGACACTGCAAAGTATACGAGTAGTAATTTTATGTACAAACAGCAACGTTTTTTTCTCCCTATGTATTTCCACTGTTCCAGGCTAGACAGGATGGCATTCCATTCCAGGACCTTTACAAGAGCAAATACTACCATCAAATAAAGGCTGGGGTCGGGCAGGTGTACGTTGCGAGAAACCATCAGCAACAGACGACTATTTCAGAGATAGAACGCCGACTGAGAAGACGCAAGAAACCGACGGCTGTTTTGTCTCCAAGCTCTTCTGTCACCGAAGGCTGGAAACATCCAAGGGAGGTTAGAGAGAGGAGGGACAATTTTGCAAAGAGAAAACAGTTCCGAACTAAACAGATCGGGGGAGACAGACGGCTGTTTGAAGCTCCGGACGGGCCGGGCGGGTGGTCGCCCGGTCAGGCAGCACGCGAGCTAGTGACCCGAAAAATTGTCCGAAATGACAGGCAGACGAACGATTATCAACAGTTCGTTAAAAAACCAGGCGGGAGCCAAACAGCTATCTTGTCTGATAGGCTGCCGAATCGTGGCGGCGGCGTGGACTTCCGCTTGCCGAGGCTGGCCAAATCCGACCAGAGTTCCGAAATATCGCCGGACTTGACTCAACCGGACAACAAAATCGGTGACGACAGTTCCCGAAAAAACTCCATTACCATGAAACCGTTGCTAAGATACAACCATGGCAGTAAGGGGAAGGGAGAGAACCTCTCGGTTCAAGGCCAGGCTGAATCGGTTGGGGGCAGGAGCGAGGACGCCGTGACGTCATACGATTGGAGCGTATACTCGGATTCCCCGGACGATTCATACCGACCGTTCTACCCACAGACGCCGTCGGCGTCTCCGGCGAGTATAGGCTTAGTGGACGGATTCGACCTACAAGGCTTAGGCCGCGTATTTGAATCGGACAACCACCATTCCGATGTGAATACAAACCTCACTGGTAACGGCAGTGGGGAAGGAGGGTTGGGGTGTACGGATTATCAGATGAATTCCTCATCAAGTACTCAAAGAATGAAACAAGTACGACGGGGCGGCGATGCCGAATCCAACAGCAATGCGGAAACGAAACTTGGAGTCCTGTCTCCGCATTTTATTCTAAACAGAAGCCAGAACAGAAGCCAGAACAGACGGGATTTTAGAGAGTCCAAGAAGTCCTCTACCAGCCTGGACGCGTACCGGGACGCATACGAGCGAGCGCTCGCGGTGGCCCGCTCCCGTCGCCTCCCCGATGACTTCACTGGACTCGGGGCGCGCACCACGCGCGCGTTCTCCTTCTCTTACTTCGCCGACGACCACGGGCCCACCTGCAAGTGCCAGAGGTGCCTCGAAGGTGTCCAACACCGCCATTTCCCCGGGAAGAAAGTCGTCAAGAAGAGGAGGCAGCAACCACAGGGGCTGAAACTCATCTTGGGAGATGTTAGGATAGAGGATTATTACACACGATGAGTCATTCGGGCAAGATATCTTCTTTGGTGCCAATAAATTATGTTAGACCCAGATCTCTGCCTTCGTAATTTCCCCCCACAGAGCTTTTTCCCTAAAAAGGCACTTTCAATAATATATATAAAAAAATAAAAATTATAATCCGGGAATCAGCATTTCAAATCACATTTAATGACAAAAATACAAGTCGAACTGATCAAAAGTTATGTCTTTCATTAATTATGCGTCGTATACGCACACGCACCACGATTACAAGCGCTCATTGGCTAATATTAATACGCTGCTTTCAATGGTCAAGTTCTACGTGTTAAGTGATCGTGGTTTTTGTCGAAATGACCGGATACAAGGGGGAGTGGTTAATGCGACTCACCATGGTATGACCCACCCAAGCCCCTACCGACTGACAGTGTAAATTATCATGGATGCAGTCCCTAATTGACCATTTGCGTGTGGAATTTAAATAATATCTGGTACACTGACTTGTTCACGCAGCTTGGCACAGTTTGACTTTAAAATTATCCAGACGGTTTGCTTGTCCGAATTCTGTTCTCGATCGACGGTGCAAGCGCTAAGCAATGGGGATTGGGTTAAGTAAAGGAAGAAAGGAAAACACAATATCGATCCTCGGTCGTTATGTGGTTCACGACTGTGTGGTCTGGAGATCTTAAATGTAAACTGTGCCAAGCTGTGTGAACAAGTCAGTGTACCAGATATTATTCAAATTCCACACGCAAATGGCCAATTTCCTTGAGGTTCACTTAATTTATTTTATTTCGTTTAGTTTTATTTAACCAGGGTAGTCTCATCCGGTTATCAAGGAACTATTCTCCCTGGGAGCCCTAGTTTGCATAACGTAATCAAACTGGATTAATCGTTAGGCCTGATGATGACTTTAACACTTAAAATACTTCCCCTTTTGAATTGATGACAGGTGTCGACCCTGTCGTGTCTTGTCAAAATAGTGTCCGCTGGGCATGCGCAGTAGATGGCGGACACTTGTTGGCAAGTAATACACGTGCCAAGTGGTGTCCAGTGCGAAACAGTGTCCACATGATTTCCACAAGATGACTTCGGTCAAAATTGGATTGAAAACACGGTCAAAAGAGGACGAAGAAAATTCATGTTCTAGCACTTACAAAATGTTTTTATTATTCTTCTCCTGATTTCAATAATGATGTTCTTGTACATATATTTACACGCATATATACATATATTATAAGGATGAAGGTGAACATGCAATGTCATGCGATTATTCTTGTCATAAATCCACGCACAAAATAATAAATTGAACGTAATAATAACGATTTAAAGTCTTGGAGAAAACTGATTTAAGTCCAAAAGGCCATCAAATATGTTTTCTTTTCAATAAAAGTTGCTGGGTAAGATGTATCCATGTCGACACATGACATTTGGAAAAGTTGTTTTATGCCACAAGCCTAACAAATTGTCACCGTTTTCACTTAGAGGCAAATTTTGCCTTTCTTATTCTGAACATTCACAAAATCGCTTGTAAATGTTGGTCATTTTTTCATTTAACAATTTGAAATGCACAATAGAATGTGCAAGATTAAGGTATCTCAGGAAAGAAGAGATTTTAATCTTCCTAAATGTATTCTTTTTAAGAAAAATAAGTGATTAGTTTTGCACAATTAATCAATTAAAATAGAAGCGCCTCTTTGTGAAACGAAAAAAACGATAAAATAAAAATTCGCCCATGTGGCTGTGAGAGTCAGAATGTATATGTACACATTTTCCCACTGCGCCTCTTCGTATAAACGCTAAAGTCAGTAGGCGCACCAAATTAGCGACCCTTCAATAACACGTTAATGTTAATACTATTTTAAATTCTCCTTTTCGTTAGAACGGCACCCGACGAGGATAAATTCGCCATTCGCCAATTCAGTTAATTGGGATTTTAATGATTTTTTTGATAGTATAACTTCGCCAGGTTGTAGATATTGCAATATTGAATTGTTTTCATAAACAAAATTATGCACGCAACGTCACCGCGCATGCAAATGCGACACTTTTCTGCTCGAAATTTTCTGAGCGATTATGTGAGTTAGCCAAGACGACATATTCGAAGGTCATGGCGTTGGCGGCCTACACACGCTGCATACCGCGATTACTAGCTTTGAGCAAATTGGGGGGGGGGGGGGGGTATGCCTTGCCGAAGACGCGCCCTACTATTGGGGTCCCCAGATAAATTAAACATTTACAATACTTCTGTCTGCATTCTGAGGCAATTTGAGAAGGAATTTAGTTCCTTTGAGTCAATTTGTTGTCCCATTTCAGTAGTATCATAACATAGTCTATGGCTGGGGGTGGGGGTGGGGCACCTCTGCACTAAAGGTATGGCAGGATAAACAGTAAAATGAAGGAATGCATTTGTCAAAATTTGAATAATTTGTAACTTGACTTGAGATTACATGATTTGTGATGTACTTGTGGTGGTCTGACCACAACACAACATTTGGTTCAGAAATCTGTTTTATCATAGTGACACCGGTAGAACATTATAGTCTGGTGTCAGTTTGTTAAGAATCACCAGTATATCCCAGGCTTGTGAGAAAAGGGGACCACACAACAATGGCTGCCCTGTCTGAAAACAGTCGCTGGTACCCCGCCTCATTTCTTGGCAAACATCTGTGATTTCATGCCTTGGATTTTGGCAGTCAGGGTCCGGTTACCGAGACAATGTCGCATGACTTGGTTAAGGTCGTCTTCACTCTTTTGTTGGAAGGCCAGATCCGCGGCTTCTTCCAAGGAACTTCAAGAATAAAAGAAATTTCAAAAGAAATTTCAAAAGCATCCCCCCAAACAAAATCTACAATAATACGGCATATAGGAGATGGAATTTTGCCTCATGATAATACAAAAATGGAATTGGAAACACTGTCAGAGTATTGCTGCGTTCTAATCGCGTCGTGTTTATCGTGTTCACAAGTCGTATAATGGCGTTCTAATCGCCTGGTAACTCGTGTTCACCAGTGGTGAACTCGAGGTGGTATCTTTTTCTCCATGTTCACGACTTCATAACGAATGAAATACTCGCGCATGCGTGTTCGTTCACGTACGAGTCCTTGCGCGATAAAGAATGTCCTTACCGCACGACTAACTCGACTGTGCGCGTGCGTCTTGGTGAGTAGCGTTTGGAATGCAACCTACTCGTGAACGTTGAGAAATTCACGGTGAACACGATAAACACGATAAAAACGACACGATTGGAACGCAGCAATAGCCACAAAAAAGATATTTGGATAGGGCCATCGTAGGTTTGTCCTTTGAAGAAATATAGGTAGAATAACAAGCCACGACAGCCATTTATATTTTTTTTGTTAATGCTTGTTATTCTACCAATATTCATGGATCTGGGCAAGGAATGGGGGTTAGGTTTGCATCATGTGAAATTGCTGGTAATATGTGACCCGCTCCTACGAAACCCGACATAAGTCGCACAGGCTATTTCGAGATACAGCTCGTCAAAGTTGAAATGGGGTAAAAAATCTGGCGGACATCGATTTTTGTTTTTCGTTATTTTTGTATTCTTTATTATGTATACTTTAACCCTCAGTTAAACAAAATCAACTTTATTGATGAGAAGGTACAAAAATCATGCATTTATTGAGGCAGACTGTGTCCTAAAAGTGGTAATTTATCTCCCAAATACGTCTAATTTTCAATAGATTATCAGAAATTGGAAGTACATGTATGTATGGTATAAAAGTGGTTTTGGTAATAAATGAAAGCTGAAGATGTGTACTAAATGGAAATGACAATATCTCACTTTAAAACAAAAACACTTACGTCTGGTTTTGTGGAAGCAGGTCACATATATAATAAATATGGAAAGCCAGGAAAAACCAGATTTGTTCATTCTTGGGAGCTTACCCCATTTTGATGTACATTTTGACTTTATTCTCTGCTGCAACTCTTCCAATGTACTTAGTGGCTTCATACTTGTTGTGATGGGTGATACAGACGTCAACAAAAGGCTAGTAGAGGAATATTTCAAAAGAATAAATTTATTAGTTTTAACCATTAGTGACCCGCTCCTGGAAAAGGTGATATAAGTCGTGCTATGCGTATTACGTGTAATGGCCCACTCAAAATTGAGAGGATGACATTTTTTCGTCAAAATTTGATGACATCTATAATATCTAAAGTTTCAGGGTTAATTAACAAAAAAGATTCTTTTCGATAATAAAGTGACAATAAGAGTGTATTGTTCTGATGATTATCTTTTTCTCAGTTGTGTAACGAGAGCCTTTTTAAATTGGATCTAAATGGTCGCGAGCCCTTACCTCATATCCAATAGGGGATTTTTTGCTCTTTGCAAATCTCTCCAGTTCCAGCCAGTCTCCTGAGTTGGCCAGGGCGTCAATTTTTAGCCACCAGAATCTATTAAAGCAGGACCAAAGAAACTTCAATGCAACGGCAGAACAAACATTGCTAAAGAATACGGACACTCTAAGACACTCTAAGACACTCTAAGACACTCTAAGACACTCTAAGACACTCTAAGACACTCTAAGACACTCTAAGACACTCTAAGACACTCTAAGACACTCTAAGACACTCCAAGACACTCCAAGACACTCCAAGACATTCCAAGACATTCCAAGACATTCCAAGACATTCCAAGACATTCCAAGACATTCCAAGACATTCCAAGACATTCCAAGACATTCCAAGACATTCCAAGACATTCCAAGACATTCCAAGACATTCCAAGACATTCCAAGACATTCCAAGACATTCCAAGACATTCCAAGACATTCCAAGACATTCCAAGACATTCCAAGACATTCCAAGACATTCCAAGACATTCTAAGACATTCTAAGACCCTCTAAGACCCTCTAAGACCCTCTAAGACATTATAAGACCCTCTAAGACATAAGACCCTCTAAGACATTATAAGACCCTCTAAGACATTCTAAGACCCTCTAAGACCCTCTAAGACCCTCTAAGACCCTCTAAGACATTCTAAGACATTCTAAGACCCTCTAAGACATTCTAAGACATTCTAAGACCCTCTAAGACATTCTAAGACCCCTCTAAGACATTCTAAGAACCATAACCGTTTGTCCTAGATCCATAACCGTTTGTCCTAGATCCATAACCGTTTGTCCTAGATCCAGAACCGTTTGTCCTAGATCCAGAACCGTTTGTCCTAGATCCATAACCGTTTGTCCTAGATCCACAACCGTTTGTCCTAGATCCACAACCGTTTGTCCTTGATCCACAACCGTTTGTCCTAGATCCAGAACCGTTTGTCCTAGATCCACAACCGTTTGTCCTAGATCCACAACCGTTTGTCCTAGATCCACAACCGTTTGTCCTAGATCCACAACCGTTTGTCCTAGATCCGTAACCGTTTGTCCTAGATCCGTAACCGTTTGTCCTAGATCCGTAACCGTTTGTCCTAGATCCGTAACCGTTTGTCCTAGATCCATAACCGTTTGTCCTAGATCCATAACCGTTTGTCCTAGATCCATAACTGTTTGTCCTAGATCCATAACCGTTTGTCCTAGATCCATAACCGTTTGTCCTAGATCCACAACCGTTTGTCCTAGATCCACAACCGTTTGTCCTAGATCCGTAACCGTTTGTCCTAGATCCGTAACCGTTTGTCCTAGATCCGTAACCGTTTGTCCTAGATCCGTAACTGTTTGTCCTAGATCCATAACCGTTTGTCCTAGATCCAAAACCGTTTGTCCTAGATCCACAACCGTTTGTCCTAGATCCACAACCGTTTGTCCTAGATCCACAACCGTTTGTCCTAGATCCATAACCGTTTGTCCTAGATCCATAACCGTTTGTCCTAGATCCGTAACCGTTTGTCCTAGATCCGTAACCGTTTGTCCTAGATCCGTAACCGTTTGTCCTAGATCCGTAACCGTTTGTCCTAGATCCGTAACCGTTTGTCCTAGATCCGTAACCGTTTGTCCTAGATCCGTAACCGTTTGTCCTAGATCCGTAACTGTTTGTCCTAGATCCATAACCGTTTGTCCTAGATCCGTACCTTTTGTCGGGCACCTTGAACTCTTTCCTGAGTTGCTCAGCCAGTTTACTCATGTTCTTGGAGATCAGTTCGTGCATGGTGTCGTGCAGTGACTTGCCGATGTAGGACACTTTGTACTGTTCCTCTAAGCGTCGCTGGTAGCCTAGGAGTCTGTTCTGCTCTTCCGTTGCCTGAATGAGAGATTGTGGAATCACTCCATTATAATCAGTCAGGTTCTTCTTGGACCCAGGGTGCTCATTGCTCTATAAACTCAAGCACACACAAGTGTGTTCACGCCTCCAATCAAAGACCCCCTATTGTCCCTCTTTTTGTTTGTACTTTTTCAAAAGGCCTCCTATAGGTTTTGCTCCCCTATTGTTCTACGTCCTGTATTTCAATTAAAAACAAAATCACACAGGTGTGCAGGTGTGTTATTTTTATAAAAAAGGGGACAAAGACAGCAAATAAATCTCCACAAGGTTCCATGAAATAGATTTTTACTCAAAAACTAAGAATTTTGAAGGTATGATTATTTGTCGCAAATAAAAGTACGAGGTTTAAGGAATATTAGGTTAGTGTCAGTGGCATAGCCACAAGGGGCCTGGGGGGAACAGGCCTCCTCCCCCCCCCCCCCCCCCCCCCACAAAAACAAATGCACCTCTTGATATCACTGTTTTCTTCCCAAGCCAAATAGGGTTAAAACCAAATAGGGTTAAAACCAAATTTAAAAACTTCTAGTATCCTCAGTATCCTCATTGAGTGATCCCCACAATGTCACTTCCAAGGTTGTATCGTAACAAATGGGCGTGATCCCTGGCCACATGGCATCCTGGTGTTTATGACTTCTGACTAAACGCCCTCGAACAAATATACTGACAACTTGGGAGACCGCCAACATAGGGCCAGATAGCTCAGTTAGTAGAGCACCGGTCCAAATCCTGCCTTGCCATTTTCTTTTGTTCACTTTGATTCGGTGGCAGGTGTGATACGAGAAGTCTACGGGAATGTACAGCACCTTTACATTTCATATTGCATGCCATTCGAAGGATTACTTGAGGGGCTTATTGGTGGAAACACACAGGGCAATAACAAAAACAAAAAACGAAGAGTTTCACCTTGGATGCAAATTCATTCCTAGCTTTAGAGTAGTTGTCATGTGCTCCGTTGAGCTTGTCGGTCTTCTGCTGAAAATCCTGTTTGAAAAAGAAATCTGGGTTAGATTTTACGAGGTGGTTGGTTTGAAGACTGGGAATTAAAAATTCAGGGTTACTCTTAACCGCGCGAAGTGGTTAACATCCAACAGCGAGAGCGCCAATTACAGAATGGGTCCCAGTATTAGGAGAAGACAACGTGAAGAAATTACAGTTTTAGAGGTGAGAGGAAAACCTCAACAGAATATTCCTATGAAAATACATGGAATCAGGCAGGGACTGAAAACCCATCCACATATTGGCCAAGGCGGGGTTTGAACCCGGTCACAGCAGTTCAAGTAGTCTGTTTTTCAGACAAAATAATTCTGACTATTTCTGATGAATTATTAGGTCCAGTAGCCACCAATGTCACGTGAAGAAAACGGGCAGAAAGCTGCTCTTTTCCAAAAATGTCCTAAGTTTTCCGAACACTTTTTTTTGACAGTCAGATAATATCGTTCGCGATGTTCGAGTGTGTCAAATTCTATTTTGGTCGCCGGCGGCTACCTAACCTACAATTTAGACGTCTGGGCATACAAAAATGGTCAGGTATAGAAACCAGACAACAGTTGAAGATGGGGAAAGAACCACTACGCCAACCTGAGTCCAGATGTACTGATTAATAATAATAGGTATTTTTAATGCGCTTATGTGAAGAAAAAAAACCACCTCTAAGCGCCTTACAAAGAGTAAACTCCCCAAAACAATTAAAACAAAGTTTATAAATGACACAATCTGGACTTAACTAAAAAGCGTGAAATAAAAATATTACTTACTAAAAAAACAAAACTTGAAAGGTACTAAGACTTACGATAAAAACTACAACCTACTAGCAGTAAAAGATCTGCTAAAAACATAGCGTACTTAATAGTCATACTTTATAACCAAAGCTAAAATGGCTATGGCTATGAAACAAAACGAGTAAAAAGAAAAACAGAGAAAAAGCTAGGCCGACAACTAATCAATGCTTCTCGTAAAAAGTAAAAAATACATCACCAGGAATTAAAAATAAATAGTCTTACCGTCAACTTAAAGCTGTCAGCAACTTGGCAGTTTGCCATCTCTTGGAAGTCATCGTTCTGATAGTACAGGTCTGTCAACAAGGCTGGCTTCTGCTCTCGGCAAAACTAGACAGTAAAATACAAAAAATAAAGAAAATAGGTCCTGTTATCCAAGAAAACTCCATGACAACACTTGGGCTTACCAAACTCCAATCCTAGTTCTACACTTTTATGTAATAAGCCAGTTTAGTATTCAAACTATGTACATGTATGTTGGTATGTCGTTTGCACGCAAATGTATAGCGAGCTTCGAGCGGTGACCCACGTAAATGTATGGCGAGCTTCGAGCGGTGACCCCCACTGATTACTGCCATATCATTTACCATAAACATTGGATGACGTCATCAATACATAGGGTAAGGATACACCATTTGCAGATATCCAAAAAAAGTGTACAACCAAATTATTAAGAAATATATTACTTATTTGAAAGTAAATAATAATTGTAGCCATCCAGCAAAATGACTGCGCTAGATATCCTATAATTGTTCCGAAAAACTAAATTTTATTAAAAAAATTACGAAAGCCCGCGAAAAAACCAAAAAAAAACATAAGGACCACTGCCCAACGCCGGTTGAAAACGAACGCTGTTTTTCTTGCTTTCTTCGGGATCCATGATTGTTAAACATTGAACAGGTCGGTTAAACGATATTTACTATAAAATACAACCCACCAAATCCACCCATTCATGATGATTCAAGCAATTACCAATGGTGTAATCCTACCTTTAAATACTCGACTACAAGATTGAAATCTGCGAACCTGCATAAAGAGGCTCTGTGCCATTGGCTGGGTGCGTAGAGACATGAGAAAGTCTCCCATAGGCATCGTATCTTGCATCTGGAGTAGCACCAAGTAAACTACATACAAAGACAATACAGATGGGTCAAAGACTGTGTTCAGCTGAACCAATTAGGCCTGATTTTTCTAATACACCAGTTCAGTATTGCGCATGTGCACAAGACGACTTAACAATTTTCCTTTTGGGAAAAAAATATTATCGCATACGTGCGAAAGCATTGCGGGTACCAGCAAATTTATAAAGATCATCGCGTTCTGAAGTAATTTTTTTTTTAAACATTTGGACAGCGAATTTTTTTTTGTTTAGGTGTTTTGTGTGTCAAAACTTTTGTTAGAACAAAAGTGTCCACCTTCTTTTCAATTGCACACAAAACTTCACACATCCTCAAAATGTGTATCCTTGTGGAGACATCTCTTTGTTCTCGTGTACAAAATGGTTAAAAAGTCGAGCACGTTTTTCAAAATGCTCCTATTTCAACCACAATTAATTTCCTGGGTTGAAATTTTAACCCAATATACCCTATGTTATACCCTAACCCAAACACCTAGCTTTACCTTACATACGTACTGTGGACATTCCTTTGTCTTCGTGTAGTTAACAAACTTTGACTAAATACTCATTTTTCTCGCTTCCCCAAAACAAATTTACCCTCAAATTTGGATTATGGGCCTCTCAGCTGTCCCTTCTATCTTTTCTATATATAACCCTAACCCGTTTTTCCTCTAGCGCTCTTTTTCGGAAACTGAAAAACGGATTGTGGACCTGGGCAAGTCCACAAACCGTAACCTCTTCCCGCATCGTGTGGACCTATATTGTTCGGAGGTCCACAGTGCGTATGCAAGACTAACTCACTAACCCTAACCCTAACCCAAACACTAACCCTAACCAACATCCTAACCCTAGTTTTTAAGTAATTTAAGTAAAATCAAAAAATCTATTTCGGGAAATTTCTTGTGAGACCTATTTATCTATAGAACTTACCCTGTGGAGACCTTTTGACTCCCATTGTCCACATTGTGTTCAGGTCTCCACAGGGTACTAAATTTAGAAACGCACTTTGCTTTTGAGGGATCTTTGGTTTCATTAACATAAAGAAATACCAGTAAAATTATCAGACCCACACAATGATGGACTGAATGAGTTATGGTTTCTCACCTAAGTCTGTGTCCCCACTCTCAATTGCTTTGGTAAGGGCTACTTTCTGATCCCTCATTGTCATCAGCAGTGGAACTTGTTCGGCCGCCCGTGGTTCGTATTCTAATAACTAGAGTCAAAACAAAATGGAAATGATCATCAATGTCACACACTCTGAGGGCGAACACTTGCCAATTGCATGTATATGTGTATACAAATGCACATTAGAGCTCTTACATATATGCATTTATACAAGGCTTTTCCCTGACCAAAAGAAATCTTAAAAAAATCATAATTTACAAAAGTTTAAGAAAACCCTTTTTCTAAGACTGTTGCTAATATCATAAACTAACTTGTGAGAAAATATTTTAAAATGTGAAACCAATTTTTTATAATTCAAGTTCAAAGGTTATCTTGTTACGAATACATTTTCCCTATACTTTCTCCTAATAGGCCATGGGGTACAAAATCATATCGAGTAAAAACAAAATGATCCGTTTACATCAATTTTCAACGCTGGTCAACCGACCAGCGTTGAACAAAAACTAGCTTCTACTTCCAATGTACCATATTTAGTTCTGCATTTTTGTTAGTATTCGATGTGAACGGATAAAAGCCAACTGGTTTCAGGACTGTACATTTCCCCATCGTAGATAAATTGCTTCATTTAATCTTAATAAGGGTCATGGAACTAGACTACAAGGACACAACTGTTTGTCTTGGTTTTTCCAGCATCAACGAACCCAAAACCTTCAAACAAGTCAGTGTAATCTTATTTGCTATAAAATACTAACCCCCCAAATCAATCCATTACTGAAAATTACAACAAAAGCAAATGGTATATATATTGTACTTCCTTTAATACGTAATGCCATAACATTATTCCATTATTGTTCTCTTACCTTGACAGCGAGTTGGGTGCGGCCGCATTCCGATGCCTTCTTGGCAATCTCAGAGTATGCAATCCCCGGTGCCGTGTCCAACTTGCTCTTGATGTCTTGAGCTATCTTCTCATCAGCTATGTGCTTCTGTAAGACCTTTTAACAGGAGTATCAGATGTCAGGTATAAGTGGCATTATACAGAAGGGGCAGGGGGGGGGGGGTGCCCAAAATGGAGACAAAACATGAACATGCATATATTTGCTCATGTGTTTGAACATTTGTCGTTAAAGTGATCAAACAACCAATTGAATTGACAGCAGAAGAAAGAAGGAAGGGGAAAGAGAGGAAGGGAAGGGGGGGGGGGGGGGGGAGGGAGGAAGGGGAGGAAGAAAGACAAGGCATACTGTTCCCCCTCCACCTCCCCTTTGGATCTGTGACTGAGACGCATTGAATGTTAGTCATCACCTTTGTGCTTTGTGCTTCCAGACGACTTTCTTTATCGAAGTCATTCATTAGGGGTTACATGTGAGAAATGTAAACCCATAAAACAAACGTGTTGGAGGATCATCAAGGGTCCTTAAGCAAGATAAGAACAGAATGGTATGGAGTGTGTAGGGTTGGCGTGTTGTTAGAACCACCAGTGATCCAGTATCTTACTCTCTTCCTCTGCCTCTGGTCACATGAGGAAGCGACTGAGGTGCAAGGCAAGACACCATTGTGTTTGAGGATCATCAAGGGTTCTTCAGCAAGATAAGAACAGAATGGGATGGAGTGTGTAGGGTTGGCGAGTTGTAGGAACCAACCTTGTAGCAGGCCCAGTGCCCCAGTATCCTACTCTCTCCCTCTGCCTCTGGTAACTTGAGGAAGCGACTGACGTACATGGCAAGACACCATTGTGTTTGAGGATCATTAAGGGTCCTCGAGCAAGATAAGAACATAATAGAATGGAGTGTGTAGGGTTGGCCAGTTGTAGGAACCAAATTTGTAGCATGCCCAGTGCCCTAGTATCCTACTCTTTCCCTCTGCCTCTGGTCACATGAGGAAGCGACTGACGTGCATGGCAAGACACCATTGTGTTTGAGGATCATTAAGGGTCCTCGAGCAAGATAAGAACAGAATAGAATGGAGTGTGTAGGGTTGGCCAGTTGTAGGAACCAACCTTGTAGCATGCCCAGTGCCCTAGTATCCTACTCTTTCCCTCTACCTCTGGTAACTTGAGGAAGCGACTGACGTGCATGGCAAGACACCATTGAGTTTGAGGATCATAAAGGGTCCTCAAGGAAGATAAGAACAGAATAGAATGGGGTGTGTAGAGTTGGTGAGTTGTAGGAACCCACCTTGTAGCATGCCCAGTGCCCCAGTATCCTACTCTCTCCCTCTGCTTCTGGTAACTTGAGGAAGCGACTGACGTGCATGGCAAGACACCATTGGCGACGCAATATCAACCTGTCATTAAAAAAGAAAACAGATTTAAAATGGACTAGGAATTAACTCATATTACAAAGTCTATACCTGGAACAAAAATATGCCTCTAAATTCTTGACCAAAAAAACCCAAAACAAACAAAATCAAGGAAAAAAACCACCAAAACATGCTTTCAATTAGTTTTCTGCAAAAACATGCAAGAGTTACCATTCTTTAATCTTAAATATTTGAACAGAATAATAAAAAAAAGCAAAACCAAAAAGCTGCAATACCTGTCGATGAGTACTGGCAATGTAAGTCTCTTGAGTCTGTGGACAAACAGCTCAGGAAATTAAATGCACATCTGTGATTTCAACTTCATTCTTTTAACCATTTCGCGCAGGAGGACATATATACAAGCAAAGTTTTTCTACATTTCTTCATTCATCTACATTCTAAAGCCGTGTTCCCATTTGACTTTTTCTTCCGGTAACTTACCGCAAAATTCCTTCGTGTAAATTTTATACCGTGACGTGGGCGCTGTGCACAGTCACATTTGACCTCGAGACAAAGCAGTTTACGCGTGGTCGCGGTACTTCTACAGGGCGAGGCTGTTTCCATTGGACTTTTCAGCATCCATGATAACTTATATCGGCTGAGCAGTAATTTTTCACGACCACTTTTGACCTGGGGCCAATTTCACGAAGCTGCTAAGCACAACATTTTGCTTAGCATGAAAATTTGTCCTTGGTAAAAACAAGGTTACAGACCAAATTTTCACATGATCTTTAATTGTTTTTGATTGATAATCAGCTGTTTTTTTGCTTAGCATAAAAAACACGTAGAATTGTGACTGATAACTTGTTTTGAATGAGCAAGACATTTTTGTGCTAAGCAAATTTTTGTGCTTAGCAGCTCCGTGAAATTGGCCCCAGGTAGTTACATCACGGTACATTGACAGGGGCGTGTTAGTCTACCGCACGTTCCCATTGGATTAAATTTTGTCATTCAACAGAAAAGTCGCGGTCCGCCAACCAAAAAAGGCCAATGGGAACAAGGCTCAAGGCAATGTGGGATGGTCTGTCAGCTAGCCTGCTGTCTAGAGTATTCCATCTATTATTTTGGCCCCATTTTGTCAGGGTTGTAGTCGAGTCCCTGAAAGTCCATTCACAAGTCCTTTCGTGAAGCCAGTCACAAGTCCCTTCATAAAGCCAGTCACAAGTAACTGGATGAACATTGACAAAGGAATGCTTTTGCCAAAGCTGATTTGAATAGCTTGTGATTTGATTTTGAACTGAAGGACTTGTGATGAACTTGCAGGGACTTGCATGGACTTGTGGTGGACTCGACTACATCTCTGCATTTTAGTAGTATCATAACATTTTAGTAGTATCATAACATTAGTCCATGGCTACATGGGAGGGTGTTTCAACTCCCACCAACACCCTCTCTAGATCTGCGACTGATCAAAACACTGTTTCAATCAGGTAGCTTGGCCCATTCTCTGGTTACACTACGACACGTTAAGGATACTGCTCATAGCTCAGCGGCATTCCCACATGGTATTCCCGTACGGAATTGATGACTCGAAGCATCTTGCACATGTTGACAAACTTCTCCGGGTTCATGTTGGTGAGAAAACACTTCCCAAAGGAGGCAGCCTAGTTGGCGTAAAACCATCAAAACAGAGAATTACAATAACTAAAATTTATTTAGTTAGGTTTCATTTGGGGGGGGGGGGGGGGCAATTTGTAGGAATGGCACTGGAACTCCTTGGTAGGAAGGAAATTTGGAAATCGGTGGTGGGAGGAAAACCTTCCGGAATGAAAATACAGGAAAAACCAACAGAATCAGGTAGGGATGGAAAACCCAACCCACAATTTAGCCAAGGTAGGATTATAATTCAGGTTACTAGCAGGATAGCAAAAAAAAAAAAAAAAAAATATGCTACCTGAATGACCCGATCCCAATTTGACATGCATATTTGTCAAGTTTGATAGATTGGGCATTCAAACGTAGTATTATTGCATTGGTGAACTGATATAGTTATTTTTGCAATGACGGCTGCCAATAGCATGCCAACCACAAAGAAAAACTACAGCCATAAAATATTATAGGTCTAGGCATGACTACAGGTATTTTCAGGCCTGTACGCAGGATTTTTTATGGGGGGGGTGCGAATAATTACTGATGTGACCAAAAATAGAACCAAATATTTTTGAGTGCCAGTACCGTTATTTCTACATATAAATACCATTATTTACCCCGAAAAATTTGGACCTTTTGGTAATTTGGGGGGCGAATTTGTACTGATGGGACCAAAAATGGGACCAAAATTGTTCGTGTGCCAGTACAGTTATTTCTACATCAAAATACCATTATTTACCCTGGAAAATGTGGACCTTTTGGTAATTTGGGGGGGGGGGGGGGGGGGATGCGTACGCACCCGTCACACCCCCCCTGCGTACGGGCCTGATTTTACACCCACAAAAATACCCAAGCTATTGCAAACATACCCGAGTGTCAACAAAGTAAGGGTGTGCGTTTACGGGTAGTACGGGACCCGGGTACCCTATTCCCGTCACGGTCGGGTACCCGGGTACCCGTGACTATTATTAGAATCATAACAAAAAACCCGGAAGTATACACCGCGTCGGCACGTGCATGTAGCAAGCTGCAGCGCGACTGCCGCACTGGCATGGCGTGCTTACTTCCCCTGCATTCCGCAACTAAACAAATGCACGGGCCTACTTTGCAACTCAGGGTTCGACGCAAACAAATTATAGTGACTCAAAACAGCGGCGGTCTAGTCAAAACCCTTTTCTAAGTAGTCTGGCGGTCCAGTGAAAAAAAAAAAACAAGATAAGATAAGTACGCGGTTTTCAGAGCCAGATTGTCAACAGCGATCCCGTATTGCGTGGAGTTTACTCTCAGCTTGTAATAAATGTTTGTAAATAAATTGACTTGCCGCTCCCCATAATTGCACGTCTACAGTGGCACGTCTTTTTCCAAAATAAATAAGGTTCAATGAACTAAATCCTTTGAGTGAGCCGACACGAAATGTAGCAAAAAAGCCGACCGCAGATCTGCCCGCAGAGTTGATACAATAGAACCAAATACCTCTCCTGCAGTATCAGGTTTCAAAACCACATTCCAGGTACGGGTCCGTGGGATCGTGAATTAATTCAGCACATTTTCCAAAAAGTAAACCTCGGAAAAACTTACTCAAAGGACAACTGTAACAAAACACTGATACAATGTCAGCCGCAAGTTATAGCAGCTGTCAGAATTGTCGGTAAATAGACTTCAAAGGCATTTTTTTTATCACAATGACTACAAAGAAAGCACAATCATCCGTTAGGCTGCTATCTAGACATCGGGAAATTGTCGGTAAAGACGTTTTACTCAGATGTTTTCTAACAATTTATCCGCACGCAATGAACATAAAAGACGCTTGCCTTTCTGAAATAATGTGTCAACATTTACAAAGGCAGTTTCGGGTAATAAAATCGATAAATTGGAGCCGGGTACCCGCAATCAGCGGTCGGGTTACGGGTACCCGGGTACCCGGCACGGCCCTACAACAAAGTCTGTTTGGTAAAATCAGGTAGAATTGTGTCAATTTTTGGTATCAAGTCAATCATGGGCCGTTTTCAAAATCCCAGCTTCGTCTTCGTCTCAGGCTTCATAAGTAGAGTTTAGCAATGGGCTGGAGTCAGAGCAAAGCCGAAACCAGGAGTTTGGAAATCGGCCCTAGACTGATCTTAACATTTTAAAATGATCTTAAAGTCCTTTAGTGTGGTAACCGGACTCCAACCAAAAGGACTCTATTGAATACTCACCTTGAGAAGTAGCCTCTGAGTCACAGGCTCATACTCACACCCTGCGGCCTCGATGCACTGGTCTACGGCCAACGGCAAATCACCCTTAGCCATGATCATCCGAATGTAATCATCGGCTTTCTGACTTTTTTTCTGCCAAGATAAAAAATAAATAAAAAATAAACACCCCAAAAATCCGTTACCAGATATTTATTCTACAATTTTTTTTTTCAAAACGGAATAAATTAAGGATGTTACCAAAATTCATGTATCATTTTTTTTGTAATGAAAGCAATTAAAAACGGATAATATACCTGGAATTCTTTTGAGGCTTCAAAAAGCAGTGCTCCTGCAGCTATGGAGCCGACATTGAAAATCTCCTCCACAACCACTGAAAAATGAGAACAAATGAGAACAAATGAGAACAAATGCTTTAAAAGAAAACTGTTGTCTCGTATGTGTTACTTTAGCATTTTGCTCTGTATAAATGATTATCAACATCATGAAAATGATGCAGAGGGCTCTACTGTTAAATTCTGGTTTTGTATTCTTACCACCAATTTTACTATTCGTGAATCTTACTATCTCCACACACACTGAATAAAACTGGTAGAGACCAATAAATAGAGAACAACAATTATGAAGAAGAATACGTCTCCACAAAAGAAATTTTGGATCCGAGATAAACTTGAATCGGAGACGGGTTCAGGCTGGCATCTGTACGTACAGCACATCATGATAAACCATTTGCAGATATCAAAACATGTTTACTACAAACATTTTAAGAAATTATTACTTATTTGAAAGTAAATAATGATTGTTATCCAGCAAATAGATTGCGCAAGACATCCTGTAATTGTTCTGAAAAACTGAATTTTATGAAAAAAGAAAGTCACGAACAACATAAGAACCAATACTAAATCTCGGCATCCATGATTGTAAAACTACGAACAGGTCAGTTAAACAATATTTACCAGTTAATACAACCTCCCCAAATCCACCCATTCATGATAATTCAAGCATTTACCAACGGTGTATCCTACCTCTATATTCCGAACACTGCCTCCAATAAGATATAATTAAGTCAGTAAACAGCTAGTTCATCTTTGACTTTATCACCTCCGACTCAAGATAGACTTCTTTTAAGACACACACACACAGAATAAGATGCTGCACACTGCACACTGCTGTATGCACATACGCATACTTAAGAAAGTGCGCATTTATAAGTACTCTTTATAAGCTTGTCGAATGTTTGCAGCGAATGCTTTGTGATGTCAATTTCGCATCGCGTTAGTTTTCGCATCAAGAATGAATTGGCGTTTAGATTTACCTGGTACCCGTTGCAGCATCTCGTGGGTGAAGCCATCTACGATGCGTAAACCGTCAGCCTCGGGGATCAAGTACGCCTCACTTTTCATGTTGAAAGTGTTGGTTTGGTTAAAGAAATGGTTGTTTCAAAACAGACAAAACCTAACGAATGATGTGCAGTGATTTTCCAGAAAATTTGAATTTGGAAAAAAACACACAAAAACCAGACTATTTGCAAACACTGCTCCCAATTTGTATTTGCAATACACATCTGTAAATGGGTTCAAGCCAAGAAGTCTGGTTTTCAAACTTGATAATTCCCAGACATCTATAAAATGCCGTTTCCTTTGTACCCCTTCACGGGTGTGTAATCAATTGCAAAGACAATGTTGGATAACTAAATTTTAAAAAATTGGAGCAGTATTTGAGAAAAAAAGAAAAAAAATTCAAACGCTGGCCGGCCGACCAGTGTAGGAAATTGATACAAAAATACCACTTTACTAGAAAATGTCAGCACACTAGGAGCCATGATTTTACAGGCTGCATCAGACTGCCATTCCCTAACAGTCCAGTAAAGTATTTTGTGATAATTTGGTCATTTATTTTGTTGATGTTTACAATGTTGTATATTCCCTTTAACATAAACAATGTTGTAACCGAACCAATAAGGATATCTGATCCAATCTTTGTGTGGTCCAATAACCAGCAGTAGATTCTCCCAGTAGCCCACTACGGCCCCGGTCCCACACCACGCTAGCTGCTTGGGTCGTTTCTGACTCTTGGTCTCAAACTCGCAGTAAACCTTCTGCAAACCGCAAACGACCAAAATAAAAGACAATTACAAAAACAAAATTTCCATTTGAATCTTGAAAGGCGTCTGATGACCCCACTCCCAGGATTTAAGACTGTTAAAATCCACTGGCAAAAGACTTAATTCTACCTCAATGAGCTCCGTGCGCCAACAAAAAAGAGGTGCCTTTCCACCCTTAGTAACGGCGTCCCATGAGAGGGTCACATATAATTTTGCTGGTTTCACACACGCTGTTCCTCGTTCATGTGATACACGAACACCAGAGGGATTGGATAGTCTGTTCGCAGACTGTCTTAACAACATTATGCTTCTGTATTATTATTACTAATTCTTTCTGGTAATGAAACCAAGTATCCCTCAAAAGCGCTCTAGGCATTGTAGCTCGCAAGCCTGAAGAAACCCGTATAGAGAAAAAACAATAAGAAGGTACAGTTTTAGAAGTGGGAGAAAAACCCCAGAAGAATATCCTGGGGGAAAACCGACGGAATCAGGCAGGGATTCAATTCAATTTTTTTTTTTGGGGTTGAGCGTTACAATTGATGTGTATTCACGTATTGCGTTTCAACGAACGGGGCGCACATGCGGCCGAATAATGCGCGTATTTGGAATGTTTTTTGTTTCTCCAAGATTTGGAATATCATGTGATGTTCAACAGATGCTACGATTGGATAATGGCCATGGACGGCGATAGGCCATTTAGCCATAGAGGGCGACTCAAATTAATTTTACCTGCAGGTCTGAGGATCCAGTCCACAGGAGGCCGGTATCACCAAACAGGGCCAGGAGTCGGTTATCAAATGACACCGCCATCTCAATAAAGGCATTCACAGGACTACTGGTCGTAAGTGTCTAAACAACCAGAAAGATAGTTTATAAATTAGGTAAATAAAATATGTAATGTCCATACTGTGAATGTCATGTCCATTCAGTCAAAATATAGATTTTTTTTTTACAGCCCTGTTACATTGGCCCCTGGCCATTTTTCATGGGGTTGATAAGCACAACAATTTGCTAAGCGCAGAAAAGCAAAAGCCAACTTAAATGTAAGCATAACTTGTCACTAGTTCTCAGCTGATTTTCGCTCAGCAAATTAAATTTGCTCTGCAGCATATAGTCCAAGTATCATCCATTATTCAATGGAGCCTTCAAATTTCGCAACAATGTCTCGATATAATGTTCGCACGCAACTTTTATGCGATCCCGTGCACCAGCCAATCGAAGTAGACTCTGGAAACTGTGGCATCATTTTGAGCAGAAATTCAGGCCGGGCTGTTAACTTTGTACAACGGGCTAGGGGTGTGCATAGGTACAGGGTACCCGAGTACCAGAAAAACAGAAACAACATAAGTCCCACTGCCTGACGCCAGTTAAAAATGAACTCTGTTTTTCTTGCTTTCTTCGGCATCCATGATAATAAAACTTCGGACTGGTCAGTTAAACGATATTTATTATAAAATAAAATCATCTATTAAAATCCACCCATTTATGATAATTCAAGCAATTACCAATGGTGTATCCTACCTTTCAATCAAGTACCAGATTCCCATACTACTTATACATGAACACAACTACAATGGGCAGCCATTGTAGACCAGATAGTCACCCGCTGAATGGACAAAATTGTTTTGCATAATTAATCGGCGAATCTGCACGCATTGTTTTTTAAGGCAAATCACCATTACAAGGCCGAAGTCGAGGTGATGGTGATGGCTACAGAGGAATGTGTGGATGAACCAGCCCTCGCACTGAAACAGGACAATCTGGGGCCAATTTCATAGAGCTGCTAAGCACAAAAATTTGCTTAGCATGACAATTTGTCCTTGGCAAAAACAAGGTTACACAAACCAAGTTTTTACCGGATCTTTATTGTTCTGAATTGATAATCGGGTGTTTTTTTGCTTAGCATGAAAAACATGTATAATTTTGGCTGGTAACTTGTTTTTAATGAGCAAGACTTTTTGTGCTAAGCAAATTTATTTGCTTAGCAGCTCTATGAAATTGGGCCCTGATCTCTTCACAGTATGGATAGGGTTGGGATGGGTAACTAGTCCACTGCAAGACATTATAATAATGCCTCTACCCATATTAGGCGTAGAAGTGCCATAGCCCAGGCTGGGCTCGAACCCACAACCTGCAGAATTACCCGCAGACCACAAATTCAATGCTCCAGACCACGAGGCCAAGGCACTTTTACAAGACATAAGACACTAGGATTGCAAGCAGCCATATGGCGACAAATGTGACACGATCAAGCGGAATGAGTCAGATGTCGGTCCCGGTCAAAAAATGAGTTTTCATGTAGTTTTAAAGAGGGCATCTGTACATTTTACCAACGAAAAACACAGTTCTGATTAAAATATTTTTGGGATTCCCTGACATCCCACTCATTCCGCTTGATCGTGTCACAAATAAACACCAACCTGCTCATGCGCGTCTGTGTAGTCCACCAGAAACAACTGTTTCTCCTTGGCCAGCAAGATCTGGGTGTGTCTGTCTCGGCAGATAACGCACCAGCTACTCGGTGGGGAATCCAAGCCTACACGTTTAGATAACAGAGTGGAATAAGAATAAGCCTTGATGACTGGCGTCACTGATGACGGAACAATTAGGTTGAATGTTTGTCAGGTTGTGACTTTAACCCTAACCCCCAGTGCATGTAGGGTGTGTGCACATTTTCTATTAAAATTCTAGAGGATTCTAGACTGTTATTCGTGGCTTTGTTTGCTGCTGACACACATTTCCGGCCTTCTGCGTCATCCGTTTTGAATCTGGGAAATCTTTGCGTGTATATACGTCCTCCAAAGCGAACTGGGTAACGGGTACGCGAGTTTCTTTAATGGGAACCCGGGTTTCTATAACAGACGGCCAGCTATTGAAAATTTGGAACTGATTTGCTTGCTCCTTAAAGGGATCGTATACGTTTGGTAATTGTAACCCACTGTTTGTTTCAATCCTATATAGTTATAGATATACATGTATACCATAAAACTTACCTACGTACAAATTTTTTTTTTTTTAAGTGGTAGCGATTTTGAGATATTGCCAAAAATCTAGAGCAGTTATGTCCATGCAGAAAGAATTATCTGCATTGGAATACACTATCTGAGAGACGTCACTGCAGTAACGCTTCTCAGATTCAATTTTTTTGGGGGATAAAAAGTGATATCTTTTTTCCATAACCGCAGTACTTCGAAGTGAAAAGTTTCTAAAAATGCATTATACTATCCAAAGCTGCTGTACTTCTTACCAAGTAAGTTGTTATTGTCATTAATTATGGGAGTAATTACCAAATGTATACGATCTCTTTAAAAATCACTCAGGATGTTGTCTGTGTCATCACTTGAACATCATAATGAGCTTTGTTTTAAACAATCTAGAAAATTTTCCAGATAATTTACCCGGTACTTCCACCATCTTGCGACTGTGTCCCTCCTCTGTGTTATTCATGACAAAGAACCGATAGCTGCCAGTTAGTATGGCCAGGCCTGTGCCCACGTAGCCCTGGAATATCTTGCATTCTAAGACTTTGGTGTCTCGAGCCTCCTGATGAGGAAGAGATTAAACCAGGGAGGAAATCCATTAGTGACAAAACTATCAAAGTTGTATTCAAGTTCCTCTGATCCATTGATCACAAGTCCAGTCACAAGTCCTATTATAAAGCCAGTCGCAAGTAACTGGTTGAACAATGACAACGGAATGCTTTTGTTAAGAGTTCATTTGAATAGCTAGTGACTTGACCTAAGACTGAAGGACTTGTGAGGGACTTGCAGGGACACTAATACAACTCTTAAAACTATCCATTGCCTACACAAAAACCCTCGGAAAGAATTCCATATCCAGACTTTAAGTTTTACTCATTACTAACGAGTGTTATCCAACGAGTGTTATCAAAGTGTCCTTTGTGTAAAAACTGGGACATCCTCAGCATTAATACAACAAACCCTAAAACAATCCTGAAACTCACCAATTTTAATCAGATTTTGTAGGTTACTTGGGTATTTTACTAAATGAAGATTTTAGAGGATTAAGGTTATTTGTTACTTTGTACTTTTAAACTACTCATGCTCTAGAGCTTCAGTCAAGGTGCAAGTTATGTGTCAAAGATAGAAAACGTTTGCCTACCAAGGGTCATGTGTACAGACCTTGATGTAATGAGTACTTAGCAGCCGTTTGTTTCATGTTTGGCTGCTTTATAGATCAATGGTAAACCCAGTGCAGGATTTTGCAGGATTCAGGCAGTGGTCACCAGTAATAAATATTGGAGGATTTTGCAAGATTAAGGTTAACATGGAATTTTAACACTTTGGAATTAAAGAATTTTGCAGGATTCAGGTTATGTGTAAGAAAATAAAAAAAGGTAGAAAGTTTAGGTTAATAAGATTAAAATCTTGGAATCTATTATATTCTCCTATATCCATCACAGTGCGGGAAAACTCAAGGCATAATATTGTCCTGATTCCAACTTTTAAGAGACATTTCTTGGAACGTTAAATGATGTTAATGACTTAATACCTGTCCCAAGCTGAAGTTTCTCTTGAAGTTACTGAAGATGTCATAGACCAGA
Organism: Crossaster papposus; assembly: GCA_037893245.1. Taxonomy (NCBI): domain Eukaryota; kingdom Metazoa; phylum Echinodermata; class Asteroidea; order Velatida; family Solasteridae; genus Crossaster; species Crossaster papposus. The sequence goes on from JBAIAA010000483.1 coordinate 447,310, forward strand.
ACCGTACCGTCTTCTTGGATGCAAAGCAGATCCTCGGAGCTAGACCATCCCATGTCTAGCAACTTGCCACTATTCCACTGCAAAGAAATATGGCAAAATAATATAAGGAGATCTGACTAAGAAATGCATTGTATACAGGAATGGACTGATATGGATCATGGGTCGTATAGATCCATGCTACAGGTGTGAAGGCCCAGGACAACAAAAAGAGCAAAGCGTCATCTCTAAAAAAGCAAAAAAACAAAACAAGGATAACTGCCCGATGTCGGTTAAAAGTGAACGCCGTTTTTCTTGCTTTTTTCTCGGCATCCATGATTGTGAAACTTTGGAGAGGTCAGTTAAACGATATTTACTATAAAATCCACCCATTCCTGATAATTAAAGCAATTACCAATGGTGTATCCTACCTTTAAACGACTATATGTTTAGTGATGCGTTTTCATAACTAAGTCAAATTGTCCATGTATCATTTTCCTTTAAGCCTTTTTGATTTGTGAGAATATTTGTGTAAATTCTTCTCACCCTGAATTGAGAGATTTCCCGGCCAGATGAGGTGTAGATGTAGACGGTTGGGCGGGTGCTGCCAGGGGTATGCGTCATTTTACTCTCGTCACGAACAAGAGCTGTTGGGGAAATGAAATGACAACCTTATGCAGAATACTTAAAAATTGCATTCTTTGGAAGGAAGAATGGCACAATCCTTAATTGCACTTTTAACCATTTCGTGCTGGATGACATACAAGTATATAAACGCAAAGTTTTCCCCAGATTCAAAACAGATGACGCATAGACACGCCACGAGCAAGGCCGGAAATGTCTTTCAGCAGCGAGCAAGGCCGGAAATACGTGTGTGTGCTTCCCGGTACTATCGGCCTGAACCCGCTTCGGATCGAGTTTCGTTGAAAATAATCCCGCCCCTCGGCTCAGTGATGTTTAAATAATCCCGGCGTGAACTGGTTAACCAGGTAGCGTCAGATGACGTACATGTATATAAACGCAAAGTTTTTCCCAGATTCAAAACGGATGACGCATAGACACGCCACGAGCAAGGCCGGAAATGTCTGTCAGCAGCGAGCAAGGCCGGAAATGTTTGTCAGCAGCGAGCAAGGCCGGAAATGTCTGTCAGCAGCGAGCAAGGCCGGAAATGCGTGGGTGTGCTTCCCGGTACTATCGGCCTGAACGTGCCTCGTTCAGGGAGCCAAGATAAAATAAACCTACCCATTCCAAATCATCTAAAATCCTTTTCGCAAAATGCAAGATTTTGCAGGATTGAGGGCACTTGGGAGTTGATGCATTAGAAGATTTTGCAGGATTGATCATGCGTCGTTTGAAGTTTTGGCCAATGGGAGGATAATGCAGGATCCAGGTCATAAGGCCTAAAACTAATGCTGGATGATTTTGCAGAATTTAGGTTACTTGGGTATTTATCCAAATGAGGATTTTGGAGGATTGAGGTTATTTGTTACTTTGTACTTTCACGCTGCTCATGCTATATGCACATTCTCCATAGAGCTTCAGTCAAGGTGTAAGTTATGTGTCAAGGATAGGAAACGTTTGCATACCAATGTCATGTGTGCACTTATTAGCAGCTGCTTGTTCCATGCTTGCCTGCTTTATTACTCAATGGTAAACCCACTGTAGAATGTTGCAGGATTCAGGCAGTGGTCTATTGGAGAATTTTGCAGGATTCAGGTAATGTGTAATTAGAACAATGTGTAGAGAGTTAGGGTTAATATGGATTTTTTTTAAAGATTTTAAAGTGAGTGAAGTTGGACTGGCATTGTTATTGATCCTTTTCTGTACTCTGTTTTTCATCCCTCAAAACAGGAATAGAACATCTGGTAATATATGTGACCTGTCATCACAAAATGAGCGTAAAGTCGGCAAAATCCAAAATTGAGATATGGGTACATTTCTAAATTCTGTGGAAACAGAGCTTTTCAATGGTATATAACACTTGGAGGTTTGATACTCAATATTTATTTTATTTTAATTTTTTTAGTCTGGAGTCTAACTCCCTCACCGTTGTTATTGAACAATACAATTCCTTCAAAATCCTCCAACTTCCTTTGTTGTGTAGGGAGTTAGGGTTAATACAGAGATTATGAGAAAACGGGCATTTCTTGCGAGAAATTGTGTGAACGCGCAAAGAAAGGCATAGTCAAAATTGTCTCAAAAACTAATTTTTGGGAATTAATTGTTTGGAATTTAGTCTTAAAAAAAAACCATATTATCTCAAAATCGACCACCCCTTCAAATTTTGACTTTGACTGGCCGTACTGGGAAATCACTCCGTGCGACTTTACGCTCATTTTGTGATGACAGGTCACATATTTCATCATGTCACCAGCACTCCATCTTACCAATGGGTCCTCCATAAGGAGCAGCAGCAACCTTGAACTTCTCCAGTTTGGCCAACTCCTGCCAGCTGCGATCCATGCTGTACAACTCCAACTTCCTGTCAATTGATATTCAAACATTTCATTAGTAAAATAATGTCGTGGGGAAAAAAACCGCGACCACTGGAGAGAATAGACTGTGCAAGTCTCCCAAGTTCATCACGTTTATTTTTTTATGTGAATGTATTGGTACCAAACGCTCACTGGTTTAGTCACAGACTCCCATGTTCAACTGTACACAAATAATTTTTTGGTATTCAAATAAACGAAAAGTTCACAGATTAAATTTGATAATAGTCATAAATTTACAGTATTTTCAATATGTTGTAAATATTGGGAATGCTTTATTTTGTTTCATAACACCCATTTATTGCTCTTGATTGTAAAAAAAAGTTTAAACTATGGCATGCCCAAAACTATCCCGTTTTGAACTAAAACAGTCTTCACTCAGCTCAGGACACTGCGCGTATATGCGCACAGCTAGCTTATGTCGGACAAGACAAGTTCAATGAACTGTTCGTGACCCAGGGGTCACGCACAAACCAATTGTGGGGAGTCAGTTTGGCGTAGCGATTTTTTCTTTGCCTTCTATGGCTATGCTATGACCCAGGTTTGAACCCCGCCTGGGCTGAAATGTGGATTGGGTTTTCAGTCCCTGCCTGATTCCGTGGGTTTTCTCCAGGATATTCTTCTGGGGTTTTCTTCCCACCTCTAAAACTGTACCTTTTTCTCATTTGTCTTCTCTCTACAGGTTTCTTCAGGCTTGCGAGCTACAGTAGCTAGAGCACTTTTGAGGGATCCTTGGCTGTTGGACGTGTTTCGCCATTTTTTTTTAGCGTTTATCGATAAGAAAATTTGAACTTTTCAGGTCGCAGATTTAGAGACAAATTACACAAGACAGAATCAAAGTTTAAATTTTTGGAAAATATTTAAACATAACCTTATAAAACCTATGCCAAGTTAATTTAAGGCCGAATGATTTCCAGGTAAACAAAACATTGTGCAGTCAATGCGGTATTCTCATGGTCGGAGGCTGTTCCATCTATTGCACACGCCGCAGGGCAAAGGGGAAGCCCTTCATTCAATTTGTAGACGGAATAACGTGTTTTCTATATTATTTTACAGCAATAAAAAATGAATCCTTTTTTTTGTCCGATGTAATGTGGGAGATTTTGTTACTTTATAAAACAATGAAATTTGTAAATATTTCGGTGTAGTGTTGAACAATAATTAATTATTTCGATTTTTTTCACACTATTCATTTCCCTTTGAGTCCAGAGTCCACCACTGACCAATCAGAGACAAGAAACAAGGCCCGGTGACATCATGCCGACCGTGAGAATGACCTACAGTACAGCACACAGTCTACTCTAGTATAGTGCGGGGCCACTGTGCGTTACTCAAGGCCAAGCCTGCTTTGCTTAAGTTAAACAGTTCGCACCGGAGGACGTATACACGTGTGGTTTTCTCCGGATTCAAAGCGGATGACGCATAACACGTCACGAGCAAGGCCGGAAATGCGTGGGTGTGCTTTCCGGTACCATCAAGTTTTGTAAAAAATAATCCCGCCCCTCGGTTCGGTGATGTTAGGCGCGAACTGGTTAATATTTAACTTATGCATGATAAGGTTACATATTATTTGGCTGCCATGGCATGGGGCGGGGGGGGGGGGGGCAAAATAAAAAGCCGCTACGCTAGTATAGGCCCCCCTAAATTAGGCTTTAGGGCCTAATCTAATGCAGAAACATTTTTTTCAGTTCACCAACTGTAGCCAACATACTCTAAGTACACTCTCAGACAATATTTATTTGTGTGATACATGAACTAATTAAGCTGACGTTACCTAAAAAACACTTCTCCCAAAGGGTTCCAGCCGCCTGTAATATGCGCCATCTTGGTTTTGACCAGCCCCTTTTTTTGCCTGCAACGCAAATGAACTATTGAGGGCGCTAACAACCAGAGGCGTTTGTGTGTGAACAACTTGTGCACCGGCCTAATTCAAGTCCCATTGAAAACAGTGTAAAATCAACAATGTTTAGGACCAAGTTTCATGCACACCGACATCACTGGGGTTTATTAAACAACAATCAGATTATTGTCTTGGTCTTTATCTTTCCATTTCTTTTCAATTTTTAGTAGGTTAGCCGATTACATTTTTTAATATTCACACCAAAAGAAACTCACCTTCCGAAAAGTGATACTTCCCGAGCCTGAAAGCAGCCATTTTACAAATGGCATCCCTCCACATTCTAGGGCAATTAGGACCCATTTTTCAACCGTAATTTTGTCAAGTCTGCCCTCAGATTGAACCTCAGAAACCAGGGAGTTGATTCTATGCTATATTTACACAATCCCACCATTTCTTTCACCAAACGGCATCCGGCTTTTTCAAACGAAATTGTGGGGGCACATTTCATGCAGATGACCTCGCGTAGAAATTCTGCGCGCGCCAAAACAGTGTAAAATCAACAAAGTTCAGGACCAAATAACATGCAAGCCGACATCACTGGGGTTCCTCAAACAAATACTAAATTATTGTCTGGCCCTTCATCTTTTCATTTCTCTTCAATTTTAGGTGGGGCAGCCGATTACATTTTTAAATATTCCCACCAAAACAAACTCACCACCCGAAAAAGTGATACTTCCCAAACCTGTTTGCAGCTATTTTACTAAAGGCATCCGGATTCCCTCCACTTTCTTTGGCAAATAGGACCCATTTTCCAAGCGTAGTGTTATCAGATTGCCCTTAGATTGAAGCCCCCAAACCAGGGAGTTGATCCTTGGCTATATTTACACAATCCCACCTTTTTTATAAGCCAACTGTCTCCTTTTTCAAACAAAGCTGTGGGTGTACTTTTCATGCTATGAGTACGCGCAGAAATTATTGATTAGTGTTGGGCACCCTAAAGGGGAAGGGTGCACACCACCACAACCGGCGCAGTGGTGCAGCAGCAGAAATCGGGTCACAGTCCAGGCCCGTACGCAGGATTTGTTGTGGTGGGGGGCGAATTTGTACTGATGGGACCAAAAATGGAACCACAATTTTTCGTGTGCCAGTACCGTTATTTCTACATCAAAATATCATTATTTACCCCGGAAAATGTGGACCTTTTGGTAATTTGGGGGGGGGGCGAATTTGTACTAATGGGACCAAAAATGGAACCACAATTTTTCGTGTGCCAGTACAGTTATTTCTACATCAAAATACCATTATTTACCCCGGAAAATGTGGACTTTTGCTAATTTGAGGGGGGGGGGGGTGCGTACGGGCCTGCAGTCGGGTCGATTGTTCAAAAGCCGCGGGAGCAAGGATCGTGATCCCTTGTTTCCATTATTGGTTAAATCCTCACACGTTGTGACTATAGAAGTTTATTTTAACTGTATTTAGATTTAAATAATTGTAAAATTGTAAAATTGTAAAGACCCTGTAAGTGAGGCGTTCTAAAACAAATTACTGCTTTATCTCGTGGTTTGGTGAAATACACATCGGGAAAATATAATGCTCCAAGGTTCACCTTGGGAGGCTCGTGTTACTATGCCACTAATTGAAACAGTAATTATTTGTATAATTGTCTAGATATAAGTTTCACCCGACCTTGGTTATACAAAACGCCTGCGTGCTTATTAAAAATATACATGTACATGTCTGCAAAAACACAGGCTCTGGGATAATCTTACCTAATACCAGATGTCAGTGTGTTTATTGGAGCAATACCATTTAATACCATTGGAGTAATACCATTTATTTTCAAAAAGTTTGGATTGCTACTCTTTTTTGCGAACACAGGTGGTGTATCTACCCCACGCCTGACCTTCTCTTCGATCTAAAATATTTCAACAGTCATTTTCTTGTTAGTTAGGCGAAAAGTACATGTACAAGCAATCGAATGGAGTTGTTCAGCGACACGTTGTTGGTATTTTTTTGGCTACGATTTATGGTCCATAAACTAAAAAAGTGACTATTTTGTGAAATCATACGAAGTAATTTATTGTTTTATAAATAAAAATGTTATACTTCAACTGTATTTTGTCTGCATATAAGAGCAGTAGAATTCTTGAAATGTTTAATTTGCGAGCGGGAATATGAGCGTTTCTGATTTGCATAGGGAATTATCAATGTTATTTTTCACTCAATCTTCTAATCAGTCTTGTGCATTATCGTTTGAAGCAGCAACAGTTCTCAAGGAATGGTGCTTGACAACTATACTGAAGACGTTTTTGCTCTGAGAATGATGTATATAACATTCTAAGACATTCTATGAAATAAAATTCTAAGATTTCGATTTTGAACCAACTACTAATGAACATTTCCAAAAATGCGTCTCTGAGGAATAAAATCCATTGCTAACTTGTTAAAATTCAAAATAAGAATTGAGCTCGGCGTTATAAGGAATTTGTGTGATACAGGTGTTAAAACAAGCACGGATTCGTGCAATAGCCGCGTTATTGGTGACTAAATTGCCAAAATCCCAGTCCTTTACACACACTTTATAAAAGGTTTATAATACTGACAATAGCTGTGAACACCAGGGGCTCATTTCATAGAGTTGCTTCAGCAAAAAATGTTGCTTAAGCACAAAAATTCTTGCTTAATAAATCAGAGGAGCCAAAATTCCATGCGATTGTTATGCTAAGCTAACAACAGCTAAGTACCAATCACAAACAATATACATCACATGGAGTTGTGGCTGGTAAGCTGGTTAAACTAAGTATGAATGTTTTGTGCTTAAGCATTTTTTATGTTTAAGCAGCTCTATGAAATTGGCCCCTGTATTTAGATTGACGAGGCAGAAGTACAGAAGTACAGATCGTATGGCTTGAAAGGGACGACTGATCGACGCGGCGAATCACGTACAGATGCGCGTGGCAGTAATTTAATGCGGGGAGGAGCTGTATCAACATCTGCAAACATGTATTATCTAACCCCAAATAATTACTATTATGTGAAATTTGATATTAACAAATTGATATCTAGCAAAATAATTACTTTATCACACTGTTGTCCTTCTGACAGCACGTTTTATTAATTTCTAATTTTATAAGCCGGGTATTGTTTGTTACTGATTAGGGTTGCATGATATTCCTGCATGTTTAAAATGATGGTAATTTGTTTCTATAAAACAACCTTTCGTTGTTCGTTTGTTTCTATAGTACCACACAAATTATACCTAGCACGATATAAGACCGAGGCCCCCTCCCCCCCCCCCCCCCCCCGGTCCCATTTTTGCTGGGTATAGTTGCCAACTGTGCGGTTCATTCATTGTAACCCTGAGTGACCAATGAACAAATGACAAATAAGCGCAGCGTGTTCTTATTGGCTTGATTGCATCACGTGGTTACTACGTCTCGATATATGCATAATCAGACAGCATGGGTTGATACTATATATATAAGGTCTACCTCTAGGCGGATTCAACTCATATCGTCTGAGTTTATAAAACGACTGCTGTAGCTGTCTTCCACTTGAAGAAGAAAATATACCAGCCATCTGAACGATACGACATGTCTGCTTTTACCTGGATCTGCGTGTTTCTGTTGGTTGGGTTGCTGAACTCGCCCGTCAACGGAGACGACGACAACGACAACGACAACGATAACGACAACGATAACGATAACGATAACGGCAACGGCAACGGCAACGGCAACGGCAACGGCAACTTGGGTTTCTTCTGGCAAGGAGAAAATGCAGGTTTGTATAAACGGCTTGTCCCTTTTTTTCTGGACCGAGCTTTTTACTTTTCTGCATGGTCAATATATATGTGTCGAGGTAAATGTTGATCGCTGCAAACACTAGACCGCGGGATTTTGTGTGTAATGTTGTGTAAAATAAAGAATTAGAATGGTTTTCTTTTTATATTCGTTTTCCCGGCTATTTTAAAAACATTTTGTAATGAAAAATCACCAACTATAGCATTCAATTTCATCAGAGGAAAATTTCACGCGCTTTTTACTAAACCAATTATTCATTTACTATTCAACTTCAAATTGTGGTCCCTCTACTTAAACATTGCCTCGGTAACATTCCCCATCAATGGTGTATAATTTAGACATGGTGTTTTAAAAAGGGTGACCTGACGTTGAAATAACAAAAAAGCGCCGAATTTCAGCGTCTACTTGTTAGTCATGCTGCACCAGGAGAAAACGATTATATCTGCACGTAATTGAATGTATACTTATTGGACTTTTTCTTCCGCGTTCCACGTTGAAACTTAGCGTAACATGCCCGGTGTTCCTTCAAGTAAATCTACCACACGTTCCCATTTGGACTTGGTTCTTTGTTAACACCAATACAAGTCCTGAATTCTCCTATTTGCACAGACCCTGCAATATAAGTTAGGGTTAAGTTGCAGCAGAATGTACAATTGTGTTAATCCTTGTTGTTAGCGTCGATAACTTGCTGCGGATATGCAGAAACACTATTATGCGACCACTTTCGGCCTGACAGTTTTGAATCGCCGTCGCAGTAAATTGACAGGGACCGTTATATCTAGCGTGTTTCCCACTCCCCCCTTTTTTCTTTGATTAAATTGTCATTCTACAGAAAAGTAGCGGTAGAATATACCCCCCCCCCCCCACCCCCAATGCCCAATAAGAATTGGCGAACACAAAAAGACTTGCACGAAACTGTTCACCTTGTGTTTTTTGTTTTCTTTAGATAACGATAACGATAACGAAGAGGATGACCGCGCCATTTCAAATCACCCAGGTAATATACAACAATTGCATGTTTTATCCTTTTTTAAGACCTGCAAATCCTCGAACAGTATAGAATCCAAAAGGGGTTTCCGAGGCGTTGAAACCATAGCGGTTTCTACGGAAGCCCAATAGGGCCAGGTACCTCTTTCTCTTTCACAGAGGTGCGTTTCTCTTTAGCGGTGGTGCGTTTCTCTTTCACAGTAGCTCATCTCTCTTTCAGAACGTGTGTCTCTCTCTTTCAAGGGGCAAGTGCATTTTTCACGGTTTCCCCTAGTAATTTTAATACTTCGTCCTCTAACATCGTCGAGCTGAATTGTCAGTTTACATTTCAAAAGTTTACTAAATTAATTCAATTTAAGGTGCAGTATATTTCAAATTTGTAGCATTCCGATTCGTGAAATTCGTCTCGTTGTGCGATCGGCGTTAAATAATATCGACGTTTAATCTGAAACGTTACAGCTATAGGAAATGTTAGGAAGTTTTCCCCCTCAATCTTTTAGACCTACTTTGAAGGATTTAGAATGCTCTGAAGTAGTGCACCGTTGACAACATTAGTCTTCCCGTCTCATTTCTTGCTTCGTATATGTTAACAAGAACTGCTCATCGTTTCCAATGTGGCAGGATTCTACCGAATACACCTTACCGTTTTTCTCTGAAAGAACAAACAAACGAACGGAGTATTTGGCGACAGTAATCGGCGGCAGTTTTTAGTGAATGCATGTAGTTTAGTCTCGCCTATACTTGTTAGATCTTACGAACAAAATGTACATCTTTTTCTCACCGTTTCCTGACAGCGGTTGGCGAGATCCAATACCTAGGATGGCATATCCAAGAGTGCTTGAAGGCAAAAAAAATACCGTGCCTTTTAAGTTTCTACGCCGATGACGTCATCGTAGTACCAAACGGCTATCCATCATTCCAAGGAATTGATCGTAAGTCTACTAGGCCGTGTCTGAATTACTTGCCCGAGCAACTAAAGTAATTCAGACACGGCCCGAGTTTATTCCATATTTGCTCGGCTACAAAAATATATCTTCGTAAACTCTGACATGTTACGAATTCTTCTTCTTATAGAGTCCACAGTACATTATTAGGTCATTAAGCCGAGTTTCAACCAAAGTTTAAAACCATCTGCTGCAACATCATCATCATTGTGACCTGCTAAGTCTAGAGTTGTACATTCATGCTCAAGTAGCGAACATCTAGGATTGTTATACCACGGCAATAGATTGTGAATTTCTATTGGTCGAGAAGCGTTCACGTGACATGCAACAAAAACGCATGTATCCGAGTGTGCCGATGTATGAGCATGGTATGAGTGATGTACGCCGAGTACGCGTGGTACATGAGTTCATGTACCCCACGGGGTACATGAACTTTCTTTTTCCAGGCCGCGGAATCTTTTTTTACACGATAGCGCATAGCCTGGCCGGCCATTTCTGTGATAAATACCATGGAAGCGACTGATATTAGAGTCTAGCAACGCTGTGTTATATTAGCTGGTACTACGTAAATTGATGTATGTTCCTGTGCGATGTAAACAGGGAACAGTGAAGTTAGCACTTTCGGCAACGACTAACGACCGCCATTGTTGTTTACCGGCTTTCGTTTATGCTGTTCGTCTGCTTTTTTTCTGTTCCAATTTTGCCTTATTTTCTCCGTAATGTCGGCAGACGACAGCATTAAGTCACCTCCAAAGAAGCGATTTCTGTCTCGTTCAAAAGAGGAGATCAGAAATTTGATTTTCGAGCAGGACAGCGCCATAGTACGAAGAAAAACACGGAACATTCAGTGCGACTACTTCGGCAATTTTGCACCGCAACGGGAACGGACCCATAACAAACAATTCTTGCCTGCTGTAATCTATTACCGTGGTATAACAAAACAATTGTTGCCTGCTGTGATATGGTCCATGGCGTTTTGTACACCCTCGGGGGCAAATGGCACCCTCGGCTTCGCCTCGGGTGCCATTTTCCCCCTCGGGTGTACAAAACGCCATGGACCATGTCACAGCAGGCAACAATTGTTAAATGTGCTGCATTGTCTTTGGCTCTGAGCAACAAACAGTCGGTATCTTCAGTGTCCTTTATACATCCCCATTTGAAGCATTTAACTCCGCTTCTCAGTCTAATAAGACGCTTCCATTTGGTTCAATGTTGATCATAAACAGATGAAAGGTTTTCCGCGAAGGCTCAATAACATTATGTCGGAAGGTGGGACATAGTAGTTTTTCTGTCCACATTAGGACTTTTGTACTTTTAATCGAAGCTTTACGAGTTGAAATTGTGACATGGTGTGTAATGCTAGCGACTAAATCTGCAGTGTATTTTTGTATTTTTGTAATAACAAAATACAATTTAACTCCTTACGCAAATGAAGTTGCCGATTTTCAAATAAACGTCTGTGTACTGGTTGGAAAATAAAAACCAAAGTTGGTTCAAACACGAGTTGTTCTTCAAAAAGTTTTCAAAAAGATTTCTTGAAATTATGAGCGTGTGGTCGTGACTCTTGCAAAGACCTACAGGAATTGTTCGATATGAACTATAAATCGCAAGGAGTTGATGTTTAATTTGTTGTTGTATCAATGTTTGCAGAATTAAAGTCAACCTTGGAGTACAGGGTGAACGCAGTCAAACACCCTGCTCAGCTCATTGAACCACTTGGACCAAAGGGGGAGTACATGTTGGAAGTGCATCCCTACGACAATTACGGACCGAGTGGTATCACCAAAGGAAAGTAAGTCAAATTGAAGTTATCTGTTTTCTCGGCTATTTAAACACATTTGTATTCAAAATCACCAACTCTCGCATTTAATTTCGTTCGAATTTTACCAAACCAATTTAGTAGTTTGTCGTTTAATTTCAATGTTTGATCACCCTTTTTAATTACAGATCAAATTCGTCTAAGCTGTTTTCGAAAGACGGCATTCAGAGATCGAATTCGTCTTGGGCCAATATCAATCAATTTTCAACTTATGCTAAGTAAATTAGTCCTATGTGTGCTTGACCCAAGCACGCATTAGACTAATTTATTCCCGAGACAATGTTTAAAATGTTTAAATAGACTGACCAAAATATTTAATTGAATATTAAACGACAACATGGTTTTGGAAATTTTTTGGAAAAAAATAGCCGGTAAAACCTACGAAGTTGTTCACGTGTTGGAGAGAAAAATCAGCATGCAGAAAAGATGTTAATAAAAGATGTATATTTTTTTTGTCTCCACAGGACTGCTCTAATTTGGAAGCGATTTGATGATGGCCAGTACAGGATCATCTTTGAGATGTCCAACGACGAATACTAAAGAAACGTTCCGGAGTGAACCTTCAAATTAAGAATTGATCCGAATTCAGAGTTTATGCTTTAATGATTGATATAAAGTCTTATTTTATGCAAACTTCATTAGATTTTAGGTTAATTGTAATCCTTTTCGTGTTTGTAAATGCGTAACTTATTTGCATACGGTATCGAGTGTTTTCGTAGTGCAACCTGTTTACTTTGAGGAGATTTTATGCGATTACATGTATGTCGAAGAATTTACCTTTTCACAGCACTAAAAAAAAAAAGACATCACATCGTTGCTTCAGGTAAATGTTACGTTATTACAATATTTTTCTTGTAAAACTATGCAAAACGGATGCTAGCCCAAGTAAACTGGGCATGGTTATAATGTTTAACACCACCGAAAAATGTAAATGAAGTAACTCGATCAGTCGGGTGCTGGTAGTGGGTGGAGTTTCATAGCATGACTGACACCTCTCAACAAACGATTAAACTGCATTATAATTGTCCTTATTCAATTGGGCCTACTGAATTAAAATAAAAACAAAAACCTATTACGAATGGACTTTCTGTGCTTTTTTTTAAATTTATTATCTTTACAATATTGTAACAATTTTTTTTTTTTTTTTTTTTTTTTTTTTTTTAATTTAATTTATGTAATAGAGACGGAAATAATTGCCGCGCCATTTAAAAAGTACAATGGTCCAATCATTCGGGTCCTATTCTATCCAGGGTTTTGTTTTGAGAGATATTTGCGTTTAACATCGTCATAAGTAATAGTATTCAGCATAATATTATAAAAGAAAATTCGTCCAGTGTGCACGATGTCTGAAGAAATTTGCAAGGCTCCTTTCTGCAACAGTGTCCAAAAATAACTGTGCGAGTCTGGGTATCACTATCTATCAAATTTTGAGCTGATTGACGACTGGCTACTCTTTACGGCCAGAGGACTCGAACACGTGGTAAAAATAGAAATCATGTTTGACTATTTGGAACTCGAATATTAACACTTCTGTAAGATTATAATAATCTAAAAATACTCGCCTCTTTTCACAAAGACGCAATACACTAGCATCAAAAAATACTTTGTGCAAAACATTAGGAAAAACATTTTATTGCATTGAATTCAATCGACATATTTTTGGTTTAAGGTTATTGCATCGCATCTTGAAAACAAACTCTCCCTTTAAATCATGCACAAGAAGAGGAAGCTATCAATGGAGACGAAAAAACAACAAGTTGGTAGTTTGTGTCTTAAAGGGATAGTATACTTTTCCAAACACAGTATAACTATACACAAAGTAACCAACCTAATTATTGTTCAATGTAAAGATATTAATGACTCTAAACTCCCCGTGAAATTATTCCTTCTGGCATGCTGTCATTTCTTTGGAAAATAAAATTTGAAAGTGCTTCTTGGAAACGCATTTTCTTTTTAAATTTCCATTGAGTGGTTGGTTCAGAATCAAAATCATAGAATAGTATTTTCTTGGAATATACAACATTCAAGGAGCTAAAAGTTTTCTCAGGTTAGTTGTCGACCACCATTCTTTAGATTTTGTGAACTTTTGCTGCTTCAAACGAAAACAAAATGCACAACTGACAACTGATCAATAAGCGCTTGTAACATCAGCAGACGGTTATTTATTTTGTGAAACGGCATATACTCGTGAGGTCTCTACGGCTTTGGTTTAAATATCGCATGGACTATTAAGAACGAAGAAAGTGGATTTCATGTAAACAAAAATACTTCTTTATTAGCTCGGACTGTTCTACTTGAAAAATAATACAGAATCGCCAACGACTATATACCCTGATAACTGCAGAGACATGATGTTGCCATCCAAAAAAACTGTATCATAGAAAGACGGATGGGTTTATTATATGAACTGTACACAGACCTATATATATTTAAAGGTAGGATACACCATTGTTAAAGGTAGGATACACCATTGGTAAATGCTTGAATTATTATGAATAGGTAGATTTGGGGGGTTGTATTTTATAGTAAATATCGTTTAACTGAGCTGTCCGAAGTTTTACAATCATGGATGCCGAGAAAAACAAAAAAAACAGCGAAAAACAGCGTTTATCTTATAAATTTCGGAATAATTACAGGATATCTAGCGCAATCATTTTGCTGGATGCCTAGAATCATTATTTACTTTCAAATGAGTAAGATATTTCTTGATAATTCGGTAGTAAATATTTTCGATATCTGCAAATGATTTATACTACCTTTAATTGCTTGAATTATTAGGAATGGTTGGATTTTGGAGGTTGTATTTTATAGTAAATAATAACTGACCTGTTCGATGTTTTACAATCACGGATGATGAGAAAAGCAAGAAAACGACGTTCGTTTTTAATCGACGTCAGGTAGTTGTTCTTATGTTGTTCTTGCGTTTTTATCGAGATTACCGTCCAGCGATTGGGATTTTTTCATAAAATTCATTTTTTGTTGGGGAACAATAATTTACAGGAGATATTGCGCGATCATTTTGCTGGATGCCCAGAATCATTGTTTACTTTGAAATAAGTAAGACAGTTTTTAATAATTCGGTAGTAAAATATTTCGATATCTGCAAATGGTGTATCCTACCTTTAGGAAAATGTCATTACAAATCTCTACGTTTGTTGACACACGGGGATAACAATGTTTAATAAAATACTTTTAACCAGTCACAATGTTTTCGGGATTGAAACTGAGAAAAAATAAACATTTCGGTCATTTTGACGACCGACAGAGAGCTGTAATGGCCTCATCGACTAGTATAATTTTTTTTAAACTTTTTAAACGAATAAACAGTGCGAATTTAACTTGTGCTCGTAAATATTTATTCTTTGGAATATAAAGTAAATTTGCAAACTCTTCAAAATGTTAAGTTGGGTTGTCCGTGCTTTTTCACACACAAAAATTCGAATGAATTTTGAAGAAAGACCATATACTCTATACGAATACATTAGATTGTTTGCATTGGCAGGCCTTTACAAATGGTTACAAGTGGTTTTATTATTGCGTTAAGTTGTGCTTACTGGGACCCCCTCCACCCCCCCATGAATTAGGAGCGGGACGAATTACAGCTCCGTCCTTGGCCCATTTTTATGAAGCTGCTAAGCACAACAATTTGCTTAGCATAACAATTGTTCCGTGAAAAAATCAGGGTTACCCCCCCCCAAAAAAAAAAAATAAAAAAAAAAATCCGGCGATGTATATTGTTTGTGACTGGTATTCAGCTGACTTTTGCCGAGCATGAAAAGCACATGGAGTTTTGGCTGGTAACTTGTTTTTACTGAGCGATACTTTTTGTGCTAAGCATTTGTTTGTACTGAGCAATTGTTTGTGCTATAAGCAATGTGTTGTTCTTGCATGTTTTATGAAATTCGCTCGTGAAAAGTAAAGCCACTAATAACAAGTGAGCGGATTAAGGGGTTTTATCCAGCGCAATTCCAAAATCCTTAAAATTTAACACAAAGATAAACTAACTGAGTAATTGGATATTTGAAAGTTAGTATCTAGCAAATGAATTACTTTATCACACTCTTTTTGTACTAAAGCACGTTTTATCTTCATTTAAATTGTGTGAGCTTGCACAGCTGCACATGTTAATGATCTTGAAATCAGGTGGGGGTTCCCTCCGACGTTGCTTCTAAACACACACAAAAGACTTGAGACCAGTTGCCAACATAGGTAGCAAGATTTGGGACGAATATATACCCCCCCCCCCATAACTCCTCCCCTCTTTTGTGGTGGTCATTGTACTGGCGGAATGTTGTGGATTCTCAGGAATTCTTTTGGCGTTTTTCAGTTAGGGGAGGGGTAACAATAGTCTAGAGAGTGTATAGGTATGGGGGACTTAGGGAGGGCTATGTCGGTCCCATTCTTGCTGGGTATAGTTGCCAACTGTGCGGTTCATTCATTGCAACCCTGAGTGACCAATGAACAAATGACAAATAAGCGCAGCGTGTTCTTATTGGCTTGATTGCATCACGTGGTTACTACGTCTCGATATCTGCATATTCAGACTGCATGGGTTGATACTATATAAGGTCTACCTCTAGGCGGATTCAACTCATATCGTTTGAGTTCATAGAACGACTGCTGTAGCTGTCTTCCACTTGAAGAAGAAAACAAAATACCAGCCATCTGAACGATACGACATGTCTGGTTTTACCTGGATCTGCGTGTTTCTGTTGGTTGGGTTGCTGCACTCGCCCGTCAACGGCGGAGACAACGACAACGATGACGGGGGTTTCTTCCGGTTTGGAGTAAATGAAGGTTTGAATAAACAAATTGTAATTTTGAACTATTTTTTTTTCTTCTTTTTATGGACCGAGCTTTGTACTATTCTGCATGGTCAATATCTATGTGTTGGAGTAAATGTTGATCGCTGCAAACACTAGACCGCTCTACTGGTTCCTCTATTTAAACATCGTCTCGGAAATGTTCGTCATTAATGACGAATAACGAATGATTTAGTCAGGGTGTTTTAAAAGGATGACCAGACGTTGAAATTGAATGATAAATGACTAAATTGGTTTGGTGAGAGCGTGTGATGTTATTTTTAATTTTTTTAATTTTTTTTTAACTATTAAATTCGTGAAGAAAATGCGGGAGTTGGTAAATTTTAATGAAAAGAATGTTTGAAAATATCCGGTAAAACCAATAATAAAACATCTAACCAAAAAGGGCTACTTTTCAGCTTCTAGTCATGATGCACCAGGAGAAAACGATTATATC
Source organism: Crossaster papposus (assembly GCA_037893245.1). Lineage (NCBI taxonomy): Eukaryota > Metazoa > Echinodermata > Asteroidea > Velatida > Solasteridae > Crossaster > Crossaster papposus. Next base: position 464,427 of record JBAIAA010000483.1, read on the forward strand.
TGCACGTAATTAGATTAGTAAACTATACTTGAGCCGTGTTCCCATTGGACATTTTCTGCCCGATATTCCTTCAAGTAAATCTAACGCACGTTCCCATTTGGACTTGGTTCTTTGTTAACACCGATACAAGCCCTGAATTCTCCTATTTGCACACACCCAATTATACAAAGTTGGGGTTAAGTAGGTGGCAGAATGTTAAATTTGGTTCATTTGTGCCTTTTACCTTTGTTCTTAGCGTCAATGATAACTTTGTTTTTTCTTTTAGATAACGAAGCCGAAGAGGATGACCGCGCCATTGCAAACCACCCAGGTAATATACGACAATTGCATGTGTTTATATTTTTAAAGATCTGCATATCCTCAAACAGTAGGATCCAAGTAATGTTCCAAAAAAAGGGTCGATTCTGAGGTGTTGAAACCATAATCCATGTATACGTAATGATAAATAGTTTTGGCTAGCCTATGACCATCGTTTCCAATTGTCGCAGAATTATACCTAGTTACTTTTGTTCTCTAAAAGAACGTGCGGATAATTGGGCGACAGTATTCGGGGAGTGGGGGGGGGGGGGGGGGGGGTCAGTTTTTATTGAATGTATGTAGTTTAGTCACGCCTACTTGTTAGATCTTGCAAACAATTTTTCTTTATTTTTTTTCCCCACTGTTTCTTGATAGTGGTTGGTGAGATCGAACACCTGGAAGCTAAACTCGGGTTCTGCTTAAAACTAAAGGAAATACCGTGCCTTTTGAATTACTACGCCGATGACGTCATCGTAGTACCAAACGGCTATCCATCATTCCAAGGAATTGATCGTAAGTCTTCTAGGCCGCGTCTGAATTACTTGCCAGAGCAACTAAAGTAATTCAGACACGGCCCGAGTTTATTCCATATTTTTTGCTCGGCTAAAAAACAAAAACAAAAACAAAAACAAAAACGTAAACTCGGACATGTTACGAATTCTTCTTCTTCTTCTTATCGAGTCCACAGTACATTATTAAGTCATTAAGATGGTTTTCAACCAAGTTGAAAACATCTGCTGCAACATCTTCATTGTAAACTGATAAGTCTTGAGTTGTACATTCATGCTCAAGTAGCGAACATTTAGGAATGTGCTGCATTGTCTTTGGCTCTGTGCCACAAACAGTCGGTATCTTCAGTGTCCTTTATACATCCCCATTTGAAGCATTCAACTCCGCTTCTCAGCAGACACTTCCATTTGTGACACGATCGAGCCGAATCAGTCGGATGCCGGGGAAATTCCAAAAATGCACTGTGTTCTTCGTTGGTATTTAAACAAATTTACATAACTCGACAACAAAACATCGTATCAACATGGGGGTTTCAGTTTTTTAAACGTACAGATGCCCTCTTTGAAACTACATAAAAACTCATTTTGACCGGGGCCGACATCCGACTGATTTCGCTTGATCGTGTCACATTTGGTCCAATGTTGATCATAACTAGATGAAAGGTTTTCTATGGAGGCTCGATAACATCATATCTGGAGGTGGAACATGGCAGACTTTCTTCCCACATTCAGACTTTTGTGCTTTCAATCGAAGCTTTACAAATTGAAATGGTGACATGTTGTGTAATGCTAGCGACTAAATCTGCAGTGTGTTTTTTGTTTTGTTTTTGTAATATTAAAATATAATTTAACTCCTTATGCAAACGAAGTTGCCGATTTTCAAATAAACGTCTGTGTACTGGTTGGAAAATAAAAACCAAAGAGTTGGGAATTAGGGCATGAATTATTCAAGCAATTTTGTATACTTTCCTAGTCATGAAAGTTGGTCCAAAAACAAGTCGTCCTTAAAGTTCTCAAAACGATTTCCTGAAATTATAAGCGAGTGATTGTAACTCTTGCAAAGACCTACAGGGAATGTTCGATCCGAACTATAAATCGCAAGGAGTCGATGTTTAATGTTGTTATATCAATGTTTGCAGAATTGAAGTCAACCTTGTCATGGATTAACGCAGTCACCGTGACCAAACACCCTGCTACGCACATCCAACCACTTGGACCAAAGGGGGAGTACGTGTTGGAAGTGCACCCCTACGACAGTTTCGGACCAAATGGTCACACCAAAGGAAAGTAAGTCAAAACCTTGATAGAAATTGTACCTTAATCGAGGTTTTTAAAAATCCAATTTAGTCGCTAATACGGAGGGGATTCAAATGAGCGTTTCAGATCATAGTCGCATCGAAGGCAGTATTAACGGTTTTCTCGGCTATTTAAACACAATTGTATTCAAATTCACTAACCCTCGCATTTAATTTCGTTCGAACTTTGTTTTTTACACTCTTTCACCTAACCAATTTAGTCATTTGTCGTTTAATTTAAATGTTTGCTCACCCTTTTTAAACATCGGGTCGAGAATATTCTATATTACAGATCAAATTCGTCCAAGCTGTTGTTGAAAGACAGCATTCAGAAATCGAATTCGCCGATATCAATCAATTTCGAACTTATGCTAAGTAAATTATTCCTATGTGTGCTGGACTCGAGCACAAATCGGACTAATTTATTCCCAAAACAATCGTCCGTGGGCGCATGTGTTAATGCCGTAAAACTGCCGTAAACGTGGTTGTTCACGTCACGCGTAGAGGAGCAAAATCAACATGCAGAAAAGATCCTTGTAAAAGATGTATATTTTGTCTCCACAGAACTGCTCTAATTTGGCAGCGAATTCATGGCCAGTACAAGATCATCTTTAAGATGTCCAACGACGAATATTAAAGAAACGTTCCGGAGTGAACCTTCAGATTAGGAATTGATCCGAATTTAGAGTTTATGCTTTAATGATTGATATAAAGTCTTATTATTATGCAAACTTCATTAGATTTTTGATTAATACATGTAATGCTTTTGTATAACTTATTTGCATACGGTATCAACCGTGTTTTCGTAGTACAACCTGTTTAATTTGAGGAGATAGTTATGCTCGAATAATTCCCTTTTTCATGAGACCCACAATGCAAAAAAAGACATCGCATCGTTGCTTCAGTAAATGTTATGTTATTATAAAACCAAATTCTGGAACTATGCAAAAAGGATTTTAAACTGGACATGGTTATGTTTGACAACAGCGAAATAAAAACCACCACACTCCGAAAAATGTAAAATAATGAAGTAACTCGATCAGTCACGTGCTGGTAGTGGGTGGAGTTTCCAAGCATGACTGACACCTCTGAACAAACGATTAAACTGCATTAGAGTTGTCTTTATTCAATTGGGCCTACTGGAATAAAATAAAAACAAATGAGCTTTCTCTGTGCTGTCTCCAATTTATTATTGTTTCTAAGTAATAATGAAATTGTTTTTTTTTGTTTTTTTTTACTCTTGTTTTTTCTTTAAATTTATTTAAACGAGACGGAAATAATTGCCGGGCCATTGAAAATGTCTAATCGTTCGGGTTATTTCCTATAAATTTTTCCAGGTTAAAAAAAAAAAATTAAAACCTTTCTGAGAGATGCATTTAAAATCGTCATAAGTAATATTATCCAGCATGAAATTGTTTTCGTCCAGTGTGCACGATGTCTAAGGAAATTAGAAAGGCTCCTTTCCGAAATAGTATCTAAAAATAACTGTACGAGTCTGGGTATTACCAACTATCAAATTCAGAGCCGATTCGCGACTGGCTACTCTTTGACAGAGGACTGACTCGAATACTTGGTAAAAAATATAAATCATGTTTGACTATTTGGAACTCGAATATTAACAATTCTGTGCCACCCCAAGTAAGATTATAATTATCTAAAAATACTGGCCCTTTTCACAAAGACGCAATACACTAGCATCAAAAAATACTTTGTGCAAAACATTAGGAAAAACATTTTATTGCATTGAATTAAATCGACATTTTTTGTTTTGGTTTAAGGTTATTGCATAACATCTTGAAAACAAACTCTCCCTTTAAATCATGCACAAGAAGAGGAAGCTATCAATGGAGACAAAAAACAACAAGTTGGTAGTTTGTGTCTTAAAGGGATAGTATACTTTTCCAAACGCATAACTATACACAAAGTAACCAACCTGATTATTGTTCAAAAGCTTATTTGATAATGACTCTAAGCTCTCCGTGAAATTATTCCTTCTGGCATGCTGTCATTTTTGTGGAAAAAACAAAACAAATTCAAAAGTGCGTCTTGGAGACGCATTTAAAAAAAATCCATTGAGTGGTTGGTTAAAAATCGAAATCATAGGATATTATTTTCTCGGAATATACAACATTCACGGAGCTAAAACTTTATCAGGTTAGTTGTCAACCACCATTCTTTGGATTTTGAAAACTGTTGGAATTTGAGAAAAAAAATGCACAATTGACAAATAGTCAATAAGACACTTGTAACATCAGGAGACTCGGTTATATATTTTGCGTTTTTTGTTTAAATATAACATGGACTATCAAGAACAAAAACAGTTGATTTTTATATTTTAAACAAATACTTCATTATTAGCACGGACTGAAAAATAATACAGAATCACCAACGACTGTATACCCTGATAACTGCAGAGACATAATAATATTGCCATCTAAATAACTGTACATACTATCATATATAGAAAGACCGATGGGCTTAATTTATGAACTGGGGCCAATTTCATAGAGCTGCTAAGCACAAAATTTGCTTAGCACAAAAAAGTCTTGCTCATTAAAAACAGGTTACCAGCCAAAATTCTACGTGTTTTTCATGCTAAGCAAAAAACCAGCCGATTATCAATCGAAAACAATAAAGACCTTGTAAAAAATTTGGTCTGCAACCTTGTTTTTGCCAAAGACAACATTTCATGCTAAGCACATTTTTGTGCTTAGCAGCTCTATGAAATTGGCCCCTGTATACACATACCTGTATATATTTAAGAAAATGTCATTACAAATCTCTACGTTGGTTGATACACGGAAAAAAACAATGTTTAATATAAAGCACAAACTGAAAATACTTTAAACCAGTCACAATGTTTTTCGGGATTGAAACTGAAAAAAATTAAACATATCGGTCATTTTGACGACGATAGACACCTGTTAAGGCCTACTATTTAATCATCGATTAGCAGTTTTGTTTTCAACGCTTTAAACGAATAAACAGTGCGAATTTCACTTGTGCTAGTGCAAATAAATTTGTTGGCATATAAAGTAAATTGGTAAACTCTTTAACATTAAAGTTAGGGTGCCCGTGCTTTTTCAAAATTTCAATTTATTCAATACGAATGAAGTATATTTTTTTGCATTGGCAGGTCTTTACACATGGTTATGAGTGTTTTTTATCATTGCGCCAATTGCGCGCTCCAATTCAAATTTGAATATAATTAATAAATTACTCGCGTTGGCCAATTTTTTTGTCGTGGAATGTCTCATTCAAAAGATCTTAACAAATACAATGCTGGAAAATTATCAATTCAATTTGAAAATCTATTTTCAGGGTGAAACTCCCTAAAAAGCATGAACTCTTTAAGCTCGTGTTAAATACTTATACTTGAACAAAATATTCGGCTGAGACTGAGCCGTTTCAATTCTAAGCTTTCAGCTGAAAATATTAATTTTGAAATATTCTTGCTATTTTTTTAAAGCACACTTCTCTCTTTTGAGATTTTTAAATAGCTGACTTATAATTAGCCGATGTTTACACAATCGCCTTGACATGTTTCATGTATACGCGATTCAATATCAACACGTTAGCATACAAAACAAACCAACATTTTGGTCGAATCCGTCCCCACGTCAACACACGCAGACATACAACAGGGGACAATTCGTCACAGAAACATGCAAATGTAACTCGATGTATACCAGTCCATATGCAGTAAAAACAAACAGTCGGTTTTGTTTCCCGTACATTGTTGGTATTCTTCTGAAACCAAGGGGCAAGGTTTTAGTGCCATTTGCAGGCATTTACACCCTCGAACTCATGCTTCTTTCCTGTGTGATTGTTATCCCTCAAATCAGGGTTAGTCTCTGGGAAGGTGTTGTGAAACTCGCTCCTCGTTCCTGTCTTAGTGAAAGAATCCTGCATCCTTAAGAGTTTGGTCTGGGGTCGAGGACCGAAGGGAGAGCTTGGCTTCCAGTCTAGTCTAGGGTCACGTGCTCCCTCGGGGTTAAAATGGCGGCCGTCCACCACGGGGTTACTACCCGGGTTTTCAAATGCTGGGTTATTCCAGGACATCGAAGCACCACCCAGTCTATCGCTGGGTTTGTAGTCCCTTGTGACGAGGGGTGATTCCCCACTCCCTGCGGCCACCTTTGCAGTATCGTTGAAGTGGACAGATCTAGATGTGCTATCTGCGGATTTTGTGGTTGGTCTACTACTGTACATGTTTGGTAAACTCTTACTCATGTCCCTTAGAGCGAACTCGCTGTTCTCGGGTGTGGTCACCGTTTTCACAAGATCGGGATTGTAGCTGTAGGTGTAGGTAGACTGTGCGACAGGTTTCTGGGAGATGGAAGACTCCAATCTTGGCATACCGTGCATCAGCTGATGTTGAGTGTACTTGGGCGTGATGTATGGGTTCCCGCCTGGGAATCCAGCGAACTGAACGTCCATTTCGGCCGCTCCGTCCCTCGCCGATTGCACCGCGCGGCTCCTCGCTAACTCCTCCCGGGCCGCCTCAAGCTTGTAGGCATCGGTTAGCGTCTCGGTCTTGTGGTAGTCCCACGGACCAACGTAGTCGTACTCGTAAGGGTTGTCGCCGTCGTAGTTAAACGGCGGCTTGGTGGTGTAGATCTTGTGCAGAGTGTCGTAGTAGACTGGGGACTGGAGCTGGGGAGCAGTGAAGTCCACCCGGCGCTTGAGGAGCCTCAGGTCGTGGTGGTGCTTCTGCTGCTCGGCTTGCTTCCATCTAGCGTTCTGGGTGAGTGTCTCCAACTCCTCCTTCCACCTCTCGGACATCTGCTTCAAATAGCTCTTCTCCTCCTTCTCCTTCTTCCGCTCTTCGGTGAAGCCTGTAAGGGAGTTCATGGGCTCCTGCTGAGATTGTTGCTTCATCTCCTCCAGCTTTCTCAGGTGGACCTCCGGGTGCTGAACCGCCTGGAGCTTCTTCCATTGGTCGGTCAGGGCCGGGTCCTGGAAGGCTTGCTGCGTCTCTGTTGGAAGGTTCTTGTGCTCTGGAACCTGTTAAGTAGAGTAATATATAGAAATATGAGCATTACACTTATCTACAACCGAATCTTCGACCGATAAGCATTGTTCAAATTCGACGTTGATATCAACACTTGAGTTCTAGGTTTAGCTGTTTGCTATGATTTGACATAGCGGAAAGGTAAACGGCCGCCTGATGAGCGTGATAACTTATGTTAAATAAAATAATCTGATGATCACCCACAAGACTAATTTACTTAGCATAAGTTGAAAATGAATAACAAAATAATGTGCGGTGCTTAATATAGCGCTTTATCACCAACGGCATCAAAGCGCTTTCACATCATTACCCCAGTCATTGGGCCCATGAAACATTTCAAATACCATCTCAGCTCCCTGGGGAGTATACAGCTCGATGCTGCCATTTTGGCGCAAAGCTAATTTAACCACAATAACCATCTCTACCCTAACAGGTACCCATTCACGGCTGGGTGGAGAGAAGCAATGAGTGACAAAGTGCCTTGCCCACGGGCACACGCACCGTAGTCTCAGGCCGGACTCGAACCCACAACCTGCAGCTTTAAATACAGGTTACAAATTCAATTCTCCAGACCACGGCACTCCAATAATAAATAATTGATATAAGACGAATTTCATCTGTAATGACAAATATTCTTTCAGAAATGTTTAAAATAGAGTGACAACAATTTGAAATTGAATCGTAAATGGATAAATTGGTTTGGCAAAAGCGTGTGAAATATGTTCTCGGACGAAATTGAATGTGAGAGTTGGTGAATTTGAATGAAAAATGTTTTAAAATAGCCGGGAAAATCTATATCATGCCAAATATAGGCCTAACCTAAATTACCAAGGGATTTTCAGAGCATAAGACTATAAACTGCTAACAAGTGAAATGCATCGTTATATCAAATCCGTGGGAGCGATGTTTCTTGAGGCAATTTACGTTGGAGTTAAAAACTCAACACAAAAGCAACAATTCTGCGACGATTTCAAAATTAAGTCATATGATTTTAAATACACACATCTTACCTTATCCATTTCGATGTCCACTTTGGGTGAGAAGGGCACGTATTCAATGCGGCCATCTTTGACGACGCATCGGACGCACTGGTTTGGGCCAATGAGGCGAGAGATGCGGCCTTCCAGGGGACGTGGCGGCATGAACGTGGGATAGGACCGGGGACGCTGGGAAGGAGGAAGGGGCAAATATTACATATGCATTAGGCTAAAAAACAATGAACCAATCACAGTGCCACGGATGAGGATGTCAGTCTTGTTGAGCTGTGATGATTGGTTGAAAAAATCGAAGGCTGAAATAGGATTAGAAAGAGATGACAAAGTAAATAAGTTGATTTGCTGTTTCCATGCTACAGCTCCTAGGGCCAATTTCACGAAGCTGCTATAAAGCACAATTTGCTTAGAATGGAAATTATTCCTTGGCAAAATCAGGGTTATAACAAAAACCAAATCTTCCGGTGATGTATACATGTACTGCTTGTGACTGGTATTCAGCTGGCATTTGCTTAGCATGAAAAGCACACGGAGTTTTGGCTGGTAACCTATTTTTACTGAGCGATACTTTTTGTGCTAAGCATTTTGTCTGTGCTAAGCAATTGTTTGTGCAAAACAATTAGTTTTGTGCTAAGAAACTTTTAGTGCTAAGCATTTGTTGTGCTTGCCTCTTTTATGAAATTGGCCTTCGGAAGGTATAAAGCAACTAATACAAAGTAAGCAGTTTAAGGGGTCTTTATCCAGTGCAATTCCCAACATCCTGAAAATTGGACACAAAGATCGGTTAACTGTGTAACCTCATGTTTAGAAGACACTTGCTGATTGGTTAGAATCTTCCGGGAACATCACTCGTTCTGAAAATGGAGACGAACAAAGGCTTAATTCAAAATGGAACTTCCGTGAAAAAAGGTAAACCTAGCTCTATGGTATAAAGTGACGTTGGTTAGCGTAGCGGACTCGTGCTAATTTCTTGTCGAGGTTTTTTTTCACTGTCGTCATAAACCTGGTTCAACATGTACGTCTAAGCATTGAATGGTTGATTGCGCTGTATAGAAAAAAAAGTTCGGGTTTAGACATCGGGCTAAAGTAACCATTAGGCTTCCCCCTTCCGTTTGTTTCACCATAAATGACAATCTCCGAATGTTTTTATATGCATACATGTATTAAAACTAATCGACCGTTTTTGTATTGACAGCTTAATGATGTGGGCCTAGATGGTGCCTTCGGTGCCTTTTTACACTCTATCATTACTTTTATAATGCTAATATTGTCAGGAGCAATCGTGTAAAAGGCTTGGTTTAAAATTAAAAAAATCGAAACGAAAAGGAAGAGAAACACGCAACCTTAATCTCAAATGCGTATAGTTTGTATGCATTAGACCTATCTAACCTTCACAAGTCATGACTGCTGGGGTTAAAGTGTAAATATTGGTTTAAATATATTTATTTATCATTATAGGCTGGGCCTAACCTTTTGAATTTTGAAAAATGCTATATCGTTAACAGTGTCACATCTACAAAATATCGGGCAGTGTTTGTAAACAAAAACAATCCTAGATTGAGCAGGATGGGACGTTCTTTCGCGAATTTGGAGAAATGCAAGGGAATAATTGACGAGGTTTATTGAACACGTTGCGTTGACAATGGAGACTGTCGGCATTTGTTTTAAACTGCTGAGCTGACGTATGCCTACATAGGAAAAATGCTTTGTCGAATGAGGGTATTTTAATGTACGCCTGTATATAATATTATAAGACTATACAATCTCTTTGATTTTGTTCTCTCTTTATGCCAAAGATTAAGTTCGGGGTGGATGTGTGTTCTGAATAATTATACTAATATATTGATCTTATTTACATGGTTAATTAATATAGAAAAGTATAAAACTTTTAAGATGTTAGCACGTTGTGATAAGTTTTGAATGGAGATTCGCGACAGACATTCAAACAACAATAAAATATAAACTGTAACTTGTTTACAGACAAATAAAGCGATTTATTGCAAATACCAAAATACATTCATAAAATACATTACAAAATCCTTGTGTTCTGCAAACAAAATGATAACAATTCTGCCATGAACATGGCATTGCGTGGAGAAACAATACACGGTATCCTTTAACGACAACTACGTCTACATGTAAACGAATTGGTTTGAAAACAGCCTCTATTTGTCAACAATCTTATACTCGATCCTGAATCAGGATAAGATACGACTTGATATTCTCTATGTAGAGAACAATCTGTTGTTCCTGACCCGGGTCAGATACAACCCTGTTTCGGGTCACATTTGACCATACACCTTTTTATAGCAATATACTAGTCAGTCAGGCCGTTTGACCCAGAAAGGTGTCATTTTTAAAACACGTATCTGACCCGGATCGGGTTTGTATCTGACCTGAATTAGATTCGTCTCTAATCCGGATCAGGATCATATCGCCGAGAATCAGGTTTGTTTCTGACCTGGAACTTTCAAAGAGTGCTGATTTGTCGTTGCGGTCTGGTAAATATCGTGAAATGAGATTTGAAGGTCTGCATGGTAAAAAGGCAAACAATTTATCTTATGACTTTTGTGAAGGACACAAAGTAGGCCCGAAGTGCTGTAAAATATTTAAAATAGGCGCCGTGATATTCTCTCCTCAGCAAATCATAACGCGATAGCAAAACTAACTTCAAACTGACCAAATTATAACTTTAGAAGTAGTATGGCGAAAGTATTCAAAAAGAGTGTTAATAAACGGTACTTTACTATTGTAATTATACCTTGTGTGGTAGGTTTATAAGGAGGGAATGATTTAATACGAAAAGTTAAAGAGCTGGACGACTACAACTAGCGCAAACTTGTTGAGTAAACCGGGCCAACGTCTAAGACAAATTAAGTGGCAAAAAAACCCCACCAAATTTAACAGAATACAGTTAGTTTCAGAGTAGGCGCGGATACTGAGTGTAGCAGGGATACTGTGTGTAGCAAACACCATGGCAACAAAAAAATACAATTGTCTGAATATAATGAGAGACTACGGATATGTCTCAATGAATTCAGAATTGCAGTGACTGAACTGACGCAGAATGTATATTATGGGCTCATAATGTTTCTCGAAGGGGGAGATAGGTCCTGTTTAGCGCTGTTCTTTGCACACCCCGACGAATGAATGGGAGTAATGGACGAGGCTGAAATGAAATCAAATTAAACAATGTTAGTAATTTTGAAATAAACAAAAAACGGTTTGGATTTAATGATGAAAAACCTGATGAGGGAAACGTTTTGTTTGATCAGATGAAGTAGCAATCTTCACAAAATTATATGAAATCTGTTAATTCTGTTGTTGATCACTTCACACATAATACATGAACAATACCTGTATAGAAATAGTAAAATAAAAAGTTAGTAAAATACAGATATTGCAAAGCCATCGGTATTGAGAAAATATGTCTTATATTAGGACATAATGTTAAAGTATTAATGAATAAGCAATAACGCATCCAACGCATATATAATATACATCAGGGCATCTAAGACATACTGTGCAAGAGCCTTAGCCAGAATCCCGCTAAATTAAGTTGCAGACGTCAGGGTTGGAACTTCTATTATTTTGGGTTTTTGTTTATCTTTAATTCAACATTTGTTGGCTGTCGAAGGGAAACATTACCGTAACCAAACTTAAGGCTTCGGTTGAAGTGTTGCCCTTCCTGATTTAAGGCTTCAAAAGAAGTCCGATCCCAATTTGAATGGACCCACTGATTGTTCCTTTCCCAAAATGCTCGTTTGACTAAGTAGTCAACTATGTATTTCCACTCAAGAGCTTGTAAATGTGCTCGTTTTTACCGTATTCTCATTAACCTTGTATTAAGCAGTTTTTCCCTCATAGGAATGCGCACACTTTATAGGCCGGGACTGATGAAAATGCTCGTCTTATCCAGAATCTCGTCCTAACCGAACTCGCAATAACAAGAGTCGACTGTTTTCGTATCTCATTTTGAAAGATAATTATTATATCATGTTCATTTTCAATACCGTTTAAAGTGTTTAAAAAGCACAGCCAATACAAAAATACTTACAAGGCTGTGGTTTTCTATGCCTGTTCTTTTCTCCATATCCACCTTTTCGTCGTAGTTATCAAGGCGCAGCGCGTTGGCCGGGCCGTACCCGGTGAAATTCTTACTGTATGTGGTCACCCACTGAGAACGCTCCACGTTGCGAAGCGCGTTGGCAGTCCGAGGGTGGAGGGAGAAATCGAGGCTCCTTGGGGCGTGGGTCGGGAGAACGGCCTTAGGGGGGATCGGGTAAAAGGTCTGCTGGCCACTGTTCGGTGTCTTCCGGTTCTGTGGATCAGGACAAAATACAGATTTAGAACTTGGATTGGCTTGGTTTAATCATTTCAAAATTACAAAATACATAGATTTAAAAAAATATCTCACTTTTTACTACATTTTTCTATGCCAAATGTGTGAATTAATGTGTGTTTATCTCTATTAGAGAACACTGTTTTAGTTGGGATCCACAAACCTTTTCTAAGGTCATAATGACTTTATTGTAACCTGTGCTATAATTAAAAGAAAATCCACATTGTAAATCCACAAATCCACAATTCACAATGTAAATGGTAGGAGGCCTACTGTAGAAAGTCTCAGGATTAACCAATCTGATACTAAAAACCTTAGACTAGAAGATTGAGCCGTAGTTGGATACAAGTTAGATACGAGGAACGTACAAGGAAGTTATTAACATTTTCACCAACTTCAAATCGAATACATCCGATTGCCCATATCTATTTTCCATGACATTACTCAATGCACATTGACATGTACTATGGGGTGGGATATGACAACCGTCACGCGGTCCACCCTGTTTCCACTATGTCATCGAACCGATGTATAGGACATCAAGTTAAGCATTAACAAGTTAATGGAGTAACAAGTTAAGCTGCTCATCATACGAAAGAAGAAGAAGACATGTACTATATGCCACGTCCCTTCATGACAATTTTACTTGTATAAAAGGTATCTTCTTGTATTTTTCTCACGGCTCTCATTTTTTAAACGAGCATGGATGGAAAATGTATTGATGTCAGAGAAGGAATCTAGCGATTATAGCATCAGTCCGAGCAGTTGAGGGGTGTTTTACCTGAAAGAAAACATCACCAGGCCAAGATAAAGGTCTCTTCTGTGAATCTAGGGGGAGCTTTTGGGTTTCCCATCTGTCTCCAGCTCCTAAATATAAAAATGAGGTACAACTTAAATTAGGTAACATACAATGCAAGTTGGTTGAAGAGGTATTAAAACTGCGAGGACTTAGAGAGACAAGGACCTTATCAGAAGCACCTTTAAACTTAAAGGCAGAGGTCGGAGAAGTAGGCTGGTTATTCCATGAAGTTAAGACACAAAGTGGGACATTTTTTGTATAATTATCTCTTGTTACATGCCATCTATCAACTAAATTTTAGGAATATTTATTCCTGATGTTTGGCTTGGATGTTGAACAGATTTGGGCTTGTTTTGTACCATTTAAACATTGGTTTCCTGATAAATTGGGTATATAATTAAACATTTAGGTCTCAGATGTAACAAGAACACCGCATCGCTTTTAGATATTTTTGTCATGTTGCACAATGTATTGTACAAACCTTCTTGGCTTACTATTAACTGGCCCCAATTATCAATTAATTATGAAACGAAAATCCACACATGTAAAATGATATTGTAAATATTTCTTGCGCTTAGTAAATTTCTCAGTGCCGTGGTAATGGGTCCCCAGGCCGCCCTAAACTATTTTCTGTATACGGTCTCACCTTTGGATTTGTGATGGACGGTGACATTGTAGGGGCTAGCGGGCATCTGAGGGTGCAGGGTCCCTCTCGCCTCCTGGGCCGCCTCTCCCGTCTTGTAGTCGTCCGGTGAGTTGGCGAAACTCGGGAACAGAGCAAAGCGGGACATGTGGGAGCTGTACGGGTGCTCGGCCGGAAAACTCTTGTCGATCTGAAGTTTTCTAGTGAATTAAGGGGGGGGGGGATTTCAAGTTTGGTGTACAATAAAATAAACTGTTTGCGGTAGAACCATGTGGTGAATCTCTTTTTAGGGGTTGTGTGGTTCTGAAAAGAACTTGAAGGAACTCAACGTTTGGGACAGTATATGCTCTGCCCGTCGCCAGGAACATACTGTTTAAAACGTTAGGTTCCCCGCGGTTCTTTTGAGAACCACACACATTCACGAGCTAGATTTACCACACGGTAAACTTATTGTATTGCTTTTCACTGTGCAAACCTTCAAATCCCAAATTTGTAATTTTGTTGAAAATGACAAATTTGGTACATAAAAATACTTCAACCCTTAATACCTTTATTAAATTTTGAAATACTTTTCACCAATCACTCTACTGATGTATTTAAATGGTTGGTCTACCCACAAAATTGTATATAAAAAATCAATTTAATTCGTAACCTTTAAAAATTACTAAATCTTGTCTGTTCAGCTTATTAGATATTTTGTCTTATTACATTGTTTTTACATTAATTTGTCTTTATTTAAAACAAAACTATTTACATGTTTTCCGATTTTAGTATTTTGTTTAAACTTACGTCATGTCTATCTCTCCTGGTTTTGGCACCCTTAAAAAAACAAAGAGCAAACAAAAATATGCATAAAAATAACAAAAGATGTGGCATTAAATATATTAAACGTATGGTATTTAATGTAAATTGATGAATTATTGATTAACACACAAATATCCTTCACTACGGTAATACCAATAATCTAGAATTATTTAAATAAACTATATAATTCATTTCTCTTTCAATAAATAATGCTCACAGTTGGTCGTTGGATCTAATGTTGCTTCTTTTTAAAAGTGTGAGGTCGTAGTACTGTTCTACGGGCAGTCCTCTGTAAAGCAAACAACAACAATCCAGGTTTAAAGGTAGGATACATATATTTGCAGATATCGAAAATATTTACTACCGAATTATTGAGAAGTATCTTAGGCCAAATTAAAAAAAAAACATGTTTAGCGTCACCGCCCGCTTCCTTTTTGGGGGCCGCCTCCTTTCTTTTTCTTTTTTTTCTTTTTGAAAAAAAAAAAAAAAAAAATTAAAAAAATGTTTTTAAAGATAAAATTTTTTTTTAAAGATAAATTTTAAGATCGTATTTTAGACTTTAGCATCACTGTGTACATGCTCTTTTTCTAATAGGAAGGCTAGGGTGTGACGTGTAGTCGTGTACGGTGCATACTTGATCGACCCACATGAATTTTAATTTCTAATCGTGGGTGAACCACGTTTTAATTTTAAATTGGAAGATAGGATGTGACATGTTTACTGCATGACTCGAATTAAGATGTGTCGGGCGGCCATTTTGAAGAGAAAAAAAAAAAAAAAAGGGCCTCCTCCTTCCTTTTTAAAAAAAGGCATGAAGCTAAACATGTTTTTTGTTTGTTTTTGCCTTACTTATCTGAGAGTGAATAAGGATTCTAGGCATCCAGCTAAACTATTGCGCTAGATATCCTGTGATTGTTCCTAAAACAAGAACAACATAAGAATAACTGCCCGACGCCGGTTAAAACAAAATGCCATTTTTCTTGCTTTTCTAAGCATCCATGATTGTAAAACTTCAGACAGGTTAGTTAAATTCTATAAAATACAACCTCTAAATCCACCCATTCATGATAATTCAATCAATTACCAATGGTGTATCCTACCTTTAAACAAATCTTTGTACAGGGTCGCACCTGCCAAGTGTATTTACATTGCCGAATCTTTTTGTGAAATCGCACCCATTTATTTGGTCAATGATAAACAGAACAAAAATGATTCAACACAGTAGGGAGATAATCTACCAGTATTTGCACTGAGCGTGAACTATTGATATCTTCTTTTTTTTATTCAGTTTGACGCGCCTATAGTATTGAAAGGCATAGGATTGCGCGGAACAAAAAGCCTCAATAACCACACGCGGCCTGCCATTAAAGGTAGATACACCATTTGCAGACATCAAACATTTTTTACTACCGAATTATTAAGAAAAATCTTACTTATTTAAAAGTAAATATTGATTCCAGGCATCCATCAAAATGATTGCGCTAGATATCATGTAATTGTTCTGAAAAATTGAATTGTATTTTAAAAAATCGCGATCGCCGTCTGGCGATCGCCAAAAAAACAAGAACAAACGAACGCCGTTTTTCTTGCTTTTTTTCTCGGCATCCATGATTGTAAAACTTCAAACACGATATTTACTATAAAATACAACCCCCCAAATCCACCCATTCCTGATAATTCAATCAATTACCAATGGTGTGTCCTACCTATAATCTCGATCTACTACGGGAATACAAATTAAGTTCACTCCCGAAAGTTTACAAGCAGCTAAGCCGAGAGAAGGATTATGGTCACGTCCACAGTCGACAAAATCAACCGTAAAATTAGCGTGCAATTCATAAGAGCATGGAGGAATATTCCTCCATGATAAGAGCTAATCAGCTGTAAAAAATGAAGACACTTTATATAAATGTTGTGTTAGGAAAAGAAAAACATAGGATACTTTATATTTCAATCTACATGTCAACTAATCCCCTGTGTTAGTCTAACCATGGTGAAACGTCACTGACATTATACTAGCTTGTCGTTTCAGCGGATAACGAATTCTGTTCAACAGGTGTGTACTACCCGGCAACGTTTATCGCGTCCCGTGGCCGACTATTTCCCGCCTGAACGCCTAAACTGTAACATTATTATGCTGATCTTACGTGTAGTAAATTGGATGAAGCTTGTTGAAAACTCTCTGTTCCTTCATGTGAGGGTAGCTCCTCGGTAACGCCGGTAGCAGGGACGTCATTTTGGACCCCAAATGTCCAAAATGTCCCCCTAAATCGCAACTTTGACGGCCCAAATCTAGTACACGTACTCGGTCAGGTGTACATAGTATGCGTGTTCTGTATACCCCGTTTCTAAGCCAAGCGTACCAGGCCGGTTGCCATGGATGATGTAAATAAGCCGGCAGCCATTGACAGGTTGCTGGCCGTCCAATCAATCAATTGAATCAATCACCTGCTGATGTATATTCATTGGGTAGAGGGGGGTAGAGGGGGGTAGAGGGGGGTACGGGGGGGGGGGGGGGTAAAGAGGGTCAATAGATCAGGGAGCATGACTGGAACCACTCAGCCGTGAGGAGGTATAAATCCACGCTCCGTGTTTTCGATTATGCTCCGTGTTTTCGATTATGCTCCGTGTTTTCGATTATGCTCCGTGTTTTCGATTATGCTCCTGATCAAGCATTTTGGTGATCGCGCACTCCCTTGTTGTGATCATTTTGACAGACTGATGGCTAATAGATCCGAAACACGACAACAACGAAAAACTACTGACACATCTAGTCTGGGCCATATTCCAGAAAAAATACCCCAAAAAGGCATTTATTTTGTAGAAGTTGGTATCCTAGCTATATGAACTATTTTAGGGGTGCTGAATCCGAAAATGAAAGGTTGCAAGCCGAATTCTGAGTTGAAATGTGTTATTTCTGCAAAATGATTGTATTAGCTATTTTATGTATAATTATTCATTTCGTTTGTTTTTTAGCATCTAAAATTATATCCTTTTGGGGGGAAATGTAGGGCCTATACAGTAAAACAAATAGTTTTTTTGTCCATTTAATCAATAATTTGGTAATGGTACATCAGGATTGGGAAACGGTCATTTTTTACGTCTATGTGAATTCACTTGGTATTCTTTTAATTAAAATTCTGAGATCGACCGGAGTTAAGTTACTTGGTACGACAAAATAAAACACAGACACTTTTGTTTTGTTTACGATATAGGCCTATTTATGATTTAAACTCATATCCTAATCTTTGATGACGTTGCATAGGTGTTTTCCTCATTACAAACAGAAGTTTAATCTTCCCAGAGGTCTCAACAAAGTTGAACAATGGTTAGATTCTGTTTTGAACTCACGATCTCGCTTGCTAAAATCCGAACATCATCTTAAAACGTTCTTCGCAGAGCCTTTTACTTTCAGTCATAATCTCTCTACTGTTTGGTTTCCGTCACAGTTCCATACTTTCTCTTCTAAATTCAGACGTAGTATTCACATAATCTGATTATTTTAGCAGTGGAATATTACACAGCATGCTGTTGTGCCAAACGTCCCAAAGCATTCTCCTAAAAATGTAGGCCAATCAACATTAGCTTTTTTACCTAATTAAAGAATCGGACAAATACAATGTACTTTATAAAGCCCAGCCCATATTCGGCGCGAAAGCGAGCGCAAACGCGAATTTGTGCCGTCACGGGGAGTTTTAATTCGCAAATGTTGAACACTGATTTCCCCAGCGGCGAATTTTCCTATAGCGAATGGGATTTGTTTATGTCTAATTCGTATTGCATTCGCTTTCGCGTGAAGTACACCCTAAAAACAGATTGGTTGAAATAACGATTGGTGGAAATGTGTCCAATCAATAATATTTTTCAATTTTAACACAAATATTGGTCAAAATAACACATTTTTGGTTAAAATTTACCAATATATTGGTTGGACACATTCAATTGGTTATTTTCAACCAATCTGTTTAAGGGTGTATAAACCGGTCTTTAAGATTTAAAATGGAAACATTTTTTCCCCTGAAAACTTACCCATCTCTTGCACAGCCAGCCGATCCATTGTTACTTGTGACGCGATCTCCCAGCGCATTTCAACAAATCGAACACCTGAATCCGCCACAATACTGCAACTCAAAAACCAACTTACCTTGGGTAGGGATCGACGCCTGTACCGAAGTGCCGATGTCCTCTCTCCACAGCGGGCGGGGGTTCGCTCTTCGGCCGGTGATCGTCGGGCAGGTTGACCGGTCCTTCGCCGCCGTACTCCCGCGCGGTGCCCCACGGTATCCTGGGCGTTTTCTCCAAAGCATCGCGGTAATGCTTGTATCTGCGGATTATTAAGGCATCCAACAAAATTAAGTTTGTTAATTCTAAAAGGAGTGGATTGGTTTTGAAAGATTTGTGGATGATAGGGAAATGGTTAAAACTTTCCGGATGTTCTAATTAAGAAAACAACGGTGGGAGACACAATAATTGGCTGGACGGCTGATCGGCTAAGTTTTTCAAAGTTGCTATACAAACAAATGTGCGCGTTTAACTTCTAAACTTGGCTGGCTTTTACATTTACTTTACAATGTTTACTTTTTTTCCCGCGCTCATAGTAAGTGTCCAAACTTCGAACGCGATACGCATGATTTGGTTTTGTACAACAAGAAGGTGACCCTATAATAGCTTCTGCATGAGCAAAGATCAAAAATAAAATCTGAAACGATTCAAGCCTTTAAAGGTAGGATACACCATTTGCATATATCGAAAATATTTACTACCGAATTATTAAGAAATATTTTACACATTTGAAAGTAAATAATGATTCTAGGCATCCAGCAAAATAATTGCGCTAGATACTTTGTAATTATTCCGAAAAATTGAATTTTATAAAGAAAATTGTTGCGATCGCCGGACGGCGATCGCGAAAAAACAAAGTTAACATAAGAATAACTGCTCGACGCTGAGTGAAATCAAACGCTGTTTTTCGTGCTTTTCTCGGCATCCATGATTGTAAAAGTTCGGACAGGTCAGTTAAACGATATTTACTATAAAATACAACCCTCCAAATCTACTCATTAATTATAATTCAAGCAATTACCAATGGTGTATCCTACCTTTAACCTAACTAGATACAATTTGCCAAGTTTTGAGGGAAGACCGAACACCTTATTCACGGGTCGGCCATCTTAAATTAAAAGGGAAGTAAAATCTGTATTTTTGGAAGTTGCGAATACAAATGAAAGTAATGAAATACAGTTAATTACAAAATAGAGCCAGTCTGCTCTGATAATTAATTAAAAAAATTGCTATTAATGATACTCTAACGTTTTGAAGATATCGAAACATTTTACTACCGATTTATTAGGAAATATCTTACTTATTTGAAAGTAAATAATGATTGTAGGCATCCAGCAAAATGATTGCGCTAGATATTCTATAATTGTTCTGAAAAAAATAATTGTATTTACAAAAACACACATAAGAACCACTGCCGGACGTTTTTCTTGCTTCCCTCGACATCCATGATTGTAAAACTTTGAACAGGGCAGTTAAACGAAAATACAACGCCCCAAATCTACCCATTCATGATTAAATTTCAAGCAATTACCAATGGCGTATCCTACCTTATAGCCACATTAAAAATCCATCTGGTATATCGAACGTTGAAGGCTACGGTATTTTTAATTTCCGAACGTCAAACGGCCGGTGTTTTATGTGAAAGAGTGACGTCCTCCTAAAAAGTGTGCACCTGATAAACCGGCGGCTGAAATTCGCTATACCAAACGATCGATATACCGAAGACAATCTGTGGATATCGTGATGTTCGTTGTAGCGGCGTCCCATCCATCCACTGTACAACCAACAAATCCAGCCACTCAGAACTCGAAGAAATTAGCCACTACTAGTACTAGTACATGTACTACCAAGCACTCTTGTGTAATTTATGAGGCAATGGTATAATACGAGCTTAACTCGCTTCGTCATTTTTAGAGACACAACTGATATATACTGTTGTCAGAACCAAAGTCCGATTTTTGCCAGGCGGTCTCGTAAAATAACCTAAACTCCGTTTTTTGTTTTGACAAATTGTGTTGATTTATTTGTAGCTGTTAATGTTATCGTCTGATAATTTATCTCACACTGAGGTGGGCTATGTGTCACGGGGCCCGTCATTAATTTTACAATAATCGCATGGATGACATTTTTTAAGAGAACGGGGTAGACATTTAACAACTCCATTAATAATCAAGCGGTACCAATCGTGTTTACCCCCCTATGGTTTCACCTTTTAAAACCTTTCAAAATCTGCTTACGGGGCAAAATGGATATAAAAAAGTATGAACCTTTCAAAACGCTCCAGAATGTGTTGCTGCACTACCACACCTTTCAGTACCTTTTGAAAGGAATTGAAAGGTAGAAAAACTGGGCTATGGTATACCCTATGATAAAGGTATGGGAAGTCTATCAGAAAACGGCCAGACCATCCAAAACCTTGCGAAAGGAAATGAAAGGTGGAGCTATTGCTCAACCAAATATCAGTACAGTTGCTATGCATACATGGTTTGACCTTTCAAAACCTTTTGAAATGTTTTGAAAGGTAGAATTACTCCCCAGCACATTATATAGAATATCTCTCACAGAAAACAGCTAAACATTTCAAAACATTTCAACTTTTATTTGGTATGGTATGCCCCTATGATGAAGGTATGGGAATTCTATCAGAAAACGGCCAGACTTTCCAAAACCTCACACCAGTTTGGTCAGAGAGTTGTTTTACCTTTCAAAATCTTTCATAGGTTTATTTTGTCAGACAGCTTTCTCACCTTTCAAAACCCTTTAGTCCAGGAAACTTGAAAGGTTTTGAAAGGTCTGACAGCTCTATGGTAACTGCACGGTATATAAGAGGGCTAAATTAGGATAGGCAGTCTCAACCGATTGTTTTTACAAAACGACAATCTCTGTAGCAATGGCTGAATACATAATTCAACCTTCCGTAAGAAAGTGTGCAGGGGAATCACGAAGATAGGATCCGGGTTATATTTTGACCTCATACTTTTTAGGGTCAAAATGACACTCTTCTGAGTTCAAAATGCAAATGACACTGTCATATCCTGCTGTATGCCAATCCCTGTTAAAGGGAGTGTAAATCATTTGCTTTTGCTGTAATCTTTGAAAATTGATGGTTTTGAGGGCAATGTGTCGTAGCAAAAATTGTTTCACTGACTAGTTTCACGTTTTTGGTTCGTAGATGCTGGAAAAAAATCAGAAATTATCATTTTGGGGGTTATATTTTATAGTAAATATATTTTAACTGACCTGGTCCAAGTTTTACAATCATGGATGCCGAGAAAAAAAAGCAAGAAAAACGGCGTTCGTTTTCAACAGGCGTCGGAAAGTTGTTTTTGTTGTGGTTTTTTTAAAATTAACATTAGGGGAGAGCCGGGCTAGTCCGCCCTAAGGGCGAGTCCGCCCACCACGTGATTTTCGACCACTACAGCCGTGGAGGAAGTTGTGATGATGTAATTAGATTACGCAGGACATGATAAAACTCCTATAATAGCTGCACGAGCAGGCTCAACAAGCTCATAAAGTTGTCATCAAAACACTGTTTACATATCATGTGAGTAAACATTTCTTGCATCAATAATATTGTATAAACACCAAGACATAAACAAGTATTGTTTTTATAGTGGTTGTCATTTAGAAAATAATAGACTTGCAAAAATAACTATGCATGTAGTTATGAACTCGGTTTACTGTGTTAATGACTCATACGACGTGGTAAAACACAAGATGAGCTCTTGGGGCACGTTCGACCCGGTATAGAGTGGGGCGGGTTCGCCCTGTGGCGGACTCGCCCCACGGTAATGGGCGGACTTGCCCCATCAAATTTATATGCCTATTATTTATTTAAGAAAGCTAAATATATATATTTGAAGGTGAAATGAACATATTATATAGAGATATATCCTTATATATAATAATGTCACGTTGCAAAACTAGCACTAATACACATGCTAAGATGTTATGAAACCAGAACACTTTAATAAATCAAGTTTTTAAAATGTCATGAGCTACAGGTGGATAACATCATGGGTTATCGGATCGCCGGACGGAGATCGCGAAAACAAACAACAAGAACAACTCAAGAACCACTGCCTGACGCCGGTTGAAAACGAACGCTGTTTGTTATTGCTTTTCTCAGCATCCATAATTGTGAAATTTCAGACTGGTCAGTTAAACGACATTTACTATAAAATACACCCCCCAAATCCATTCATTCCTGATAATTCAAGCAATTACCAATGGTGTATCCTACCTTTACATCCACCCATTCCTGATAATTCAAGCAATTACCAATGGTGTATCATACCTTTACATCCACCCATTCCTGATAATTCAAGCAATTACCAATGGTGTATTATCATACCTTTACATCCACCCATTCCTGATAATTCAAGCAATTACCAATGGTGTATTATCATACCTTTACATCCACCCATTCCTGATAATTCAAGCAATTACCAATGGTGTATTATCATACCTTTACATCCACCCATTCCTGATAATTCAAGCAATTACCAATGGTGCATCCTACCTTTACATCCACCCATTCCTGATAATTCAAGCAATTACCAATGGTGTATCATACCTTTACATCCACCCATTTCCTGATAATTCAAGCAATTACCAATGGTGTATCATACCTTTACATCCACCCATTCCTGATAATTCAAGCAATTACCAATGGTGTATCCTTCCATTATTAAGTCACAGTACATGTAATTGTAATCGGTAACCAGGGTGCTATGCAAGTCTACGGGGCGAAATATAGTATGAGATAGTGTTAAAGTTTACTTTGGTCGAAACCACGCCGTCAGTTTATTTGCGTTTCGAACAATAATTACAACGTACATGGTGACTGGTGATTACATGTCAGTCATGTTTGCAATACCACCTTCTGCAGTTCTCGGCGATGCTATTTCACATACATGTAGAGGGTTTACGCTTTTTTTCCCAATTATTTGGACCAAGCAGATTCTGCATGGTTTTTTTTCTCAAAAAAACCCCTTATTTATTACTTGAAATTAATAGCTATCTATGGTGGCCCTAGAGGGACTAGGACTACGTAAATCGTGAATATTGACTTTAATATTCGCGACAAATTTCACGACTTGCGTTGTATCTGCTACATGTTGTATCTACTACATGCTGTATACTCCTCCAACATGTTGAACCAGTAATTGTTCATTATGTAAGGAATTCTCTACACACAACCAAGGACATAATAGGTTCATTAATGCGCCTAATCCAAATAGGTTTGTTTTCATTGTTTCTTTATTTTTAAAACGCTGCATATGTGCCAACAATACCCTATTGATAAACAATGGGCACTTAGGGAGACAATCCCATAGAGATGTACACAAACTTAAAACAGTCCTAACTTGTTTACCCTAACCCTTTTCTCTAAGATCTTCGAGATTTATGCTATTTAGACCAAAATCTGTCGTTCTAAGACAAAACTAACTCCCAAATATTGTTTTTTAGGGTAGCTAGACACTTAGGGAGACACTGAAATGTCTCCCTAAGTGCCACTGTCTCCTTATTACCTAAAAACTTACGCTAATTTGTCTCCCCAAGTGCCTATTTGTATAAATTAATCTAATCAGTAACCTGTTTGCAGTATAGTTATATTATTATATATATTTTCTCTATTTCCTTTTCAATATCAACCCAATGTTATGTAAAACAGATGAATCGATCAGACTTACAAAGGCTGTACGAAAACGAATAGACGATTTCAGATTAATATTTCGTGCTCGCAGACAACCCGATAAAGTTGTTAACCCTTTGGTACACTCCACTTAACACAACACGGCCGCGTCTTGCCGACCTTACTGACGGAGTTGGCGGTAATAATGGCCGACAGATAAGACCAAATAAAAAAGGAGTTTCTCGTTGAGGTTGAGGGCACTTAATTATTGTTTCCGACAAGGTTTGACGCATTTGTATTGACTTTATCACAAAATAGCGTGGCATCATACGATAATATTACACTCCACCCGCTAACGCTACGCCCTGAAAGACTGCAAAAAAAGAACAATTGCGATCGAAAAAAGTGTCGATGTAAAATTAAGTTGAATTTTTTGTTTTCAATCTTGAAACAATTGAAATAAAACATGCTACATTTTTTAATTTTTTTATTTGGCCTAATTCGTTTTGTGCAGTTTTTGTTTTCAAAATCTTCCCAATGTCAGTACCCAATGTAAGTCTTTTCGGGCTTACGATGCTAATAATACGACTGGACTTACGAGTTCAGATTACTTGCACTAATAATAGGGACCATCATATTTCATACGCGTATACGGGATAAGACCTCCATGGTAAATGCGGCCCAAAAATTCGCCTATAAAATGATGCGTTGTGGTTTCATCTGGTACACTATCGACAATTTACATCTCATATCAAAATGTATAATATAAGACTGATGAAATTTTAAAACAACAAATGTGGTTTTATAGGCTACTTTCCCGAGCCGTATACGTATCCCGTACGCGTATCGACTCTAATGGTCACTAATATCTCGTGCTTTGCAGACAAACAACCCGATCGTCAGTCAACTCGACTTGACGCAACTCGACCGACTTCAGTTTGCCAAACTCGTGAAGCCATCACCGTCGTCTGCTACAGAAACATGTACAAAACCCCAGTCTCTCTAGACTGGGTGGGTTTTGTTATACTTGCGCGTACTGATTAACATTTTGA
This sequence comes from Crossaster papposus, assembly GCA_037893245.1. NCBI lineage: Eukaryota > Metazoa > Echinodermata > Asteroidea > Velatida > Solasteridae > Crossaster > Crossaster papposus. The sequence continues at coordinate 489,874 of JBAIAA010000483.1, forward strand.
ACCTATAATGAAGTATTTCCACTCACCTGTTGACCGACACAGTGGGCCTCTGCGGCACAAGAAACGGCGTGAAGAGCTCACTGGATTGGAACTTCCTCGAGAGAGTATCATTTCCCTGTGTCTCATTGTAGTAGTGATGTCGACCCAGTGGCCCCGTCGGTATCGCACTCAAACTCGAGCTCGCTGCTGCCATTTTTTACTCCAGTTTGATAAACTATTTGGGCAAATCCTTAATCCCCAGAGCACATTTCGATCCGATATGAAAGTCAATCCGGCTACAACTAAGGTCTATCCATAGGGTTAATATAAAATGTCTTGAATGTATCCATGAAACATGGAGTTGATGCCGATGAGTGATATTCTACACCACTACTTATGTTCATGTATTTAAGGTACACCTGGGTTTCCCTGGCCGGGTTACTGCAATGCTAAACAACGTAGCCCTGGTAACCTGCCCTCTGGCCCATTTCGGAGACGGGCGCTTTTGTCATGTTAATGCAACAATGAACACGAGCGGGAAGCGTAATTTTTTTTCCTATGAGGGTTAGGGGTAATTATCATAAATGGGCGTATCTTTTCCCTTAAATTAAACTCACTCCAACAACAAACTTGGAGACCAAAATAGTCAATGAAAAATAGGCAGAGAGCGAATTCGAACCCCATCAGTCGAACGATCTATAACCTAACCCATTATCCACTATAGCTACTGGGAGAGGTCGACAGAAGCCGTTTTTCAAAATGCTTTAATGTACCTCTGGGCTATGTGTAACTAGTTGATTGAGCAATAACAATGTATTAGCGTCATTGTTAAAACTACTGAATAATCATGACGTGGGGGTCTAGAGCCGCCCATTTATGATAATTACCCCTAACCCTCCTAGGAAAACAAATTACGCGAGCGGGAACATGCACAGCTCTGTCTGGTGAAGAGCCCTCTTTTGTCCGTGTATCTGTCACCTTGGGTTTAGTATGTTCGCTTTTCCTTTCTCTATGCTTGTGCCTAGCGCCCACCAGGCTAGGGGTAGGGGCTAGACCTTCGCACGTGACGTCAACTTCTAACTTTCGCACATCCAGTATACGTATTTTCCAGAATTTACCTTTTGTGCATTTTCTTTTAGAGGGGGGGGGGGGGGGGGGGGGGGGTAGACAAACGTTTGGGGGGAATGGATAGAAGATAACAATTTCCTATCATCGCGTGTCAGCCGTTATCTGTGTATAATACTTTTTCCCCGTGGATGACCCGTCATATATTTATTTCCAGCTAAAGCTCAATGGCAAATTTCCCCATGTCATGAGCATTATAGACTGTGAAAATAATGTTAGCTGATGATTGTGGTTGATAGGTGTCAACTAACCTGTTTATCTAGATTTATCAACTGATCTCTATATCAGAGCATGATCGGATCGAGTCACACTGCGTAAGGTTATGCCAAGGTAAGCTAGCCGCGCCGTTTCATCCAACTTCGAGCCCAGGGCCGGCGCCAGTTCCATTTAATAGTAAATTTAATTTTGCATTACATATTGTAACGAAGATTCGCCTGGGGTCGACACAACACACAAGAAGGACTCTTGACGCAAGTATTCTGTATTTCCGGTGATTCTCTCTGGTTTATTGTGACCTCTTGCCGACCAAAACATGGACTTCAGGCTCCCGCAATCACGCGGCACCCGAACTGGACTGAACCGGTTCGGCGCTTGCGCAATCCAAAGGCGGGTTTCCGGGGCGCACCAGCAGGAGCCACCAGGGCGATCCCACCACCGTGGAATCGCTCCAGCGCCCTCTACCGCCCAACCGGCACGGGCGTTACACAGCCCCCCACGAAGACCTTGTTTGCCCCCAAACAAGACCATGGGCGCTGCTGCCGCACCCCGGCCAACCGCCCTGGAAAACGCATAACGCCAACAATTACACAACAATTTACATTACAAAAAATGAAAAGTTCAAAAGTTCCCGCCTAGTAGGTGAGAGGCGGCCTGAAGCTGCTCCCAGAATTCCGGTGGAATGTCTCTCCACGACTGGGCCGTCTCCCCGAGGCGCGTGCGTGGTCCGACTCCGTCGCGCATGCACAGTCCGACTCCGTCGCGCATGCGTGGTCTAACTCCGAGGCGCATGCGTGGTCCGACTCCAAGGCGCATGCGTGGTCCGACTCCGTCGCGCACGCGTGGTCCGCCAGACGACCCCAAGCTCTGGCACCCCCAGCTCCGGCACACCCCCAGCTGTCAAGACTTGACTGGCTCCTGTGACTGGCTCCTGTGACTGGCTCTTGTGACTGGCTCTTGTGACTGGCTCTTGTGACTGATTCCTGTGACTGGCTCTTGTGACTGATGACTGGCTTAGAGAGCGTGGGCGTCCCGGCGAGGCCCCGCCCTCGCTGCGCCGACGGGCACGGCTCGGGCTCGCTCCGAGTGTTGCGAGCCGTCTGCCGCGCCGCCGTCTACAGCATGGGCCGGGCCCCCCGACTCGGTTTCATTCCTGCAGAAGATCCAGAGAATGTCTCGACGAGGCCCCGCCCCCCACTGCATCCACGGGCACAGCTTGGGATTGTTCCGCGTGGAACCATCCGTCTGCTGCGCCGCCGTCTACAGCATGGGGCGGCCCCCCGACAGACCTGGTAGCGGACCCGGACAAATATGGAGAAGGGCGCCCTCTCTCCAAATCGGAGTGGACGCACTGAAGCCCCCAGCCATTGGCGCATGTCCCGAAATTCCCGCTATCCTTCTCCAACTCCTCCCCCAGGAAACATCCAGACTCCCAAGTTCCCATAACCTCCCTAGAGTTCCATGCCCTGGCCTGCCCTCTCGCCGTGGGGCGAGTTGGCTGCCGTGCTATCGTGGTTTTCTGAAAACATGAACACTTCACCTGGTCTTTTCCCGTCCTTCCGTATGCCGACCGCTGCCACCAATGTAACGAAGATTCGCCTGGGGTCGACACAACACACAAGAAGGACTCTTGACGCAAGTATTCTGTATTTCCGGTGATTCTCTCTGGTTTATTGTGACCTCTTGCCGACCAAAACATGGACTTCAGGCTCCCGCAATCACGCGGCACCCGAACTGGACTGAACCGGTTCGGCGCTTGCGCAATCCAAAGGCGGGTTTCCGGGGCGCACCAGCAGGAGCCACCAGGGCGATCCCACCACCGTGGAATCGCTCCAGCGCCCTCTACCGCCCAACCGGCACGGGCGTTACAATATTCGTCACAATAACATGTCAAAAGTTGGAAGTCTGTGGATGGCATTTATGGGTCAGCAAACAAACTGGGAAAATCCAGTTTGCAAGTAATTTCCGTGTAAATCGATGTGGCACATTGCGCGTTTAATGTGGGCTTTTCTCTGAGCGTAAACCGTAGTGTAAACCACAGCTCTGTAAATTATGGAAGGCGCCCTCCATATTTATAGCGAAATTGCGAAATGTTCAGTTTCATGATCTGAAACTTGCCGGTTATTTTCGAGAAGGGTTTTATTTCCCCCTCATCCATTATAATAATGCCTTTATAATCTAAGCTCAATCTGACGAGATTCTAATAAGTGGCCTCCTGAGAGAGTGCATCCCTAAATTTTAACTGTTAACATTTGGTTCCTATTGGGGACATGCCAAGCATTAAACAAATATTGATGGCGGTGGGATCGGGGGTGGGGAGGGGGAGGGGGGGGGGGGGGGGGGTGCACTGGGACCTCCATAACTAACGAAATAAATATTCCGCAGGCTGCAAGAGGCCTATCGTTGTTTCAACGCTGGTTGACCATTCGATCCATCTAAAAAAGAGCTGAAAACGTGCCAATGGAGTCAATGACACCAGCTGATGACGCAGGGGGCGCTGTTCATGGCGCAAATGTACCTAAATGTAGGGGAGTCAGGTTCAAGTTGGCGCAGCGGTTCTTTCCTCGCCTTCCACCGCTGTGACCCGGGTTCGAATCCCGCCCGAGCCAATATGTGGATTGGGTTTTCAGTTCCTGCCTGATTCCGTGGGTTTACCCCATACTGTTCTTGTGGGGTTTCCTCCCACCTCCACAACTGTAATTGTTTTACATTGTCTTCACGTTAATTGGAGATCAGTGAATTGCACTGCATGGTCTACCCAGTTAAAATAATAAATAAATAAATAATTATTCAGAAAGTTGGTTATTTATACATAAAACATCTTGTTGAAAGACATTGTTATTGTTAAGAGACAAAAAGTTGTATTTTTTAAATAAAAGGGTGGTATGTTCGTATGTATGTAAGTGGACCTTATAGGCCCTATACAATACAAATTGCCCATTTCCTGCAGTTTAATCAATCTATCAAGATTTGACTTGTACGTGTTAGCCCAAATAATGTTACATTAAGAAAGATAAGTACGCAAAATGCTTGATGGGAGAGTGTATTTCAATCTACTCATAATGCCTATATTTTTTTGATTGTTTTCTAGTTATTTTATATGGAATTACCAAGAAAGATATTCATCTATAGACACCAAAACATTGAGTATGTGATACTTGCAGTATGTGTAATGCCTTTTATGGTGACATGTTCCTCAATAAGCCATTTGCGCGTGACCCCGAGTTAAATTGAATAATATCTGGTACACTGACTTGCTCACACAGCTTGGCACAGTTTAACTTTAAATTCTCCAGACCAAAGACGCTGTTGCTATATCACGTGATTCGGGGCAAGCCTTACGCTAGCAACCCCCAGCTCTGGAATGGTCTGGTGTCTTTTTGCCATTCTCACCCATTGTAAACAATGTATTGGTGCTGAGCGTCTCTTACGTAACTATGCAAAAGCTTGCCCCGAATCACGTGATATAGCAACAGTGTCTTTGGTCTGGAGAATTTGAAGTTAAACTGTGCCAAGCTGTGTGAACAAGTCAGTGTACCAGATATTATTTAAATTTAACTCGGGGTCACGCGCAAATGGCTTATTGAGCTCGTCCAACGCCCATTAAAATTATTGTATGTAACAGACGGCCAGGGTACAAAAAGCTCGTTGCACTTTGTGAATACAGATATGCTTTACCGGAAGACCCCCCCCCCCCCCCCCCCCCTGTATGCTAATTGCATAGGTCGGTACCATTTTCTCTATTCGAAGTCAGTATCGATGTGGAGGGACTGGGAACTAGTCTAGAATAGTGTTACAGTCTCGAAATGTCAATTAGTCTCCAAATGTCAAATGTATGTGAGTTTGATAGCTTTGCTGTTTTGGTTTTTTAAAGTTTTTTTTTCCATCGCATCTTATATGTTCGTACGTATGTCTTATTGTAATCAATACCCCTACAATCCCCCCTTGGGTCATTCAACAAAACACTCAAGTGCAAAAAGGTAAGTAAGATACTCCCATCAGTTTCTCTTCACAAGCCAAAAACAATTTTCCGAAGAAAAAAAGAAATCCACACTTACAGCTTAATTCTGAGATATAATTTCCACTCCTGTTTCCCCTATACTCAATGTTTTCTTTCATAACAAAGATCCCCTCTTATTTAACTCTTAGCGGAAGCCCCGTTAAGAGCGCTTGGGGACCCGGCGAGCGATGTCCCGAAGACTGCGCGAAAAAAAGACACGGCTCTGGTTAAAATGACACCTTTCAGTAGTGTTTTCTTTCCAAACATTGTAATAATTTCGAGCTTTAGTTAACGAAAACCACAGGTATTATTGCTGTGACTTTTTCTTCACCGTAATGGAAGACCCTGCATGCATGATGGCTTTCTTTGCGATAACGTGGGTTTGTTTTTTTTTAAATTCCAGTGCACGTGATAAATTTGCTCCAGTGCCGAATTTACTGTTAAGCAAGGTGCGCATGGCTGACCGGAGTATTTATATAGGTAATCCTGTCATGATTAAAAACTTGTTCAGCAATTTAAACCCCGATGTCACAGGTCACGTGAGGATTAACAGTGTAACCTGTGGGCCATAATTATTGCCGATTTAAGGAGATGCTAAGCACGGTATTTAGATAAGCAGCTATTTGCTGAATCCATAGTAGGTATAATAATTAGTATACCTCCAAATAGGCACTGGGGAGACAATCCCACAGAGATATAGGCCTACACAACGTAAAACTGTCCTGTACCCTAACCCTTGTCTCTAAGATCTTCGCGATTTATGCTATTAGACCCAAATCTGTCGTTCTAGGACAAAAATAACTCCCAAATGTCGTTTTTTAGGGTAGCTGGACACTTAGGGAGACACTGAAATGTCTCCCTAAGTGCCACTGTCTCCTTATTACCTAAAAACTTACGCTAATTTGTCTCCCCAAGTGCCTATTTGGAAGAATTATTGAGTGCCTTATAAAAAAAAAATTCTTGTAATAAAACCAAGGATCCCTCAAACGCGCCCTAGGCACTGTAGCTCATAAGCCTGAAAAAAAAACCTGTAGAGAGAAGACAATGAGAAGAAGTTACAGTTTTAGAGGTGAAAGAAAAACCCCAGAAGAAATCCTGGGGAAAACCCACAGAATCAGGCAGGGACTGAAAACCCAATCCACATAGACCCAGGTCGGATTCAAACACAGCAGTGTGGAAGGCGAGGGAAGGACGACTGTGCCAACCTGCATGACTCACCGTTTAGTAGACGGTGCATGAGGTGATTTTAAGATGCGGTAGAAATGCTCTAAATCTAAAGATAATTGCTTGACAACTAACCCTGATGAAGCTTTATCTCTGTGAATGCTGTTATTCACTGCTGTAAAGCAGCATTCGGGGCGCGTTCCCATTCAGCAGATTGTAGCTATACGCGCGCGTCACACACGGAACCATAACACCCGTGCTTAATAAAGACATGCGTCTCTGAGGCGCATTTTTGGAATTGACTTTTTGTTTCTCCCCAATATGACAGTATATCGGGAAGGAATAATTTAACAATTAACATATGTCATTAATATCTTTACAACAAGTAAGATTTTGAACAATTCTTTGGTTGGATGTTACTTTTTAGATAGGCCTAGCTGCAAAATGGTAGTCTACTATTTACCTTCAAAAGTGTCATTTACCTTCAAAAGTGTCATTGGCCAAATTATTTCTCCATGACAATATTGGATTGGATATGCGTACGTGTGCTGTTTAATAATGTCCATGTGTTTTGCTACGCTGGTGGTGTTATTTATTACGCGTGCAACAGATGGATAAGCGGGGCTATTATTAGGTCTACGCAGAAAATTAATTAACTCGGCTGATGCAAACCCTAATTACATGACATTGTATACAATGCGCTCATATTAATTGCAGTGATAAAAACAAATGAGAAATGGTAGCTGTATTTATCCAATAATACAGGTACCGGCTTATACTACGGATACCGCGTATATTTTATACCATGCCATGTTCAAGGCTTTTTGGGTACATACTATATTCTCAGAGACACCAATGATAAATCTCCCCATTTCAAAACTCTCACATGTGCTCACGACAAACTTCGATTTAAAACTAATTTTCTGTTCATTTTTTGTTTTACTTTTAGATAAATTTGCCTCTAAAAGCAAAACAGTACTGAAGCGATCGCCATTAAAAAATAATAATCGTTGGCTCCACTGCATAAATTATGACTTTCGAATCGAATGTTATCCCAAATTTCACTTAAGAATACAAGTTTATAGAGTGGTGCAGTTGCGCATCTACGGTGGGGGGGGGGGGGGGGGGGGGTGGGGGGTGGGGATGTGGTGGGGGGTTCCCCTTTGAAAACCTGCAGCGCCCCTTCAAAACAAGATTTGGTTTTGAATTTTTTAATTTTTTTGTTAGCAATGGAAAAGTCATTTACTTTTGACGAGTAAATTTGTTTTCGTCTAGACAATAATGGCTTGTCTGTTTGTGTATAATATGCGCAAAGGCAACCACACGCTTTTCAGGTTAGGAAGGCGGTGAATCCCCGCCTGGTGGAGAAACCGCTTCCTGGACTGGGGCGAGGCGGCTTATTTGCCGCCCATTCCCTCCGCAAAACGGGTGAGGTAGCGACTGCTGAAGCCACCCTTTATACAATATAAGAACAAATGTGTAAAATTTGCAACATAGGCCTATGTGATTTTGCCGAATTTGCTTGCTTTAATTTTGCAAATATCTGTAAAGTAAAAAACAAAGTCCCAGTTAAAAAATCATTTCTGTCAACAGAAAAAGTGGACGCCATTATAATTTAACATTTTACGGTTTCTCTGTCATTTGCCCAAAATACATTTTGTCTGTTATTCACGATTACAACATTTTGCTTTTTTTAATAATATTTAATAACAAAAAGATCAGTGATTACATTTTACAAAATAAACAGTTAAATAAAATAACATAAAGTGCTGGCAACTATATTGCCAGCACTTTTATTTCTGTAAATTACACCACATTTTGGGTGTCTTATGTGCCACACTACGCCTCGCATATTCTGAATATAACGATCCCTTGACCTCTGTGAGCAGATGTCCCTCGGCACATCTTAACTCCTCATTTTTCTCAACTAAGATGCAGCGTCACACGGATTTTCTGGCGGGGGGTTCTTATCTGAACCACGGTCGGCAGCCTGCGAGTTTCCACAGTGTTCATGAGGGCGTCTGTAACCTCTCGAGCCCTCTCTAGTCCCGCTGTCCACAGAGCGCGTCAGGCCACTAGTATTTACACCACCGGTACATCAACAGTTTCACGGCGCTGCTAAGTACGATTTCTGCTAACAGAGTCTCCGTCTTTTTCACGAAGACCGTAAGCAGTAAGCATGGCAAAATGCACGCTTACCTAGCGGAAACAAGTGCTTAAATCAGTCAGGTAACAACAAATGTCCTGGCACGCGCCAACGTTAGCACAGAAACGCCTTGTAGGATACACCATTTGCAGATATCGAAAATATTTACTACCGAATTATTGAGAAATATCTTACTCATTTGAAAGTAAATAATGATTCTAGGCATCCAGCAAAATGATTGTGCTAGATATCCTATAATTATTCGAACAATAGAATTTTATAAATTACAATTAGCGACTCGCCGGACGGCGATCGCGAAAAAACCCCAAAATAAATAACAACGCCGGTTGAAAACAAACGCTGTTTTTCGTGTTTCTTTACGGCATCAATGACTGTAAAACTTCAGACATATTGACTATAAAATACAACCCCCCAAATCTACCCATTCATGACAATTCAAGCAATTACCAATGGTGTATCCTACCTTTAAGGTTTACTTAGCAAATGTGTCTACTATAGTTCAAGTAGCGCCGTGAATTTTGCCCCTGGTCCCACCATACGATAGTGCCTCGCACATAATATGTAGGCCTTTTGGGCCGACTGCCTTATGGCCTGGAGTTACTGCCTCTTTAATTAAAGAGCACATTGCATACACGCACACAGCGATGATAGGGGATGGAGCTGCTTGAAAAATACATGTATCGAAGTAAATCATTTAGCTAAGCACAAACCAGGTGTGTACAAAAAAAAGTACCAGCAAATGATCACTGCACATTTTGGTTGGTAACTTTTGGGGGGGTTTAGCCATAGAGCTATATTAAATTACTAGAGCGCTAACTCATTATTCTTACGCGCGGAGATACTTTGAATCAATCCTGCGCGCAGACATTTTTAATTCATGGGCGTATTTGTATTAGACGGATTGAATTTTGAAAGTGTACTCTAAATGCAAGAAAAATATTTATCTGAAGTCTTCACATTACTCTAAATGCAACGCGTGTACACGTAGAACATACGCAAACAACTTGGGTGACGTCAACAATTGCAGTTACATTGTGACGTTCTCCGTCACCATGACGAATTCGCTTCGCATACGCATTCGCATGGAGTATAAACCGGGCATTACTCTTGCTACTCGTACTCCCGAGTGCAGGAAAATGTTGCGTGCGCATTACTTTCGGTGCAAGAGTACCGCTCTGACTTGGAGCATTCCTCCATGCTTTGAGTATACTCTTGCTAACCCGCGGGTGGTACTACTGTCGTTCGTGCGCTCAGGATTATTACGAGTATTACGCTCGATCGCAGCCCTTGGGTGCGTCATGACGGTTACCACCCGGGCCCAATTTCAGAATTCCGCGCTTACGGTCACCATTTTCCGCTAACCGCGCTAGCAGAAAATTTATTTGCTTACCATGTAAGCGCAGAATTCTTAGTTACGGGATGTACGCATGCTCAGAGACCAAAATTCCTCGCTAACGAGTGAAAATACGTTTACCGTAAGCACCAAATTTTCTGCTATAGTAAGCAGGATTTTTTTGCTATAACGGTAAGCAGAGCCAAGAAATTGGGCCTTGATCTGCAGCGGATATGATACACGCACGCATTTGCGCTGCATTGTTTGCGCAGAAGAAAACAACATGAAACGCTAATTTGCTAATCGTGCGCTTCAGTTTTTGGCGTATCGGCTTCGGTAACGCACAGTATAGAATACAAACGCACATATGCAAATAGCCGTACCTGACAAAAGTCAGATGCCCTACACAAAAATGAAGTTTCCATAGGTTTGTGCACAAGTATGGATGCGCCCAGCAGGCATTACTTTGTACATTGAGATGAGCCAGGGCTCTAGTGATTTAATATAGCTCTATTATAGCGTTTTCTGTTTATGTTTAGACTGTAGATCGAGGTAAAACGATTGTCCATGAAGACCGCACCACACACTTGCGTGCTTAATTATACAATGGCCTGAAACCCCACCCTTGAAAAATTGGTTTACCCCGAGGCCCTCAAACCCTACAAATTCAACCATAGTTAATACGCCGCTGGCCTTATGTTACGGTGTAGGATTAGGTAACTCTTGACATCACAGTTTTGTTCGGGAATTCTGGTTAAAAAAAAAAAAAAACAATACAAACATTTTGAATTTGGTACAATATTGAAGGATCTTTTCCTTTAAAGTTATAATGCAAATACCCAAAGGGCGATTATAAGCTTAACATAATGCGGGTAGGCTATAGATAAAATTCAGAAATAGATACATGTAGCGATAAATTATACCATTATGTTGCCAATGACGTCATGCAGATAGGGGGATAAGAGCAGATAGGGGAATTGGCGCCTTCTTAATCAGTGCTGCCACTCGCTATTGTCACATTCATTTCTCAAGTCACCTTTAAATCATGGGTAATTTTCCTATCCATAGTTATATTACACAACGCACAGTGCAAGATACAAGCACATTTAACAATTGCACCAAACAAATAAAAAATAAAAATAAAATGGAGTTTTGTTTGGTGTCCCGAAAATTTCTTTGAATATACAATGTGACTTTTTATCAAATTATTAAGAAAAAATAGGTCTAATGAAAGTTTTGAATTATCATTTCTCATGAAAAGACATACATTTTCCAAATATTATTCAGCAAAATTTAAAGCAGGTGGTTCAAATTGGAGCTGTTAATTATTGTACCAGTATCTGTTAATCCATGTCATACCACAAATCTCACACCCCACCTCCCACACCCCCACACATCTCACACCCCTACCTCTCACACCCCCTCACATCTCATACCCCCAACTCCCATGTACCCTCACATCTCACAACCCCAACCCACTCCAGGTCAAACTTATATCCATACTCATTTCGTATTTCAGTTTCCTTTTCCGTACCATACACTCAAAAACAACTCAGGACATAAAAAGGCACTCCATTACATGCACCAATGCTACAAAACCCGGGTAAATCATCGGGTAATCAGCTGTTTATACTTCAAGTAAGGTTTCGTTTAGGTATAGCTCAAGTCCGTTAATCCAACCATGATTTTCAGGCTCCATGAAGTATACGGACTCATTGGTGGTATTGCGCATGCTTAATTAAGTGATGATTATGATAATTAGGAGAGTGGCCGGTCCCGTGAGAGTGCTTAACCAATAATAGGGAAAGGGTTCTGATTTTTACTGGAGTCTGATGTTCATACGACACAGGCCGTGGCTTTACTGCGCCTGTTTGCAGGTATAGTACAGTACTAATTTCTTCCTTCGCAGCTCTCAGAGTTGTTTGCGTATTGGTATTTATTCTACAGGGTGGGTCGGAAAGAAGAAATCAAATTTCTGTCACCTTAAAGACAAGTATATAGAGCATTAAAAAAAGTTAATGAAGGAACTGGAAACTATACAAAGTTAAGTTTTTAGAATTTAACTTATGTTTGTGTAGTCAATTTTGCTTTTTTGTGGTTCGGGAGATGCATAGATCGAGTTTTCTATCAAATTCACACACAAAATCACACAACAAATTGTCAACGCGGTGATTAAACTGAATCGGACTAGATAAAACACATTCGCGCATTTTAAACATGTCATGTCAGATTTAACTGTTGTTTAATTACTAATCCGTAATCGTATTGTTTTTAAGCAGTGTTTCATGTCAGGTGAATTGATAAGAGTATTTTTTGATATTGCTGCATCGGGATTATTAAATCAGCTTTTTGATACCGGTAATCATTCTTTTGAGAAATTAGTTTTTAACCCACACAACATAGAGACTAGTCGCATTTTCAATTGTAAAAATGATGTATTCAGCCATTTACAATTAACATAATAGTTTACTCGAACGGAACAAAAGTCATTATCTATCATAATATTCCGGGATGGTATAATTGCATTTGTAATTCTAATTCGGCCATTCAATAGCTTTGCAATTCTAATTTAATGGTCGTTCAATTTGTGAGAGGTTTATTATATGCTGTTCTTCAAACGCAGTTACTGTTATACAATATTGAATGGCTCAGAGTGGAATGGGAGGAATATTATCGCAAGGTAAAATCTGGACTGTTCCAATCCACGAGGCGAAGCCGAGTAAATGTAAAAGAGCAGATTTTACAGAGCGATAATATTCTTCTCTGTTTCACAATTTACAATCACTCAATATTTGTTTTTGTATAACTGACCTCAAATCCTTTAAATCAATGTCTGAAATGGGCGCGAACTTGGTTGGCTCATCTATTGACGTCGCCGCCATGATTGTGTGTGGTTGTCAAGCAGCACAAATCGAGTCTAAACCTTCTTCCCATGTTTTGGTCTGCGGCGCTCTGCTGTTCAAAATTAGTGACGGTCGACTGTCCAAAAGCCGTGGGAACAATGTCGGACTTTATAAATAAATGATGAGAAAGAGTAACATTTTCTCGCGTTATATCTAACCGTACTACTCGAACCCAAAATACAGTTATGCATGCGGGTCCCAAGCTGTGGAATTCCCTAGATGTTTCTTTAATGAGAATATGGAGTCTTCCATTATTTAAACAAAAATATAAGGCCAAACTACTTACTGGGTACTTACTTACTGTTTAATTAGTTTTTTGTTTACATGTCTCACAGGGTTACCAAATCACTGTTTGTTTTGTGTAGTGTTTTTGTCTTTATGTGTATAATGACAATTAATGTATTTGTCAATAAATTAATGGAGGTTCCTACTCGACAAGCATTTGTTTTTTGGGGACCCCCATCCACATTTATCTTTTCTTTACCTACGTTGTATTATATTGAGACCAGTTATGTGGAAAATAAAGAATGAATGAATGAACCTGCGAAGGTCAAACTTGTTACAGAGTGAGGCGACACATACCAGCTCCAAATCCATAACTAAACATCGCCAAGTTTCTCATGGAAGCGACCGGAATCCGGAGATTCAGCAAGTCAAGTGCACTGGTCCAGAGCCGAGCTCCGTCGGACGATGGTTCTTACTGATGAATAATAAATCTAATTCACCATGGGCGAATGGGACTTTTTGAGCCCCGGCGTGTATATGGGAGCAATAATAAATGTCACGTGATGTGAGTTCTACCAATCAAAAGACAATGATCTATATGTCAGTTATATAATCTTAATTAATACATGTCATTTTGGGGGAGTCGGGTTGGCGTAATTATTTCGATCAGGTTTTTACTCCCTATAGCTGATTCCGTGGGTTCTCCATAATCTTCTGGTTTCCCCCACTTGTATTCTCTCTACAGGTTCCTCAGGCATTTGAGCTATTTAATTTAGGGATTTAATAATATTTAATAATAATCATTTTTCAATGAAGCTGATTACATTAACAGCAAGAATTAAAGGTAAGATACACCATTTGCAGATATCGGGGAAAAAATACTACCAGATTATTAAGAAATAATTATTTTTTGGAAATTAAATATTGATTGTAGGCAAACGGCAAAATGATTGCGCTAGATATCCTTTAATTGTTAAACAAAAATATTTAATTTAAAAACAAATCATGATCGCCGGACAGCGATCGCAAAAAAACCACAAGAACAACATAACAAAAAACTGCCCGACGCTGGTTACAAACTTTTTTTTCAGCATCCATAATGGTAAAACGTCGGACAGGTCAGTTAAACGATATTTACTATAAATTACAACCCCCCAAATCCACCCATTCATGATAATTCAAGCAATTACCAATGGTGTATTCTATGATTTGATAATAATAAAGCCAATTGCCAACATTATAGGCTTTCCAATAAGACCTTGCACCAAACAAAAAAATTTAAATTCCATATTCATGATTAAAACGTATAGAATTGGCGGTGAATTGTTAAGGGCTTTTATATTAAATTAAATGTTCAAATTGAGTCATTTTGATGCAAGTTGTGCAACATTATGTACATTTTATGCAAGTAATCTCCATTTTTAGTTTTTTGGTTTTAATAACTAGTCGTTTCTAGACGGATTTCATTTTTTTTTCTTTTCTTTTTAGGCTCGCACATTTATATTTTTGTTTTGGGGGGTTCTTCTCTGATAAATAGACTTGTAACGGGTCTTGATGGGCATCGGCAAAAACATTCAGCGGTCCACAGTGTTTGGCAAAATGCAGATAGCCACTTTGCGATTTTCACAATATTCATGAGTCTATAATGCACGCCAAAATGCAAGTGCAAATTCACATCCGGGGCTGCTTTCAACACTCAACTCTCTGAATATTAACGACATTGGTCTAATTGCTGAAAGCCAAGCAAGATCAATTACTGCAGAAAAAAAATTAAACAAATTAACGACAAGATACGTACTCAAAAGTTAATTTATAAGGTAGGACATTATGGTACAGAACAATACTACATGTATCTGAGATCGTTCCGCATGAAGGAACGGTATTGGTTGAAAGAAAACTAACGTTGAAGGTGTTTTCAAATACGGTACATGCGGACAACATGGTTGTTGCATGCATTGGAAACGCCAATTCAGCTTCGAGACAAAAAAAATGTGCACAGTTATTTTTCTTGTTTTCACTGAAATTTCAACAGTTTAGTTGATATGCACCTACATAAGATCTGAGCAATTTTTCGCCTTAATTCAAACGAATAAAATGCGTCAAAAAAGTACATTATTCTATACCCGCCTTTACTGTAACAATAATGTGGTCCGTTGGTATCGAGATCACCGATCGATACAGTATCGTGGATTATCCTATATATCAACCCGACAGCATGGAAGAGGGATGAAAGGCAACGGGGCTCACGAGACAATCCTGCCTCCCCATTGGACGATTTCTGAGTGTTTCCCAGCGTTACCGGTGATTACACACACGAATAATCAACCTGGCATTGCGCGCGGGCTGCTGTCCGTGTTGGTATCAAATCATCATATCGTGGGAGCGAGCACGTCTCTGTATCTAATGTGTATTTATTCGCTTCTCTGCCACCTCGCAGAGAAAGTAAGTAGGAGATACACAGGCGAGCGCATGCAGGAAAGGGGGGTAAAGCGGTCGGTAAGTCGCACGACACGACCACATTAATGGATAGAGCGGAGATGACAGCCCTGGGTACTAACTACGACATGATGACGGTGTGAGGCGAGTCCATAGGGAGAGGAAACAACACCACTATCGCGTCACTGGATTGACGGTGCGCATGTATAGATGCAAACACATCCGTTAGATAGCCACGGGCGAATCGACCACACAATATTATCATTTATTGGCTGCGGCTTGCTCGGCTCGTCACACGCTCCAGTCTCAGGCCGTATAAACTCCGATCCATCAGTTGCAACGCTAACGAGTACTTTCCCCTGGATGATAATATAGGAAGACTATACATTGTGCTGCGGGATCATCGTGCTGCATCCCACTCCGATCTAACGGCCACAGATCACACCATGCTGTGAGCTCGTCTGTCATCGGGTCGCCGCTCGGCGCTGCTCTGATAACAATCTGCATTTCTTTCGGATATTAAAAACATGTTTTTTGAGTGAGGAACAAGTTGAATTGTGCATCTACAGGTTGTGTTGCTTTTGGGAATACATTTGCTCGGTTTAGAACGTCTCATGTCGTTGTTGGTACAGGGAGGTTGTCGGTTGCTTTACTGAGCGGTTCAAGGATTGTGTGTTATATTTTTTTCCTTTTCAAAAGAAACGATCCGTCTTCTGTTAAAATATTTCAGGCACCTGCTAAATTTTGATGAGCGCATACCGTTGTCTCGACGTGCCCGTTCGTTTACTGCGCACCGCGTGGACAGGATTACTCTGGCTGGTATATGGTACCGAAGAAGAAGTCGAGGAAGAAACAGTGAACATCATGTCTGCTCCGTCGCCGACGCCCAAACAGGTCGAGGTCTGGCTCCAAGACAACCAGGACTGGTTCGAGGACTACTTTCTGAAGAACGGCTCCAAGAGGATGGTCCAGCGGTGGATCGAGTCCCACAGGGGGGAGATGATCGGATCGGGCCCCAATAACGTTGGCCTGAAGCCGGCCCTGTCTCCCTCCACGCAGCGGCGGGTGACCTACGCGCAGCTCAGCAACAGCAACAGCAAAGGCCGTACAAACTCTCAGGGCGACGAGAAGACAGATAACAACAACGAGGAGGCGACCCCCATCAGGCCGCGCTCCGGTTCCAGACAGTACCTGAGACAGGACTTCGCCAAGGCCAGGTCGAGGACGTTATTTAATACCTGGGCCTCGCCCTCCCCGCCTGGCACAGATAACGATCTGGACCAGGACTCGGGACCAACCTCGCCCAGGGATCCAAGCACCTGCAGGCGCGGTCAGCTGAGACGGGCTTCCACGGTCCCGCCCGAGAGACACTCCATCAGTATGCTCAGCCTCCTGCTAGAGCCCAAGGTGCGGCTCCCTCACAGGACCAGCATCACCAACGAGGCCAAGCTAGAGCTGCGCTCCACCGACGAGAGGCAGTTCTTCCTGGCGCTGGTCAAGGACATCTCCCAGGACCTAAACCTGGACAGCCTTCGCGAAAAGATCGGCACAAACGTCGGAATCTTAGTCAACAGCGAACGGACTTCGCTCTTTCTCCTGGAGGGACCCAAAGGGAGGGAGATGCTGGTCAGCAAACCTCACAGATTTGGCTCTGAGACTCGGGAGAGTAATAATGGGAGTAAAGGAGTCTCCCAGTGGCAGGAGGGTGGAATTATGCTGTCTCCAGGGGAAGGGTTTGTGGGACGAGTGGTAGAGACTGGGCAGACAATGAGGATCGAATCGCCTGGCGAGGTAAGTAGACTGTCTTGATGGCTTTCTATTATTGGCTATTTGTGGTTTTTATTAGACAAGAGATAACATTTCCATACCGAAATGTAGTACAATGTAGTAAAAAGACAAACACCTAATTGCGGCATTAACGATTTTCTTTAATTAAAAAGAAAAGAAAACATGATTCAGTAAAACAGAGTGAATTAATTAACATTAAAACAGCACCAGAAATACATGTAGGTAGACAGAATGTACAACGGCTCAAGACTATTTTTAGAAATTACCATATTGAAATGTATTTTGTCCGTGTCGACACGAAACGCTCAACGTACACCACATGACACAAACTCGAATTTGTGTTTAAAATCCAGGATAAACACCTCAACCACCTGTCACGACTCAATCTTAATTCCAAATTGTCACGAGGAGGGTTCATGCTATCGTCGAGCTGACACACAGCTGCATTGAAAAGGGTTCTCTCTTTCTTTTGGCGGAACATTTTACACTGATTGATAAAACCAAATCGTTAAACAAATATTACAGCCCATCCTTAGTCCTCAAGAACAGACTACAAAATCGATGCCGACGGAAAACGCTGATTGTGTAACTTTGACTATCGATTTCCCTTCATTGTAGATTTCTCATTATAAAAATTGCTAAAACGTGATTTGTTTCGCAAAGATGTATACTGTTTTGTTGTTGTAATGAACACTTTACCTCAAGAAAATTTGGATTGGCGGTTAATAAATATCATTTGTTCAATTTCAATTGGTTTCCATTTAAGGTGCAGTGCACTATTCAAATTTGTGACATTTTGATTTGTCCTAAATTCGTGAAATAATTATGTCTCATCGGACAATCGGCGTTAAAGGGCAAATTCGTTATTTTTGTCGTTTAATTTGACGCTGATTGTCATTTTATTTCGTTTTATTTGCTCTGAAACGTTGCGGTTTGAAAATAATTTTAAATGACCAAAGCGTTCAAATGAATGATTCCCCCCAACAATTGGTTGTGTTTTTTCTCGATTCAACGCTGATCGCCCCATGAGACGGATTTCATAAATTTAGGACGAATCAGAACATTTGCCACAAATTTAAATTAAACTGCTAACTTTTTAAAATTGAAATTGAGAATTAAGATCGGGGATGTTCTGGAGCGAAATTATAGTGTCGTTATAAGGAATTTGTGTAATGACCCGATAATAGAAAAAAACAATCTAGAGAAATACGTGACATCACATTGAAACAGTCGTCTGACTTCGTAACTTTTAAAGCTAATGGACTTACATGATGAGCTGAAATGCTATATTATGGCTTCGTATATATAATTACTGTTCACGGTTAGTCCGCAGTAATTATAATTGTATATTACATGTAGTAACACTTTCTGGCCGGTGTAGTTTTTCGGCTACTCAGCACCCATTCTTACCACGTTCACCATTACTGACCACTTAATGACACAGTTTCAGAATCTGTTACGACAAATTTCGGGGGTTCACTACTAAAGGGTTGCCAACCACACACGGCGCACTCGGGTACAGCCGGCGCCCGCGGCCCCTCGCAAACCGGACGCGTTGCCCGGTTTCCGCAACGGTGTTTTGTTGTTGCATTTTTGTTTTGAAATAATTAGGTGCTCTGCCGTGCGCAACCCGCGGTTTACATTACAGTTATGTAGGGTTTTCTACCTTTCTTTTTTCTGTGCACGTACTTTGTTGTTATTTTAAGCAAAAGAATAAAGCCTAAAAGTGTATTCCTATTTTGGTGCGTTTCTGTGGACATTGGATAGAAAAATTAACGTACACAAATTGAAACAAAATATTCAATCATTTGTTATACATTGATTTTAAAAAATAATTACTCTGGAGAAAGACTTTTGTGAAATGTGTACTAGCTAGCATATCAATATCTGTAAACTGATAAATCACCTGACGTGAATTTGAAAAATATCGTGCCAAAAATTGACCTCCTATACTTCTGAAAATCTTAAATGTATACGGACTACTGCAACTTGGTGTACTCGTACACACAGGAGAAGATTTATGACAACTTTAAGGAACCATTTTTATTTAGGGACAGCTTCCAATTTGAATTAACTGCTAGCAATGGCTGTTTTTTATAATCGGGCCTCGTCTCCGTCTTTGGCTTCGTTCGTGTAGTCTAGTAATGAAGACGGAGCCTGAGACGGAACTTAATCTGGGGTGCATGGTAAACGGCCAATGACAGCTAGCCCAACTAATGTAGAACCCATCGGCTGCAGGTATAATATCTTTGCGTCGTTATTCATGATGTATTTTTGTTCTCACGTTCGTGTACGTGCGATGTGTTAACAAATGTGAACGGAGAAGGAGATCTGTGAACGGAGAAGGAGATCTAGGAACGAAAATGCCGGAAGTGAAAGCTCGTAAATAACATTTTTTGGGGGGGGTTCCGTCTTCAAGATATTTTCACTAAAAAATTACTTGTTTAGGGTTTTCTGGAAGCATCTAGTTCACATTTCATATACCAGTATTTCCTTTAGCAAGGTTACTGCCCTTAAATCAATAGATACTAGCAAGTTGCGGGTAGTTGCAAAATGATCGTACGTCATGTTAATACAGGGGTCATTATTTTTCCTATAATCCCCTGATTACTTCTAACGACACGACACGACAAGAGATGGCCGGTGTAGCGTGTATTCAGACTCTGTGAAATCCAGACTCATTGTTACTGTTAGTATTGCGCATGTCTACGTTAATCAAAGTGGGAGGGTGTTCGGTCACGTGAGAGGGTTTGGCCAATAACAGCGGAAACGGGTCCGATTTTCACAGCAGTCTGATGTTCATATCACACCGGCTTTAATACAGGCTCGTCCGGCGCAGAATAATCTTAATTACGAGAAATTGCTTCCCCGAACGATTGGCAGCTCAGAAAGAAGCCTCTAGGCGGACGGGCGCCCGTATTGATGTGTGTTTGTGTTAATAATAAACTTTACCGCAGTCGGGTATTGATTATAATCGACATGTTGTGAAAAGCTGAAATGAAAACTTGACACTCACTTGCGTAGATTTCTTGGAGATTGGGGATGTAATCCCCCAAACACCTGGGCCGTAGATTGAGACATATTTGACTAACAATGAGAAATATCCCTATTTTTCATTCTTTGTCAATTGTTGGGGGATTACACCCCCCCCCCCCCCCCCCCCCCCCATCTACCCAGAAATCTACTAAAATTGACACTTGTTTTGTACCGTTGAATTAGGGAACCTTTACAGCAGCTAAACCCGGCGGTATAAAGGAAGGACATATATATGCTTTAATTTAGGAAATTTTATTTTAAAAATTTGCTACCTAAGATATCAACATTTCAAGAGCAACATTTACTGCATTCGGATTAAAAACACTTATCTCACTGAAACTATATATAGGGGCAGGTTAACGTAGTCGGGTTGGCGTTACGGTTCTTTTCTCGCCTTCCACCGCTGTGACCCAGGTTCGATTCCCAGCCTAAATAGGCCAATTATGTGGATTTGGTTTTAAGTCCCTGCCTGATTCCGTTTTCACTAATAATACCTCTAAAACTCTACCTTCTTCTTATTGTCTTTTAATGTTTTATCGGTACAAGTTTCTTCAGGCTTGCGGTGAGATACAGTGCCAATGGCGCTTTAGAGAGATCCTTGGTTTCATTACCAGAAAGACTAATAACACGATTTAGGAACAAGTCGATATTCGACAGACGTCATTCTTTTTCAAAGTCAGTTTAAATTTAGAGTTATTTTCACTTCGCCTTCTAGTTTTACTGTCAGGAAATTAATTAATAAGTTTACTATAATAAGCTTTTAGTAAAAACAACATCATATTTGCGCTATACTGCTTATAATTAGCCGCATTCACAATGTTGAAAAATCACCGAACTGCAAAACAGTGACTGTCTTATATTGAACCACGAGCGAGACCTATACGCAATATAACGACCCTTTTGACCGCGTCGCTGCTGTATGTTCAGGATTGAAAAACGCTAACTCGATAAGTTTTAATTTTCAAAACTGAGGTGCAACGTCCGCTCGGCGTGATCTATGGATTTTTGCTCAGGAGAGCAGTTCAATGAGAGACAGTCTGTCTGTGTCGCGAAAATTAATCCAACGTCGCCAGAACCGAACGCGGCCAGTGCGTGTGAAAGGCGAATGAATAATAACGGTCGTCACTGCTTAAAGGGATCGTATACGTTTGGTAATTACTCCAAAAATTAATGGCAATAAAAACTTACTTGGTATAAGAAGTACAGAAGCTTTGGATAGTATAATGCATTTTTATAAACTTTTCACTTCGAAGTACTGCGGTTATTGAAAAAGATATAACTGTTTAGCCCCCAAAAATTGAATCTGAGTACGTTACTGCAGTGACGTTTCTCAGACTGTGTATTCCAATGCAGATTATTCTTCCTGCGTGGACATAACCGCTCCAGATTTTCGGCAATATCTCGAAATCGCTACCACCTTTTGAAATGAATTTTTTACAGGTTAGTTTTATGGTATATATCTATAACTATATAGGATTAAAACAAACAATAGGTTCCAATTACCAAATCGTGTACGATTCCTTTAAACTTGTAACATATTGAACGTATTCGGATCATCATTGCGAGGCATATGGCAAAATGAGGCGAAACTGGGAATAAGCTGATTTTATATTTTTCCTTCGATTTTTTAGATTTACTTATATTAGTTAATATAAAAAACTTGTCAACGAAATGTCGAATTGTAACGAACAGTATTGATATGATGTAGGCCCTATTAGTTTTTATAATACTCACGAACCCTCATTTCGACCTCTGCCCAGTTCTGTCTCATTTTTGCCAGAACGTCTCACAATAATTGAAAGACATATACAGTTAACTTGAGTTCTTATTTCGTAAGATGATGAGCAACGTGTTACTGCATACATCGGTTTGATGACATTAGTGGAAACAGACTGCGGATTCAGGGGAAGGGTCTTGGGGTTCGGACCCCACATTTTTTGGACTGGATTTTTTATTTATTTATTTAATTTTTTTTTAATTATTTTTTTAATGTTTTTTTATATCAGAGCAAAATAGCAATGTGGTGCTTTCTGTAAAAGATTCCCAATAGATCAAAACGATCAAATTATATAAGAAAAATAGGCTCATAATGTCCCAAAATGCACCTCAGAGCTTCTACTGTAAACAAAACTCTGAGGGAGAGCCCCCACACCCTCCGCCCATGGCTAGGACCCACATTCATTAATGTCTGCATCTGCCATCACCGCGTGAAGGTTGTCATCTCCCACCCCAGACATACATTAATGTAGTCAGGGGACGGCATGGGGAGATCCGCCCCTCTTGTAAAAAAGGACGAGCCCCACGGGAGCGAAAATATGAATAGATGAGCACAAGGGATTAATTCACACATTGAACATGCTGGATTTATGCCGAGGCTGAAGGCTGATTCACATTGCTAATTAGGAGACCAATAACCTCGGAGTTACATGTAGCAAAAACATCGGAGAAAAGAAAACTCCTGTATGGAAAACAAAACATTGCCTGGAGATTTACAAAAGCTCGGTAAGAAAATATGCACTGTGCGACTATACACAGCATATCGTGTAACATGTAACATCTGAATGACTTTTAGTTAATACACAAACTAACGTCACTTTCTGTGATAATATGCAAGAATAACATTACAAAATACTCACTGGGGGTTTCCTTGGCAACTGCCCAATCCCGCAGTGATCATGGCACTCGCGGTGAAGTCTTGAACAGAGAACCAAAAAAAAGAGGAAAATTCCGACAGAAATATATGGCTGCTCATTCAAAAGACGACTTCCCAAAAGACCGAGAAAGTATCAAGTTTCATAGGTGCGGCCGAATCACTCGACGTCTAAGTATATTGATACGCTAAGGCAAACACCTCTACAGATGTTCTTCTAGACAATACAACTTCAAATAATAAGCTTACAGATGTATACACTATTATTAAGATGGACAAATTTAACACTGTACAATAACAAGCCAAATTAAACGTAATCGATAAACATAACTAAGTTCTCATGTTGACGAATATGACTGTTAACCGTCCTCGCCGCGCGAGAAGCACAAAGGTCATCAATAAGTAAACTTTTACATAGAATTATGCAAATCACACGTCACTCCTACATAATTATGCATGACGTATTAAATTTTGGGAACGAGGCCGCTCTTGCTCACGGACCATAATTATTGAAAGACAGACGGTAACGCAAGAAACGTAATTAAGCAACATACAGAAACGTAACTTGGATCATAATTTGTGACGGTAACGTCAGAACCGTATACAAACATCAGAAACGTAACTTATACCTTATTGAAAGACGTAAGTATCAGAAACGTAAATTGTTACACCAGAAACGTAATTTGCCACATCATGCAGAAACGTATAACTTGGATCATAATAATTATTGACATAAATTTCGCAAGTGTCGTGCATAAAGGCAACAAAAGCAAGAAGTGAGAATGTGGGCGGAGCCAAAGTTGTATGCACTGTTGCTGAAACTTCACTCTAAAAACAGATTGGTTGGAAATTGTTAGGCGAAATGACCAATATCATTGGTTATTTTAAACAATATTTTGGTTAAAATTGACCAATATCATTAGTTGGACATAATATCTACCAATCAGTTGGTTATTTCAACTAATCTGTATAAACAGGACAGTGACGAGATTATCCAGTTCGCTCCGGGATTATTTTAGCATCGATCCGAGGCGGGTTCAGGTCGATAGTACTGGGAAGCACACCTACACATTGCCGGTCTTTCTCGCTGCTGACAGACATTTCTGGCCTTCCTCGTGGCGTGTTTATGCGTCATCCGTTTTGAATCTGGGGAAATCTTTGCCTTTATATACGTCCTCCGGCGCGAACTGGTTCCAATTGACCAGTACATTTCTGTCAGTACAGAAACTCGGGCAAAACAAGATTTATCTTGTCAACATGACCAGTTTTTCGCTTTCAGCGTACATAATGACTCATTTATGAGAACAAATGTAATTTGTCGGTGTCGGCTGAGAAAGCTTCGAACTCTCATCCAGATTTAGGGTCGTATTTTAACCCTATCAGTCCTGAAACCTTTAATTGTAATAGACATTTGCACACACACACACAGAGAAACATTCTCTGTTAAATTTATTTGACAGCCAAGGGTGCCAACGAATTTTAAAAAAAATTACGGTCACCGTAAATTGGCGAAAATTAATCTGTCCCCTCATCGCCAATTTCCCCAAAGTTTTACGGGGATATTTTACAGCGCACTTCAGGAAGTTACGGTTAAGAAAATGCAATCAAAATAAAAAGGATGTTCTCATAATAGATTTAAAAATGATTATAATGTTTCAGATTCGTATTGAAAACTCAAACAGCATCGTTCTATATGCGTATCAGCATTTTGTGCATAATTTACTGTCCTTCGCAAAACATTGCTGGATTTTGATTACTTGGCACTGCATGGAATAAATTTGCTTGCCATCAGCATAATTAGAAGTGTACCCAGTGCTTGACAATTGACAGTACAAAGCTTATATTCCTGAATCCAGCAAGGCATTTCCAACAAGAAGTATAGGTACCTTTCAAAAGTAACCGTATCAAACTAGATAGCTGTTGTAAAGATAATAATTATTGAAACTAAACTCCCTGTGAAATTATTCCTTCTGGCTTGTTTTAATTTTGAAGAAAATAATAAAGAAGGTAATCTCCAAAGATGCGTCTCAGAGACACATTTTTGGAAATGTCCATAAGTAGTTTGTTTGTAATCCGCGAATGGTGCGCGCAAGCGGTGGAACGACGCATACGTATAACGTGTGCGAGTTGGCGCTATCTTGTAATAAGTCACCTTTGGGAGACCATTTTGCGTAATTTGTACAGCATGGTCATTAGGGAGACATTTCGAGGTCTCCCTAACGTTCCAACTACAGGAAGGAGATACATTTTTAACATTTAACAGTCCAGATTGATAGAGTAGGGTCCAAAATGCATAAATATGAAATTTCGTGGAAAAAGCACTAGGTAAAAACGGGTTAGGTTACAATAAAGAATGGACAATTTTGTGCACGTCTCTATGGAGAGGTCTCCCAAATGTACCACTTTCGGTTATTATTATTATTATTATTATTATTATATTAGGGACCATTAGATTTGATACGCATACGGGATACACAATGAGGCTCGAAAATGTCGCTTAAATTAAATTACCATTTTGCGTTATTTATATATCACCTTGTACACTATCTTCAATTTACATCTCATTTTAAAATGTTGAACTGTACAATGTAAAACTGATAAAATTATCACACAAAGTGGCGATTTAAAGGTTGGATACACCATTGTATTTGCTTAAATTATCATGAATGGGTAGATTTGGGGGGTTGTATTTTATAGTAAATATCGTTTAACTGACCTTTCTGAAGTTTTACAATCATGGATGGCGAGAAAAGCATGAAAACAGCGTTTGTTTTCAACCGGCGTCGAGCAGTTATTGTTATGTTATCTTTGATTTTTTCACGATCGCCGTCCGGCGATCGCAAATTTTTCTGTATAAAATTCAATTTTTCGGAATAATTACAGGATATCTAGCGCAATCATTTTGCTTGATGCCTATATTCATTATTTACTTTCAAATGAGTAAGATATTTCTTAATAATTCGTAGTAGTTTTCGATATCTGCAAATGGTGTAGGGCCTAGGCCTATTCTACCTTTAATAGACGACTTTTTTTCCGAGCCGCACACGTATCTCGTATGCGTATCAAAATAGTTTTTTGAGGGGTTCACTTCTCAAAAGCCCGACACGGCCGAAAGGGTTTCGCAAGAGAAAAATTCCTAAAAACAAATGGCTGGGGGGGGGGGGGGGGGGCGTTCATAGGAAACCCAATTTGAGGCTGGTGTGCACTTTTGCCCTAAATACTCGGAGTTGAAGGCAATTTTTGTTATGAGTTAAGTATATACACCCTTTCTGAAAATGAGGCATCATAAGTCCCCCCCCCCACCCAATTGCAAATTGGACATCCGTTATACCACTGCTGCATGAAGAACCTTAGATTTTACTCCACGCCCATTCATTCCACGTTCTGAAACAAATCAATTCAACGACAGTTCAGCCCCTATATAGAAAATTGACGTGAGCCGAATTGTTTTCACAAAGGATGAGAAGCAAGCAAAATGACTTCGTTTAAGATGCTTCACCATGACGTCATCAAAGAACAAAACAAAATACACGAGATAGCTCGCAGTGTGTCGGAGCAAACTCATAATTCCCTGCACATCATTGTGGTTTATGCGATAATAACGACCGACCTGGAGAGGAGGAACGAGAGGGTACTTTCCGCTGTGGTCTGGCGCGCGTGCGTGCCTCGTGCCCGGGCCGTCTCCAAGCCCCTTGGGCCCGGCCGATAAATGTTTGATGTCTTCTGATGCACTCCAAGATTGTGATTTACTGAGGTTTTTAAGGCGTCTGCGCTTCTGGACCTACGATGTTTTTTTCTTTCTGTCTGTCTCTCTCTGTTTTTTGTTCACTCCATTTTCAACAGGAGAGCGGTTGTTGAATTATTGAAAAGGTTATACGGTGAACGACGCCCTGGTCTGTCTAACACGGGGTTGACGGATTCAAACATCTTGGTTTTTTTCCATATCATATCATACGGATTGTGGTATTAGTGTTTTATTTTACGAGATGGAAGGATGTTTTATGTATGACTATTCTCTCATGTTATTAATTTTGTCGACAGGTGCATAATCGGACAAATAAAACAAGTCTGTATTATCTTGCATGGGGAAATATGTCTTCCTCTCGACATTTTAAGAAGTATTACTGACGGACTGACTGACTGACTCAAAAGTAGGTATTATAAATGATTGTTTGGGATTCAGGTTGGCGTAGTGGTTTCTAAAAAAGCGCCCCAGGCATTGTAGCTCGTAAGGCTGAAGAAATAAACCTGTAGAGAGAGGACATTGACGAAGATGTTACAGTTTTAGAGGTGGGAGAAAAACCCCAGAAGAATATTCTGTGAAAAAAACCCACGAAATCAGGAAGGACACAATCCACATGTTGGCCCAGGCGGAATTCAAACCCGGATCACAGCAAGATTGACGATTTTTCTCTTGAGATAAACACGGCAGATAATTTTATCCACGACTAATGTTGAATTTGTCTGTGCTAAATGGCGGTCAGCCTACATAATTCCGCTGTGATATAAAAACCACATCACTCCTGTTATTCGTTAAACCCCTTCACGTGACTAGTCACTCTCCAGTTCACACCGGAGGACGTGTGTACACGCAAAAACAAATCGGAAATCAAAACGGATGACGAATAAACACGTCACGAGCAAGGCCGAAAATATCTGTCAACGACCGGCTCGCAGCGAGCGAGGCTGACGGTCTTCCCTACATTTATTCCCGGCGCGAACTGTGCAATACTACTACTACTACCTACTACTACTAGTCCGAACTTCATAGAGTCATGCAACACCGGCAGTTTGCCATTTCTTTCCGCGTGTACATGACGTCATGGGGACATTCCATAGGGTTTGTTTGTTTTATACATCATTGGTAATTTTTTTTAATCAATGGAATGGGTAAATTTTTTGGGTTGTTTTTTTATAGTAAATTTCGTTTAACTGACCTTTTCGAAGTTTTACAATCATGGAAAGCAAGAAAAACGGCGTTCGCTTTCAACCGGCTTCGGGCAGTTGTTCTTCTTGGTGTTTTTTTTTTCGCGATCGCCGTCCGGCGATTAGGATTTGTTTTTCTATAAATTGTTTGGTATTACCATGAAGGCTACATGTACAACTCAACGCTGGCGCTGCAGGATATAATGTTAGATATTGCCAAGTGCAATATTTATGTGGATAAACAACAATCTGGAGTCGGTAGGATAACCATTGGTATTTGCTTGGAATAGGAATAGGTAGATCTGGGGGTTGTATTTTATAGTAAATATTGTTTAACACCGTTCGTTTTTTAACCAATGTCGGGCAGTTGTTTTTGTTGTTCTTAGGTTGATGTCAGGGAATTATCATTTAGGAAACCATATTGACTGGCTTACGGATGTGTATTTCAAATAAAATGTGGACTAACTATTTTTTTATAAATTGAGGGCAGTGTTAGAAAATAGTCAGGTATTAATACAAAATTGATACAAAATTCCACTTTTCTTGACAACCACAGCGCACCAGATGCTGTGATTTTACAGGATGCTTGAGACGGTTATTTACTTACAGTGTGCAAATGGTGTTTTCATGTACTACTTAAAAAAACCCACCAGGCTGCGGTGAAGTTCATTTGCTCGCTCGAACCTCCCCCGTAACGACTCTCATGTATGTTGGAGGGGGGGGGGGGGGCACCACAATGGAATGGTTTGCCTCATCTTGAAGCGTGGCCCTTATTTGATGAACGACGAATGATTTCCCATCAGAAAAAGAAAGAAAAAAGAAGATAATCAACTTGGCCGCCGCCTCTTCATTAGAGAGACGGTGAATTAGGATTGTGGAGACAGGAAGGCACGGGGTTGAGGGGGAAGAGGCGACGCGGAAGGCAAAAAGAGAAGGATGCACAGTCAACGATCATCGGTCTTCATGTTTAACTTAAGAAGAAAAACCATTTCTTTCTGTTTGATGTTTTGGTTGGGATACGTCTTTTGATTTAAATCACAGCGTGAATGTTAATATACCTTCGCACTATCCTCCCCAAAAAACTCCTTGCAGTTTTGGAAGATTTTGGAGGATTGACGGTTGAATGGCAACAAGTGCCGGTTGATTTTAGATGATGCAATGGGCCGAGGTCTTACGTAGGCCGTACCAAGCAGTCTTTATGTTCAGCCTGAATCAGCCATACGTAAATGGAACCATGCAATCCTGCATTATGCTCGATATCATTCGCGCACTGATTCTGTACTGACCCAACCCATATCAGTGACTGATTTTGGGGGATTGAAATGGTCACCCCTCCACTAAACAAATTCAAGAAATAACGGATGATTTTGGAGGAATGAGGATGAATCAAATTTGTTACTTCAAAGTACGCCCTCATGGCCAGCCCATTTTCCAAAACAATACACTTTTCCGGATTCTTTTTGGAAGAATTCACTTCTGGCAATAACAGAACAAGGTCCCCCCCCCCCCCCACTCCAACCTAGCTCCACCCCTAGGTTGAATTATCTGATCCTAGTGAGTGATCATTGAAAAATAAATCTGGTAAAAATAACCTTAACTTATAATTGTATTCTAGATGTACGATATGATCCACACGTTCGTTAAATGCGAACATAGCATGAAGTAAATTGAATTATTCGTAAATGTCCAATCTTTAACTCGTCCAATAACATGCTATATGTAACCGATACCCCGGGCAACACATAAACAATGCACTAGCTTTTAGCTGTGTTACATGTTTACCCAGCCACATTCAACAGAAACACGCAACTTTAAAATGTCAAGTTCATAATAATATCCGTCCGATAATCATCATATATACCGGCACTCTCGCACTATATTTTTCACCCGTTCTTGTTTATCTCACCTTCAACAACCGCCGAGGTGAAGTAATGCATCCTTGAAGTTGTTGCTTTTTTCCCCTCGAAAATAAAAATGTCAAACCTGATAAGTTGATGGCTGTCGAGAGTCGAGGGCGGAGACGCGAGGGGGAGAAAGAAGACCGACTAGCGTGATGTTGTTCGGCGCGGTGGTGAAGTGCCCGCAATATTGGCACTTTCGAGTCACGCCGCGTTTTATCCATCTCGTAATTATTGCGGCGGGGAAAAAAGGTCATTTCAACAAGTCGAATCAACCATGGCAATTGCGGTCAGACATGATTGTGACAGGGTAAAGTGGACATACAACCAATCAAAAAAGAGGGATTTTGTTATCAGTAAAGT
Organism: Crossaster papposus; assembly: GCA_037893245.1. Lineage (NCBI taxonomy): Eukaryota > Metazoa > Echinodermata > Asteroidea > Velatida > Solasteridae > Crossaster > Crossaster papposus. The sequence goes on from JBAIAA010000483.1 coordinate 520,083, forward strand.
TTGGAAAATTACATGTAATTCGGAATTAATGATAAACAATTCGCATAATAATTCGGAATTAGTTTCTAAACAATGCGGAACTGGTTCATGTTGGGGAAGCTTTACTAGTGGTTGTCGGCAGGTTTACATTCCGGGGTTTCGTGTTCGGGATACAAAACCTCTCTCGCGGCCTAGGCCCTATGCTGCGTTCAAATCGCATCGTGTTTCTCGTGTTCGCGAGTTCACTTGTCGTATTTTTGCGGTTTTTTGCGTTTTTTTGCCTGGTAACTGGTGTTCATCAGTGGTGAACTCGAGGTGGAATTTTCTTCTTGAGTTCACGACTTCACAAACAATGGTACTCGCGCATGCGCCTTGGTTCATGTACGAGTTCACGCACGGACATTTCCAGGGGGGGGGGGGGGGGGGGGGGGGGGGGGGGGGGGGGGGCCGGAAGGGGTCCCAAAAAAGGGCGCCACCAACGTTGAAATGTATCTCATTCATTCTTCCACGCTCACGAGTCGAACATCTCATACAGTAAACACGTATAGATCGCTGCCTAGCCTCGAAGCGCACATTGAAACACGTACAAATTTGCTCCGTGCATCTCTCCCGAATTCAGTGATTTATGCTACGTCCGCAAAGCCAGATTCGTACAGTACAGGCATGGCGTAAACTTTCGCGATTGAGAATTGGCAGAAACCATTTTCAAAAACAAATTCAAAAAAAAAGGTCAAATATCCAGAGGATGTACCGAGGGATTTTTATTTAACTTTCAGGAATGAAAGATCTATTCCTAATTATTACGTTAGTTGAAAAAAATCAGAGGATGAACGATAATTTTTTTCACATTATGTCGATATTTGTAGCCATTTTAGGGGAGACATTTTGTAACGAAATTCCCACCTGGACCCATTCATACACGTTTAACTGCTGCAATAAACCAACGGAAAATTGTCGGTAATATTTGTACGCATTTTATTTAAAACTAAGCACCTCAACAATTGAAAATACTCTTTTAATATAAACTATTATGTTTTCAGTGCTGTTAAAGAGAAAATGTTAACAGTATACATGGATTATTTATTTATGTTTAATGGTCATTACCTTTTTTTTAAATGGAGTGTACCCAAACTGCGATTGCAAATGATTGCGCAACACCCCTTCCGCCCCCCCTGGACATTTCCTCACATACACAACTAAACTCGATTGTGCGCGTGCGTGTTGGTAGCAATTGGAATGCAACCCACGAAAGCACACTGATGTATTTACGATACTGACACGAGAAACACGACGCGATTGCCATTTTGGTTGTGTTCCCTGAATGTATTTTATAAATTGTGCACTGTTGAATGGGATGGTGTATGTATGCATTATGTATTAGCCTCACTTTCAAAATATGTTTTAATATGGCTTAAAACATTAAGTGTGTTCAATCACGAATATTCGTCAAAAAAGCCGAGTATTAATTTTAATTAACTTTAGGTCATTTCTATCCGCAAGTTCCAAAAATAAATATTTGACCTCATTTTCAATTAATCAATATTGCTGACTCGTGAATAAAGCCCATACATTGAAGTTTTCATTATGCCCATAGGCGCGCTAGTTGCGCAAAGGGAAAAACATCAAAGTTCGCTAAACGAAAACGCCTTTACGGAAAAAAAATCTATAGAGACTAGTGTCGATGTCCGGGGACTGATGATGAAGAAATGTTTTTTGAAGAAATGAAATTTATGGATTTGCAGGTTTTCTAAGCTTTCCATTTTCTTCGACAGGTGTCAAAAGACATCGAGACGCTGATTGGTCTACAAGTTCGGTCCGTGTTGTGTCTACCAATCAGAAACAGCGAGCATGACATCATCGGTGTGTGCCAGGTCACCAACAAGGTCTCAGGGTCAAGGTTCACCGAGCACGATGAAAAGGTACTCGTCTGTGTGCATGAGTTTTCATTTCGTTTGTGCGACAAAAAATACGGCGATTCATCATGTTTTGGTGTTAGTAAACCTAAACTAGTACTGGGACATGCCTGGCTGTAATATAAACAATCTGCATTTTATGTGTTAAAAAACCCCGAAAGTAATACACTCTGACTGAGAAAGACAGATAACATGAACGTGGCTGAGTGAACCAAAAGCATAATTACATGGACTGGAGAAATCATAATTTCTCCATGGCATGAGTGAACGTGCACTGTCTGTATACACTCAGCCACATGATCTAGCCCCACAAATCTAGTGTAATTAGCTATATTTTGTCTGTCTCGACAAGATAGATAAACCCAATAGACAAAAGAGAGCTAATTACAGCCCCATTTGTGGGGCTGATCCGCATCATGCCCTTTCAAAATACTAAAGTTAAAGTTGGGTTGTTCGTGCTTTTTCGAAATTTCGATTTTCTTTTTTAAACGAATTTTGAAGGAAGACCTGGTAATAATAACTTGAATATTTGGCATGCCTTTCATTGTATTTACTATTTGTAGAACAGATATTTCAATGATCCTGTATACCCATTTCAATATTTCACATCTTGCTCCTTGCAGTTGATGGAAACATACCTGACCTTCTGTGGGATAGGAATCAACAACGCCCAACTTTTTGATACGTATATGAAGGAATATGACAGAAACAGGGTAAGCTTGGGCTAATACGCAATTAAATTACCAAATTATTACACAAATAAGCCTAAAGGGAAAAACTAAGTTGGTGAATTAGTAAGTTAAGAAATTGGCAAGGTGGGACTTGAACCTGCGACCTCCAGAAAACCGGATCGGCACTCGTCCAATTAACTTCAATATTGCCCTATATTGGCGTTCTCCTAACGTGTCTATCTTTGCTTTTCGAGTCAGAAGTCCTAACACCAGGAATCCGTGTGGCCAGGAAATACGCCCAATTTTATAATACAGGTTCGAGTCCCGTCTTGTCAATTTCTTTGTTCACTTTGAAATGTATGCAAATTTGTCAGTTTCTCTTGTGGTTGGTTTAATTGTGTATTATAACTAGTTGTATCCTCATTGAGGGATCCCCACAATGTCGCTTCCCTGGTTGTAGCGTAAACAAATTTACAAATGGAATCATGATGCAATTGACAAATATGTACCGGTAAAATATATATTTAATATGAATTTTGGCATTGGTTAATAAAAAAACCTAATATTGACCAAGTAAGAAAATGTTCTTTTTCCAATTAAACAATTGGTATGGACTAAGGCTGACTGCGTTAAATGTTCTTTTTCCAATAAACACACTTTACCTGTAGGCTTCAAACATGTAGGCCTACTTATATAATATGTACCCCGAGCCCTAGTTCAATAAAGTGCTGGCCAGCTATTTCCACTTTGTGGTCCCTGAGGAGTCGTTTCCTTGGCACTTGTATCAGGTCCCCTCCACATTTACCAAAGCCAGCTCTCTCTAGGTCGGTGGGGTTGTGTTTCAAGGCGCGGGGAGGCTGGCTGGCTGGCTGGCTGGCATGGCCTGGAGTTGGCCACCTGGGAACCGTGAGGCACGCTTAATCATTAGGCCACCGCACAAGCGACCGGAAGAATTACGCCAATAATGGAAGAATATGCACAAGTGGTTTGGATTCTAAAAGCGGTTTCCCCCGTGCCCGCTTTCCTGCGGGCCGGGCGACCACATCTCGATGTGGAGTACCGCCTTTTTTTTTGTCTGTCAAAACATTTTCGAGAGCTCAAGTGCGTGTGTGGTGTGTTATGAAAAATGCATTAAGTTTTGGGTTCGGAGCCGAGTAAATATTATGTGCTTTTGAATTTCATTTTCATTTAAAAAAAGATTACAGACGTTAAATCAGATTACAGACTTTAATATCCAGTTTAAATTCCTTGTGGGTTTGCTCTTTAGCTGCAAGGAATACTATAAGTTTTTGAAGAGTAAATCCTAACACTCCTCAATCCTCAAAAATCCTCATTGCAGTTTTGGAGGATTTTTGAGGATTGAGGCTGTATGGGGTTTTTAAAAAATGAGGATTTTTAAGGAATGAGGCACAATGTTGTTTCACAATGTTTTAAGTGTGGAGGATTTTTGAGGATTGAGGCACAATGGGGTTTTTCAAAAAATGAGGATTTTGGAGGAATGAGGCTGTGGGGTTTTCCAAAAATCATAATGAGGATTTTGGAGGATTGCCTTTTTTCAATCCCCAGATTCCTCATTGCAGTTTTGGAGGATTAAAAAAAATGAAGATTTTGGAGAATTGAGGCACATGATGTTGTTTCAAGTGTGGAGGATTTTTGAGGATTGAGGCTAGATGGCGTTTAAAAAAAATGAGGTTTTTAAAAAAATGAGGATTTTGGAGGATTGAGGATGGTTTCTAGCAAAAAGGGCCTAGGGTGTTAGGGTTAATTAAATTACAATGTACATTCACCTCGATTGTACACATTGTGTTTGATTGATAAATTTGATTGTTAACCCTTTAAAATACTAACCCTTGCTCTTTTTTTACACTCCAATGTACTTAAATTGTCGCTCAAAAAAACCAAGCCCTATTTTGTTTACATGGCACTCCATGGCACCCCAAAGCACGCCATAGGATACTGCAGGTCTATGGGTCATGCTAGGAGGCCACGGTACATAAGCAAAGCCATACGCCCATTTATTGTACACGGAAAGAATCCTCCAAAGCACTGCAGCTGGAGTAAATTGACATGTACTACTGACTTGCAGTAAAGAATCTCATAGAGGAAGGGTGGTTAAACTCAAATTTAGATTCTCTGAAGGTCATTCCTGTTCAAGAAAATAAGATTTTGGGACTAATTCTTCTGTAACTCTGATTGCAGGCACCAGTGCCTCTGCTTAACTACCGGTAGTAAGATACTTTTTTCCATCCATTCCAAAAGTATTTTTCATGTATGCAGTGTACGGTTACGGTATGCGTTTGGGGATCCTCATTCTAATTTGATAGCATAGCAATTGATTAACCCTTCTACGGTTTGACGGAGCACAACAAAACACAGCCTTTCGCATGTGTTCCTATAGGGAACTAAATTCTGCCCACATCTCTAATGCACAAATTCTATGCACAAAAACACAGTGTGTGCATTTTTGTGTTGTTGAACAATTGGCCCAAAAAGTGACTTTCGCATAGTAGGGTTAATCTTATCAATCAGTGAAAAAATAACTGTGAACTGAGTTTTACTTTAGTTCAAAAAAAAGAATGGCATTTAGGCACAAACCTCCCTCGCAAAAATGCACCTCAACTGCAAAAACGCGCCTCAAAAATAAATGTTACAAAATCATTCAAAGTGATCGAGATTCCTGATCTGGATCCAGACCAACTTGAAAATGTAATGGAATCAATCCCTCAGTAGTTTTATCTCGCCTGAACAAATGTCAGAAAAGAGACTATTCAATCACTATTTGTGTACAAAATGTAGTACAGACAATGTATACTGTACATGTATTGCACAATGTAGTCAATTTGCCAATCCATAGTCTTGCTACGGTAGAGCTCTTCATTTGTAACAAACAAACAAACAAACAACCCAACAGACGGACAAATAAACGCCGGCAAAAACATAACCTCCTGGCTAAGATAATGGAAATACTGCACATTTTTGTTTCATGTTTCAGGTATAGATGTACAAAACATCTATGTTTTTGAAGCAGAACTCTACATCAATGGATCAGCATGAATCCCCTATAGTCCACTGGGCCGTAAATAATAAAACGAGAGCCTGAAGCTAAAAAGTGTGCATAGAGACAGAAGAACAAAAACACACAAGGTTTGGTTAACCCCAGATTTCAGAAAGACTAGATGCCGAGGTACCGGTACGTGCATTCCTCTTACATGTCCTCTCCTTGTCTGGACTTGTCTCTCCATAGAAACTTCTGGAGGTGGCGCATGACTTGTTTGAGGAGCAGACGTGCCTGGATAATGTGGTGCAGAAGATCATGCAGCGAGCCCAGTCACTGCTCAAGTGCGAGCGATGTTCAGTCATGTTGGTCAAAGACCCAACCGCCGAGGTAAACTGAATGTTTAAAATGAGGTCCCATTTTTGTTTTGTGTTCGCGTGTGTGTGTGTGTGTCACGTACATGTATAGTGGTGCGAAATACGGTACCCTCTGGAGACGTGAACACAATGGGGACAATGGGAGTGAAAAGGTCTCCAAAGGGTAATTTCTATAGATGAATACATGTACATGTAGGTCTCCACTGGGTATTTCACGAATTAGATTTTTGGATTGTACTTAGATTACTCAAAAACTAGGGTTAGGATGTGGGTTAGGGTTAGTGTTTGGGTTAGGGTATAATATAGGGTATATTGGGTCGAAATTTCCACCCAGGAAAAAAAAAATTGTGGTTAAAATGGGAGCATTTTGAAAAACTTGCTCGACTTTTTAACCATTTTGTACACGAGAACAAAGCCATGTCTCCGCAGTGATACAAAAATGCGAATACATGTATTGCCTGTGAAGTCAATTAAATCACAGGCTTACTTGCTTAAATGCCAGCTTACGTACCGTACCTTTTGCAGCTATCCTAAAAGTAAGCAAACAAAATACTGTTGTACTGCTTACTTGTTGTACGATATTAATTAGGCTACCTATTCTAAACTTTCTGTGAAATTATTCCGTCTGGCATGGTGTCGGTATATGTCTCAGAGACGCACTTTTACACACAAAAAATGCGTGCAAGTGTTTGAATGATCTGTGGCGCAGGCGTTATCGCTGCTATTGGTCTGTTTAATGCGTGACACGCGAATAGCTACAATTCCGCTGGCTGAGAATGCCCCCATTATTAACATGTTGAACACAAATTGTGGTCGCAGTTAAAATTGTGACTCGGCAAATTTTGAATTAAAATTGAAATCCTAGAAAATGGTTTACTCGGAATATATATATGCAGCATTCATGGAGCTAAAAACAAAAAATTTGGAGCACCTTGCGAAGGCTGTGTATATCTGCCATCTATACATTTGTGTGTAGGTAATAATACAAAATAATCATTTTGGCTCATTTGGCCATTGAAACGCTCCAAAAACCATCTGAGCTCCCTGGGGAGTATACAGCTTGATGCAGCCATTTTGGTGCAAGGCAGCTACATGTATGTATTAAAATCAATCACAGAAACCCTCCTGTACATCCTACCTTTATTTCTTGCAAATTAACTTGAATCTCACAATAAAACCAACAGAACAAAACAAAAAAAACCAAAAAAAATAAAAGTACGAGAGAAAAGCTCTCCATTATGACGCACGGCATTTCTTGGGATCATCCATATCATTGGGAGCTAATTAAAGATCTAATTTAAATTGTTAAACAAATTGTTATTTTTGTGTCGACAACGCGGTTCCGATAGAGATCTAATGAGATCCATTACTCTTGCCTTGGCGCGCAAGCATCCAGGCTAATCGGAACAAACATGACCTTTGGTTTCATCAGTCCTTAATTGGCCCGGAGCTGTGGAATCATGGTGGGTGAGGTTGTTCCTTGATCACAGATAATGTTCCATTTCTTAGTAAGACCTTTTATTTGTGTACATTCTTTTTTTAGTTCTCCAGATCCAGTTTAGATATATATTTATTTTGGTTTGTGTGCACGTGTGAAAGGGGGGGGGGGGGGGTGGTTGGTTGGTTGGTTGGTTGGTTGAAGGAGGGGGCGAAGAGGGGGCAAGGGTGGATTCTGACTTTCGAATCAAAAGGACTTTTTTTTTCTTTTAATTAATATAGAATCATCGCAAAATGGCATTACATACAAAATGTAGAACAGGTATAAATAAACAAATTTTGTGGGCAAAAACGCACCCAAAACACATCAGACTCATTTTTGCAGAGTGGGTCACATGTATACATTCAGGGATGTGTGGCGAATTGCAAACAAAATGTGGACTTCCGTATTTAAAAATAGTCAGGTTTTTCCAAAAATGGTTGGCCGACCATCGTTGGAAATTGATACAAACAAAATCGCTCTGAACATTTTCACTTATCTCTTCACAGTAGAAATAGTGTTTGGATGGGTAACTAACTTGTCCAATGCCTCGACCCATATGTGACCTGCTCCATCGAAATCAGGAATAAGTCTCGGAATGACTTTCTGAGATATGCCCATGGTGAGAAAGGAAATTTCATAAGCTTTCTAATGATACCCATCGCAAACTTGTATCTTCTTAGGTTAACGAGTTATGGTTTGATGAAAATGACAGGTGTACCGGGTATATTTATTTGCCCAGTCCACATTCCGAGAAAAACAGCTTTGAAATAAACAAAATTTACCAAAATCATACGGACAGCGCACACAAATCCTCTTCATTTTCATCTTTATTGATCGTTTTTACATACAATACCGGTACATTATTGACAATAATCTGTGATAATTACACTTCCTAAAAATACAATGTTCAGAAAAACGACTTGGTCACGATTTTCACCCATGCGTTCACTTTAACGACCGATTGCGTAAAACGGCCCCAGCGACTTATTCCTGATTACGATGGAGCGGGTCACATATTATGTTTAGTGCCATAGCCCATGCTGGGTTCCGACACCCAACCTGCAGAACTACCCGCAGACCACAAATTCAATGTTCCAGACCACCAGGCCATCGCACTTCCGTACGTTTCGATCTAAACATTCATGTCAAACTTTGTACCCCAATAAAGTATAACATGTGCCAAAACTCTAACAAATAATATTTGCCGAATGTATCATCATCATGTACATTTGTACAATAGATCGGCTCAAGATTCCGCACAAGTGTAGAACAAATCACTGCAAAAGCAATTAGGCAAGCCACCCCAGTCTACATGTACATTGTAAATACACACGTCATCTGTCATTCTGTTGACAAGACTCGTAGTTGTACTGTAATTTTGAACACCCTGTACTACTCATTAGACCACTTCAATAAATAATCTCCCCCCCCCCTCGAGATCAATGCTACAAGATGGCATATACTCGCTGGATTTTTCCTCATCATTTGGCTACCCCCCCCCCCCCCAACACCACCAACCGCTGTGTGTCCCTTCTTCTCATGTCGTAATTTATCTGGACGTGATAACTCCTGCTTAATTATTGATTCCATCGTTGATAAGCCATTCCCGCAGATGTGACCTGTGTGTAGAGTACGTATTGCGATTATGTCAAGAAAAGAAGATGTTAAAAATGCTATAATTGTATACCGGGGCTATAGGTTTGTGATATGAAGCTATCATACGGCGGTGTTTGCACGCGTTCCTTTAATGCAGCCCGCAGAGAGTGTTAGGTTCGTGACTTTCCCGGCTGACCGATGTGTAAGAATTTGAGAGGCCCCCTCTGAGATTGATTGGTTAATATTTCACGAGAGGAAATTATCTCTTTGATTTTTCATGGTGCTACATCTGAGATCAACACCGGTTTCTTTTATGTGTTTAAAATGCATTGGAAAATGGGGGTGTGCGTGTACATGTACGTACACCCACGTACATTGTACATGTATACCGGCACTTACTGTACGGTACTGCACAAATTGCCTTTAAATTGAATTTTGAATTGAATTGAAAACAAAATTGAATTTGAACAAATTTAAACCTGAAGTAATGCCAGTTTCAAGTTGAGTTTAGGTAAACACAATATCAGATTATTAAAATACACTTATTTAAAATATACACAAATATACCACAAGGGAACATAGGGCAAGATACCGGTAGCTCAGTTGGTAGAGCGCCAGTCCGGTGTCCTGGAGGGCGCAGGTTCGAGTACCGCCTTGCCATTTTATTTGTTCACTTTAACATTTTATTAAAATATTTAAAATGTTTGCATTTAAGCATACTATGTACATAACAATGTATTATGCTTTAATTTTGTTGTGGACGAAAAGGTTCATTTTCGGTGCGAACGCGAAATTGTGACGTTGGTGCAATTTTTGTGTGCTGCGAATTTGCAAAAGTTGAACACGTTTTAACGCTTGTTTTTAAGTCCCTCCTTGTCATCAATTTCTTTGTTCACTTTGAGATTTTAACATGCATTAAAGGTAAAGTAGGATACACCATTTGCAGATATTGCAAAGTTTACTACTGAATTATTTAGAAATATCTTAATTATTTGAAGAAAAATAATGATTCTAGGCATCTAGATTATAGATTCAATGTATTCTGTAATTGTTCAAAAAAATAAAATTTTAGAGAAAACAATCATGAATGCCGCATGGCGATCACGAAAAAAAACCAAGAACAACTGCCGTTAAAAACTGCCGTTGAAAACGAACGCCGTTAAACGATATATTTACTATAAAATACAACCCCTTTTTTCTGATACTTTCTAGCAATTACCAAATGGTGTATCATCCTACCTACTTCAGATGCACTTTGCAATATCTAACATTGGATCTTGCAGCGCCAGCGTTGAGTTGTACGTATGTACGATAACCTTCATGATAACCAGAATCTAGGCACGTACATGTACCGGTACCTTTATGCGTATTATTGTATTGACCAGGTACCCCCCACATACACACACACATGCCTCACCGAAAATAGCCTACATGTACCTGCAGGTCTAGGGTTCGTCCAGTTTGGGGGGAGAGATATTTCCAATCTATTGACCAATCACAGAAGTGCGTCACACATGCCCTACGTGTACCTCCCTCATCAAGTACCTCCCTCATCAAGTACCCCAGCGTGTTGACTCTTTGTGCTATTGATACGGAGACGATGCGTCAGTTTGAGATTGACCGCGTATTTGCTCGCCTAGAGCGAGTGGACGTGCCTCTCGTGTCAACAGACACTCTATTCTAGCTCTCTGCCCCATTCCCCTCCCACCCCTTCTCTACTTGGCAAACAAATATATATGGTTCTAGTGTACAATGTACAATTACCCAAGCCAGTGCATTGGGTTTGTGCCATATTGGCCCACACGCAAAATTGTTGTACCGGTACATGTATTTTGCCATTATCTGGCAATATACAGCAGTAAAAACTGTTTTAAAATGTCCATTAATTCTACATTCATTCATACATTCATTCATAAACAATAATTTTCAGGAAACTCAAAACGTATTGGTTTTAACCAGTTCGCGCCGGGATTATTTTAACATCACCGAGCCGAGACGCGGGATTATTTTTTAACGAAACTCGATCCGAGGCGAGTTTAGGCCGATGATACTGGAAAGCACACCCACGCATAATTTCTGGCCTTGCTCGCTGCTGACAAACATTTCCGACCTTGCTCGTGACCTGTTTATGCGTCATACATTTTGAATCTGGGGAAAACTCTGCGTTTTTTTACGTCCTCCGGCGCGAACAACCCCCACATGATGGGAGTTCCTTGTTTATTGGAAAAGCAGACAAGTGGGTGAAGATGTACCGGTAGGAAACATATAACCCCACTTCACCTTTGGAATCCCTCAGTCTCCTGAGCTGAGCATACTGTTTGAAACATTTGAGTTTTCTCGGGTTCCTTTCAGAACCACACATCTCACTTAAGAGAATTACCAAATGGTGTTACTGCCAACTAAGTAGAAACAACATGTACATGTACCTGTACATGCAGTCGTGAACCACATAACGATCGAGGCTCGATATTGTGTTTTCCTTTATTCCTATGTTATACCCAATCCCTATTGCTTTGCGCTTGCACCGTCGATCCAGGACCGAATTTTTCCATTCATACCGCCGACCGAGGGGCTTTTGTTACCTTTGTTCTCCTTTGTGTCTCGCCCCTCGGTCGTTATGTGGTACCAGAGCATACAGTACATGTACTGTTTGTCAATTTAACCCTTAAGGCCGGTTCATTCTCGGCACGAAAGCGAACGTGAACCCTAATTTGTGACCTCCCAAGAAGTATTCGTGCTGTGAATTCACAATTTAGCAGTGAATGTTTGTTGTCGAATTCACTTCGCATTCGCATGAAGTACCGGTACAATGTACCAGGTGCGACATCCATCAATATAAAATGCGAATTTTCTTACACCCTAGGGATGAAAGTTAATTAAACTGTAGCATGATCCATCAATTAAGCCCCTTTTCACAGTTGATAACACTCTGATCTGCCAGGAAGGCACCATCATGTATCCTTTATACCTCTAGCAGTGTTGTATGTACTTTCTGAGTACTTTGTTTACTACCAAATATTGAGCTGTTTTGGGGAAACAAACCGAGACAAACATTGACAGTAGACAACAAATGACGTCTGTGTTAGAGAAAAATATAACTTGGGACTTAAGGATGCATGTGCATACAGAAACTTTTTAATCAAAGTTTTTAGACAAATACTCGAAAAGTACTAGACCGAGGACTTATTGAATGCTTTTGTCTTAAAAGCTTAATTCAATCAAAATTCTGATTGTCCAATTTTTTTTGCAAAGTATTTGTTGTCCAGTGTCGTGTATTATGCAGATTTATCTCTACCAAACCATCTTAATATCTGGTATTTAAGCTGGTACTCGGAAAGTACTCGACTACACATCTGACTTCTATTCATGCTTGGCTTTCAAGGGTCCAAAGTGTTCCACCTTTATGTACTTGCACACCTTGCAGTCTCAGCTTTGTTGAGGTGGACGAAAAGTAGGTTATGCAGCCCCTACCGGTATATGCCCGGGAAACGTCCATGTATGAACTGAAAGAGCTGCATTGATTTCTTGATCAAATAGGGTGGATCTTTTGCGGCACATTTTTTTTCTCTTTTGGAGCAAGCTTATAACTAAAAAATAGTAGGTTATGAGATGGAAGGAAAATCGCAAGAGGTACTTTTATTGACTCTGTGCACAAGCACCCGAGGACTGTCCATGTAATTCAAAGAACAACTGCCAGACCCCGGTTGAAAACGAACGTTATTTTTCTTGCTTTTTTTTCTCGGCATCCATGATTATAAAACTCAGACAGGTCAGTGATACGATATATTTACTATAAAATACACCCCTCCTCCCCCCCCCCCAAAAAAAAAAAATTGACCCATTCATGATAATTCAAGCAATTATCAATGGTGTATCCTACTAAGCCACATTAAAAACAAATATTAAAAGTGAGTCTAGAATGTAAACAGTTCTGGTAACATTCCCATTCAACAGTTCACAATAATAAAAATTATTCAAGAAACACAACTAAAATGGCTTCCTGATGAACAAGGTCTATAAAGATGAGGTAATGGAGGTTCATATGGGTAGAGCTGGATAGTTTGGCTACATTCTCCAACAAGTTTAGAGTCCGCACTTTAGCAAAATGTCTGAAAAAGATTGGCCATCGCTGCCGCTGCTCCAAGGCATTTGACTAACACATACTGATTTGCATATTGTAGCCTTGCTGTTTCAGGTCGCTGTTCGCTCTTCAAACAGCACGTGGTGTAGAGCTGTGAGTGCCCACATAGTGCGCGGCAGATGTTTATGTTAGCTACAACATCGTCAACGTCGAATGTCTTGGCCAAAGCTATCGGTCATCTTAATTCCGTCGTATCAGTAACACAAAGTCGTGATTAAAGAATATGGGCACCCAGCAGAAATATCAGGATACCCTGGAGCTTTATAATATCCTAACAACTGTATCTGAGGGCATTTACGATTCTGTCTCCTCTCATCAATGCGCAAAACATCTCAGCCTTTTATTCCTCCCGGTTGAATCTTCCATAATCCAAATCTACCTCCCGGCAATCCATGGCTCTGCCCGTATCAGCTTTTGTCATCTTATATCCCCTTTCCCCTGTAAACTCCTCAAATCTCCCTCATGGTCACTCGCTCTTATCTGTCCCCGGAGGAATCCTGAATCCTTAAGTCTGCCTCTTGCTGTTTCTTTATTCTTTCCCAGTAACTCCCATGTGATGACTTATAATCCGTATTAGTTTAGAATGCCTCACAGTCCCATTCCAACTTCCAGCAATTCACACTCATGTACAATGTAGATCCTCCAACATTTTTGGAATCAATTCCAACTGTATTATTATAGTGTCAAGCATCTAAGGAATCAATCTCTTAACCAGTTCCCACCGGAGAACGTGTATTTTTTTTAATATACATGTACACGTACAATTTGCTCGAGATTAAAAACGAAAGATGAATAAACATGCCACGAGTAAGGCCCATCCATGGATGACGCGTTATTGGTTTAATTCCGTGAAGGACGTGTATACACGCTGCAAATATTTCCTTGGTTGTTGCGGTTGACGTGTATTCACGGCAAAAGTTAAGACAAAGCAGTCTTTGTCCAGCAGCTGCACTACACAATGGACCCGAGCGTGCACCTGCGGCACAGACCGTTTACTACAACATAAAGCACAGCTGACAACAGAATTCTGCACAGATGAGTGGGCTGCAGTCATAGCTGCTTTCAAGAGTAGTAATTTCCTCGGCCCGTTCTCCACACAAGCTCAGATATTTGCCCCTCTGGGTTTAACTTTCTTGCATTTTACCTTCAAGAATCTTCTTTTACCTTCCACATCCCCCTTCACCCCTCCCCCACAACCCCCCCCCCCCCCCCCCCCCCAACACCCCTGTTTCTCTCTCCCCCCCATTTCCTTATTGGCCGATGAGGCTACTTGCTGACAACAGACAGTGCATCGACTCACCTGAATGGCCTTGTGTTGCATCAAATCAATAATTTCAATCATTTTGTGAAGTTCCTGCCTGTGAGGTAAATTCCACCTCAAACTAATGCGGTTGAACTCCCATACAGACTGATTAAAGTTACACAGGTGGAATTTGCCCTAATTTGTATTATTATTATTATTATTATTATTTTTTATTTTTTTTTGGGGGGGGGGCAAAGTTTTTAAAGCTAATGGGTTCAAAATAAATAAATGTATTGTTATCACCAAGAAATAATGTATGAGATGCTGGTAAGTTACATGCACTGTGTGTGTATGTACAATTTTTGAAAGAATCTGACATAATTATATATTTGTATGGTTCGGGAGAATGGAGTTTGCCACTAGCGGATTAATTAAAACCCACTTGACAGACATCCAGGGAAGATGATTTTTAGAAAACAAGATGATTTTGTAGTGTACACTGTACGTGTACAAGTAGGATAGGGGAGGGGAGAATGTTGTACAATGCACCCCTTATAATCACTGTTCTTTGAGTTCACAAAATATTTTGTTCATTTTTTTTTTTACACGTATATATATATGATGCACAACTTCAGTTTTGTACAGCATTTTTTTTAACATAAAAATACATTGATCTAATGCATTGAAATCAAGAAAAGACATTTGAAAACCAACTTTTAGAAGTTCCCATAGGTGAAATGTTTGCATCCTGTTGATACAACATTTGTTTTTAGCTTGAATTTTCTGAAATGAATGGATTAGCTAGTATTTTATTAAATATTACACTGACCTATTTCACTAAAGGTTTGTCAGGTTTGTGTTCAAACAAGTGCTAAACAATTGAGAATAAAATGCTTTTCTTGTATTCTCTGGTGATTCCCTGACCCTACATTTCAACGAATGAGGAACAATTTCTAGATGTTGGGTAATTGTCAGAGAATCAGACTATAGTACATTTACACATATTTTTGAATAATCGACCACCAACACAATACACACACAAAAAACAATTAGCTTTCTTACGTACTGTGGACATTCCTTTATCTTTGAGTATTTAAAAAAAAGTTGGCTAAATAATCATTTTTCTCGCTTCCCCCTCAACAAATTTAACCTCAAATTTTAATTCGGCACCTTTCGGCTGTTCCTCTTACCTTTTATATATTTAACCCTAACCTGTTTTTCCTCTAAAGCTTTTTTTCCAGAGAGGGCAAAACAGACTGTGGACCTCTTCCCGCATCCTGTGGCGGTCCACAGAGCGTATAAAATACTAACTCATGTGATTTACATTGCAGAATGTGAGGCAGTTTCGAATTGTAGAGCTGTACAACATTTTACAGATTAACCAACAAAATGTTCTTTTTTGCTATACAATATGGTGCCCATGCCAAGCACCTGAATTAAAAAAGGGCATACATGTACGAAATGGTAGAATACACTAGAGCGATGACGCAACCTCGCGATAAACTGAATAGTATGGGTTGTACATACAATTTAATGGCACTTTTGGAGTACATAAAATAGATCGTACATGTACATACAAAATATACCGGTACATGTAGATGAACTGTACGATAACGACACTTTCAAATCTATACGACCTTGGCACTGAAAGCTAGAGTACAAAAAATAAATAATAAATTGTTCTAAAAAATAAATGAGCAAATCCGAGCCTAAAACGGGATAGTCTTTCTCTGGGAGCCATCTGAGCTTGAAATTGAAATTGTCGGGTATGCATGAGCTCTTTCATTCAGTATAATCCATCATGTCCTGCTTTTCACTTCATGCATGACACTGATTTGTAACATGGCCAGTGATCTGTAAAAGTGTTTTGCTTTATTGCAGAATAGGGTACATGTACATGTACATGTAGATGATTGACTATATGCACTCTCTGCCACATGTCCTGCTGTAGCACTGATTAAAGCAATCCCGTGTACATGCTTTACCAAACATTGTTGAGCCGCTTTATACAGGGATATAATCTGTCAAGGATAATGAATTTGGCATTGGAAAGCAAACATTTCTGATGGAGAACTGATTCGATTTGACACGTAAAAAGCGAATTTGAAAGAGTGAATTTGTGTAAAAACGTGTACAACATTCGCTTCTGCTGTTATTTTCAGAAACGCATGGATGAATTTTTGGGGTCATACTGGTATGTAGCAAATATTGTTACCCTATACACACTCGATTGTTACCTAACACACCCCCCCCCCCCCCCCCACATAAAACCCGAAAAGAAGGGGTAGGGGTAGGGGTAGGGGTAGGGGTAGGGGTAGGGGTAGGGGTAGGGGTAGGCGTAGGGGGGGGGGGGGGGGGGGAGGTTATCACATATTTCTTCATATGGAGAATCACGGTGTTGCTGGCTTGTACTCCTTCGCAGGTGTGTAATCAATTACATGACATTAATTGTAATGCAACTACCCTACAGTGCATGTAGGCAGTTTCTCTCCGGTTTATTTTTTACAAACTTTTTTTTTAGAGTACAGGTACGTACATATTTATGCACAACTTGCAAGGAAGTGATACGACCTGCTCTGAACATACAGTGGAACCCCGCTATAACGAACATCATGGGATCCACAGATTTTGTTCAGTATATCGATCATTCGGTATAGCGATTTTCACCTGCCGGTAGCGCCCTTTACAGGAACCTACTTCAAGTGGACCTTATTTTATAGTGATAATTGGACTGTTTAACATATTAAAGCACAGGCATGTAACCAGTCGTTTGGGAATTAAAAGCGGCCTAAATAGTTTTTAATATACATGTACCCATTTCAAAAAATCGGTTGACATTTTTTCAACAACAACGTTTGTTATGTTTGGACACCAACATTAGGAGCCAGGGATCGTGTTCAGTACAGCCGGTATAGCAGTGTTCGGTATATCTAGCAGCAGCGTTTCAGTGTATCGGTACATGTAATCTGACATGTCTGAACTGACAAGACGCATTCGTAATCTCAAGTCTCTAAAGAAAAAAAATCCTGGCCTTCTAGCTGTTCTTTTTCGGACTTTGTTTTATTCCGCCTAATTCAGATTCAAATCGGAGGTGAGTATATTACACTCTGGATGTAATCTTTCAGGCAGGACGTACGTGCGATTCTTTTTTCCCTCTGCGAAGAATGCCTCGCAGACATTTTGATAAAATCTAACAGCAAATAACGAGACGTGTCTTCACTTTCGTCTCGGGCACGTGTGACATGTTTGTCGTTATTACACGTGGGGCCAGAGGTCCACACAAGTGTCGCTCAACATGCGCTCTGGGTTAATCTTGATTCCTCTTAAAGGTAGAATACGCCATTGGTAATTGCTTGAATTATCAGGAATAGGTGGATTTGGGGGTCTGTACTTTAAATAGTAAATATTGTTTAACTGACCTGTCTAAAGTTTTACAATCATGGATTTCGAGAAGCAAGAAAGCAAAAAAGCAAGAAAAACGGTGCTCATTTTGAACTGGCGTCGGGCAGTTCTTGTTTTTTCGCTATTTGTAGTACATTTTGTTTTTTTGATATGCAAATGGTTTATCCTACTTTTACCGACCCTAACATAATGATATAGCCAACTATAACCAGTTCGCGCCGGGATTATTTTAACATCGCCGAGCCCACGGGCGGGATTATTTTTAACGAAACTCAATCCGAAGCGTGTTCAGGCTGATAGTGCCGGGAAGCACACCCACGCATTTCCGGCCTTGCCCGCTGCTGACATACATTTCCGAACTTGAACTTGGCGTGTTTATGCGTCATCCGTTTTGAATCTGGGGAAATGTTTGCGTTTATATACGTCATCCGGCGCGAACTGGTTAAGCTCTAGTCCTGCCACTATTATGTTTCCTTGCTATTTAATTGTTTGTCATTCATTGTTCCCATTCAGGTCAAAGCTCTGATTTTGATTGAACAATAAAATGATTTCACTGTTTTTTTAATTAATTTTTTATATCTTTTTGTAAATAAAATAGCATTTCTCCCTTGCAACATTTATGACTCGTGGGAAAACAGTCACAGGAAAAACTACATGTGACCTGATCTTTCCTCCTAGTCCTACATGTAATGGTGCAGTAGACCATTTGTCGTTTGTGTACTTGTATCATTTGAAGCTGTAAAAGTGCTAATTGGATCTTGATTTCAGTTCAATATTTGCAGAGACATAAATTGTAATCACGCCTAAAAACAGCATTCAGGGCCTATTCTCATTCGGCTGATTACACATGTGTGTCACACGCTGAACCAACCAAAAATAGCACCCATTCGTTTAGTACGTGACGTTATATGGGGACATTACATAGGGTTCCTGTGCTTAAGAAAAATCTCTCTAAACTCAAACTCTGAAAATTCTATCGACCTAAATATGTTCAACATCACCCTAATTTGTCTTCTTCTCTATTTTCTTTCATCATACCCTATAAACCCAATTCTACCTCTAGACCGTTTTATTGGAGACCCAAAGTTTTATGGGAAGTACCTCTAGCATCTGTGAATGTTGCATATTCTGTGAAAACAACATTCTAATATTTTGAATTCAATTAAATATTTGCCGAGGCACAATTTGAATTGTATTTTGAACCACAATTTGCATTCATGGTACGAATTCTCATCCAGCTACTCGCGTGTCGCGCACCGAACAGACCAGTAATAGCACCCACGCGTGCGCCATGCGTCGTTCAAACACGTTCACACACTTCAAAACAGCATCTAGGCTGAGACGCATCTTTTGGAAATGGCATTCTTTTGTTATTTTCTTTAAAATGACAGCATGTCCAGAAGGAATAATTTCACAGGAAATTTGGAATCGTTAAATCTTTTCAACAAGTGAGTTTTTCAACTGTATTTTAATTGGTTATAGCTGCAAAAGGTATATTCCACCTTTAACTTACAAGTATTTGAAAGTTTTCTTCTCGATCTTTTTCTGTCTTTTCCCAGACCATAACCTTCTCCAAAGTCTTTGATCTACCCTCCACCGTGCACAACGGACACAGTAACAACCCGGTCTGCTGCACGGGCGAAGTCAAGCTCTCCAACGGCATCATTGAACACGTGGCCTCAACGGGTGACACACTGAACATCTATGACGCTCAGAACGACCCCCGGTTTGACAAGGAGTTAGACAAGGCTACAGGATTCCACACGCGGTCTATACTGTGCATGCCTGTCCGTGATAACAAGTACCAAATCATTGGTAGGTTATTACCCGTTATCACTGTACCAGCCACAACTGCATGCCCTGCCTGTTACTCCCTGTACTGCCTTAAACCACCCTGGCTGTTACTCCCTGTACTTGCCCAAACCACTCTGCCTGTTACTCCCTGTATTGCCCCAAACCACCCTGCCTGTTACTCCCTGTACTGCCCTTACCACTCTGCCTGTTACTCCCTGTATTGCCCCAAACCGCCCTGCCTGTTACTCCCTGTACTGCCCCAAACCACCCTGCCTGTTTGTCCCTGTGCTGCCCTAAACCAACCTGTCTGTTACTCCCTGTACTACCCTAAACCACCCTGCCTGTTACTTTCTGTACTGCCCCAAACCACCCTGTCTGTTACTCTCTGAACTTCCCTAAACCACCCTGCCTGTTACGCCCTGAACTTCCTTAAAGCACCCTGCCTGTTACTCCCTGAACTTCCTTAAACCACCCTGCCTGTTACTCCCTGGGTTTGAGGCCAGCCTGGTTAGTGGTGCATGCTTCTCCCCACCTAGGAATAAACGGGTATCTGTGAAGGCAGAGATGGTTACTGCGGCAGCTTTGCGGCTGAAATGGCAGCATTGATGATCTGTATGTACCGGTACTCTCAATGGAGCTGAGATGGTATTTGGAATGTTTCATTGGCCCCTGGTAATAATGATGATGCCCCTAGATCACTATCCTGGTGTATACGTGCACTTTATAAATATTATGTTACATATTACACACGAGTATGGAAAACATAACAATGTGGTAAATGTTGTTATTGGTTGAGCATTATTGAGCAAATTGTAAACTTTAATATACCGGTACATTACATTATAAATGGTCTGTCTGATAGAATATATTACATGTACATGTAACCATGTACACACAAACATTAAAAAAAAGTAGATTGACGAAAATGATCGAGCAGATGCATATGCAGAACTTGTTGTCGAGCTCGTACGTGTTCCGCCATTGCATCAGATCAGATTCATTACGCACGTCAATATCAGGTATTGGGACTTGTGTAAATTCAATCCGCTGCAAGTCCTTGAGGTGCGCAGGGCAATGACACGCCGTGCACCATACCGATATACCTCTTTACGTATTGAATATAAGTGTCTTTGAAGATGGAGCACGGCCTGTGCTCAGGCTCCACGACACGAGCGCACATTAGCCAAAGGAGCTGTGGCTCTATCAGGTTCCTCCCGGACCATTGATTGAAATGGAGACGGTCGGTTTGGCGACCGATGGATGACGACCTTCCAGTTAAACACGAGATGCAACGCGTACATCACTGGCATGAATAATGAATTCTGTCACATCGAGTTCTCTCGGATTCCGTCTCGCCCGCTTTGGTTTTTTTCTTCTTCTTCGTCTCATAGTCCAGATTAAGTCTTTGTGCTTTACACGAACCCACACCATCTTTCTCTCTCTTTGTGTAAGAAGCAATTAACCTGACACTCGAGACTGATCAGAAATCTGTTGGGAGACTGAGACTAAATGATGACCTCGGGGGTTTTAAGGGGACGGGATACATGAGAGAGAAAAGGTCGTCGTGTATCCCATAAAAAAATAAATTGTAATCTACACATCAATAGATCAATCCATAACTTTTTGGTCGAAAGTGAGACATTTGCCATTCAAGTAGCATTAAAAACTATATATAATCAATCACAAGGGAAACTAACAAGGTAAATTTGCATAAATGTCAAAGTGAACAAGGCAAGGCGGGACTTGAACTTGCGACCTCCGGAATACCGGACCGGCACTCGATCGACCAATTTGGGAAACCACTATGGTAGGGCAAGATAGCTCAACCAAAAAGGTCGAGATGTTCTCAAGATCAGGGGCCAATTTCATAGAGCTGCTAAGCACAAAAATATGCTTAGCATGAAAATTTGTCCTTCGCAAAAACAAGGTTACAGACCAAGTTTTCACGTGATCTTTATTGTTTTTTGCTTAGCATGAAAAACCAGAGAATTTTGACTGGCAACCTGTTTTTAATGAGCAAGACTTTTTTGTGCTAAGCAGATTTGTGTGCTTAGCAGCTCTATGAAAATGGCTCCTGATCTTGAGACCTTCATCACTGGTGAAAACAATGCACTGTGTTCATGTATACTGCAGAAACAATACCGGCACATGTGCATTTTAGAGAAAAGAGCACTTGTTGTGTGCCCCGCGTGTTCCAAGAACTGAACGCACAGGAGTGTACATAGTACAAATCAATGCCTCAATCCTTGTCACTTTATCCAGGTAGTCGGTGATCAGTGTTTGCATGCATTTTTGTTTCCTCAGGTGTCGCCCAGATCCTGAATCGAACAGATGGCTTCCCTTTTGACGAAAACGACGAACAGCTGTTTGAGGTACATGCAACGCCCCCCCCCCAAAAAAAAAAAAAAAAAAAAATCTAAAAAAGAAAAGAAAAAAAGTCCGTCCCACCCACAACAAAAATATATAATACCGCCCCCCCCCCCCCCAAAAAAAAGTAGCCCCCCCCCCCCCCCCCCCAAAAAAAAGTCTGCATCGTAACTATGCAACTTGGCCTATACATGGTCTATTTTAACCAACATTTTGTGCCTTGCGCTGCTAGCTGCTACTTTAGCTCATTACACGCCCAATAGGAGACTTTTGAGACGGGCGGTGCTAACGCGCCGATGTACTTTTTCTTTCTTATTCGCCCCCCCCCCCCCCCCCAAAAAAAAAAAAAAATCCTGGTTACGGGCCTGACCACAATTGTACCCTATTCTCAAATTTGTATCCCTGTGGAGACATCTCTTTGTTCTCCGGTACAAAATTATCTTAACGTCGTCGTACAGGGCTGTTTTACAGTGGTCTTATTTACCCTCTAGATATAATTTTCTGGGCTATATAACCCAAACCCATTCTTCCCTAGAGCTCAAAGATAAGTTTACGATCGTTTGCGACAGTAAAAATAATCCTATTTTTTTTGTAAAACTTGAAAAATCTATTTCGTGAAACCTTGTGCAGACCTACATGTATTCATCTATAGAAAATACCCTGTGGATACCTTTTCACTCCACTTGTCCCTATTGCATGTGCTTAGGTCTCCACAGGGTACGGAATTTTGCATCGAGAGCACATATGTGACCCGCTCCATCGAAATCAGGAATAAGTCTCAAAATTACTTTTTGAGATATGCAAATGGTGAGAATGGGAATTTCATAAGCTTTCTAATGATACCCATCACAAGTGTGTATCGGTTTAGGTTAACGAGTTATGGTCTGATGAAGATGACAGGTGGATATATATTGGCCGAATCCACATTCAGAGAAACACAGCTTTAAAATAAACAAAATTGACAAAAATCATACGGACAGCGCACACAAATCATCTTCAGTTTCATTTTTATTGATCGTTTTTAAATACAGGACATTAATGACAATAATCTGTGATAACTACACTTCCTAAAAATACAATGTTCAGAAAATCGACTTGGTCACGATTTTCACCCATGCGTTTAATTCAACGGCCGATTGCGTAAAACGGCCTCAGCGACTTATTCCTGATTACGATAGAGCGGGTCATATACCGGTACGCTGTGAGGGTAGATTTTTGGTACATGTGTGCACTTAGCAGTGTTCTGAGTTTGACAGAACGTCAATATACGAACAACTGTTGGTGTAATTGATTATGATGAGCGAATTGGAGTGAAGCCAAATCACGAATGAGGTTTGAGGGTATTGGGGGAGGGGGGGGGGGGGGGGGGGGGGGGGGGGGAGACTGTTCGTCACTCGCCATCCAGTCTCACAGTATTTGCATCATCTGTGATTGTCAAAGGCCGTCGTGCAGGTGAACCTGTTCACCTGATTGTCTTGCTAAATCTACATTAGCATACATATTACGATAGACTAGATCTTCATCACACCTGTTGCTTTCAACATCATCAGGCATCAGATGGGTTAAAGCTGCAGTTGATCATTTGTCATTCGTGAATTTTTTATCGTTAGAAGCAGAAAAAGTGCCCAAAATCTACATGTATTTATAATAAGCGCTTGACAGTAAACCTGATGAAGACGTTACGCATGTATCTCTTCGAATTCTCGATAATTTTTGAGAAAACAACATTCTAATATTTCGATCTCGATTTGCCGAGTCACAATTTAAAATGCGACCACAATCGGCATTTGTGGGTTCTACATGAAAATGTTCTTCTTAACGTTTCATTTTTTATTCTTTAAAAAAGATTGCCAAGAGTCCCGTGTTTACCCCAGAAAATCTGTCGGTTGAATGTGACCCTTTTTGGGGCCAAATTTATAAACAAGACCAAAGTCATACGTAAAATGGTTGATCTCAAACGGCATAATTGCCTGACGCAACAAGTTGGTTGCAACGTTGTTTGAACAACGTAGCTCTGACGTCATATGTGAGGCTCCCCAGGGTTGATTACTCACAACAGACCATGCCCTTACAGCAGTGAGTGGTGGAAATATTGTTCATTCAAAGCAATGGACATATGTGACCCACCCTGCAAAATTGAGTCTGATGTGTTAAAAATGATTTTTTTTCTTTAGATTTACAGTTGGTCAGAAAAAGCAGGAAATAAGCTTTCATTTGATATATGGCACAACTCTGTAGTGTAATGCATTGGTCTTTTACAATTTCAGGAAATTTGCTTTTTCTCAGTTATTCAAAATGTCTTTGAAAAGAAATGAAGATTTACAATTGTAGTGCTTCATCAGATGCTATGGTAAGAGAATGACAAAACCTGTATTAAATTTAATTTAGGGATCAAAACAATCTTTTCAATCGATCAGATCTGGAAAATATAGGTGTCGGAGAAACCAAAATGCCTTAAAACCAAAACATTATTTGTTCAAAAAAAATCACCTTCGAGACAATAAACAGCCCTTTACATCAAAATATATTTTGCGACATCAGACTCATTTTTGCAGAGCGAGTCACATGCATGGCGAGTGCGGGAAAGACTAGTTGGACTCAAAAAATCAACTTTGATCATTGGATTAGCAAGGCTTTCATGGCTATAATAATGTCTTCACTCGAGTTGATCTACAATGTACATGTAACGTACTCGAACGCAGCCTGTGAAACCACAATTTTGCCAGACTTCAAAGAGAATTAAAGTATACCTTTTACAAATGTTCAAAAAGTAACAAACCAGATTATTGTTCAAAAGCCTTTTTGATGTAAAGATATTAATGACTCTAAACTCCCTGTAAAATTAATCACTCTGGTATGCCGTCATTTTAAAGAAAATATTAATTTAAAAAGAAGTCCAAGGATGCATCTCAGAAATGCATTTTTTGACATTTTCATAAGTACATGAAAAATATTTTCTCGGAATAGGCATATACAGAATTTACAGCGCTAAAACTTTGTCAGGTTAGTTGTCATTAACAACATGCATTCTATAGATTTTGAGAACTTTTGCTGCTTCAAACGATAACAAAACAAAACTGAAAAAAAGAATATAACTTGCGAAAAGCAGAACTATAGATCGTATTCACATTCACTTGTATGTAGAACTATTCAGTATCATCATGGTATCATGCAGACACAGCAGTTATCAGGTTTGTATGAGGCACATCTCCAAAGTTAATTGTCAAGGTGACCCAACCCAACTGAGCCCACATACATGTACGTACAATGCTGCCAGTTTGTATTTGTTCGCTAGAGTACCACTACACTCGGTTGCCGTGGTTACTAAAGGTTTTCTCTATTTGCTCTTGCCTTACTCACCCAGAGGGTGTAAACTGAAAGCGGTGGTTTTACACCCCCCCCCCCCCCTTTTTACTGAATATAAAGCCACATGTCAGTTTGGTTGATGACAGTGTACATACTCTCAAAGAGCATTTCACTGTATCTGATGGCTTAAGGCATTGTACAATTTTATGAGGGGTAGGGGTGGGGTGTTATGCTCAATGCAGGCATCATCATGCAACTGTTCATGTACTGACCGTGTATACATTCGTACTGGTACAGTAGGTACAGTGTATGTGAAGATCGAGTTTGCATGAAATATGTTTGACCATTCAAGTTCAGTCTTACTTGACCATGCAGTTGATCCTCAATTCCTCCCAGAGTATTGTGGCCAGTAACATTAAACTACCTGTAGGTGGACATACTCGGTAGGCCACTGGATAGGCTATGGCCTACTTAGAATTTTGATTAGGTTGCTGACTAGCCCATTGATTAGGGTATGGGCATTATTCGCATACAAAGTACACATGCAACGGGGAACCCTCCCCCCTCCCCAGTCTCTCTTAAATGAGTTCTGTAGGCCAACAAAAGAAAAGCTCGATAGCGTCGATAGCGACTCACCAACTCTCCCTTTGTTGCCGTTGAAGGGGAACTGACTAACGTGGACCAACATAACAGAAAGCGTGATTTTGGGCTCTGAAATAAAATTGGAGCTGCATAAAAAAAAAGGAAACGCACACATGGAAAGAAAACGCACACATGCTGTGAGCATGTGCATTCCTAATTTATAAATGATATTGGGGTCAACTTAGAATTGGAATATTATTTGACACGGCAGTAGCACGACGTTTGAAACTGTGCCGTTTTACTGCCTTCCATGTACTAAATTGCACGGCAGACTCTGTCGTGCTGAAGTCTTTTGCCGCGCCAAAATCAATTTGCCGAGCGAAAATGGTTTCAAACGTCGTGCTTGTGTCTTGACGAATAAGACAATTTAAGTTCAATTTAATTTGACATGTCATAACTTGACGTTTGAAGCGGGCCTTAGTGTTTTCCAATGTGCTTGATCTTATGGCGTCTATGGTGCATAGCACAGGCTTATATCCACTGACCTGAATTTATCGTATCTGTATCGTCGTTTGCGGTGGGATCAAAGAGGGAAATGAAAAGCAATATGGGATTGGAGGTCTGGAACCTGATCCGTGGCATTACCTTTCGGTGCGATGAATCGTGGATTAGCTTCCCACTCACCATCCAGGGACCAGGCTTGGCATTTCCCCGATTGGTTTCTTAAAGTAATGTGACCCTCTCTGCTAGAAACCTATATCCTGGGCAAGCTAATCGCAGAAATCAGACTAGAATAAAGGATTCTCAACCGGAGGCCTTAATTCTTCCTGGGACTTTTAAAAGATCATCAGAGGGTATTTTTGTGTGTATTTAATTTCAGCCAACCTTTAAGAGTTGTTGCCATGCAAAGCTACAATACATGTACCGTAGATATGCAGCTTTTAATTTAAAAAACAAATATTTATTGCATATTTTGTACTTTTGTACATTTGTTGATAAAACAAATGAATGAATGTTTGTGAGTGCGATGGTACCGGTACATATCGTCTCTGTTTTCACAAAAGGGCAAGTTTCATAAAAAATTGTCTATTTATTAATATTTTTATATTTTTATGAAAACGATTAAATATTGCAATATCTACAACCTGGTGAAGTTATACTATCACTAAAATCATTAAAATCCCAATTAACCTAATTAACGAATGGACGAATGGTTGAATTTATCCTCAAGTGCTGTTTTGCTTTTTGACGAAGAGGCAAATTTAAAATAGCATTGACTTCAGCGTGTTTATGAAGGAGTGATTTGGTGCGCTTACTGACTTTAGCGTTTTCGTGAAGATGCGAACTTGGGGCACAGTGGGGAAATGTATACATTCCGACTATCGCAGCCACAGGAGCGACTTAGCAAATTTATCGGTTAGTTTTTTTCGTTTTCACAAAGAGGCACTTTTATTAATTAATTAATTTTGCTAAACTAATTCTTAAAGTTTGCTATATTCAACAAGATTGGAATCTTGCATATATCTATATGTTTCAAAACTGCTAAACGAAAAAAGGACCAACTTTACACACGGTTTTCTCAAAATTTGTTCAGACCGAGAAAGGCTAATTTCGGTTCTTCGTGAAAACGGTTAGGACAATTTCATGAGGTGACAGAATGGCACATTCCATCTAGATCTCCGAATGAAATTATTCTTTCCATTGTACGAACGTGAAACATTCATTTGTTTTATACAAAATCTCGCCATCTGATAAGATCTTCCATTTTTGTTGTGCTTCTTCGTCATGCATTGGGACGAATAATTCATTGCACGTGATTAACGATGACAGTGATTTTTTCTGGTCTAACCATCCAATGACTGGGTAGTGGATGGCAAATATTATACTGGGTTGGTCTACCGTAGATAAACATTTTGTGTTCTCGTGGTCCAGCTAGATGCAAGGTTTGCCTTAACTTGTCTTGCTTCTCAAGGTCAACTTACACGCTCTATTCACCGTACTCTAAATCACCTTACCCATTTTTGAAAATTACAGCAAAAGCAAACAGTGTACATACCGGTACTACATTGCAGGGTTGTAGTCGAGTCCCTGCAAGTCCTTTAGTGAAGCCAGCCACAAGTCCCTTCATAAAGCCAGTCATAAGTAACTGGATGAACAATAGAATGCTTTTGTCAAAGCTGATTTGAATAGCTAATATGATTTGAATTGGAACTAAAGGACTTGTGATGGACTTGCAGGGACTTTAACCAGTTCGCGCCGGGATTATTTTAACATCACTGAGCCGAGGGGCGGGATTATTTTTAACGAAACTCAATCCGAAGCAGGTTCGGGCTGATAGTGCCGGGAAGCACACCCACGCATTTCCGGCCTTGCTCGCTGCTGACAGACATTTCCGGCTTTGCTCGCTGCTGACAGACATTTCTGGCTTTGCTTGTGGCGTGTTTATGCGTCATCCATTTCGAATCTGGGGAAAACTTTGCGTTTTTATATACGTCATCCGGCGCGAACTTGGGACTTGTGATGGACTCGACTACATACCTGCTACATTGTACCTTTAAGTGTACCCTTTTTTTTATTGGATTGAACTTTGCCAAGTCATTCTGTGATTTGTTTCTGAAAATGGCATTAGTTGGCATGGACAGATGAAATGGCATTTACTGCTAGCCTGCGTTGCAAACTGTTGGATTTCTCAACAGCAACTGTGATTAAGAATAGAACCCGACTTTCAACACGGAATGCTTCAGGCAACTTGGAATAACACTTCAAACCGGCAAGCAGTTTATTGCCCGATTGATAAAAGCGAATGCCGTCTCTATTCAATTATTTAAGGACTCATTCTTCTTGTAATCACTGCAGGCAGAGAGTGATGTTGAGTCCTAAGTTTGTCACTTAATCATCAATTTGTTTAGTTTATTCTACTTATATATGGTAGTTTTAGTGAATACATTTGTTATTTTTTAATACGCTATCTGCTAGAGATGTTTAATATGATGATTGAAGTTGAGCTGCTTTTTGTTGTACATTTGTAATTAAATCTTTTGTTAATCCTAGAGCACTTGTACAATACCGGTATACTTGTAATTCTTTGTTGTAAAACCTGAATCGTTTACTTGCATTTTTGCTTTTGAAACTTTCTTGAGAGACGTTATTGCTGCTCGAACTACAGTTCCTACATAATTTGACTTTATTGTTGTCATTTTTGCTTTTAAAATCGTTGTTTTGGCAATTTTTTGTGTCATCTTTAATTTGCCGCCACACTCCACAGTACGTTGTTTTCTCTCCTGTTGTTCCCGTACAAGTACAAGTACGTTTAAAACTGGCTAGAGTTGAAATGTGTTCAACTTTTACAAATTTTTAGTGCGAAATATCCCTGTGGCATCACAAATTTGCATTCACTTTCGCTCTGAGTATGAACCATTTTTCAGGCACGTCAGCTGGGTAGTGTTTAAAATAACTCCTTTTACCTTTACACGGTAAAAGGTTTTATACACAGCGAAAGCTCATGTGGCCTCCCTACGCGTAGCTAGCTGCCTATACCCTCTCATGGCATTTCTTTGACATTCACACCCACATCTAATGTAGCACTGAGTGCAAGGTCAACAAACTTTTGCCTGAGCCGGCGGTATCGCCATATAAGGGATAATTATGCAAAAAGTAAAAGGTCAGCAGTATGCAAATTTCTGCAGTTAACTTTTGGCCAATGAGACTCGTGGGTTACGCGTGGGGAAGCTGGGCTTTTGGCGGGTTGGAAAGTTTATAGCCACTCTGTCACAGCCGATTCCAGAATCAACATCTCGATCGGAGTACATGTATAACCGTACATGTATGGACATTTGTGATGCGATCTGTGAAAACCCGTCGGATGTCGCAAAATTGCAAGTCCCATAAAAGCCACACAAAAAAAATAAAAAAAAATATATACATGTACATATATTTTTTTAAATTGATTTTTCATTGCTATTCTGGTACCCTATCGTTAAACGCTGTTTTCTCAAACATTTGCATCGCCAATAATCGACCTTTATTTTAACGTAACTTTTGATGTAGAGGTCCTAGAGACCTGATTGAAAAAGCATTAGAAAGAGGATGATCTCAGCTTTAAGATGGTTTAAAGAACTCATTTTTGTATTTTGACACCATGTGGCGGGTTTTCACAGATCGCATCACATTTGTGTGTGTGCTGCGTGCGATGTGGTGCGAAATACAGCGGTGTTGGTTCAAAACATAAATGGGTTATTCTTCAGAGTGTCTAATTTTTTTACTTTTGAAAAAAAAAAAAAAAAAAAAATGTTTGGCGAACATTTATTTTCTCAGTGGAATGCAATATTTCTGTTGAAGATTGCAACAATCAAAACGGCGCAATGTTTTAAGGAGATTTTAAGGATTTTATTTAACAATCAATTTTCGGAAGAAATGCAAGAAATCATCTCCGTCCTGCCTTTTGTGACAGGAATGACAATCATAGGACTGAGTAAAATACAGATAACAAATATTAAAACATGAACAATCAATAATAAAGAGTGATAAAGGGAATTTCTAACATTATAAAACAATTTCATCACTATCGATTTATTATTGCCATTTTTAACTAAAGAAAATTCCACCAAAAAGGCATCTCCGTCACAGAAAAATGTGACGGATCTGACTGTGACGGAGATGACTACATTGTGTATATACACTAAAAATAAAGAATTAATTTATAGCGCTATCTACAGATTGTTTGAAGCAGTTATCCTCCTACTTGACCCATTTTAAACATCCACTTTGTTATTTCTATCAAGTCCATGATTTAAGTTCTTCTTTCTAATGTACTGGTACACATATTCCTGTTCCCCAACGAGCCCCTCCCTCCCTCCCCCTTCCCCAATCTATGCAACCCTGATTGAATCACTAGATGGGTGACTGCCTCAATTTAGAGGAAATCGACAAAAAAGCTCGCACATGCGACAAAAAGGTTCTGCATGGATCACCGTAATGCCAAATTGCCATTAAAGGACGCGACACTTCAATCCCCCCCCCCTCCCCAATCTTCAAGTGATATTGATTATTCGGCCCTAAACGCTTGAATTGTGTGGCACGGTAGTAAAAAAGGGATAACCACTCGGGCAGAAAATAGTCATCTGCAGTTAAACCATGCATTGATTGGACTGGCACTTATTTATAGGGTGAACGACATTTGGCCCCAGCATGTACCGTATTTTTGAAGTTGCTTGCACTGTTGGTATCAGCCATTTCTATCTTGCACTATACAGATTCTACATTTACACGCACCCTGTTGCCGGGTAGGCACTCACCGCGTAAGGGGGACAGGCTCTTTTGTTTGAAAAAGACAGACCGAGTAGTGGGGACATTTTCGAGTCCCCATAGCGCGTTGGGTGTTCAGTAAAGGTAGAACAAGGTAAAATCGGGTTAGGGTATAATGAAAGAAAATGAAGAAGAGGACAAATTAGGGTGATCCTGAAAATGTTAGAATTTTAGAGTGTTCTGAGTTTGAGATTAGAGAGATTTCAGTTTACACACAAACCCTTATGGGTTGTCCCCATAACGCTATGTACCAAAAGAATGTGTGAATTTGTAATCAGCAAGAATTGTCTGTGCTTCAACAATTCAAAAAAAAATACTGGTGACCCACAAAACCAGTTTAATATCAGCAGATATTTGATGAAGTGCTCGCTGTTTTTAACCCCTTGACTCCGGGGCCGAGGAGCTGCTTTGGCCGTGGCCTGCTTATTGTCAGCTGTGCTATGCTGTAGAACACGGCATGTGCAGCAGCTGCACACTCAGGTCTATTGTGCAGTGCAGTCATGTGTGTAATCCGGTGCAATGTGGAATTAATACCGGTGTCAAGGGGTTAAAGGTAGGATTCCCCCCTTAGTAATTGCTTGAATTATCATGAATGGGTGGATTCGGGGGGTTGTATGTTATAGTAAATATCGTTTAACTGACCTCTTCGAAGTTCTACAATCATTGATGCCGAGGCAAGCAAGAAAAAGGGCGTTTCGTTTTTTTAACCGGCGTCGGGCAGTGGTTCTTATGTTGTTCTTGTTCTTTTCGTGATCGTCGATCGCTGTCCATTTTTCGGAACAATTATAGGATATCTAGCGCAATAATTTTGCTGGATGCCTGCCATCATCATCATCATTAACTTTCAAATAAGTAAGATATTTTTTAATAATTATTTAGTACACATTTTCGATATCTGCAAATGGTGTATCCTACCTTTAAATTAAGACATTTGCAAAAAACAAAAACACCAACAAATTATGAAATATGGTACATGTATTGTACCTTGTGGACTGTAAAGTGAATAAAAGTCTCAAGCATCCTTTGAAACCCTGGCATGTATTCTATCATTTTCAAGAAAAGTGGACTTGTTTGTATCAATTTCCAATGACGACCACATTAATTAATTAATTTATTTCTTTTTTCCTTGCTTGTTCTTCAACCATACCCCTATTTACCTCTTGGTCTGTCTTTTTCACCGCGTTTACACTTGATTCGGCAAAAGGGAATCGGATTCTGCCGTCGCCACAAAAGACGCCGCAAATAGCTGTGCCACCTGGATCCACCTTGCGTAAACAGTTCTAGTCAAGTAGACTTTAATCCTCCTTGCCGGACTGAATCCCCATTGATCCCCCCTGCAGGATCTGATGTTTGATTCTACCGGTGTCTACCGGGTACCCTGGCTCGCTTTTTTTAATTCCCATCTTGGCCTAATTCCTCTTTTTGTGTTTCTCCTCCCAAATCTGTTGCTCGGATTCCAAGCAAGTTCAGTAAAATTTATTACTGCAGGCTGCGTTACTGCAAAATTTAACTTCCCAGTTAAATATCCATGCTGCATATCTCACCCCCTCCACGCAAAATGTGACCTGCTCCCACAAAACCAGACATAAGTGGAAGTGGTTTTCTTTTTAAGTGAGATATTGTTATTTCCATTTAGTACACATCTTCAACTTTCATTTGGTACCTAAACCACCTTTATACCATACATACTTTCAATTTCCGATAATCTATTGAAAATTTGATGTATTTGGGAGATAAATTACCACTTTTAGGACACAGTTTGCCTCAATAAATGCATGATTTGTTTTACTTTTTCATCGATAAAGTTGATTTTGTTTAACTGAGGGTTAAAGTATACATTAAAGAATAAAACAAATAACAAAAAACCTAAATCGATCTCCGCCAGATTGTTCACCCCATTTCAACTTTGACGAGCTGTATCTCGAAATAGCCTGTGCGACTTATGTCAGGTTTTGTGGGAGCGGATCACAAATATGCACACGCTCCCGTTATTTTCACAAGCAAGGTTCACATGGCACTTGTAGCTGTAGCCTTTAGCCGTGACTTCCCATAAGTATTTCGTGTTTGTTCTGCCTTCAATGCAAGTCACCCTAATACAATACTCACTGCAGCCCTGCCTTTTGATTTGGCATGTTACACACGTCTATTCATCTCGGAGCAAGCACCCCTTAACCCCTTCTCTCTCTTCCTTCCCATCCCCCCTCCTCTTCTCTCTTGTGAAACCGTGGCAGCTGTAGACGTGCATCTGCATTCCTAAGTTAGGATACATGTACATGTACATGTACATGTACATGTACATTTCACTAATTACATATACATGTACATGGGTTATTGGGTTTTTAATAAATCACACTCGTACATTTTTTTCTTCTTCAGATGGACTTGATAAGCAAGGGTTCCGTGATAATAATGCCTGCTAGGCATGTTAAACTTTTTGCCCAACAATCGGTCTCCAGCATAAAATTGAAATATTTATATAATTTAACGACTATAAGACCTCATATAGAGATCTCATTGTGATTTAAGAAATCAGTTTTAGGCCGTTCTCCTGTGTTTGTTAATTTTGTTTTTATGAAGAGCTGATATGAATCTAATTTGTAATTTCTTCGTTTTGGCCACAGGACAAGTATTTTAAACACATGCATCCATACATTCGTGTTTTTGTATCACTGTGGCTTTGTTCTCGTGTACAAAATGGTTAAAAAGTCGAGCACGTTTTTCAAAATGCTCCCATTTTAACCACAATTATTTTCCTGGGGTGAAATTTCGACCCAATATACCCTATATTATACCCTAACCCAAACACTAACCCTAACCCACATCCTAACCCTAGTTTTTGAGTAATTTAAGTACAATCCAAAAATCTATTTGTGAAATTCCTAGTGGAGACCTATTCATCTATAGAAATTACCCTTTGGAGACCTTTTTCACTCCCATTGTCCCCATTGTGTTCACGTCTCCAGAGGTACCGTATTTCGCACCATGTTGTCTGATGCATACACAGAAAATTCAGGTTGAGGTACATGTACACATGAATTTACACGTTGCACAATCCAAGAGCTACATTTTCAGAGGCAAATAATTGTCTTCCAAAGCTCTGTTGCAATGGTTTTAAGTCTTAAAATAGTCATCCTGCATTGGGCTGGCTTTTTTTTAAATGGATGAGTTAGGGGTTCATATTTATAGTCAGTATTGTGGAGCTGACCTTTTTTATAGTTTTGTTTTGTGTTCATAGATATTAGACAAACCAAGAACATTAGTGCTGTTTTTGTAGTCTGGTTGCCTGACTAATTCCTTCAGACAAAATCTTTTGTTTTCAAGGATCTTCAACAAAATCTCCTACATTTGAGACTTTGAGTTGACCTCCTATTATGCTCCACTGCATAATTCAGATCAATAGATTGAATTTTTATTGCTGCAAATGGCAGCCAGTATATATATATATTTTTTCAGACATAAAAAATGTGTTAACTTGTTTCTCATATTTCAAATGTCGGGACTGTAAAGCTCTTTTACCCGACTGTTTTTGCTTGAAGATACATATACCGGTACATGTACATAATATGTATTTATTTATTTGTTCATCAGTGAGAAGAGATGAACAACCAAGTGGACTGTATGTAGAGAAATGTGCTGTGTAGCGCTATTACAATATAATGTGAAGAGTTCAAATAAATTAAGTGCTCACCTGTGTTATTAATTTCTGATTTGTGACCTGTTCCAACGAAACCCGGACAAAGTCGCACAATGTGTTTTGTCACAATGTACTCCTGAAGTCATTTCGGGATGGCTTTTACCATTTTGAGGTCTTAGGTTTTCCTAAGTCACTCACTATTAATCTACAATCTCCTCAAATTTGAACAAAACCCGTCTACCAGAAGTGTGTTTTTTTGTCAATTTTGTGAAACATTTGTGTTTAGAAATAATACGCTTTTCTGAACTTCAAAGCTGTTTATCTCATAATTAGGTTGTCAGAGTTTTATCACTAAATCCAGACCCCAGAGAAGATAGGGTGGGGGTACATATATAAATGATACATCATTTTAAAGCTGAGAACCTAGAGAATTTGAAAAAAGCAAAATCTGAAAAACTAAAAAGTCGACTTTGTCCGGGTTTCGTTGGAACAGGTCACATTTGATGTCCTTTTTCAGCAACACAATCCCTGAAGGATACCTAGTCTGAAAATGTGCCCCCCCCCCCCCCCCCAAAAATAACACGCGAGCACTTAATTTATTTCAACACCTTTATGTACAGTTTATAGAAAAACGTTTGGAGCCATCCGTTAGAAGATTTCTAGACTAAT
Organism: Crossaster papposus; assembly: GCA_037893245.1. Lineage (NCBI taxonomy): Eukaryota > Metazoa > Echinodermata > Asteroidea > Velatida > Solasteridae > Crossaster > Crossaster papposus. The sequence goes on from JBAIAA010000483.1 coordinate 555,536, forward strand.
GATTTCTAGACTTTCCATTTTAATGGCGTGGAAGCATTGGGCAGCACGTGTGGAAGTCCAGACCCTTATGTCCGAGACAGAGACTTTCGAGACCAAGACTAATACCAAGGCTTCCGAGACCGAGACTAACACTTCCGAGACCGAGACTTTTGCAGTCTAAGACCGAGACCAAGACCTCAATTTCCGAGACCGATAAGAAAAAATTATAAAAATGTATTGTGTTTAGGTCATTACCAAATACTGGAGCCATGCAGACTATGGCCGACATACAGTGTAACAGGTCGACTTCATAAAAACAAACAACAATGAAAATAGATTAATTTTGAGTTAATTCACAGAACTTGACGTCTTTTTCTCTCTACGTACATGTAGTGCCATACAACATCGTTTATGTTTGGAATGAAGACTAGATTTTTGTGGTGCAATGTAATTTGTGTGTCGCGACGTATTTTGCTGTGGTCTCGATGGGTCTCGAGGGTATAAAGCCAAGACTGTGGCATTCGAGACCGATCGAGATCGAGACCCGCAGAAATGTAGACGAAGCTGCTGATTGGCCAATTTGGCTGCCGTGTTTTTGTAACATAATAACGGGTAACGGATGATACGATATCGCGATAGAAAGTAAAGATGTAGGCCCTAGTCTTAATTGTTTTGCATAAAAATTACCGAATATGCTCGCATACATGTATCATAGGCACTTGTCCAACGAGTGGATATTCCATAGACTAGGATTTGGATTGATGGATTTGAAATTCTAACAAGTTGATGTTATGACGCTAATAACTTGACCTGGATGCAAAGTGGACAGTGAAAGCAGAGACCATCTAGGGTCTGGAAAGTGAGCCTCGACTCCTCTTAAAAACTCATGATGATAAGTACCACTGACCCCATTTCTTAAAAAATTATATTTGCATCTTCAAGCAACCTGTTGTCAATGCAGTGGCTATTTTGAGGCAGATCGATGCACGGTATGGATCAACGCTCCAGGCCAGTTTAGTGTAATGAGATCGCTGGCGAGCGTTTCTTTGCCTGGGACAAGCAGGATGCAAGCCTATTGGTCACGAAGCCGGTAAAGAGGAGTCTACTATGATTCAATAGAAGATGAGAGTTGGAATGGCTAGTGGGCCTCGCTCAGTGATTTTAACTTCATTTCTTGTTTTGGAATTAAATTAGTATACTCTTTATAAAGTGCAATGTTTAACGATAACTCTCTAGTGTAATTTACTAGGAACCATACCCATCCTTGCAAATTCCAACACCATATAGCAAACTGTACACACAAACTGCACTCTGATTCTGGAGGTATGCCTAATTACCCAGTGTAATTAAGACAATCAGTTTAGGGGTCAAGTACTCATCTCAACAGGTTCCAACCAAACCAGGGGCCAATTTCATAGAGCTGCTAAGCACACAAATTTGCTTAGCATGACAATTTGTCCTTGGCAAAAACAAGGTTACAGACCAAATTTTTACCTGATCTTTATTGTTCTGGATTGATAATCAGCTGTTTTTTGGCTTAGCATGAAAAACATGTTTAATTTTGGCCGGAAATCTGTTTTTAATGAGCAAGACTTTTTGTGCTAAGCAATTTTTTTTGCTTAGCAGCTCTATGAAATTGGGCCGTGGTGTTGCATGGGGAATGTACAAGGGGAAAAGAAGACAACAACAAAAGAAGACAACAACTGGATTTGTTATAGCATGGTATTAAATTGTGAGATATTATTTATTACAAAACTTCATGTGTTACTTCACCAGTAGTACCTCACTCCGAAAAAGTGATATACCCCGTATAGTACATTACCTTGATCGTTCTCAGCGTTTGGCCCCTTCTGCACTAAATGATAAATTAATAATAGAAGCAGATCGTGGGAAAGATGTTTAATTTGGTCGCTGGTGAAGTACTAATACGGGGAACAGTTGAAGCTATACATGTTTGGAAGACCTTCCGTTGCCGCTATTACCTGATTACTGTTTGTTTCATCTGCCCCTTTAACCTTCCAACACAGTTAGTTAATTAGGTCAAATGCAACAAGTCACCCCCCAAAAATAGGTTTCTTTGTTTAACAAGGAAAAGATCTGAATTTTGAGTGAGGCAGCTTTAACACGAAGAAAAGTACTGGCCAATGTTCGAATGCTTTGAGAGTACGTACATTAACAGTAATGTTAACATGGTTACGTTAATAGTACCGAAACAAACTTCGTTTTCTAAAATGATTTATCTTGTGCCTCTTAACCAGTTTGCGCCGGAGGACGTATATACACGCAAAGTATTTCCCAGATTCAAAACGGATGAGGCATAAACACGTCACGAGCAAGGCCGGAAATGTCTGTCAGCAGCGAGACAGAAATGCGTGGGTGTGACCCCGCTTCGGATCGAGTTTCGTTAATTCAGCTCGATGATGTTAAAATAGTCCCGGCTCGAGCTGGTTAATTGTATTTAATACCAGGGTATAACAATACAATTGTTGTCCGCGGGCTGTGATGCGGTCCGTGAGTTTTGTACACACTCAGGGGCAAATGAGACCCTCGGCTTCGCCTCCGGTGTCATTTTCCCCCTCGGCTTCGCCTCCGGTGTCATTTTCCCCCTCGGCTTCGCCTCCGGTGTCATTTTCCCCCCTCTGGTGTACAAAACACAATGGATCACATCACAGCGCACAACAACTGGATAATGTCACACTCTTGTACCTCATTAGCGTGGAAAAATAATATTGTCAAAAATTTAATTCATGTTTTTGCATTTTTCCCTCCAATCCTGTCCTGTTTGGTGCAGGCCTTCACGATATTTTGCGGTCTGGGAATCAACAACACATTGATGTACGATGAGGTGGAGAAAGCAATGGCACGCCAGAAAGTAGCCCTAGAGGTGCTGTCATACCACGCATGCAGCACATCACAAGAGGTAGACGTCTTAAAGGTAACAATTGTTGTGACATCTTACCTCTTTTATCAAGTCAAAAGACAGTACAGACACCCTGCCGGAGGGTTGCGACAGAATATTCATTATTTGGCCGGGTACAGTTTAAAGGCCGATTTATGCATGCCAGTACATGTAAGGGACACTGTTGTGCATTTTTATAAGTGTGCACAGTTGAATGAGATATTGTTTAGTTACAGGCCCCTCTCGATCTAGTTTTGATCAAATCAGACTCAAGAGTCTTAATTATTTATCATTCCAAAATCGACTTTATCAACCTAAAGTATAATTCTCTCAATGCTAATGGCACTAATGTTTGTAGTTTGGAACAGTTTTTCGCAGCATTTTTTTTTCTCCTCATTTGTCCATTGCTGTCTTCCAATCCAATCCAATCTGCATTTGTAAAGCGCCATCAATCTAATTGCCTATTCCGAGGCGTTGCCAGTAAAACCGGAGCAAAGCCCCTCCTCTTAGCGATGAGTGTTACTGGGTTCTTTTACGTGTATTACACAACACACGGGACCCCCAGCTTTACCTCCCATCCGAAGGACGAAGCAAAATGTCTTGTGAATCAACGCGTTTTTTGGTGTTTCGTGGGGGTCATATGGTAGATCACCATTCTTTTTTGTCGTCGTCGTTTTACTTCAAAATTTCTCATACAAAATTGAATCCTTGCCCTCTATCTACGACATACCTGCTGATTTTTAATGTCGCGAGCTAGCTTGGTAAATAAAAGTCTAATAACTTCATTTAAAGTGGATTTTGTTTTCTTATAGGAACAAGGCCTGTAAGTACACACTCCATGTTGAATGAGTGAAAAAACGTACAACTTTAGTGGCACACTTATTGGTGTGTGTTTATAAAAAATGCACGACACTTTCGTGCGGCAAAGTCGCGTATGCGTACAATGTAAATCGGTCTTTATTAACCAAATTTCTGGGTAGAATTTTTCTGATTAGAATATTCACTAGTTACGGTATTCAACTCATGTGCGACGGTGCGTGGGTTCAAAACCTGCCAGAAACATGGTGTTTGTGCCTTTGGGAAAGACACTTAACTGCGATTGCCTCTCTCCACCCAGGAGTATAAATCAGTATCATAATTGCAAACAACTTTTCTCTGCAAAATGACGTTAAATGTCATAGAAATTGTTCGATTTTAGTCCTAGAAACGTCATATAAGTCAGTTTTCATATTTTCGGTTTCCAGGTACATGTATTTGCAAAAGCAGATTATGAGTAGTCCCTAGAATATTTACAGCAAAAGATTGTTTCGCATTTTACGTGTGCGGTTGATTTGAAATTGCTCACTTGATGTTTATATGCTAAACACTTCATACTGTACATGAGTTTTATGGAAATTAAAGGTGATCAAATGTACACGTGTGATCATTTTGTGGCATTATCCTCCCCTCGAAGAACCTGAGCTAGTCGACTCCCTTCAGGTGACTAGGGAAGGAGACGTATACTCAGAGTATGACTTCTCCGAACGAGCAGTCTGATAAGAAGGCCGGGGGAATATCTTGCATATTTGTGTATTATGTGATTGTGCAAGTCCACACAGCGTTTTCAGTTTTTAAAATGCTCCCAATGCTCCCTGGTTTGAAATTTCGACCCATATACGGTAGTACCCTATATTATACCCTAACCCAAACACTAACCCTAACCCACATCCTAACCCTAGTTTTTGAGTATAATTTGAGGACAATCCAAAAATCTAATTCGTTAAATTCCTAGTGGAGACCTATTTATTTATAGAAATTACCCTTTGGAGACCTTTTCACTCCCATTGTCCCCATTGTGTTCACGTCTCCAGAGTGTACCGTATTTCGCACCACCATACACATATACACACAGGGGAATCACATTTTATAAGCTAAGCTGATGACAAACAGCAGGCCCAGACAAATTTTCTGCAGGACATGAAAGCCATTAGAAAGAATATTGAGTGATGGACCTTCTAAACATACCTGTTGGGCACCCGTTTTTCCCATCAGACCTGCCATATGTGGTTATTATGAGTAATTGAGAGTCCCAGAAGCTGCTGATCATGTTTACATTCCGGGTATATGTGATGTACAGTAGGCATCGTGCATCGTTACCATTTCATTATCGTTTCATTATGAGGGGGCTGTAAAACATAAACACTCATGTTTATTACTTTGGATAGATATCATGTTTGAACTTTCTGCCATACTTGTGTTACATATTAATAACAAAATAGTTGCATAAATTATAATTTTTACCAATGGTTGGCATCTGTCCCCCCCAAAAAAAAAACCCAAAAAAAACCCAAAAACAAAACCAAAAACAAAAAACAAACAAAAACAAACAAACAATAAACTTCAAAAAACATTGAGAATATTTAGGCAGTCTGACTATAGGAGTAATTTTCATTTTGTTTCTGCCAGTGCATATTGCAACTACTTTTCTTACATTTCCATAGCTTTCTTCACCATGCTCCTACATTTTACTTGGTTTTTTTTCTTCTTGAAATTCCTTCTATTTCTTATTTTTTGACTTTTTGTTTGTTCCACAACCCTGAAAAATAAAATCTCATTGAATTTTTGTCATAACAGACAGTATCTGATGCTCTCCCTACATGTACGGTAGTAATAACACAATGAAGGGCTTGGATGCAGGAGTACTGCAACTGTACTTACAAGAGCTTAGTTGAGGATGGAGCACAAGTGTTGTGAGCGACAAGTATTGTGTTGATAGTATGGCATGGGGGAGTATCAATGAAATTTACTTTTCAAAACCAGCAAAAGCCTTACCGGTACTTGCATCCTGATTTTGCCCTCCAAAGTCCTACTTTTGTCGCTCTTCTTTTTGAGAATTTTGATCCTACTTTGATCTTACTTTTTCATCTCAGGCCTGATGTTGATGACATAGCAATGCCGCAATTAAGGCACTTGCACAAATACCCCACACTGTCTTCTATTCTTATCAGAATCTCAAAGGATCCTTTTTTGTTTCCACTTTGGTGTCTGCTGCTCATCTTGGAATCCAGACAGAGCAATATATCTAAAGTTGACAGCTGACAGAAATGGAAATAAAGATTAAGCCTTTTCACACTGCTGTGTAATCAATGCCATCCAGGGGCTGTGTTTTCTTACTGCCTGGTTTGTCTCTCACCAGTGAAGTCTGGCTGGGCACCTGTATAAGGTCCTGTTATTGGACCATTGATTAAATGCCACCTGTTTGGGATATTGAGCATGTGTAGTCTTAGCTCTTGCCTTGGCTGTGGTTGTTACATGTACTGGTACATATGTACATAATGGACATAAGAGTTAGTATGGAATTACCTGATCAACTTTCTCAATTAAGTTAAATTTGTATTATGTACATACATATACAAGTACGTCAAGTAAGAACGATGATGTATGCCCCATGTAGCATTCAAGTTTCATCCTGAATATTTTCTATAAACAAATATTTAACAAATCTTTAAAGTGTTATTAGGAAAGTATGGTAGTAATTGAAAAATAAAAAAATGTAACCGAATCCCTTGAAATGAGTTTTAAGGAATACAGTTTTCAGGTCCAGGTACATTTATTTTTCACATAGAATGAAGTGTCGGGGTCGGGGTCGGGGTCGGGGTCGGGGTCGGGGTCGGGGTGGAGTGGAGTCGAGTCATTGACTCTAGTCATTACAACTTTGCCCAACTATGCAGTAGTCAGACAGCTAGAAGATGATAGAATTACTCATTTGATGATAAAAGTATGACAATTGGCACATAGTAAAAGTACATAATACTTTATATTATAAAAATATATAGGTAGAACGACGACAAAATGTTTTCAAAATGTTCAAAGCGGCTGTCATTGCTCGTTATTCTACCTATATTTTTTTCATAGGACAAATCTGTGATGGCTCTTTTGCCAAATATCTTTCTCATGGCATACTCTGACTGTGTGCCAAATTCCATGCTTTTATCGTCAATTGAACAACGTTTGTACACCAATTTGCCTGACTTGCAAGAAGTTTAAAGGGATCGTATACGTTTGGTAATTACTCCAAAAATTTATGGCAATAAAAACCTACTTGGTAAGAAGTACAGCAGCTTTGGATAGTATGATGCATTTTTAGAAACTTTTCACTTCGAGTTACTGCGGTTATGGAAACAAATTTATCACTTTTTATCCCCACTGCAGTGACGTTTCTCAGAGTGTGTATTCCAATGCAGATTATTCTTCCTGCATGAACATAACCGCTCCAGATTTTCGGCAATATCTCAAAATCGCTACCACCTTTTGAAATGAAATTTTTACAGGTTAGTTTTATGGTATATATCTATAACTATATAGGATTGAAACAAACAATGGGTTCCAATTACCAAACGTATACGATCCCTTTAACACATTATCATGACATTTTGGCTGGTAACTTATTATTTGTATCTTATACACAATGCAATGCCTAAAATAATAGGTAGCTCACCAAGCCCTGCCCCTGAAGAAATCTATGAACATGTACATATGTATGTCACCTGCTGAAATAAGCATCCGTGTTTTTGTCTGGTCCAGGCGTACTGTTGTTTGTTAATAATTGTGACCCGCTCCATCAAAATCAGGAATAAGTCTCGAAATGACTTTTTGACATATGCACAGTGGTGAGACAGGGAATTTCATAAGCTTTCTAATGATACCCATCACAAGCGTGTATCTTCTTAGCTTAACGAGTTATGGTCTGATGAAGATGACTGGTGTATATTTATTTGCCGATCCACATTCCGAGAAAAACAGCTTTGAAATAAACAAAATTGACCAAAATCATACGGACAGAGGACACAAATCCTCTTCATTTTCATTGTTATTGATCGTTTTTACATGCAAGACATTAATGGCAATAATCTGTGATAACTACACTTCCTAAAAATACAATGTTCAGAAAAACGACTTGGTCACGATTTTCACCCATGCGTTCACTTCAACGGCCGATTGCGTAAAACGGCCCCAGCGACTTATTCCTGATTACGATGGAGCGGGTCACATATTGCTACCTGGCCTTTAATCCTTTTCACCGCCTCAGTTTAAATGACACACCAACCCTAATCGTTTGTTATTAGATTCAAAGACTGTCGCAGTCTAAATTAGTTTTCGGACTAGCAGCAACATTCGTTGACAACCCCTAATCAGAGCTTTAAAAAAAATGGCAATGCTGATCAGATTATGAACCTTTAATCAAGAGAAGCTGTCGGCATGTCTTGCGCATTTCAATTTAATGAAAAGCCCTGTAATCTTTGCACAGGGCATGCTGTCCAATTTCGGTTTTTTTTCCTCATCATTTGTCAATTTCATACGAGGAGTCAGTGGTACCTCGTAATAAGACATCACAGGGTCTTCTCTTAGGGTTGAGCAGTACCAAAGGATATTATGAATTCGACAGCTGTCACTATGAACCAAGGATGTCTGAAATGCTTTTGTTGGTGTCAACATGGTGTCAAAATGTCTGAAACGTGAACAATATGTTTACGTTTCAGATGCAAGTAGAGATTACGATTCAGACATTTCCAATGTCTGAAACGTAAGCTTCCTAATCAATGTGTTTTATTACAATGTACTCGTGAAGTCATTCGGAGTGGATTTTTTTTTACCATTTTGAGGCTTTGGATTTTTCTGAATCACAATATAATAATCTACAATCTCCCCAAATTTGAACATAATCTGTCACCAAGAAGTGTTTTTTTTGTGTAGATTTTGTGAAACAATTGTGCATAGAAATAATACGCTTTTCTGAACTTCAAAGCTGTTATAACTAATTAATTAGGTTGTCAGGGTTTTATCAATAAATCCTTCCCCAATGGGGAGTTAGGGTGGGGGTACTGTTTAAATGATACATCATTTTAAAGCTTAAAATCTAGAGAATGTGAATAAAGCTAATTCTAAAAAACAAAAATTGTCAACTTTGCTCAGGTTTTGTTGGAGCAGGACACATGCTGACGTCACTGGTGGAGTTTAAATATACACAAATTAGGTACATGCACAAAAAATGGCGAGTCACAATTTTAATTGGGACCACATTCAGTGATCACAGTGATTGCAGCTACGCTGTGCCTACTCGTACTCACGTGTGTCATCATTCCAATGCTTGCCTGCACCATTCCCGGATAACAAACAAACTGATGGACATTTTCCAAAAAATGCATCCCTGAGACGTATCTTTAGAAATTATATTATTTTTATTATTTTCTTCAAAATGACAACATGCCAAAAGAAATAATTTTATAGGGAGTTTAGAGTCAATTAAGTAAATTAAGTAATCTTTTCAACAGTATTTTTGGTTGGTTACTTTTTGGATAGCTGCAAAAGGTACACGTTCCAGCTTTAAAGGTAGAATACACCATTTGAAGATATCGAAAATATTTACTACCGAATTATTAAGAAATATCTTACTCATTTGAAAGTAAATAATGATTCTATAGGCATCCAGCAAAATGCGCTAGATATCATGTAATTATTCTGAAAAATATAATTTTATAAAGAAAAATTCAAAGATAACAAGAATAACTGCTCGACGCCTGTTGAAAACAAACGCTGTTTTTCATCCTTTTATCGGCATCCATGGTTGTAAAACTTCGGACAGGTCAGTTAAACGATATTTACTATAAAATACAACCCCCCCCCACATCTTCCCATTAATGATAATTCAAGCAATTAATGGTGTATCCTATACCTTTAAGTTTTGTGGTTTTGTATTTGTCTAGATTTCCAGGCTGCCGCAGATCCAGGCCTTGGGAATGACTAGATTTGATTTTGATGACTTCAAGTTGGACGCTGATGAGATGGTCAAGGCTTCACTGCGGTTGTACATGGATCTTGGGCTGCTGCAAAAATTCAAGATTGATCCCCAGGTAGGAAGATTGAAGTTATAGTATGCCATAGTATGTCAACTGCAAAAGTTTTCAAAATCTTTTTAAAAAAAAGAGCTTTCAACAACTAACCTGACAAAGTTAAATTTCGATTGCGAACCAACTACGTGCACTAATGAACATTTCTCCTATTAACACTTCTTTGTTAGTTATTTCTTTGATCCTACCCACACTGACCTTTCCCTTTAACTCTTCAGCCTAATCCTCCTTTTGTTGTTCCTGCAGAACTCTGTACATGACTTTTCTTTTGTGTTTCTCCTGCCAGGTATGATGTGCATCATGCTGCATGTTGCCCTATATATGTTTGTTTCGTGTACACAGCCATTATGTCTCTGAAGAAGATCTTGTTAAGATCGAAATATTAGGCCCTCTCAACTTATTTGATTTGTATATTTCAGGTCATTCCAGCCAGTAAGCAGTTTGCAGCAGTTTTAATCTTATTCTTGTCTTTAAAATGACAGCATGCCAAGAAATCATTTCACAGGGAGTTAGTCATTAATATCATTACATCAAGTAAGCTTTAAACATTAATTTGGTTGGTTCAAAAAAGGGTTATGTTGTGCGTGTATACACCGCGTCCGACTCGAACTGGGTTTTTTTCAAGGAAAGGAGCAAATAATGGGGATGTGTCTCGATTTTCCCAACAAGACTATATAGTGATGATTCTCTGTATATGATGCTCATCAAGTATTTTGATCTATTATTGATGATAATGTTGGTTTTTTATCTAGGCAATGACCCGATTCCTGTTGACGGTTCGGAAGAACTACCGACCCGTTGCCTATCACAACTTCAGACATGCCTTCAACGTACAGCAAGCGATGTTTGCTGTACTTCAGGTGAGAGACCTTGAATTCTGGACTCATCAACCATCTCTCAAAAACTCTTCTGTTTTTTTTTTCCCCCTTCCCTCCCCCCTCCTATCCTTCCTCCTGACCCTTCCTCTCGACCCTTTCTTCTGACCCTTCCTCTCGACCCTTCCTATCGACCCTTCCTCTCGACCCTTCCTTCTGACCCTTCCTCTCGACCCTTCCTTCTGACCATTCCTCCCGACCCTTCCTCCCGACCCTTCCTCTCGACCCTTCCTCTCGACCCTTCCTCTCGACCCTTCCTCTCGACCCTTCCTCTCGACCCTTCCTCTCGCCCCTTCCTCTCGCCCCTTCCTCTCGCCCCTTCCTCTCGCCCCTTCCTCTCGCCCCTTCCTCTCGCCCCTTCCTCTCGCCCCTTCCTCTCGCCCCTTCCTCTCGCCCCTTCCTCTCGCCCCTTCCTCTCGCCCCTTCCTCTCGCCCCTTCCTCTCGACCCTTCCTCTCGCCCCTTCCTCTCGACCCTTCCTCTCGACCCTTCCTCTCGACCCTTCCTCTCGACATTTCCTTCTGACCCTTCCTCTCGACCCTTCCTCTCGACCCTTCCTTCTGACCCTTCCTCTCGCCCCTTCCTCTCGACCCTTCCTCTCGACCCTTCCTCTCGACCCTTCCTCTCGACCCTTCCTCTCGACCCTTCCTCTCGACCCTTCCTCGCGACCCTTCCTTCTGACCCTTCCTCTCGCCCCTTCCTCTCGCCCCTTCCTCTCGACCCTTCCTCTCGACCCTTCCTCTCGACCCTTCCTCTCGCCCCTTCCTCTCGACCCTTCCTCTCGACCCTTCCCCCCGACCCTTTCCCCCCCCCCCCCCCCCCCCCCCCCCCCCCGACACTTCCTTCTCGACCCTTCCTCCTTTTTTTGGTTACTAGGAACGAGGCTACTACATGAGATGTGTCTATAAATATTGAGTCAAAAGAGATTTCACATGTTGTGACTGCAAACTTACCCCCTTTGTTTTAATGACTTCACTATATAAACCTTCCAATCTTATTGATAATAGTCTGATCTATCCAGAAATAACCCCGGTCTTTTATTCAGTTTTTTTTGTTTTCTTCAATTATCTACTTTGACCAATTGTTCTCCTTCTCTCATGTAGAATACAAGTGTGGTCCACTTCCTAACTGAGCCAGAACAGCTATCCCTATTGGTCGGTTGCTTGTGTCACGACTTGGACCATCGAGGCACCAACAATGCATTCCAGGAAAAGTAAGGTTTCTTTCTTTCCAACTTGGACAAATCAATTGTGAATGTCTCGTTTCATTTTTTTAACCTGAACATGTATTTTTACATGTATATGATTCACTTCTTCGTATATTTTTCATTGGTTCCCATGTACGATCTGAATGTGAAAGTTCGGAGGATACAATTTTGTTCATGTTATTTCTTTGCTCATTTTTCAGGAGTCAGTCACCATTGTCTCAGTTGTACGGTTCCAAGGCTACCATGGAATATCATCACTTTAATCACACAGTCATGATCCTCAGTAGTCAGGTACCCTATTTAATAGTGACATCAAAATTTCACTCTTCAAATTGTCCACCTTTTGACAAATTTGGGAGAATTTTTTTTTAAATTGATTTTGTCTTTGAAAAAATATTTTTGCTAATCTTTTGCAGTTGTTGGTAAAAAACAAAAATTGAAACGAAGAGTTTGAATTCTTAGCCAGGATTATCAGTAGCTATCATCAACCTAAATAATATGTGTTTGTACATGTACTCTCGGATCGAGGTTCATGAAAAAGCTTAGGTATGCTGGGCCTGGTCAATGTACAATTAATCCCGGCGCGAACTGGTTAAGTTGCTTCATCTGATTTAAAGGAAAACTAACATTCTGGCTGCGGCAGCTAAGCATCATAATAAACCTTATTGAAGATTCAACTTTTCAGCTCGTTCTGATTTTCTGCTACCAGGAAATTAGTTAGACATTTCAATTAAATCTTCTGGTTTTGGGCGTCTTGAGCAGAAGATTTTCACTTTTTCACTCTTGCTGGCTGACAAAAACAAAATGTGACCTGGCACCACGAAATGTGTGGAAAGTCCCAAAGTTAAAAAGTTGACATTATTACATTTCTAGAAAAAAGAAGTTCTTAGCTTTCAAATGATGTATTGTGTGTTGCTGTAGCTTATTCCTAGCCGCCGCTATACTCTTTTGAAATTGATGAAGTCATGCTGCCTTGTTTTGAGAAAACGGAGTCTGTGAACCGTGTCAACTATAGTACCAATCAGTGCATTTCAGCCACAAAAAACACACTTTAGAGTTTTAATTGAGCTATACAATTTTGGAATATGATAAAGAAAGTTTTTTTGTATGTAAAAACCTTAACAACTCCAAAACGACCTTCCACTTGAAAAATTGACGTTTCGGCCAATAACTGGTTTGGTAATGTGCGACTTTTCGCTCATTTCATTTCAGAGCAGTAGAAAATCAGATCAAACATTTTCGATTTATACCCGAAAAACTAATTTTCGTTGGCTAGCTAGAGTGTGGCCGTCTTATTCTTTTTACCCTTTCGGAGAAGTGCCGAAAGCTTATTTGGCAACATGCATTTGTGTTTGCAGCTTTTTTTTGTATACTGCCACCTCATTACAAAACAAATGTTGGCGACACGTTTGGAATTGACTTTATTTTCTTTGTTTTAGGGTCACAACATCTTTGGCAATATGCCAGCTGAGCAATACAGTGAGGTCATGAATGTCTTGAAGCATGCTATCCTAGCCACGGACTTGGCGTTACACTTCAAGTAAGTCAGGGAACTAGATGCAGCACAACCGAGGACTTGTTGTTAAACTTTGCTCGCAGGAGGTCGTAAAACTGTAATTTAATGGTCTGGAGAGTAGAAGCAAGGATTGTACAGGAGAAAAAAAAGAGATTCTACTTTAGTCATCAACCAGTTCGCGCCGGAGGACGTATATACACGCAAAGTTCTTTCGAGATTTAAAACGGTAATATCTTTGTCAGCAGCGAGCAAGGCCGGAAATGTCACGAGTGTGCTTCCCGAACCCGCCTCGGATCGAGTTTTGTTACAAATATTTTCGCACCTCGGCTCGGCGAATGTTACAATTATCCCGGCGCGAACTGGTTAGCCCTAACAGTCCTGATTCCTCAAATTTTTATTTGATTATGCACACTCGCTATAGACTAGAGTTGGGGTTAACAACATTACCCCGGTAATAGCTAAGAGCCCATCATGTGGGTGGTTTGAAATGACTGTAAAAACACCAACCATTTTTTCAGGTTCCACAGGTATGTGCGCTGCAGAGTACACCCTTCCATATAAGTCCCCTTTTCACATGATAACCAAAACGTGATAATGGAGCCTAATGTTTACTTTTCATGATTTTTCTTCCAACAAGAGGTTTTCACAATGCTATAATATGATTTAATTTGTCTGCTTTTAAAAGTACCTCCGATATTTAATGATATTAAATGAGTTCTATTTGGTAACTCTTTCATCAGGGTCAGAAGTCAGTTCTTTGACTTGGTCCGGTCTGGCAGGCAAAATTGGCGGACATCCCAGCACAAGGAATTACTCAGGTATCACTTTAATTTCCGGTTTGCAGAAATCTCTTTCAAAATTGTAAAAGAAATAATATAATAATATCCAAGTGTTTGTAGAATCTTTTTACGTTTGTGACAAAAATGTTGCACCCCGACATCACTTTTTGTTTTTAAATTTTAATGAAAGTCATCAGTCATTCCAGAAATGCCGAAAAGACATGAATCTGGGACAGAGAAATGATCCTAATTTGCTTAGAAAATAAAAAAATCTTTTGTTTGTGACTCTCCATAGGTAGTATGTACAAAACTGGCTTGTCCATGAGTGCTTTACATTTTAGTTTCTGTCTTCAACATGCTTATTTACAGAGTTGTAACCAAGTCATTTTTTCTCAAGTCAAGTCAAGTCACAAGTCAAATTTTTCCAAGTCCAGTCACAAGTCACTTTTTGTCAAGTCAAGTCACAAGTCATTTATAGTCCCGAATGAAAGTCAACTTTCAAGAAATATTTTGACAAACTTGAAGTACATATCCACAATCTGTTAACAGCCAAGTGATATTCAATTAATCAATTAATCAAAGCTCAGAATCACAAACTATTAATCTAAATTAATCAGAACATTGGCCCAGCCTTGGCCGGAAAATGTCTGAATACCCAGATTATGGCTCAGACATTTTGAGGTTTGAACTTGTATGAAATATAATTGGTGATTATTAGGAAGCTTACCAGTACGTTTCAGACATTGGAGACTTTTTGACACTAACAAAGGCGTTTCAGACCTTCCTGGTTCATAGTGTCTGCACTCGCACTCGTACACCTCATTCTGTTTAAAAAGCAAACGGCGACTTAGTCCGTCAACTTAAACACTACAATATGCAAATCAGTTTGTGCAAAAGTCAAATGCCCTAAAACAAGTGGGCCAATCTTTGTTGGGCAATTTTCGTTATTTTGTCATTAGATTTGTATCCAATAAAAATTGGGGCGTAAACTCCAAACCTGTTTGAGAATGTAGCCACACTATTCAGTTCGTCATACATGTAACTTCTGAACCAGTACATTACCAAATAATCTCATTTTTAATCGCATATGTGACCTGTCATCACAAAATGAGCGTAAAGTCGCACGGAGTGATTTCCCAGTACGGCCATTTAAAGTCAAAATTGGAAGGGGTGGTCGATTTTGAGATTATATGGTTTTTTTAAGACTAAATCCCCAACAATCAATTCCCAATTTTTCAGGACGATCAGATAACAAAAAATTAGTTTTTGAGACAATTTTGACTATGCCTTTCTTTGCGCGTTCACGCAATTTCTCGCAGGAAAAGCCTGTTTTCTCATAATCTCTGTATTAAGACTCCAGACTAAAAAATAAAAATAAAAAAAATATTGAGTATCAAACATCCAAGTGTTATATACCATTTGAAAGCTCTGTTTCCACAGAATTTAGAAATACCCATATCTCAATTTTTGATTTTGCCGACTTTACGCTCATTTTGTGATGGCAGGTCACATATATGATTTTGTTGTTGAAAGTCCAGCAACAAAACAAAGAAAAATACAAGCCTTTGCAAATGTTTGTTTGCATACTGTAGGCTAGCCTTGCGAGGTATACAGTTCGCTTGGGTGCATGATTAGCGTAGCAACTGAGGTCCATTTCATTGAGCTGCTAAGCACAAAATATGGCTTAGCATGGGAATTCTTCCTTTTCAGGTGATGTATACCGGTACTTTTTGTGACTGGTTTCAGCTGTTTTTTGCTTAGCATGAAAAGCTGGTAATCTATTTTTACTGAGCGAGACATTTTTGTGGTAAGCAAAATGTTGTACATGAAAATTCTTCTTGAGCAAAAAAACTGACTGTAATTAGAAGCTCCATGAAATTGGCCCCTGTTTATTAAACCCCACTATGGAAGCCTTGCTCCCCACACACTATTAGAGTTAACAACATAGAGCTGTTGTTCCTTACAGAGGAATGCTGATGACAGCCTGCGATGTGGCAGCTAGCACCAAGCCATGGAGGATACAACACAAGGTTAGACAATCTGGACAATTATGTATAGGGTTCTGGTAAAATGATGGAACTGGGCAGAGGTTGAAATGAGGGTTGATCATCAGACATTAGAAAAGAGGATACAATTCTCCTTACAATACTGTTTGTTGCTCTTCAATCTGACATTTCGTTAACAAGTTTGGGCTGTTTAAAGTTTGCATTTATCGACATGTCACAAAGGAAAAATGTTGAGAAAAAGGCCTTTTCCTTAAAAACAATTATTCCACTACTCCCATACTATTTATTAACCAGTTTGCGCCGGATGACGTATATAAATGCAAAGTTTTCCCCAGATTCAAAACAGATGACGAATAAACACACCACGAGCAAAGCCAGAAATTTCTGTCAGCAGCGAGCAAGGCCGGAAATGCGTGGGTGTGCTTCCCGGCAGGCTATCGGCCTCAACCCGCTTCAGATCGAGTTTCGTTAAAAATGATTCCGCCCCTCGGCTCGGTGATGTTAAAATAATCCCGGCGCGAACTGGTTAACAAAATATAGTTTGTAGGCATACCAAAGATTGCAAATTAAAAAAAAACTTAGTTTGCAGTTTTCTCAATGGTTCCCTGTGCCCAGTTTCATCTCATTTAGCCAGAACGCCTCACATAATAAGAGTTCAGTTTGAAAGCCAAATCGGAACATTAGTAATTAACCCAGAAATGTGATTGATAATGAGATAAAAACGGGTTGAGTACAGAACATGCCAAATAAGACTGATGATGCTGTGGACATGGGTGTGTAGTATCACCTAAAAAACAACATATGAATACCTGCCGAAAGACCTACTTTTATCCTGATTTTGTTCTCCAAAGTTCTACTTTTAATTCGGTTTTTTGAAAATTGGATCCTACTTTTTCCAACTTTTTCATCTTGGTGGGCTTGAAAACAGAGCAAATGATCCTACATGTACATAGGGGAAGGGACAAAGTATGGAATCCCGAGACTCGCTTAGATGAACCATGGAGGTAGGAATGGACAAGCCATAATGCATCAGTCTATATATTCCCTATTTGAGTTTATCTTGAGATATTTGTTGAGCCATCAATATGTTTGTTGATTGATATGACCTGATCAGTGTTTACACTTGTTTCTTTGATCGATTACAGATTGCAGAGCTAGTGACAAGCGAGTTCTTTGACCAAGGGGACAAGGAGCGCAATGAACTCAAGATTGAGCCTGCGGTAAACTGCCTGCAGATTGGCACTAAAATTTTGCAAACGCATAAGGGTCATTATAATAAGTTTAGAAGCTAAAATGTGACAGGTTTCCCAAGCCCTCTTACCTTGGTAATTTACTTCAAACATGACTTCAGACATGTTTGAGTTATTGGGTGTGTAGTTTGCTAATAAATAACCAAAGAGCTCGCTGGGACGCAGCTCCTTTGAGACAACCCGGGGGAAGTTTGTTTGCTTCGGATTTACGTGTTCGGCGTAAATTTATTGTTGATAGTCTCTATGAAATGACAGAGGCTGTGTTAAGCACAAAATTGGCTGTTAAGCAGCATTATGAAATTGGGCCCTGGGGCCAATTTCATTAAACATGGAAGCACAACAATTTGCTTAGCACAAAGAAATTTTGCTCAGTAAAAACAGGTTATCGGCCAAAACTCCATGTGCTTTTCATTCAAAGCAAAAAAACCCAATAAACATCAACTGAAATTTTGGTTTATAACCTTGTTTTTTTCAAGAAAGAATTTTCATGCTAAGCAAATGTTGATGCTTACACGTTTTATGACATTCACCCCACGTCGCTGATATTTTAATAGTTTGGCTAAGGTAGCATGACACTTTAAAACTTGTAACCACTGTGCAAATAAATAAAAATGTGCTGAATGTCTGTACTTTTTTTTTTTTTTTTTTTTTTTAGTCAATGTTTGACAGGAATCGGAAGGACGAGTTACCTCAAATGCAACTGGGCTTCATCGACGGTGTCTGTCTGCCACTCTATGAGGTACAATATGGCAATGGCAATCAGAGCTCTAGTAACTTAAAGGGACAGTATACCTTTGTACCTTTTGCAACTATTTAAACAGTAACCAACTTAATTATTGTTCAAACCCTACTTGATGTTAAGATATTCATGACTCTAAACTCCCTGTGAAATGATTCTTTCTGGCGTGCTGCCATTTTGAAGAAAATAATAAAGAAGTCCGAAAAATGCATATTAGAGATGCATTTTTGAAAATGTCAATTAGTAGTTGGTTCAAAATCTAAATCTTAGATGATCCTAACTGTTGAATAGTAAATCCCATTCACCATGGGCGAATGGGACTTTTTGAGCCGCGGCGTGAATGGGAGTAATAATGAATGTCATGTGATGTGAGTTCCACCAATCAAATGACAAGGATCTGTATGTCGGTTATAGAATTCCAGCTCGTCACCACCAGATCTTTCCCATTTTTGTTTTCTCCCAAACAGTCGCTAGTGAAAGTCTCGCCTATGTTTACCACTATGCTTGAAGGCGTCCGCTGCAACCGTAAGCGATGGAACGAACTGAACGAACAGCGCAAGAGAAAGAAGAGCACGTCCGAGATCAGTAAACTCAACATCTGCTGATTAAAATATTGGCTCCTGTGATATGCACTCAACGAAGACCTTCTGGACTTCGGAAGCCTTAAAGTACCCCCTCAACTGTCACAAAACTGGGGGAGACCAGTTGCAAATGATGTTATGATGCCACTAAAATAGGGCCAAAATAATAGATGAAATGCTAAACAGCAGGTTAGCTGACAGATTTATCCCGAATTGCCTTAGAGTACAGACTGAAGCATTGTAGATTTCAACAAATTTCCAAGGGGCATACCCCAGGACCACCACTTAAATATCAACACCACCCCTCTCCCCCTCCCCCCCCAAAAAAAAACCCCCAACCAAACTAGATCTTCTCTAGTCTTAGCAAATCTGCAAAAATGGGGCGTTACCCTTTCATGCAAATTCGATCATGAATGTATCTTTGATTTTGAATATGCACAGCGTCTACCCATTCAGCAGTCACGCAGGCCTGCGTTGCATATCTAATTAGCGCTATTTCACAAAGGAATTGCGTGCGTGCGCGTAAATGTAGTACCTGTTGCACGTTTGTTTACAACCGCCGTTCTGCAATTGCTAATTGGCTCCCTAGGAACGCCTGCGGAGAAATAAAGAAAAAGTGAAACTGCTGGCGCAGATTTGTAAAGACGATAGTATGAGTGGGGGAGCTGGTCTATATAATCGAATCGTTTGCTGGCGCACTGCGTAAAAAGATTTTATGCAACGTGCACAATATTGACTAGGACTTCTTCTTTCGTATGATGATGAGCAGCTTAACTTGTTGCTGCATACATCGTTTTGATGACATTACTGGAAACAGGGTGGACCGCGTGAAGATTGTCATCTCCCACCCCTGTACTGTCGTCTTTGGAAAAGACCTAATCTGCCCTTCCACTGGAGCTCTCAGTAGTGGTCACAAAACATTCTGTGCCATTCTCGTGCGGAGTCCAATGATAAACTTTACTTGCTAATTTTCTGCCGAAATAGATTTTTGTTTGTTTCACCAGCAGAGTTTACCCCATTATTTGCTGCTACAGCTCAAATCAATCCCCGCTGCCCTCCACACCACCAAACACTCATTCTCAAGACATCGCTTTGTTCTCGTAACATCTCGTAACAATTCTCAGAACATCGAGGGCTATTTTCAGAGTGGTCTTATTTGAACTAGGGTTAATTTCCTGGGAAGTAAAGCTAGCCCAATATCAAGGTCGGAAAAATCTGTCCGCGACACGCTAGCAGCGAGTTAGGCCAGAAATATCAGGGTGTGCTACCCACAGATGCCTGCCTGAACCCGTCTTAGATAGTGGTTCGTAAAAAAACAATCCCGTGCCCGAGTCCGGTGAAAATAATCACGGCGCGAACTGGTTAAAAATGCATTCTTTAGTCATACCCCCTCCCCCCAAAAAAACCATATAAATTTAATAGATAAACGGCAATCCCTGTGTAAATTAGTTTTAATCGTTACTGCAGACTTGCAGCCAAAGCCGTTGATGGGAAATATACCCATTATGCTCCCCAAATATCTGCAGATTGTTGCATGGTATTTTAAGAAAATTAACAACTTTCAAGTGTCTTCTTTCAAAGTTAACATTTCAAATGAACGACTACTAGGGTTCTTTTTAAATGCATACAATTATTCAGAATCATGTCAAACTGTACATTGTGTATTTAAAAGATGTTAATAGTGTATGTAAATATGTTTTATAATATCATTCCTTGTAATTGTATCAAAGTGTTCAAATATATCTGCATATTTCAATTATCTATAAATTTAGAAGAAAAACAAGTAAAATTCTCTAATATTGGGGTGTTTGGTAGAAAAAAACAAGTATGTAGAAAACTATGCGGATTTCTTTGTACAACTATTTAACAGCTCTTACCTCTATTTTTCACATTAAAGTGGCTTCATTTAGTTTATTAAAATTGTCATGGGAGTTAGGTAAGTTGTTATGTTGATGGTGAACAACTATTATACTGACGCGGAAACTCCAGTGTTTCCTTTGACTTGAGATACAGTGTTGTAGGGAGTTGACCTAGACTTCAAAATTATCACCCCTTCTTCGTCTTGCATTTCAGAAGTTTTGAGAAGTATTATTAAACATAGAATGCAAACCGCCATGCGCACAGTCATCTAAGCTGTTGGGTTTTATTAACTTAAGCGACACCTAGAATCAAAAGTTGGTTTACAAAATGTTGGGCAATATCATGTTAACCAACAATATATTGACTGTTACGCAACGTTTACCGCAGTGGGGTAAAGTGGGGGTTCGCCGGGCACTGCCGCGCGCGGCTCCTGCACGAATTATACGTACACGAGCACTTTCTACACTCGCTCGCATCGGCTATTTGATTTTGCGGCTCCCGGGGAAAATCCTCCCGTTATATCATCCACGACTGACAGTGACAGGGTGGTCTTTGCCAAAGACCACTGCCATAAAATTCGACAGTGTGCCCGCTAACGACCCCAGGCTAATTACCGACACGATTTTTTGTCCAGCTCCCTCGATGCGTGATGAGTAATCGTGTAGTTTAATTAGGGGGTGCACTGCATAGAAAGATTACGCGACATACGCGATCAAACGCATTCGTCTTTGGCAAAGACTAGTACTGACTACCTCAACTTTTTGAGGAATACTAGTCTGACAAAACTTTAGATTGCATTTAAAGGTGTCTTTCAGTTTATCTACTGTGATTAAGGTGCTTAACTTAATAAGCATCAAATAAGAAATCAACATGCTTATTAGTTTATTGTGGGTTTGAATTGAAGATCTTTTGCCCACGTTATTACAAGGTATTTGAACAACATTAGATATAAACTAGCACGATATAACCCCAAGGAACTCCCCCCTTAGTCCCCGTACCTATACACTCTTTAGACTATTGTTACCTAACGCACCCCCCCCCCCTAAAAACCTAAGAATTCTTCAGAAACCACAACATTTCATAAACCAATGACCGTCACACACAAAAAAAAGGGGGGGGGGGGGGGGGGGCTCCTATTCATATCTTGCTTCATGTGAGGTTGTATACCAATGGTGGCCCTGGAGGGACTACGCAGATCGTGAATATTGACGTCAATATTCACGACTTTCCCCCAAAGTCGCAAACATTGACGTCAAATTCGACGTCGATGTTCGCGTCAAATGTTACGACTTTCCCCGAAAGTCGCGATTATTGACGTCAATATTCGCGACAAAATTCACGACTTTCCTCCAAAGTCGCGAATCTTGACGTCAATATTCACGATATGCGTGTCCCTCCAGGGCCACCCTATATATCTGAAATTGTAAGCATGACATAATTATGTATACAATACCTGTTCTATTTTATTTCAAAGTCATTTAGTGTTACAATATTCCGATATTAAATTCATAGTGTTCTACCGGTAAATAATTCTAATGTGTATGCTTCCTTGGTTATAGGCCAATATTATAATCAAAATGGCTTTTACTTCTCGGGTGTGTTATTATGATGTTGAGTCCGATCAATTTACAACCATACAGGGCCTTACATAGAAGTAACTGGAATGGAATATTTTAAAACAGTCATGCTGGGGAAGTCTTACTCTTTGACATATATACTAACATCGAATGTCCCCCAATGAGTGGACACGTTTTTGGTATTCACCTTTTCGCTACTTTTTCGCCGGTACAGAGGGAGTGTAATTTTGCTTCTGTTTACCGTCAGAAATTTCGTTTACGTCATGCGCACGCATGCGACACCGCAAAACTAGACATCACAAGCAGACGACTTTTCTATGTCTACCAATTTATATAATAATATGGGATTGGTATTTTCTTGAAAACGGTCAGGAATTTATTTAATCTTTAGCTGTCAGAATGTTTAATCGGTTAAAATAAATCACCTCATGTTCAACAAATCATTTGTTTTCGAATGTTTTGGCAGAAATAGGCCAAATTAAAACAGGGGCAGATGATTTGCATGAAGTGACCATTTGAAGATAAACTTAGGTGTCCATGCTCATAAGCTTGAGCCCAATTTGGAGATATATCCCACATCCGGCATTCGTGTGTTTGTTTCCTGAGAAATTAGGCTTGCCATAACTGTATAATTGTTTTAAAATACGCCAAAAGCCTTTAATGAATAGAAAACGGGCCGGGTTACAATCTCAAGTCACCAAAGATTTCAGTGAATATATTTGTCAACTTTTTTTTAATATCGAGGATCAAACTTGCATTTTCTACATCATTTTAGCAAAATATTAAACGCATTTTATCTATGGACTTGCGCACTGTTGGGAGAAAGTCATCCACTGTCGGACGCGACGGGAACAGGTCAACTCGTTCAGCGCGCGAACAGTGTATTTCTGGACGGATAACGACAGACGGATAACGACGAACTCGCCTTGACCAAGGCTAGCGCATTGGTGGCTAGTATTATCATAGAGCATGGTATTATTGGCTGAGTACAGGTACATGTACATGTACATGTACATCATAACAAAAACATATGGGAAATAATAATAATAATAATAAGGTTAATAATCCCAAAAATCGTACAGTCGCATTGGATGCCCCAGAGTATCGGCCTGTTTAATTGATCATACGAGTTGGATCGCGCACGAGACCGCGTTACGAGTTGGCTGGCGCCCCGTGGGGAGATACAGCGCGAACAGCGACCTCAGATCATACGGCCACTATTTATTCAAATCAACTGAGGCTACTTTTTCAAGTATCTTCAGTTACTTTGCATATAATAGTGGCCGCGTGAGGTCGTTGTTTGAGCTCCGATTACCGCTGCGCTGTACGTACGGACGGGTAACGATGAACGCCTTGACCAAGGCTACCAATGCGCTGGACGTATGAAGCAGATCTCTTGTACGAGTTGGTCCGCATACGAGTTAGTTTGCATACGAGTTGGTCCGCATACGAGTACGAGTTGGTCCGCATACTAATCGAGTTGGTCCGAATCGAGTTGGTCCGAATCGAGTTGGTCCGCGTACGGGTTGGTCCGCGTACGGGTTGGTCCGCGTACGGGTTGGTCCGCGTACGGGTTGGTCCGCGTACGGGTTGGTCCGCGTACGGGTTGGTCCGCGTACGGGTTTTTCGCGTACGGGTTTTTCGCGTACGAGTTGACCTGTATCAGAAGCGACTAGAACCGTGAATACAGTAGTTATGTCTTGAAAACTACAATTTGTCCGTCAATAATTGTAGAGTTGTAAACAATTAAAAATTTGTATTACTCTTAATATATAACGTACTGTATAGTAATATGTAAAAGATCAACGAAAAAGAAAGAAAGAAAAAAGGAGAGAAGTGTTTTCAAACCGTGACAACCGTGTTTTGTTATTTAGGGTCGTTTCCTAAACTTCAGATCAGTATGGAGATGAAACCTTATACGTACCAGAAGCCAGGGTTTTTAAAATGGCCGAAGTTTTCGACGCGGTACTGTCGTCTGCTGCACTGCATTATTTGGTCTTAAAGTCACCAGGCTAATTGTTCTAGGACAAACAGTCCTGAATGTTAAATCTTCAAAAAGTGCTTGGAAAAAGCAACCTTTCACTGAATAGAAAACATTATATTTTGTACATGTTTGGCGGAGTAAGCCTAGCAAGGGGCAATTTGTTCTTTGGAGTACCACGGTCTTATGATTGAGTAATTCCTAAATGCAATACACAGAGCACTAAAATTGTTCCTCCATGATTGATTGGACCTAGTATTAGTACACCCGGGGCAATATACATCACGGCAAATAAACCTCACTGTGACAAGTATTTAAAAAGACTATCAATAATTGGTCTTATTTCCTTACATGATTCAAGAGGGATTTTTAAAAAAAATCCAAAAATTATGACACAATAAACCCCACTACAGTGATCGCTTGCACCACGTACAAAACTAGCTTGTAAATATGCACCAGGGGTTAAAAATAACATGCGTTGTAGTAATCCTCACTGATTCTCGCGGTCGGCATGACGTCACGAAGGGGCGAGCCGTCCATAACAACATGCGTTTAACCTCAAATTTTCCCCTTTGCGCTAAGTGCATAAACAATGGGAAGATAAACGAAGTTCCCGGATGTCCGACCGCGAGAATATTGACAATCTTTATAATAAGGTGTTTCACGGTAATATGCGCCATCTTGTTCACGGGGCAAATTTACACGCGTTGCTGTGTACGCGGCTTCGATCGAAAACTGTTGCGCTTCCAAGTCATCATGCGTTCATTCTAAAATGTGCGCGCGTCTAGCAACGCGTGTTAATTTTGCCCCGTGAACAAGATGGCGCATATTACCGTGAAACACCTTATTCCATCCGCGTGTGCCAATTCCATGGAGCGGTGGAGCGGTATTTAGTGGTGCATGGCTGCATGCCCCCGATCGTTATTAATTGCATAATGTTATGTTGTATAGGCCTATAAAAGCCTGATTATTCTCATCATGCTTGGGGTGCAGTTGACCACGTGAGGATTATTGAAAGCCTAGTCATTTATAAGAGTTACACTTGACCCTTGTTCGTATGACTGTTTTGGCAATGAATCACGGTAAAAGACGCAGCGAAGCGGCCGAACTTGAAACCAGCGATGCACGCCCCAACTCGCTCGGTGTTCATTCCACCCACACAAACAGTGGAGAACTTGTTGACTCGATAGACTCCGTCTACTTTCGCATCGACGCCATCTATCACAGTATCAACTAGAGATATCATCAGACAGCCTTGTGTTGAAGGCCATCGTGGCTGTGCAGCTAGCTGTGGCAACTGGAGTCGAGAACAAAGCATAATTGTTTGTTGTTGATAATTATCACTCGACTTAAATTTGTTCCGACGCCCACTGACCAGGTCGGGGACCAAAGCAAGATCTAGCGTAGTCTTGGTTCCAAGACCGTGACTATGGTGTTTGCGCGCACACACAACAACCAACGTTCAGATAGTATTACGCGTTGTAACTTTGTTCCCCGGGTCTCACGCATAGAGGGCGCTTTGTAATTTTGTTCCCCGGGTCTCATAGAGGGCGCTTTGTAATTTTGTTTCCCAGGTCTCACCAAGTAGTCTTGGAGCAAGTTCGGGCGCGAACTATAGTTAACCATTAGTCAGTCTCTGCTTTACCAATGCGCATGCTCAAATGCAGTTCGCTCGAACGGCTCTGGTCGAACTATTGTTGAAAAGATGGCAACCGCTTTGTTTACATTTGCGACATGAATGAGATGGGTATTGCTACTATTCTTCCATGCAAGTAGGATAAGCCATAACGTTAGTCATGGTGGTCCAAAAACGAGACAAAAAATTACATTAGGCCCGCCAGATTTTCACTTAACGTTACTGCCTTTCCCTCCGTCCGACTACTGACATCAACTTTTTGTACGTCACTGGTTCTCTCCATGTTTTCCTATGCAAAGAGGCTACTGTCAACCAGCGGCAACCGTGCTCCGGGGTCTGGTTCCAAATAGTCGACTAGATAGTCCAACCATTCTGCGTTCGAGCGATGTTAGTCGAACTATAGTTAACTATAGTTCGCGCCCGAACTTGCTCTAGGTTCCAAGACCATGGTGTTTGCGCGCACACACAACAACCAACGTTCAGATAGTATTACGCGTTGTAACTTTGTTCCCCGGGTCTCACGCATAGAGGGCGCTTTGTAATTTTGTTCCCCGGGTCTCATAGAGGGCGCTTTGTAATTTTGTTTCCCAGGTCTCACCCACAGACATAAATAACCTATAGACGGACAGCGCCTATGGAAATCAACGTCCAGGTACCGTAATTTTGACGGCGCCTGACTAAGTATGAAATCGTGGGCGGAAGTGATTGAAAAATGTGCACGACTCTATGGACAAATTTCGGGAGGACGGACACAAATCGGTAATTTCGGTTGAAAACGCAGCTGATGTCGACTAAAAATACTTTCAGCTGTTAACTATATAAATGCTGCATATAGTTATGAATTTGTATTTTTTTGTCAAAAAAAATGAGTTCTTACAGAAATTATACAATTTGCCCACGATTTGTGGCTTTCATGAAATTTCACTCTGGCGCCCCCTGCTGTCCGTCTATAGGTTATTTATGTCTGTGGTCTCACCCCGAAAGTCGGTGGGGAAAACAATCTAGTCACAGCGCCCTCTATGTTTATTACTAGTTTATGTGCTCTATATCTGAACGTTTGTCGTGTGGACGTGTACGCGGTACGCGCGCGCAAACACCATGGTCTTGGAACCAAGACTAGATCTAGCGACGTCGCTAGACTGTACATCAGTCGCTTGATCGAGCGACGATGACGTCACCGTACATGACATGACGTCATTATTTTCTTATGTTATTATTGTATTACGTCACTGCGTTGGCAAGCTCAGCCGACAAAAACCGCCTAGCGAAAAAATTGAGTCTTTTGCTCAACTTACGGTATGTATATAATTGTTAGTGTTAAATTTCTTCATCGATTGATGAGTGTAGATTTTTTGATCACCGTGTCTATTTTCCAGTAAAGTCATTACTATGGTGGCTCTGAAGGGACATCGCACATCGCACATTTCTGCGCAGATTTCTGCGATGTCGCCGATTTTATCGCACATTTCGGCGCCGATTTCTGCAATTTTGCACATTTTATCGCACA
Source organism: Crossaster papposus (assembly GCA_037893245.1). NCBI lineage: Eukaryota > Metazoa > Echinodermata > Asteroidea > Velatida > Solasteridae > Crossaster > Crossaster papposus. Next base: position 582,814 of record JBAIAA010000483.1, read on the forward strand.
TTTCTGCGCCGATTTCTGCGATATTGCAAATTTTATCGCACATTTCTGCGCAGAAATCTGCGATATTGCACATTTTAACGCACATTTCTGCGCCGATTTCCTCGATATTGCACATTTTATCGCACATTTCGGCGCCGATTTCTGCGATATTGCACATTTTATCGCACATTTCTGCGCAGAAATCTGCGATATTGCACATTTTATCGCACATTTCTGCGCCGATTTCTGCAATATTGCACATTTTATCGCACATTTCTGCGCCGATTTCTGCAATATTGCACATTTTTATCACACATTTCTGCGCAAAAATCTGCGATATTGCAGATTTTATCGCACATTTCTGCGCCGATTTCTGCAATATTGCACATTTTATCACACATTTCTGCGCAAAAATCTGCGATATTGCAGATTTTATCGCACATTTCTGCGCCGATTTCTGCAATATTGCACATTTTATCGCACATTTCGGCGCCGATTTCTGCGATATTGCACATTTTATCGCACATTTCTGCGCAGAAATCTGCGATATTGCAGATTTTATCGCACATTTCTGCGCCGATTTCTGCAATATTGCACATTTTATCGCACATTTCTGCGCCGATTTCTGCAATATTGCACATTTTATCACACATTTCTGCGCAAAAATCTGCGATATTGCAGATTTTATCGCACATTTCTGCGCCGATTTCCTCGATATTGCACATTTTATCGCACATTTCGGCGCCGATTTCTGCGATATTGCACATTATCGCACATTTCTGCGCCGATTTCTGCGATATTGCACATTTTATCGCACATTTCTGTGCAGAAATCTGCGATATTGCAGATTTTATCGCACATTTCTGCGCCGATTTCTGCGATATTGCACATTTTATCGCACATTTCTGCGCAGAAATCTGCGATAAAATGTGCGATATTGCAGATTTAATTCTGCGCAGAAATGTGCGATAAAATGTGCAATATCGCAGAAATCGGCGCAGAAATGTGCGATAAAATCTGCAATATCGCAGAATTCTGCGCAGAAATGTGCGATAAAATGTGCGATATTGCAGATTTCTGCGCAGAAATGTGCGATAAAATCTGCAATATCGCAGAAATCGGCGCAGAAATGTGCGATAAAATCTGCAATATCGCAGAATTCTGCGCAGAAATGTGCGATAAAATCACTGACCTCTATACATGGACAGATCATCCATTGTTTCATTTTGAAGTCGGCATGCAGAGAAGTGCAACATGGCGTCACTGCTGTGAGCCAATGAAATGTCCAGGTGTAGAGTTCAGTTGGTTGGTAAATCCACTGACCTCTACAACTGGACATTTCATTGGCTCACAGCAGTGACGCCATGTTGCACTTCCAGTTCGAGCCGACTTCAAGTGTTAGCACAGCAGAATATGGACAATGATCTGTCCAGGTGTTGAGGTCAGTGGATAAAATGTGCGATATTGCAGATTTCTGCGCAGAAATGTGCGATAAAATCTGCAATGTCGCAGAAATCGGCGCAGAAATGTGCGATAAAATGTGCGATGTCGCAGATTTCTGCGCAGAAATGTGCGATAAAATGTGCAATATCGCAGAAATCGGCGCCGAAATGTGCGATAAAATGTGCAATATCGAGGAAATCGGCGCAGAAATATGCGATAAAATGTGCAATATCGAGGAAATCGGCGCAGAAATATGCGATAAAATGTGCAATATCGAGGAAATCGGCGCAGAAATATGCGATAAAATGTGCAATATCGCAGAAATCGGCGCAGAAATGTGCGATAAAATGTGCAATATCGCAGAAATCGGCGCAGAAATGTGCGAAAAATGTGCAATATCGCATATTTCGGCGCAGAAATGTACGATAAAATCTGCAATATCGCAGAATTCTGCGCAGAAATGTGCGATAAAATGTGCGATATTGCAGATTTCTGCGCAGAAATGTGCGATAAAATCTGCAATGTCGCAGAAATCGGCGCCGAAATGTGCGATAAAATCGGCGACATCGCAGAAATCTGCGCAGAAATGTGCGATGTGCGATGTCCCTTCAGAGCCACCATACATTTCTCCTTGTGTGTAACGTTTAGTCTTCTTGTAAAACGGGAATGGCGGCTGCAAATGTTAGACTTGTTCCTAGTCTTCCAAGTTTATATTGCAAACTACAAAAAGCGTTTGCGAAAGGAACTAAGTTTTAGCTAAACTTTTTGTAGGTTTATAAATGCTTCAGATAAGTTTCTTCATCAATCTACGTCTACAAATTCCATGATTTGTTTGTGAGTTTTCCAGGTTAAGCTGTTTAGAATAGTCTAAAACTAGCTCCCAGTCCCTCATTCCACTTTCGCTGTTGTCTGGTACTTTTTGCCAGTTGTTCTCAGCTGCGCTGGTAGTGGTACGTACGTGTACTGCATGCAGCCGGGGTTCAGTTTATTTTAATTCACCAAAGCAATGTAGTAAAACAAATAAAATCAGAACCAAAATGTATTACACAAAAAAGAAACTAAATTAAAAAAAAAAAGTTTATTGTACCAAGATTCAAACATTAAACAAATGAATAGATAAATTATTATAAACTAATAAAGGCACCCATAACCCCCCCCCCCCCCCACCCCCCAAAAAATGTTTTAAATTATAATAATTTTGTTTTAAACCTCCCCTTGCAGCTATATTTATCTACCTAAATAAAAGTATCGCCTTTTTATGCAAGACATTTTGTAGTTTACTTAATACTATTTTTATATTTTATCCATTTTACAGGGTCATGTCAACAGCAGAGTCTGCCTCTCCGACATCTTCGAGAAATGTCATTACTTCTTCGATACAGTCTTCACAAAATCTGACTTGACTGCTTATTCATAGAGCGTTCATCATCTAATACTGACATCATGGCCACAAAGAAAAGTGACAAAAGTTTTGCCAGTGCCTTGACTTTTTTGGGGACTCAGCTGCCATGTATTTAGTGTCCGGAGTACACCCAGCTTTCCATTTTGTTTCATCTGTGACGTTACAATTGACTCCTGAAAAAGAAACAAAATGATAGGGTGCTCTGATAATGTTTTGTATTAAATTGCTTTAATTTAAATAATTATTTATTTATTTATTTATTTTTTTAATTTTTTGGGGGGGTTGGAGGAATTTGTGCCTCTATAGTTCATATTTATTTATCTATTGAATCATAGCACAATAAACCATAGAGAACAAACCTTTAAATATCTTGTTGGTTCTGATTTTAATAATTATTTAAATATCCGAACAATTTATAAATTATAGGTCTACAAAAAGCTTAGCAAAAACCTATTTTCCCTTTTGCAAATCATTGTTTAATTTTTTTTAATCTACAAATTAAGCTTGGTTTTCCAAACCCAAGCTTCGTCTCCAATGAGGCTTCCTTCATGCAGTTTAGCAATGGTGATGAAGCCGTACCGGAGCCTCTAAGCTAGGGTTTATAAAACGGCATAATGTTTGCTGCAGCCGCCATTCCTGTTACGATAAATATAGCACAATTTCAGAGGGTATTTTAGAAAATTTAGACGTGATCGTACTTCTACTTCACGGCATCAATGAAAATATTGACCCTTAACATTAATACATCGTAAGTTCAGCAAAACTTCCATTTGTTGTTCACAAAACCGTTTTTTTGTCGGGCGTACTTGGTCATGTGACCTGAAGTATGACGTCATCGTCGCTCGATCAAGCGATCGTTGTACAATCTATCGTCGTCGCTAGATCTTGCTTTGGTCCCCGACCTGCTGACTTCATTATGGTGGCCCTGAAGGGACACGCAGATCGTGAATATTGACGTCAATATTCACGACAAATTTCACGACTTTCCTCAAAGTCGCGAATATTGACGTCAAATTTGACGTCAATATTCCCGACTTTGAGGAAAGTCGTGAATTTTGTCGCGAATATTGACGTCAATATTCGCGACTTTCAGGGAAAGTCGTGAAATTTGACGCGAATATTGACGTCAAATTTGACGTCAATATTCGCGACTTTTGGGGAAAGTCGTGAATATTGACGTCAATATTGACGTCAATATTCGCGACTTTGAGGAAAGTCGTGAAATTTGACGTCAATATTCACGATCTGCGTGTCCCTTCAGGGCCACCATACTTCATCATATTCAAGATGGATTCCTCATTATTGTTGAATCAGCGTCCCACTGTCCGCCCCTCCTCCTTCATCTTGCCCCGCCTTCAAGGCTCCAGCAAGGCATCCAACATGGCGCTCAATGAGCAGATATGCCAACTGATGGCGGAGGGCAAGACCATTTATCACTTTGGCTTTGGCCAGTCGCCGTTTCCCGTGGTGGAAGGGGCCCGTCGAGAGCTGGCGCATCACGCCGGTGAAAATGCCTATCTTCCTGTTGCAGGTACAGTATTCTTTATCAGGTATCCGGTCACTTCGGCACCTAGCCAAGTCGGCACCCACCAACTCGGCACCTTGTCAACTCGGCACCTGACCAACTCGGCACCTAGTCGGCACCCAGCAACTCGGCACCTAGCCAACTCGGCACCCGGAATTTTACCTCCTGCTCACGACTTCCAACTCGGCACCTGACCGACTCGGCACCTAACCAACTCGGCACCTGACTTCGGCACCAGACTTCGGCACCATGCCTCAACTACTATAGGCCGTGCCCGAACTACCATCTACATTAGTTTTATACATTTAAAGAAAAACTATATATCAAAAAAAATATAAAACGAACATTTACAGCTCAGCTAGCCGGCCCGCGCGCGCGACAGACGTCGGCGCGCGCGGCAGCGGTACATCCGCCGAGTTACCCATCCAGCATTTGGGGCCGGTACGCGGTGTAGGCCTATTATGACAAAAACGGACTCATTATATTGTGAAAGCATTGTACATTCTTAAGTGGAGATATTATTACCATTAGGAGCCGAGACAGGGTTAATCAACTAGGTAATAGAGTCCGATTTTAATAGCAGTCTGAAGTTCATGGCGAAGGTGTACCGCGTATGCGGGCAATGCACTGCACTGGTAACAGCGAACCCCGATGCACAGGGCTTCTTCCCGGCCCCATGCATGCGCGTTCACGGCAACCCGCCAGGCCCAGGCCCCCGGGCCCGGCGCGCGACGGGGCCGAGCGTTTCTGGTCTTGCTGATTTGTTTGATACTTAGGCCTACATAATTTTATCTATATCTTTTTGTTTCGTAGGGTGTCACCCCTACCGTCCACATCGGTATTTTGTGCTATAATGACGTAGGCCTATTATTATGTAAAGAACTAAAGGTCCGATTCAGTTGTAAGTTGGTTTATGTATTTTTTCCTTTATTTTTCCTTTGTTATTTTTTTCACCTTTCCCCCCTTTTTATGATAATTCATAATTTATATTATTACATTATTACATTTAATAATTGCAAGAATGTGACGGAAGGGCATGAATTCCATTTGTAATTTCATTACAAATCTTTAGATTTGGGGGATTTCCTCACAACTTCCTTTTTTTTTCTCAATTTCATTAGAAATTCCTCGAAGTAAAAAAATCCTTAAAATAAGGAAATGTCCTTGAAAGTGGAAGCACGTAGTTGACATGACCAGTTGACAGGCAATGCCAGGCAACAAAGTACCCGCTTAACGCTGATTGGTCTTCGTCGCTACACAACGGGCACAAAAGGATGCCGACTTCTGAACCTTCCAGTTTGGCGCTCGCGTCTGTACTGTGGAGGATGCTGAGCCGCTGGCCCATTGGAAAGGGATCTCATCAGTCCAGCGTGTCGCTTTGGTCTAGTATAATGGGTGATGATGGAAACATTTTCATCGAAATTGAAGAGAGTGGCAAAAAACCCGTATGGACTGATATGTCACTGTCTACATCTATATCTGTATGTGTTCAGGGCCAACCAAGAACAACGGGCCACAACAAGGTGCTTTAAATTTTGTTGGATTTTTCTCTTCGTGAAAACTAACGACGATTTGGGAAATTGTTTACATTGATTAATTCTTATGCGTGATCTCGAATTATTCTTATCTGATTTTTAGAAAATACCTTTTCCAAGAAGTTCGTTTCAATTTAATCGATTTCGGCCAAAAAAGAATTTCGAAAACATATTGATTTTTGCCAGATTTGTCCCTTCGAATTTTGTTCGATCATTTTGTGTCCTTTTTCTACATGTACGTTTAATGTTTTTTTATGTTACTCGTGCATCTGAATTAATTCACCTAATGGGGGGACAAGTCGATCGCATAATTTGATAGGGCATAATGGGGCTTTTCAAGAAAGCTATACGGAACCGGTCAATCAATCAATCATTCTTAGTTGAACAAATAAACGCTAATGAAGTTGCACTGGGTGCTATGACACGCAGCTCCCACAAAATTCCCTTTCTAAATTAACCGGTTGTCATACAATTTATGATGCCATTTCAGATCTGCAGAAGTTCAGCAGTAATAGTTTTTTTAGATCATGTACATGTACACATTTAATTCAGTGCAAAATATTTTTGTATTTTTGCATGTTTGAATGGGAGCAAGTCACATTTTTTTAAATGTCCTGTCAGTATTACATATTTAATACCGTTTAAAATGTTAGAACATTAACATGAGTAATCTTACTCTACTTACAACAGGCAGTAGGACAGCTAGTGCTAGGCAGTCATTTTGAACTGAACAATTGGTGGCCATTTTTAATTTAAACACTTAGCGGCCATCTTGGACCTAAATAATATTTGGAAAAGAAAAATCAGACAGTTTAAAGAAAGTTTTATCACATGTACCGGTACATGTAGGCCAACATGGGTTAAGCCAACAGATTAATAACCATCTAGATTATGCATCATTCATTCATCATCAACTTGAATTAAGCCTATTCCGATCCCCATGATTCTGCAACGCTGACAGCTGGCTATAGTCTAGTCATGCTAGTGTAGTAGCTCGATGGTGTGACAAAAAGTGAGAAACTATATTCAAATAAGCTTACCGTCTACCGATTATCCATGCCAACTCTGTACATGTATTCACAGGCAAACATCGTCACAATAATAGATGATTTATGGGGTTAACCAACTCTGAGAAAAAGCACATTTTAAATTAATTCCTCAGCTCCGATAACGACACAAACACGTCACGCTGAGGCGTACCAGTACGGGAAAGTCAAAGTACGCGCACGTACGGCCGGCCGGCCGGACGTGCATGCCGTGCACGGCACTACTACCAGCGCTGCCGCCGCGCCGCCCGGCTAGTGCACGCTGCACGCGCCACCACCCGCGGCCGGCAATAGTTCACGGGGGTCCCCCGATCGGGAGACAATATCCCAAATGAAGGATTGGGTCCGGGTCCTTAGTCCTTCCTTTTTTTATTTTACATTTTTTTCCCATTAAAGGCCTATTTTTTTCTCTATAAAAATGCCTCCAAAATAATGAGAAGAGTTAGTGCGGGTAGGTTCATGGACCCGGTTCATGCGCCCGTACTAATATCGGAGGTGCCGAGTAGGTCAGGTGCCGAGTAGGTCAGGTGCCGAGTAGGTCAGGTGCCGAGTTGGTTTTTGTGCAGGTGCTGAGTTGGTGGGTGCCGAGTTGGCAAGGTGCCGAGTTGGTGGGTGCCGACTTGGCAAGGTGCCGAGTTGGTGGGTGCCGACTTGACCAGGTGCCGAAGTGACCGACATTCATTTATCAATATCATTAACCTGGTACTTGGTACCGTATTTTAAGCAAACAATTCTCGCTTTGGAAGATATTGCTAACAAAAAAAATTAGCAAACTATAGTTTGCTATTTTTTTAGTCTGAGTTACTGGCACTCTAGTTATCGCTTTTCGTAAGTGAATAACAGTCTCGAGCATCCTGTGAAATCACAGCACATGTGATCTGGTTATCAAGAAAAGTGGAATGTTGTATCGTTTTCAAACGGTTAATTGCCTTCAATTTATGGATTTGTTTGAAAGATTTCAAAGAACCAGACTGCAAGAACAGCACTTTTTACTTGTTTTTTTTCAGCTTCTATGAACACATAAAACAAGTCAGTGTAACAATATTTGCTATCCAATACCAATCCCTAAATTTATCTATTTCTGAACAATACAGCAAAAGCAAATGTATATTTTCCTTTAAAGGTAGGATACACCATTTGCAGATATCGAAAAAAATTACTACCAAATTATTAAGAAATATCTTACTCATCTGAAAGTAAATAATGATTCTAGGCATCCAGCAAAATGATTGCGCTAGATATCCTTATTCTGAAAAATATAATTTTAAAAAGAAAAATTTGCCGGACGGCGATCGCGAAAAAACACAAATAACATAAGAATAACTGCTCGACGCCGGTTTGTTGTGCTTTTCTCGGCATTCATGATTTTAAAACTTTGGACAGGTTAGTTAAACGATATATACTATAAAATACAACCCCCAAATCCACACATTCATGATAATTCAAGCAATTACCAATGGTGTATCCTACTTTTAATAACAAATGTTCAATGTTTTGTTGTATGCATCCAATAGGCTTATTGGAGCTACGGGTCCAAATCTGTGACTTCCATGCCCAGTTGGATGGTCTGGTGCACCTCGATCCAAGTTTAGTCATTGTTGGACCAGGAACCAAACAGCTTATTTACCTGCTTATTCAAATCTTCAATGGAGGTGAGAATGCCTAAAGTAGGTGCAGATAGTTGTCAATTTTGTTTGGGTTGGGATGGGATGGGTGGGAAGTGTGAACACCTTCAATCGTGGACCTTATGAAGACAATATGTGACCTGCTCCAGGAAAAGATGATATTTATTGGTAAGTGTAAGTCACGCTGTGCATTTTTTAGAAGGTGAATTTTTTGGTCAAATTTTGATGTTAATTTTGTGTCTTGGCGTCGGTCTTGGTGTCGGTCTTGTCTGTCGGTCTTGTCTGTAGGTCTTGCCTACAACAAATAACACAGTACCACATGTACCTCACTATATTTTTGTTGCACATATTTTGTTAACAAAGACGTGCTGATCTTGTCACCAAGTTGGATTACCTACAAGCCAATGACAGTTCTGGCTGGCAAACGGGCCTTTGAAGTGGCCTCCAGTATGCAGGATGGTTGGAAACTCACTCCGGAAATCTTGGAAAAAGTAATTGCAAGCTACATGTACCTTGCCTTACATATTTCTGACAAGTCCAACTTTATTGCAGTCACGCAGTGGTTCACAAACCTTACAAATTCACATGGCCTTAATTTTGAAAACAGTTACCACAAGTGATTGTTTAACATTCTATTAACCCTCCAAGGCAGAAGTCTTGGGTCAGTTGGTCAGCAGGACAAAGATACACAGCTGCAGCTGTGTCATTTTGTGCATTGCACTATAAGTATTCCTCGGAGGGTTAATATAATCAGATTATAGTTTGTGCTGTCCAACAAAGTTCCCTTACCATGTTTACTGTTCCAAGGGAATTATTGTGCCATTTAACTGACTACAGTTTGTGCTGTCCAACAGAGTTTCCTTACCATGTTTACTGTTCCAAGGGAATTATTGTGCCATTTAATTAACTGAATACAGTTTGTGCTGTCCAACAGAGTTTCCTTACCATGTTTACTGTTCCAAGGGAATTATTGTGCCATTTAATTAACTGACTACAGTTTGTGCTGTCCAACAGAGTTTCCTTACCATGTTTACTGTTCTAAGGGAATCATTGTGCATTAACCGACTACAGTTTGTGCTGTTCAACAGAGTTTCCTTACCATGTTTACTGTTCCAAGGGAATTATTGTGCCATTTAATTAACTGACTACAGTTTGTGCTGTCCAACAGAGTTTCCTTACCATGTTTACTGTTCCAAGGGAATTATTGTGCCATTTAATTAACTGACTACAGTTTGTGCTGTCCAGCAGAGTTTCCTTACCATGTTTACTGTTCTAAGGGAATCATTGTGCATTAACCGACTGTAGTGATATGATGAGGATGTGCTGTTTTGTCCGTAGTGTGTTTTACACACACTCTTTTCGTACAGTATGAAGACATTCGAGAGGGTTTCATGGCATATCAGTGCTTATAGTACTGGGACTTTTAATGCAAAACTGATACCACATTTTGACACCACTTACATAAATGTACGTGTATGGATAGTCATCCATCACATTTTAGCGAGGTGTGCATGCTCCTGATAGTACAAGAGTATTGCCGTAACAACACAAGGGACAATATTATATTGTGCAACCGTCAATAGAACTCATTTCTTCAATATATTGCGCAATTCATCCATATCGCAGACCTGTTGAATGTTCACGATCAATAACATATGTGACCCGCTCTGCAAACATTAGTCTGATGTCGCAGGGGTGCCTTTATTGTCTCGGAGGTGATTTTTCTTTCAACAAATAATATTTTTGTTTTAAGGCATTTTGGTTTCTCCGACACCTATATTTTTTAGATCTGATCGATTGAAAAGATTGTTTTGATCCCTAAATTAAAATTAATACAGGTTTTGTCATTCTCTTACCATAGCATCTGATGAAGCACTACAATTGTAAATCTTCATTTCTCCTCGAAGACATTTTGGAAACTGAGAAAAAGCAAATTTCCAAAAATTGACTCAGACCAATGCATGACAGAGTTGTGCCATATCCATATCAAATGAATTAAGCTTATTTCCTGCTTTTTCAGGCCAACTATTTAACACATCAGACTCATTTTTGGAAGTGGGTCACATATTAGTAGATATTGCCCAATAAAATTGATCGTGTATGGGGCCACATGTGTCATAGTCTTTGGGCAAGACGTTGCTTAATTCGCAGCCACGAGAGGGCGCTTTCGCGACAAACCATCATCGTTCACGAACCAGTCCGTAACAACGGACTGGTTCGTGAACGATGATGGTTTGTCGCGAAAGCGCCCTCTCGTGGCTGCGAATTAAGCAACGTCTTGCCCAAAGACTACATGTGTCATAGAAAATGTACATGCAGCCCCCCCCCCCCCCCCCCCCCCCCCCATATACCCAAAGAGCTACCCTGGGGCATGCAGTGCAACTTGTTTTCCTCTGATCACCTGATTTCCTCGGTTTTTTTCACCTCACACCAACGCCATTGAAAATGGGAAAGCACTGTACAAAGTTTTGTAAAGAATAGAGTACTGCTGTACCCTCACTATATACACACTGTAACCACTTCTATATTATTTTTTTCTTCAAAATGCATGGTAGAAGAAATGTGACCTGGCACCACGAAATCAGTGAAAAGTCGCAAATTGACATTATTACTTTTCTAGAAAAAAAACCCTTTCAAATTATGTATTGTGTGTTGCTGTAGCTTATTTCTAGTTCTAGTTTTTCTAGTTATTTCTGAAGTCGTACTCCCTTGTTTTAAGAAAACGAGGTTCAAAGTCGGTGAACCGTGCCAACTATACTATCACTCAGTGCAATTCAGCCACTAAAAAAACACACTTTAGAGTTTTGATTGAGCTATACAATTTTGGGAAATAATAAAGGTTTGTTTATGTAAAAACGTTAACAACTCAAAATCGAACTCCAACTTCAAAAATTGTCGTTTTGGCCAATAACTCGTTTTGGCCATGTGCGACTTTCCGCTCATTTTGTGGTGCCACGTCACAAATAATATTCTGTACTACACATAAATGCACACTCATCCCTCATCATCCTTCTCAAAAAGTTGGGACGAGAAACGTATTTTGTTGTTAATTTGGTCTTATTTATTTACTTATTTTGGAATATTTTACAGTTGGCCAGTTTTTGATTTTTTGTAGTATCTAATTCACCATTTTTTCCCTTGTCTTTCAAATTCCTAGGCAATTTTAGAAAGCAGCACATCCATAAATCGTCTGTTGATTTTCTGCAATCCAGATAATCCAAGTGAGTAAACAATCTAGTATCTACCAGTATAAAGTCCACTTCAATATAGCTTATCATAATAGATTCTACCTTGTCATGTTTGTAACATTTTGTGTGGTTTATGTCACAGGCTTGTACATATGTTAAAGGGGCATTCCGGATTGAAATCACCCAAAATGTCATGTTTTCATTGTTATCCTATTTCATAGGCCTGGTGATAATAATAATAAATAATAATTTATTGAATTTATAGTGCACGCTCTCCTGGACCAGCCTGTTCGAAGGCGCATATAAGTCCCAATTAAAATTATACAATTACAATAAACATTATAAATACTGTACATTAAACACATTAAAAAAAACACTGTACCACTTTAACTATCAAAGCTAAAAATACTTTACAAATTCGAGAATGCTTTCCCAAAAAGAAAGGTTTTAAAGTATTTTTTTAACAGACTTTGCGAGTGTAAATTACGAATATCAGATGGCAGATTATTCCATAAAGTAGGTGCGGTTGATGTAAAAGCTCGGTTTCCTAATGTTGACAACATTTTGCCCTTTGGGTGTTCTAATAAAACTTCACTTGTAGACCTGAGTCTGTAATGACTTTGCCTTCAAGATATGAAGCAAGATAGATGGAGGGAACTCCCCCCCCCCCTTTTTTGTTGTGGTAGTCATTGTGCTTGCGGAAAGTTGTGGTTCCTCAGGAATTCCTTTTTGGTTTTTAGGAGGGGGGGGGGGGGGGGGGGGTGCATTAGGTAACAATAGTTGATAGTGTATAGGTATGGGGACTATTAAAGGGGAGTCAGTCGGTTCAATATTTTGACGATTTCCTTTGTTTGTACTTTTCCCGCCGGCTCTCATTGGTTTTGTACACGAATCTCAATCGAGGACGTCTTCGATTACACACCTAGCCCCGATTCACTGACGTGGGGTCAGAGATGGTGCTGTGTCCTCCATTTATATACCATAAACAAACCTACCGATACACCAATGTGCATGTTTTCTTGCACGTCAGCATATAATTTCAGTGGTGAAACATATGCGACTGGAATCAAAAGGAGCACCCAAACATCTAAATTTGTTGAGAGTTGTCATTGGACACTACATATAAATCAGGATAGAAATGTACATACATTATCTAGTAAAGCAAATACCAGTATGCACACAGACCTCCATAAACTGGGACCTCCATGCAGGATCGACCTCCATAAAGCATTGCATTTCAAGTGTTTGCTCTCCATTTTTAATACATTTGCCTTTAACCCTCCTATATATAAGGCAGTTGCCATAGAATTGTCTGACCTTTCAAAACCTATTTAGTTTCCTGGACTGGAATGTTTTGAAAGGCGAGAAAACTGTCTGACAAAAGAAACCTATGAAAGATTTCGAAAGGTAAAACAACTTTCTGAACAAACTGGTGTGAGGGAAAAAATACCTTTCAAAAGGTTTTGAAAAGTGTAGTAGTGCAGTAGCAACAAATTCTGGAGCGTTTTGAAAGGTTTATACTTATTTACAGCCATTTTGTCAAGTAAGCAGATTTTGAAAGGTTTTGAAAGGTAAAACCATAGGAGGGTTAAAATAAAAAGTTATAACTTTGAAATTGACTTCTTTTTTGGTTATAACAAAATCAAGAAGGGGTGATCGCATGAACCCCCCACCCCCAACTCCTCTCCTACCCCCTCCTCCTCCCCAACCCCCAACTCCTCTCCTACCCCCCATCTCCTCCCAACCCCCTCCCCTTCCCAACCCCTCCCCCTCCCACCACTCCCCTCTCCCCCACTCCCCTCTCCCCCGTGACCCCATTCCTCCCTCCCCCGTCCCCCTAAAATTTGAATAATTTCAAGGAACATTTTGAAAAGTACATGGTTGATACACACTACAAACAAGGGCATGTACTAATTACATACGTACTAATTATTATTGCAAAAACAAAATTGTGTAAATGTCTATATATACGTACTGTTTCTTTGTTTCCTCAGCTGGTGTCAGCTATTCTGAACGTGATCTGAAAGCAATAAGGTAGGTTGATTTCTTTTCCCGCATAATATACATGATAATTATTATAATAGTATAATAATAATAATAAGAAGAAGAATACCCGAAAATGGGTAAATAGGGAGAATTTCCCTAAATAAGACACATGCATTGTTCAATCTTTACTGTAACCTAACCTGTTTTTTTCATGGTGCTCTCCACGAAATTTGGTATTTATATATTTTGGACCCTGCTCTACAAATATAACGGATAAAAACAGTAAAATATGGTCGCTTTCTAACTAAACAAATAGGGAGACACCTCAAAGTCTCTATATTCGGAATTGTCTCCCTAATACTGAAATATTTACCCTAAAGTGTCTCTTATTGATACATTTAGTGATATATAATAATAATATTTAATAATTCTTCCAAATAGGCACTTGGGGAGACAAATTAGCGTAAGTTTTTAGGTAATAAGGAGACAGTGGCACTTAGGGAGACATTTCAGTGTCTCCCTAAGTGTCTAGCTACCCTAAAAAACGATATTTGGGAGTTATTTTTGTCCTAGAACGGCAGATTTTGGTCTAAATAGCATAAATCTCGAAGATCTTAGAGAAAAAGGTTAGGGTAAACAGGTTAGGACTGTTTTAAGTGTGTGTACATCTCTATGGGATTGTCTCCCCAAGTGCCTATTTGGAGTTTTTTTGTATAATAATAATAATAATAATAATAATAATAAAACGCCCAAATGGGTACTTGGGGAGACAATCCCATAGAGACGTGCACAATCTTATTTGTACCCTAACCCGTTTTTACCTGGAGCTTTCGCCACGAAATTACATATTTATGCTATTTAGACCCAAATCTGTCTTCTCCGAGCTAAAATAACTCCCAAATATCGTTTTGTGGGGTAGCTAGACACTTAGGGAGACACTGAAATGTCTCCCTAAGTGCCACTGTCTCCCAAGTGAATCAAAACTATCGCTAAATTGTCTCCCAAAGTGCCCATTAAGTAAAATAATAATTAACTACAACTATGTCTGTTCCACGAACATAACATATGGATTTTTTTGCACTTTATGTTTTTTCATATTTCATTTTTTCCATTATACCCATACGGGAATAATGTCTGACAATCCATGTTAATTTTATGCGACCGGGTGTCAGACATCATTTGGAGCAGAAAAAGAGGACAAAGCCAATTTGGCTGACGTGTTTTTGTAACATACCAGTAGCAATAGGTAATGGAAAGCACCTGCTGAATGAACAATGCACCCATTTGCTCCTGGGTGGGGGAAGCAATAAGTGATAAAGAGCCTTACCTAAGGGCACAATCAAGCACCATAACCCTGCTTTAGGAATTACCTGCCAATCACAAATTCAGTGGTGCAGACCAGAATGCCACAACAATAGTACTCCAAGGTTGAACAATCTCAACCCTGGTCCATGGTTTATTTTAAAGGTGGGATACACCATTTGCAGATATAAAAATGTTTACTACCAAATTATTAAGAAATATCTTACTCATTTTAAAGTAAATAAAGATTCTAGGCATCCAGCAAAATGATTGCGCTAGATGTCCTGTAATTGTTCCTAAAAATTTAGTTTAAAAAATAATTCACGATCGTCCGACGCCAGTTGAATACAAACGCTGTATTTCTTGCTTTTATTTACTCGGCATCACTAATTGTAAAACTTCGGAGAGGTCAGTTAAAAACGAGATTTACTATACAACCCTCCAAATCCACCCATTCCTGATATAATAATATTTTCTATTCTTTCACAGTGTTGTTCTTCGCAAGCACAATGTGATTGTTTTGAGTGATGAGATCTATGGACATACACAGTACGAAGGAGACTTTCTGAGTCTGGCAAAGGTAACAACAAACTTTTAAAAACAGGTTGCTTGATTTAAATTGCGATAATAACATGATTTTTTTTCCAATCACTGATTTAAATAAATTATTTGAAAAACTTATTGCTTTTTTTTTTAGTTTGTTTTCATATTTGTAACATCAATTTAGTAAATATAACTAACTGGATCATACTGAATAAGGGGTTCAGAATATTTAAAAGGACCCCCATCACCCCCCCCCCTCCCCCCTAATTTTTACAAGTAGTTTATAATTATCAATCTTATACAGCATCATTAATGACTCATTAGGACAAAGTCAAACTATTTTTCAAAAGTAATTTTCAATTTATATACACAAAACACTTTAAGTTTAATGGAAACAATACTCTTAAACAATTGGTAGGCAAAAGTTCTGGAGTGACATCTGTACTAGACCAACATTACACCATGGAGGTAGGAAACACCTCCATGATTACACTAACACAAAACAAATGGATTGTTTTTTGGTTGGGGGACATGTACCCTGAATGTTTTATGTATATTGTTTTCTTCAGTTTATTATAAATTTTATGTAGATATTGCATGATTAAGTTAAGATCATCTTTCTTACTTTCTAACATGGTCTATAGTCTGCACTGTGTATATTTGAAGATAATTATAAAATCACTTTTTAAGTACGATACTTTTACACTTGGGATATGATATTTCTACAAGTATGTCCTATTATTATGTCTGCCCTGAATTGTTTACTGTTTTCCATATATTTCCTTTGGTGTGATGATCGCTTTATTTTATTCACAAATATTAAATGAATTCAACAAGTGCACGACATTGATTCAGAAATCAAATAACTTTTGGTAAATTAGACAGGGGAAATATTCTTTGTCAGTTCAATTTGAAGTTTAGGTAAAAATAATGCTTTTGTTAATGCAGCATTATATTATGTTAATCCAACTAAAACCTTTCATTCCCGTCAAGAGAAGATGATTTTATGTACTACTTGAGTGTCTCTAAAATGATTGGTGGGGGAAATCAGAGATTGTTTTTCAAACCGAATACCAAAAGTGATGAGCGATGTGCCGCATGAAATGCTGGGTCTAGTGAGGAAGATTTAGTGACCACTGGGTCTTCACAGTGAGCGTCCCTCGGGGCTGCTGAGCGTCCCCCGGGGCTGCTGAGCATCTCTCGGGGCTGCTGTGCGTCCCTCGTGGCTGCTGAGCGTCCCTCGTGGCTGCTGTGTGTCCCCCGGGGCTGCTGAGCGTCCCCCGGGGCTGCTGAGCGTCCCCCGGGGCTGCTGTGCGTCCCTCGTGGCTGCTGAGCGTCCCTCGTGGCTGCTGAGCGTCCCCCGGGGCTGCTGAGCGTCCATCGGGGCTGCTGAGCGTCCCCCGGGGCTGCTGTGCGTCCCTCGTGGCTGCTGAGCGTCCCCCGGGGCTGCTGAGCGTCCCTCGGAGCTGCTGTGCGTCCATCGGGGCTGCTGTGCGTCCCCCGGGGCTGCTGAGCGTCCCCCGGGGCTGCTGAGCGTCCCCCGGGGCTGCTGTGCGTCCCTCGTGGCTGCTGAGCGTCCCCCGGGGCTGCTGAGCATCTCTCGGGGCTGCTGT